>QXEO01000051.1:1395427-1991117 GCA_007115705.1 Dactylis glomerata
TTTACTTCCTATTTTGTTACATGTTTGCTTGCTGCCATTTTTATTTCAGATTGCGTTTACTACTTATAATCATCACAACTACTTGTATTTCACTATCTCTTCGCCGAACTAGTGCACCTATACATCTGACAAGTGTATTGGGTGTGTTGGGGACACAAGAGACTTTCTGTATCGTAATTGCAGGATTGCTTGAGAGGGATAGCTTTGACCTCTTCCTCCCTGAGTTCGATAAACCTTGGGTGATCCACTTAAGGGAAACTTGCTGCTGCTCTACAAACCTCTACACTTGGAGGCCCAACACTGTCTACAAGAACAGACGCGTGTGTAGACATCAAGCTCTTTTCTGGCGCCGTTGCCGGGGAGGTAAGGGAAAAGGTACTCGCATCCTCCTGTGTGAGTGCTCGAAGTTATTTCCTTTAGATTCTGCAATTATATCTTTTGTTTCTTGTTTTTATTTTCACTAGTTAGGCTTAATGGAAAATAAAGAGTTCTTTAGTATTTTTCCTGAGTTCAGATATGAAGTGTTTGAAGAGAAAATTGAAAAACCTTTGGAGCTTAATTTGCATACTAATAGTGTTGTTAGTATGAATGCTTTAAATACCGTTGTTGCTAATGCTATAGAAATGTCTAAGCTTGGGGAAGCTGGTTTTGTTAAGCATGATATTTTTAGTTCCCCAGCTTTAGTGGAGAAAGTTTGCTCTGATGATATTTTATCTCCCCTATGTGATGTTCCTATGCCTGTTACCTATGTTAGTGATCATGATTGGGAAAAGCACTCTACTTTTGATATTGAAAATCTTTTTGGTACCAATTCTAAGGTTAATAATTGTTGTACCATCAGTACTATCCATGTTCCTTCTTATGATGATATGTTTGATGAGTATGCTTTGCGAAATAGTTGCTCTCTAGCTTGTGATGATACTAAATCTCTAGTTTATGATGGTTATGATGATGAGTATAATATTTCATTGTTGTGCCAAGAGAAGCCTCTAATTTGAGTGAGGTAAGATTTGGGGATGTTGCTGTCCTGAAACAGTTTTCGGTGCTGCACCGTAAAAATTCGTGAAAATTATCTGTATATCTTTTGGACCTGCGATTTCTTATGAATATGCCCCAGGTTATATCCAAACTTTCATTAGTTGAACACTTTTTGATTTGAGCAACAGAAAACCCTCTAAAAATTCGACCTTTGTCAGCTATTCTGTTTTGACAGATTTCTGCCAATATTTGTGTTTGCCACTTTATCGCTTTCTATTTGAGTTCTTTTGATCACGAAACTTTTGGGGAAGTTGCTACAGTATTATATGCTTTATATGTTGTGGTTTTAGGTTGAAACCTGCTAATAGATTTGTGTTTAGTTTTGTATGAAGGAAGTTTTCAAGTGTAGGGATCGGAGAGTGATGAGATGAGTTGAAGAATGGAAAAAATCTCAAGCTTGGGGATGCCCATGCATCACCCCAAGAAATATCCAAGAAGTACAAGCGTCAAAGCTTGGGGATGCCCCCGAGGCACCCCTTCTTCATCGGCAAAAATCAGGTCGCCTTTCAAGACACTATATTTTTATTGCTTCATGCATTATGCGTTTTTCTTGGAGCGTCAGTTGTTTTAGTTTTCAGTATTTCTTTAGTTTTGTTTGCTGCAATAAACGGTTTGATCACATCATGTTGTTTTGGAGGAAGATGAACTCCGTTTTTCATTTGCCAAGAACACTCTAGTTTTCACTCTTATCGTTCAATGAGTGTTCTCTTTTTCTGCTACTGCGTTTAGCTTGCATTTTTTGCCTTGATTCTTGTTCAGATCTTGTTTTATCTTTGCATCAAGGTGTATTTGGACCTCTGGTATATTTTGGTTTTCCTCAAAAGAGTTTCCTCAAAAAGGTTTGAATGGTGTTGGAAAAGAGAAAAAGTTTCATACAAAAAAGTGGTACAAAAAGGAGCTTGTGTAGACTGCGGGCTAGACTTTTTCATGTCGTGCTTGATGTCTTTTTGATAGTATGCTTAGTGGTTTTTCTGTAGCATGACTTGTCTCAAATGACTGAGATTGCTTAATGAGCCTTTGAAAAAATCATGCGTTGTTTTTATTATATGGAAGCATTTATTTGGTTTTCTCCTTTGATGCTTTATTTGGGTTGACTTGGCGCATGCTCACACATGTTTGACTCATACAAAGTCGCCATTGCCTCTATGATCATTTAGTTTTTGACTTTTGATGCCATCTTATGCTTCTTTTAATGTTGCTTTGTCGCTTTGCATGATTATGGCCGTTATTGCTCTCTTAGTTGGTCGCTCCCAGTCTTTTGCTAGCCCTCATTTTGTACTGAGTATGAGCTCTACTCGTGCATCCAACTCCTAAAAACCAAGTTTGCCATTGTGTCCACTATAAATTCCTATGCATGGTATTTGCAAGCCATTCCAAGTAAATTTTCATGTGCTACCTTTCAAAAAAACATTCAAAGTACTTCTCATTTTGTGACACTGTTTTCAGCTCATGGGGACGTAGTGGTCGGATTTGCTATCTTCCATATTGTCTTATTCCAAAAAGAAAAAAAAAGAAAAAAAAGAAAGAAAAAAGGCACTCCTCCATGGTATGTGAATGTTGGTGGGCACCCGATGGAATCGGTTAGCCATGGTTTGAGAAAGGAAAAAAGGTGGGGAGGAGTGCCAAGCTTTATAAAAGAGCACAAAAGTGCCAATCTCTCTCTCAAAAACTTGCTTCATTTTTGTATGGAAGATAGTAAGAACCCCATTGCCAGTCGTTGACAAAGACAACCACCTCTCAAAACCAATTTTTATCTCTCTGTTTTACAAATAAAAAGCTCTAGCACATGTTTAATCACTGCTTCCCTCTGCGAAGGGCCTTTCTTTTACTTTTATGTTGAGTCACCACCTTCTACCTTTATGCACCATTAAGAGAGCATAGTTGTCATTCTGAGTATAATGTGCATTGTCCCAAAGTTTTCATTGATTGATTCATGACTTTGGTTTCACTTGTTCTTAAATTATTTGTATCTAGTCGCCCTCTTAAACTTGAAGGTGTCCTATGCATTTATGTTTTGCTCTCCATGAAGGACAAGCTGAAAAACATTTGTATGTTTTTCCATATGATTTGAACACACTTTTGACTTTCATTGTTTCATTTTCATGATCTTTTGTTTGTGTTCTTTTTTCATGTTATAACATGGTTGCTAAGTTTCTATTATCAAGATTATGTCTTTCATGCCCATGTTTTAAGTTCTTTGATCTCAGCACTCAATGCTTTACCTATATGATCAAGATTGTGATGGTGCATGTCACCTCAATTTTTTTTTTGTTATCACTTACCTACTCGAGGACGAGCAGGAGTTAAGCTTGGGGATGCTGATACGTCTCAAACGTATCTATAATTTTTATGCTCCATGCTTGTTTTTACACCATTTGCCTTGTGTTTCGTTACACTTCGTGGCGTTTTTGTGCGATTTTCGGAACTAACCTATTGACAAGATGCCATAGTGCCAGTTCCCTGTTTTCTGCTGTTTTCGTGTTTCAGAAAAGCTACACAGGAAATATTCTCGGAATTGGACGAAACCAAAGCCAGTCGCCCAGAATTTCACCGAAGCTTCCAGAGAACCGATGAGGAGGCGAAGTGGGGCCACGAGGGCCCCACACACCAGGGCGGCGCGGCCCAGGCCCTGGCCGCACCCCCTATGTGTGAGGAGTCCCTGGCAGCCCCCTGACGACGCCCCTTCGCCTATATAAAGCCTCGGGACGGAAAACCCTAGGGGAGTCGGCGAAATTTCCAGAACAGTTCCGTAGCTCCGCCGCCGTTGCCGACGAATTTTGGGGGACAGAAGTCTCTGTTTCGGCACCATGCCGGGATGGGGAAGTGCCACCGGAGCCATCTCCATCGGTCTCCATCGCCGTCTCCGCCGTCTCCATTAACCTCACCGCCATCTCCATCAACCTTGTTGTCTCCTATGATGAGGAGGGAGTAGTTCATCCCCGGGGCTGAGGGCTCTACCGGTAGCTATGTGGTTCACCTCTCTCTCCCATGATGTGATCTTTATGTGATCGTGAGCTTTGTATCATGTTGAATAAGTAGATGCTACTCTTCATCATTATGTGTACTCTAGTGGTGTTATTAAAGTAATCTATTCCTCCTGCCATGGTGTAACGGTGATAGTGTGTGCATCATGGTGGTACTTGGTCTAGGCTACGATTGTGATCTCTTATGGATTATAAGAATGATTATCACTATGATAGTATTGAAGTGATCTATTCCTCCTTTCATGGTGTAATGTTGACAGTGTGTGCACCGTGTTAGTACTTGGTCTAAGTTGCAATAATATTTATCTTGAGTTGTGATTTGATTTGGATATCTCTATGAGCGGTGTTTGTCAAGTACTTGATGAACTTTAAGGGGTGCTTCTGTAGCCACTACACAATGATTAGTGTTATTCAATAGAAGAGTAATTCAGAGTAGCATAGTGAAGAGAAGTTATTTATTTGTTCAATTATGTTATATTTGTTGGGAGTGTGTCCACTAGTGAAAGTATGATCCCTAGGCCTTGTTTCCAAGCTTTGCACACTGTTTACTTCCTGTTTTGTTACATGTTTGCTTGCTGCCATTTTTATTTCAGATTGCGTTTACTACTTATAATCATCACAACTACTTGTATTTCACTATCTCTTCGCCGAACTAGTGCACCTATACATCTGACAAGTGTATTGGGTGTGTTGGGGACACAAGAGACTTTCTGTATCGTAATTGCAGGGTTGCTTGAGAGGGATAGCTTTGACCTCTTGCTCCCTGAGTTCGATAAACCTTGGGTGATCCACTTAAGGGAAACTTGCTGCTGCTCTACAAACCTCTGCACTTGGAGGCCCAACACTATCTACAAGAACAGACGCGTGCATAGACATCAAGCTCTTTTCTGGCGTCGTTGCCGGGGAGGTAAGGTAAAAGGTACTCGCATCCTGCTGTATGAGTGCTCGGAGTTATTTCCTTTAGATTCTACAATTATATCTTTTTGTTTCTTGTTTTTATTTTCACTAGTTAGGCTTAATGGAAAACAAAGAGTTCTTTAGTCTTTTTCCTAAATTTAGATATGAAGTGTTTGAAGAGAAAATTGAAAAACCTTTGGAGCTTAATTTGCATACTAATAGTGTTGTTAGTATGAATGCTTTAAATACCGTTGTTGCTAATGCTATAGAAATGTCTAAGCTTGGGGAAGCTGGTTTTGTTAAGCATGATATTTTTAGTTCCCCAACTTTAGTGGAGAAAGTTTGCTCTGATGATATTTTATCTCTAGCGGGTATTTAGGTTTTTCCCGTTGGGGGGTCTTTATAGGCGAAGGGGCGGCGCCAGAGGTGGGCCAGGGTGGCCTCACCACCAGGGGGCGCGGGCCAGGGGTAGGCCACGCCGCCCTGTGGTGTGGGCGCCCTGTGGCCCCTCTCCGTCTCCTCTTTGGTTCTCTGGAAGCTTCGGTAAATTTCCGGATGTTCGGCTTTTGTTTCGTCCAATTCCGAGAATATTTCCTGTGTAACTTTTCTGAAACACAAAAACAGCAGAAAATTGGGAACTGGCACTATGGCATCTTGTTAATAGGTTAGTTCCAGAAAATGCATAAAAATGCCATGAAGTGTAACAAAACACTAAGCAAATGGTGTAAAAACAAGCATGAAGCATCAAAAATTATAGATACGTTTGAGACGTATCAGCATCCCCAAGCTTAACTCCTGCTCGTCCTCGAGTAGGTAAGTGATGACCCACAAGTATAGGGGGTGTATCATAGTACTTTCGATAAATAAGAGTGTCGAACCCAACGAGGAGCAGAAGGTGTTGATAAGTGGTTTTAATAAAGGATTCACTATAAATACTAGCAAATGGGTTTTCAGGGGTATTTGGTTGTAACATCCCAAATTTTCAAAAATAAAATTTTCATCATGCATTCATGGCATATGCATTTCAATATCTTTTCCAAAGTTTTGAATCTTGTTCTTTCATAGAATATTGCTTTCAAATGCCTTTTTACCCCAAATTTTAGAAACAAAAAGGTTTCAGAAAGAAAGTATTTAAAATAAGTTCCATTGTTATGGAGCTATTTTATTTATCCTCTAGTAAATTTCTTTTTGAAAACCAAATAGTGGGAAGTTATTAATCATAACTTCCTAGTTAATTGAACCCTATATTTTAAAAGTTCTTACAAATTATTTCTTTCCATCTTATCACTAAACCTCTAGTTTATGGTTTCTGAAAACACTTTTAAAGACCAGAAGTGGTCAGCTTTAATTTTATTCAAAGCAGAATAGAAGAGCTTCTTCAAAAACTCAAAACAGAAATCAGAACAAAATAGAAAAAGAAAGCAGAAGAAAAAAATAAAAGAAAGAGGCCAGGAGCCCACTTGGGCCACGCCCGGGAAGCCAGCCGGCCCAGCTCACCCGAACCAGCCCGACCCAACCGTCCTTTCCCCCCCTCTCTCACCGCCAAGCGGGACCCACCTGTCATCACCCTCCCCGTAAATCTCTCCCCCTCTTCACTCCGCAGTAACCTCGCCGGCGTTACTCCCCCCGGCGTTACTCGCATCTTAACTGGCCATGAAGACCTCCCCTATAAAGCCCAGCACCCCCTCTCCCTTCTCCTCCCTTCCCCTCTCGATTCGGAGCCGCCAGGCTGGTGAAATTCCTCGCCGGAGACCGTGCAGGCACGCCACCGAATTCCGTCGGTATCCACGCGGTGAAGCCTCCCCCTTCCCTCTCGAACCTCCCAACCTTCTCCCCTCTCTCTGGCGCGTCGAATGACACCTTTGCCCCGCTTTTTCCTGCAGCTTTTCGAGCTCTCCGACGATCACCGAAGCCGTCGTCGCCTCCAGCCTCACCTCGCTGTCGCCTCGGGAAGCACCAGTCGTCAACGACCAAGGATTCGAGTTCATCGTCGTACGCTGAGCACCATACACCACTCCATCGCCGACAATCATCACCGGAGCAAGCTCGTTGTCGACCACCTGGACGTCCTCGCCGGACTTTACCTCGCCGGTGAGCCTCCACTGTTCCTCTCCATCTCCTGCCCTCAGATCTGCATCGCACGGCTAAGATTAGAAGCCAGAACCGAATCGGTATCAACCAATGGGACTGCGCCACGTCGCCCCGGCCAGTCAGCCCCCAGTCAATCCAGTCAAACTCCTTTTCAAATTCGAATTCAAATCCCTATTTTGTTGCAGATCTTGTAAAATCGATAGAAAATAGAATACTTGGCTAAAAATTACAAATAATACCTCGTTGGAATCCTTAGGATGTGTAGAATCCAATAATGCATTAAAACTTATTATTTTATGGGTTCATTTTGAATCCATCGTCAGATCTGAATCAAACCTTCGGATTCATAATAAATTCATAACTTTTGTTCTATAAGTCCAAATGCTACAAATTTGTAGTCTATGGAATCCTTGGAACATTTAGAACACTCCAGAAGCAAAAGTTTTCAAAGTCAATACGTGCACAAACTTGCTACTGTTAAAAATGTTCAAATCACTATTTTCTTTACCATTTGTTTTCTAAAAACTATTTTTGAGTGAAACCACTTGCAGTGGCTTCAAGTTACTGTCACCTAACCAGTGGTAGCTCAAACTTATTTTTGCAGTACAGTACAAACCAGAACCTATTTTTCCAAAGTGTTATCCTATTACATCAAATGAACTTTTGCTAATGCCTTGTTATTTATTTAATAAAATCCTTTCTAACACCACACTTGTTTTCAAAAGCATCATGTTCCATCTTGTACAACATTTCACACACTCACTTAGTGTGTGAAATTAAAATGACATTTGCATACATGCATACATGTCTATGTTTGCCATTAGAAATAGAATATTGATTGCTTGATTGTTTGGATTGAATAGATTGTGAAGAGGAGCAAGGCTACTATTGTGACTGTTGTGAGTGTGCAAGCTGTTACCAAGGCAAGTGACACACATGTCCCCTACCTATTTTACTTATGCACTAGTATATTCCACCTCTTGTAGTATGCATGATAGGTGATTTATTTAACAGTTTTATCAATGCTTAGATCCTAGTAGTGTGTAGCTATCCCTCAAAACCCCACTTGATAGGATGCTAAATACTTTGAAAAATATTGATGCCATGCTAAGATCACTTGAAAAGTGCTTTGTGAATAAATTAAGAACTTCAACTAAAATGAAACACCTGGGTGGATTGGTTTGATAAGAGGAGGCGAGGTAGGTGGGTTCTGGGACGCATGCCTTGTTAAGAGGATGTGGGTTCAGAATACCGCTCGGGATGGCCACCCAGGAACAAAGAGATGGCTATGTCTTCCATGCTTAGTGTACTTCCAGTGCAGCCTTATGACATTATGGGCTCTGTCTTGACTGATTAGATGTGGGAGTGCAACTTGTGTGCAAGAAGATGGTGGTAGATGAATTATAGGTTGGGAACGGATCTTGCCAGTTAGTTGCCCTCTCCTCTAAAAGGTCTCGTTTCATTTTATGTATGGGCATAAAATGAATCGTAAGGTGAAAGTGCACAACCCTTGCAAGGTGTTTAAAACTAATCGATTAGCCGTGTCCTCGGTTATGGACAATTGAGTCTCTAGACATGGAATGTACGGAATAATCTCATCACCGATTCTGAATGACTAAAATCTGTCTAGAAACCCCTAGGTAGGAACTAAGGACCATACACTCCGAGGGGTGGTGGTGCCTGAGGTTCCAACTTTGTTGAATTGCGCCCAGTGCTACATAACTTGCAACTATGTAGTAATTGGGGGTTATTTCGACCCTTTGAAAATAAAATCTTCGAAATAAAATATTGACTCAAAATAGGACAAAATTGGCTTTATGCAAATCTAGCCCAAAGATCTACCAGCCAAATAGCATGTAGCTAGGTCTTTCACAACCGCCACCAAATATGTGTCATTTGCCAGTACATCGTTGTACTGACCCCCATACTTGGGGCTGCAAAATCAAATGTGCAGGTTCTTCTGATGAGGAGTGAAGTGTTAGGATCTCGAGTCTACATACCAACATGACTGCCTGTGGCGCATGCTGAAGATGGAGGCTCGCTATTATTCTATTTACGTTGTGCTTAAGTTGAACTCTGTTTTCCCTTGTCGGTCCATGAGACCAAAGACTTGTAATAATTTATGAGACTTATGTATCTGGATCTGCGTGTAATCCTGATACTATGTGATGATTACTATATTTTGTTCTGTGGTGCTATCATTGATCCAGGGAATAGCACATAACACAGGTGTTCCGCCTTAATCCAAAGGTGGGGCGTCACAAAATGGTATCAGAGCATAGTGTTGCCTGTAGGATCGAGACCCTAGGAATGGAAAAACCTTAGGACACAAGTTTCATTTCTAAATGTTATGCAAAATGATTATGATCCTATTGTCTTAACCATTTCATTCTTACTTGTATTTCTCTTCTTGTTCTGATCGTTCCCTCCTCTTTTCAAAATGTTGTAGATGGACACCTACGACGAGAGAGTGGTAGCTGGTGAGGGAGATTACCTTTTCTCGAAGGTGCTGCTAGACCTCGCCACCCAGCTTCAGATACCACCTCCGGTTTTCTGTGGGAAGATGCAGTACAAGGAGTATGGTATGGAGAAGTGGTTGATCCAAACCACTATCCAAGGAAGACTTGATGAAGAAGGAGAGTCCACAATGGAATACACCGAAGCGTACGTGGACTGGAGGTTTTCGGTGGAGATTGCCATGCAGGGCGCCATCGCCCGCATTCGCCACAAGTAAAGGACTCTCATTCCACGTCCCTCAGCTTATGGGATGATTGGAGAGCGATCTGTTGGAGGGCATGTTGTGGATCGCCGAGGCCAGGAGTTCCACTCCCTTCTAAGAGGCTACCTCACTGAGAGGGAGCGCTGCTTAGTCAATCTGGAAGACATGCTGAAGAAGCGAATTATCAACCAGGACCAGTTCAGAGATCTCATGGATCTTGCCACCAAAAAGATCATGGAGACTGAATCCGCTCTCGTAGTGCTGGATGAGAAGAAGACTCAGTTGGAGAACAAGCTCAAGATTGTTGAAGGACCCTTACAGTTAGGCGGGAAGATTCTCCAAGATGACATCTGGTCTCATCTTCTGGAGAAAACCTTACTGCTGCAGTATGACAACCTGCAGAAGTTAGGAGATGAGAAGAAGCAGATTGAGGAAGTCAACAATGAGCTGAAATCTGAGAATGAGAAACTAAAGTTGAAGCTTGCTGAGTTAGAAGCAAGTAAGAAGGAAGAGGAATCCGAGGAAGAAGAGGATCCCGAGGAGAGACTCGTGTATTCCTCCAGTGATGGTCTATCCTATGAGGAATGGGAAGCCAAGGCACTGAGAGACCTCAAGAAGGCAGAACGTTGAGCCCCTCTACCCCTCTCATGCCTCAAGAGGGTTAAGAGAGGCTAGTTGACCACCATCATCGTCTTGTATCGTTTGCGATAGCACGTTTGTATGGTCTTACCATGTTGGTATGACAGTACCATCGATCGTTTACTTGTTCAAACTCTTAGTACTTACTTCTAAACTTGTCAAGTTGTACGCTTCAAAGTTTAAAGCTTTTTAAAATCAAAGGTCGTATGTTTGTTTATTGTTTGTGGTTGGCTTGTTGTATTGTGCATGGGTAGGATCTTTACTCCTTTAGCTTTATCTGTCTAACACTCATCTATGCTATACCTTACCTCAGATGCCGCCACGATGTGCACCGAACAACAATGACAACGATGGCAACAACAACAATGACACCAATGTGGCAATTCAGCAACTAGTGGCAGCTCAGGCCCAGCTGATGCAAATGATGACCCAGTTCTTCTAGACAAATGCAAACAACAATAACAATCCTCCGCCACCACCGCCGCCACCCCCACCCCAGGTGGATAGATTAGCAAGGTTTCTGAGACTGAGACCCAACAAGTTCTCATCTGCTACGGAGCCAATAGTAGCTGATGACTGGCTGCGTTCGGTCAACAAGGATCTGACCACCTGCGAGTGCACTGATGCTGAAAAGGTGCGCTTCACTGCTCACTTACTGGAAGGACCGGCAGCTATGTGGTGGGAGACATACCAGGTTACCCATCCAATAGATGATCTGGACTGGAACACCTTCAGAGAAGGCTTTCGTACTGCCCACATAACCTCAGGCACTATAAATGTGAAGAAGGAAGAATTCCGTGGTCTGCGTCAGGGTGGAAGAACTCTGAAAGAGTACATGGATGACTTCTGTGCTCTATCCAGGTATGCACCTGAAGATATCGATACTGATGCAAAGAGGAAGGAAAAGTTCCTCAGTGGGCTCAAGGGAGAACTCAAAATACCCCTGTCAGTGGCCTATGCTCCAAATTATCAATCTCTACTTGATCAGGCCATCACTCTGGACAACAACATCAAGAAAGAGGAGAACCGTAAAAGGAAGTTCAGTAACAACAAGAACCATGTGGAACCATTCCACAAGAAGCACCACTCATCTGAGAGCAGTGGTCACGGCAAGTTCCACAAGCATGGGAATCGTTTCAACAAAGGAAATGGTAATCACTTCAGCGGTCAGAAGCACAACGGGGGATTCAAGGGAAATAGCTCTAGTGGACTTCACGGTGGACACAACGGTCAGCATCGCCACAACACTGAACCCAAGAAGGATCTCTCGGGCGTCATTTGCTTCAAGTGCAAGAAGCCTGGTCACTATTCCTCCAGCTGCCCGGAGAACAAGACCACCGAGCTTGCCAAGCCCAATCCATTCCAGAAGGGCCAAGTGAACCACCTCAATGTGGAGGAGGTGATGAATGAACCTGATGCAGTGATGGGTATGTTTCCCCTCAACTCATTTACAACATTAGTTTTATTTGATACTAGAGCATCGCATTCATTCATATCAAGGATCTTTGCAAACAAAAATGGGTTCCCTACCGAAACCATAGGAAAAACCATTAAAGTAAGTTCCCCTGGTGGAGAATTGATAGTCAACGCTGGTTGCAGGGATCTGATTATGGAAATTGGTAAATATAAATTCCCAACCCATTTAGTGATACTAGACTCACAGGGTTTAGATGTAATCTTGGGCATGGATTGGATGACTACCTATGAAGGAGTCATAGACTGCGTGAACAGAGCAATTACACTCACCACCCCCGAAGGGAGAAGAATTAGATACAAATCTCAACTGGATTTTAATGATATTAGGCTAAACCATCTTAAGGGGGTTAGCCTAGATGAAGTGCACATAGTGAATGAATACCCAGATGTGTTTCCTGATGAGCTACCGGGAATGCCACCTGATAGAGATGTAGAGTTCCTCATCGATCTGCTGCCGGGCACAGGGCCAATAGCAAAGAGACCTTACCCTATGTCCACCGATGAGTTGAAAGAACTCAAGAAACAACTAGCAGAATAGTTAGGAAAAGGATTCATTAGAGAGAGTTCCTCGTCATGGGGAGCACCAGTTCTGTTTGTTGAGAAGAAAGATAAGAGTCAACGTTTAGTGATGGACTATCGTTCGTTGAACGAAGTGACCATCAAAAACAAATATCCACTACCAAGAATCAATGATTTGTTTGATCAGTTGGAAGGAGCTAGCGTGTTTTCCAAGATAGATCTTAGATCTGGATACTTTCAGCTCAAGATTAGAGAACATGACATTCCCAAGACAGCCTTCGTCACTAGATATGGCTCGTATGAATATACAGTGATGCCCTTTGGTTTAACCAATGCACCGTCATACTTCATGAGCATGATGAACAAAGTGTTCATGGAATTTCTAGATAAGTTTGTCATTGTCTTCATTGACGACATACTGGTCTACTCAAAAAGCAAAGAAGATCATGAAAAACACCTACGTGCAATATTGGAGAAACTCCGAGAACACAAGTTATATGCTAAATTCAACAAATGTGAGTTTTGGCTCAATGAAGTAGGATTCCTTGGACACATAATATCCAAGGAGGGAATTGTAGTCGACCCAGCCAAAGTGACCGCAGTAACGGAATGGGAACCACCCAAGAATGTTGGGGAAATTCGTAGTTTCTTGGGATTGGCCGGATACTACCGGAGATTCATTGAGAACTTTTCAAAGATAGCTAAACCAATGACTGAGTTGTTGAAGAAAGAAAAGAAGTTTGAATGGACTGAAGCTTGTGAAAACAGTTTTCAAGAGTTGAAAAAGAGATTGGTGTCTGCACCCGTTCTGTGCTTACCAGATATAGAAAAGGAATTTCAGGTGTATTGCGACGCTTCTCGTCAAGGTCTAGGAAGTGTGTTGATGCAAGATGGCAGAGTAGCAGCCTATGCTTCTAGACAACTCAAGAAACATGAACTCAATTATCCAACTCATGACCTTGGGTTAGCTTCAGTTGTTCACGCCTTGAAGACTTGGAGACACTATTTGATGGGAAAGAGATGCGAAGTATTTACTGATCACAAAAGTTTGAAGTACATCTTTACTCAGAAAGACCTCAACATGAGACAAAGAAGATGGTTAGAACTCATCAAAGATTACGACTTGAGTTTGCAATACCATCCTGGTAAAGCAAATGTGGTAGCCGATGCCTTGAGCCGTAAGGCCTATGTGAACTGTCTATCCACAAAAGTGCTGCCAGAAGATCTGTGTAAGGATCTGAGAGACCTCAGCCTGGAAGTAGTGCCACAAGGTCACGTAGCATCGCTAGTAGTGCAACCAACCCTGATGTATAGAATACACTAAGCTCAGAAAGGAGATAAAGAGATAGAGAAGACCAAAGAAAACATGAGGAAAGACAAGGCTAAAGGCTTTAGCGAAGATGAGCAAGGAACTATCTGGTTTGAGAAACGGAACTGTGTACCCGATGACCCTGATATTAGAAGATTGATATTCCAAGAAACCCATGAAACCCCATACTCAATTCATCCTGGTAATACCAAGATGTACGTAGACTTGAAAGAAAGATTTTGGTGGAGCAATATGAAGGGAGACATTGCCGAATATATAGCCAAATGTGATGTGTGCAGTAGGGTAAAAGCTGAACATCAGAAGCCAGCCGGACTGCTTCAACCACTGAAGGTGCCGGATTAGAAATGGGATCAAATTGGTATGGACTTCATAACTGGGTTACCCCGCACAAAATCAGGATATGACTCAATCTGGGTTATAGTCGATAGTTTGACCAAGGTAGCTCATTTCATACCAGTGAAGACCACTTACACTAGTGCAAAGTTAGCTGATATCTACATGAAGAGGATTGTAAGCCTTCATGGTGTCCCCAAGAGCATCGTGTCTGATAGAGGAACCCAATTTACCTCTCGCTTCTGGAAACAACTTCATGAATCACTTCGAACTAGGCTGGAATTCAGCACAGCATTCCACCCACAGACAGATGGACAAACAGAAAGAGTAAACCAGATTTTGGAAGATATGCTGAGAGCATGTGCTCTAGACTATGGGTCTAGTTGGGATGACAACTTGCCTTACGCAGAGTTTTCCTACAACAACAGCTATCAAGCCAGTATTGAGATGGCACCATTTGAAGCCTTGTACGGCAAGAAATGTACTACACCCCTACTATGGAGTGGTGTAGGAGAACAAAGTTTCTTCGGACCCGATATCATTCAAGAAGCTGAAGAAAAGGTTAAATTGATCAAGGATAGACTAAAGATCGCCCAATCTCGTCAGAAGAGCTACGCGGATAGCAAGCGTAGGGAGATCATCTATGAAGTTCGAGACAGAGCGTATCTCAGAGTGTCACCCCTTCGTGGTGTTAAGAGGTTTGGTATTAAGGGTAAGTTAGCACCCCGATTTATAGGACCATTCAAAGTCCTATCCCGCAAAGGAGAAGTAGCCTATGAATTGGAACTACCCGAAATTCTTTCGGCCGTACACAACGTGTTCCACGTGAGCCAGCTAAAGAAATGCCATCCAGAGATGTCAGAAACACCGTTGAACGATACGGTACCCCTCGAGGAAGTTCAACTAGAAAGTGATCTAACTTATGAGGAGAAACCCATCAAGATACTCGAGACAGCAGAAAGAACTACACGCACCAAAACGATCAAGTTCTGCAAAGTGCAGTGGAGTCACCACACTGAGGAGGAAGCTATGTGGGAACGTGAAGATACCCTTTGAGAAGAACACCCACACCTATTTGCTAGCCTTTCCGAAGCTCGAGGGCGAGCTTCATCTTAAGGGGGTTAGTCTGTAACATCCCAAATTTTCAAAAATAAAATTTTCATCATGCATTCATGGCATATGCATTTCAAGATCTTTTCCAAAGTTTTGAATCTTGTTCTTTCATAGAATATTGCTTTCAAATGCCTTTTTACCCCAAATTTTAGAAACAAAAAGGTTTCAGAAAGAAAGTATTTAAAATAAGTTCCATTGTTATGGAGCTATTTTATTTATCCTCTAGTAAATTTCTTTTTGAAAACCAAATAGTGGGAAGTTATTAATCATAACTTCCTAGTTAATTGAACCCTATATTTTAAAAGTTCTTACAAATTATTTCTTTCCATCTTATCACTAAACCTCTAGTTTATGGTTTCTGAAAACACTTTTAAAGACCAGAAGTGGTCAGCTTTAATTTTATTCAAAGCAGAATAGAAGAGCTTCTTCAAAAACTCAAAACAGAAATCAGAACAAAATAGAAAAAGAAAGCAGAAGAAAAAAATAAAAGAAAGAGGCCAGGAGCCCACTTGGGCCACGCCCGGGAAGCCAGCCGGCCCAGCTCACCCGAACCAGCCCGACCCAAACATCCTTTCCCCCCTCTCTCACCGCCAAGCGGGACCCACCTGTCATCACCCTCCCCGTAAATCTCTCCCCCTCTTCACTCCGCAGTAACCTCGCCGGCGTTACTCCCCCCGGCGTTACTCGCATCTTAACTGGCCATGAAGACCTCCCCTATAAAGCCCAGCACCCCCTCTCCCTTCTCCTCCCTTCCCCTCTCGATTCGGAGCCGCCAGGCTGGTGAAATTCCTCGCCGGAGACCGTGCAGGCACGCCGCCGAATTTCGTCGGTATCCACGCGGTGAAGCCTCCCCCTTCCCTCTCGAACCTCCCAACCTTCTCCCCTCTCTCTGGCGCGTCGAATGACACCATTGCCCCGCTTTTTCCTGCAGCTTTTCGAGCTCTCCGACGATCACCGAAGCCGTCGTTGCCTCCAGCCTCACCTCGCCGTCGCCTCGGGAAGCACCAGTCGTCAACGACCAAGGATTCGAGTTCGCCGTCGTCCACTGAGCACCGTACACCACTCCATCGCCGACAGTCATCACCGGAGCAAGCTCGCCGTCGACCACCTGGACGTCCTCGCCGGACTTTACCTCGCCGGTGAGCCTCCACTGTTCCTCTCCATCTCCTGCCCTCAGATATGCATCGCACGGCTAAGATTAGAAGCCAGAACCGAATCGGTATCAACCAATGGGACTGCGCCACATCGCCCCGGCCAGTCAGCCCCCAGTCAATCCAGTCAAACTCCTTTTCAAATTCGAATTCAAATCCCTGTTTTGTTGCAGATCTTGTAAAATCGATAGAAAATAGAATACTTGGCCAAAAAATACAAATAATACCTCGTTGGAATCCTTAGGATGTGTAGAATCCAATAATGCATTAAAACTTATTATTTTATGGGTTCATTTTGAATCCATCGTCAGATCTGAATCAAACCTTCGGATTCATAATAAATTCATAACTTTTGTTCTATAAGTCCAAATGCTACAAATTTGTAGTCTATGGAATCCTTGGAACATTTAGAACACTCCAGAAGCAAAAGTTTTCAAAGTCAATACGTGCACAAACTTGCTACTGTTAAAAATGTTCAAATCACTATTTTCTTTACCATTTGTTTTGTAAAAACTATTTTTGAGTGAAACCACTTGCAGTGGCTTCAAGTTACTGTCACCTAACCAGTGGTAGCTCAAACTTAATTTTGCAGTACAGTACAAACCATAACCTATTTTTCCAAAGTGTTATCCTATTACATCAAATGAACTTTTGCTAATGCCTTGTTATTTATTTAATAAAATCCTTTCTAACACCACACTTGTTTTCAAAAGCATCATGTTCCATCTTGTACAACATTTCACACACTCACTTAGTGTGTGAAATTAAAATGACATTTGCATACATGCATACATGTCTATGTTTGCCATTAGAAATAGAATATTGATTTCTTGATTGTTTGGATTGAATAGATTGTGAAGAGGAGCAAGGCTACTATTGTGACTGTTGTGAGTGTGCAAGCTGTTACCAAGGCAAGTGACACACATGTCCCCTACCTATTTTACTTATGCACTAGTATATTCCACCTCTTGTAGTATGCATGATAGGTGATTTATTTAACAGTTTTATCAATGCTTAGATCCTAGTAGTGTGTAGCTATCCCTCAAAACCCCACTTGATAGGATGCTAAATACTTTTAAAAATATTGATGCCATGCTAAGATCACTTGAAAAGTGCTTTGTGAATAAATTAAGAACTTCAACTAAAATGAAACACCTGGGTGGATTGGTTTGATAAGAGGAGGCGAGGTAGGTGGGTTCTGGGACGCATGCCTTGTTAAGAGGATGTGGGTTCAGAATACCGCTCGGGATGGCCACCCAGGAACAAAGAGATGGCTATGTCTTCCATGCTTAGTGTACTTCCAGTGCAGCCTTATGACATTATGGGCTCTGTCTTGACTGATTAGATGTGGGAGTGCAACTTGTGTGCAAGAAGATGGTGGTAGATGAATTATAGGTTGGGAACGGATCTTGCCAGTTAGTTGCCCTCTCCTCTAAAAGGTCTCGTTTCATTTTATGTATGGGCATAAAATGAATCGTAAGGTGAAAGTACACAACCCTTGCAAGGTGTTTAAAACTAATCGATTAGCCGTGTCCTCGGTTATGGACAATTGAGTCTCTAGACATGGAATGTACGGAATAATCTCATCACCGATTCTGAATGACTAAAATCTGTCTAGAAACCCCTAGGTAGGAACTAAGGACCATACACTCCGAGGGGTGGTGGTGCCTGAGGTTCCAACTTTGTTGAATTGCGCCCAGTGCTACATAACTTGCAACTATGTAGTAATTGGGGGTTATTTCGACCCTTTGAAAGTAAAATCTTCGAAATAAAATATTGACTCAAAATAGGATAAAATTGGCTTTATGCAAATCTAGCCCAGAGATCTACCAGCCAAATAGCATGTAGCTAGGTCTTTCACAACTGCCACCAAATATGTGTCATTTGCCAGTACATCATTGTACTGACCCCCATACTTGGGGCTGCAAAATCAAATGTGCAGGTTCTTCTGATGAGGAGTGAAGTGTTAGGATCTCGAGTCTACATACCAACATGACTGCCTGTGGCGCATGCTGAAGATGGAGGCTCGCTATTATTCTAGTTCCGTTGTGATTAAGTTGAACTCTGTTTTCCCTTATCGGTCCATGAGACCAAAGACTTGTAATAATTTATGAGACTTATGTATCTGGATCTGCGTGTAATCCTGATACTATGTGATGATTACTATATTTTGTTCTGTGGTGCTATCATTGATCCAGGGAATAGCACATAACACAGGTGTTCCGCCTTAATCCAAAGGTGGGGCGTCACATTGGTAATGCAAGTAAATAAAGTACGAGTAAATAAAAGACGATAATAATAATTGCAGCAAGTGGCCCAATCCTTTCTAGAGCAAAGGACAAGCCGGTTGTGTAACTTATGATGACCAAACGTTCTCGAGGACACACGGGAGTTTCTGTCAAGTGCTTTCGCTTTATACCGCTAAATAATCTTTACTGGTTTGATAAGTGTTATGGGGGTGAATCTGTGCTAGCGCACTACCCTTACTAGGATAAATACACACTTGTGATTATACCCCTTGCAAGCATCCGCATATACAAGCTCGGACGTAAAATGGACGTATCAACCCCCCCAAGCTTAGACCTCGCTTGTCCCCAAGCAAAAAATAAACTCGGTAAACATGACCACAGGTTTATGGAGTGAAGTGTCAATAATCAAAATACAGACAAGAAGCATCACATTCACCAAGGCACAAATTATAATAGACAACAACTTCCCTTTATATGATATAAACTTGCAATAAGTAAAAGGGAATCACAAATAAAGGTGCACAAGGTAAACTATAATTGGTGGTGGCAAACTTTAGTTCTTGGTCAGAGAACAATGAACAAACTATATTAGCTTTTGAATGGAGCCTTTTTAAAACAGAGCTAATATAGCAAAAACCATATGCTCAACGAAACAAACTTTTTGCGTTCATAGAAAGCTTTCAAAGATATATTCCTTCAGGCAAAAGCATTGTACTAACAAAAGAAGTTAGTAAACATAATTAAACGGATCAACATATGGATGAGTGAAACATAACAACTCAAATGCTTGCTTGAGATAGAAGGGAATAGGTTGACTCAACATGAAAGTAAAAGATAGGCCCTTCGCAGAGGGAAGCAGGGATTAAACATGTGCTAGAGCTTTTCATTTGTAAAACAGAGGTAAAAATTGTTTTGAGAGGTGGTTGCTTTTGTCAACGACTAGCAACGGAGTTCTTGATATCTTCCATACTAAACAAGTGAGAGCGGTTCCGAGATGTTTGATTAATTGGCACATTGGTGCTCTTTTATAGCTTGGCACTCCTCCCCACCTTTCCTTTCTCAAACCATGGCTAACCGATTCCATCGGGTGCCGACCAACTTTCACATACCATGGAGGAGTGCCTTTTTCTTTTCTTTTTAAGATTATAATGGTCTGACCAGCTCCCTTGCAAAATTAATGATGAGCAAATGAAGCTGCCTAGTCGAGGGGTACTCAATTTAGTATGAAAGATAACAAACCCATCCACTACGTCCTCATGAGCTAAAAACAGTGGCACAAAATGAGAAGTATTTGAAGGGTTTTTTGAAAGGTAGCACATGAAAATTTACTTGGAATGGCTTGAAATACCATGCATAGGAATTTATAGTGGACTCTTTGGAAGTGACTTGGTTTTTAGGAATTGGATGCACGAGAAGTATTCCCTCTCAGTACAGGTTTTTGGCTAGCAAGGTTGGGTAGCAAGCATAAGAGTTGCATGAAACAAGCAAACATACATATAATAAGAACAATCATGCAAACTTCCTCGAAGGTACAACGATTTTAACTTTGAGAATAATAATGCTTATAAGCCAATCATGAAGGAAAACTGAAGTGATGTCACTACAAACACTTCTTTCTTCTTTTCTACTCAAACCTCAAGGTAATGTTGCTACTGACCAAGCTAAGTTTGCCAAGACCAACTAAATTTACTCATGCTCCCAAAGTGATACCAATACTAATCAACAAGACTAATCATATAAGAAACATTGCAAACTAAAATAAAGTGTGCGGAAGGTAAACGATAAAACTTCTCATTACTATTTCATTACCGCAACTCACACCAAGGGATACATAGATAACCAACTAAGGAGGATACTTCCACACTGCAAACTATTCTATAGGATAACTTCTCTATTCATGATATGACTCTACTTGAAAAGTAAATGAGTAAAAGGGGATGATGTGATACCGCGGCACTCCCCCAAGCTTGGAACAAGCCAAGGGAATGCCAATACCGATGACGAATTACTCCTTCGGCGGTGGTGGGACCACCCTTGGGTTAATGAAATATTCAATCATCCTGCGAAGCCTGAGATTCTCTTCTTGAAGTATCTGTATCTCCCTCTCCAGAATTCGGTATTGGGCACAAAGCTCGTCAGTGACCAGCATACCCTCCTTTATTATAGGCATGAAATATAAATCCAAGACTGGAAATGTTGGTCCCCGCATATCATGAGAAAAGGCACATCCGGCGTTCATTGACCCTACAAAAGTAGAGCTTCTCGCCCTTGATTTTCCAGCCTCCTGTTCCTCCTTCAGCTTGGGGTCTTCTTCCCTAGGCCTCTTTCCCTTGTCGTCGCTTGAAGAAGCCATGGCGCTCTCAAAACTTAAGATCAACTCCTGACAGAAACAGCTCGAAACAAAACACGACGAGAAAACGATATACAGACCTCGGGGACTCCGGGGGGTTATATAGACGAAAATTGTACATCGAGACAAAATCACAGGAGGAAACCGGGATGGAAATGAGATCCAGGGTGGACTCACCACAGGGTGGCGCGGCCTGGGGTGGGCCCGTGCCCCCTGGTGGTGAGGAGCCACCGGACTCCGTCTCCTGCCCATTTTCGTCTCGTGATTTTTCATATTTAGTAAAAACAATAAAAATATTAATGAAAAAGTTTTTCGTGAACCTTTTCTGACTAGAACTGTTAGCTATTCGAAAACGAACTTTGCAGGTTCCTGCAAATTGTCCTGGATGAATTCTTCTGGGGAAACTGTTTCAATAACATCAACATCTTCATTATAAGAATCTCCCGCAATATAATGTTTGAGTCTTTGCCCATTCACCACTTGTGTAGTATCATCTTTCAACGAAGCAATCTTTATCGCACCTGAGCGGTACACTTCCACAATAACATATGGTCCTTCCCATTTAGAGAGTAATTTTCCTGCAAAAAATCTGAGACGAGACCTATACAAAAGAACTTTCTCACCAACATGAAACTCTCTTTTAAGAATTCTCTTATCATGCCATTGCTTGACTTTCTCTTTGAAAAGTCTGGCATTCTCATAGGCTTCGTTTCTCCACTCATCTAGAGAACTCAAATCTAACAACCTTTTCTTACTGGCAAGTTTAAAATCCCTATTAAACTCTTTCACTGCCCAAAAAGCTTTGTGTTCTAATTCTAAGGGCAAGTGACACGCTTTTCCGTAAACCATTTTGTAAGGAGACATGCCCATGGGGTTCTTATAAGTAGTTCTATACGCCCATAAAGCATCATTTAACTTGCTAGCCCAGTTTTTCCTAGATCTATTGACAGTCTTCTGCAAGATAGACTTGATCTCTCTATTTGAAAGCTCTACCTGCCCACTAGTTTGGGGATGATAAGCAGAAGCAATTCTATGATTAATGTCATATCTAGCAAGAGTTTTTCTAAAACCACCATGAATAAAATGAGAACCTCCGTCAGTCATAAGATATCTAGGCACACCAAACCTAGGAAAAATAACATCCTTAAGCATTTTTAACGAGGTCTCACCATCAGCACTCTTTGTAGGTATGGCTTCTACCCACTTAGTAACATAATCAACAACAACAAGTATGTGAGTATAGCCTTTTGAAGGAGGAAAAGGACCCATAAAGTCAAATCCCCAACAATCAAACGGTTCAATAACAAGAGTGTAACTCATAGGCATTTCATTGCCTCTAGAAATATTACCAACTCTTTGACATTCATCGCAAGATAAAACATACCTTCTAGAATCTTTAAAGAGGGTTGGCCAATAAAAACCTGATTGTAAAACCTTTTGTGCGGTTCTATCTCCAGCATGATGCCCTCCATAAGCGCTTCCATGGCATTTTCTTAATATTTCTTGTTGCTTATATTCTGGTACGCATCTTCGCATAATACCATCCACTCCTTCTTTATATAAGTGTGGGTCATCCCAAAAGTAATGCCTCAAATCATAAAAGAATTTTCTTCCTTGCTGAGCTGTAAAGGTTGGAGGCAAATACTTGGAAACAATAAAGTTAGCATAATCAGCATACCAAGGAAGGTCTCGCGAAGTTACATTTATTGAAGCCAACTGTTCATTTGGAAAACTATCATTAATAGGAATAGGATCAAAAGAAATGTTTTCCAATCTAGACAAGTTGTCAGCCACAGGATTTTCAGCACCTTTCCTATCTACGATATGCAAATCAAACTCTTGTAAAAGCAACACCCACCTAATAAGCCTAGGCTTAGCATCCTTCTTGGTCATAAGATATCTAATAGCAGCGTGATCAGTATGAATAGTAACTTTAGAATCAACAATGTAAGGTCTAAACTTATCACATGCAAAAACAACAGCAAGAAACTCTTTCTCAGTGGTAGCATAATTCTTCTGAGTAGCATCAAGAGTCTTACTAGCATAATGAATAACATTCAACTTATTATCTACGCGCTGTCCAAGAACAGCACCAACAACAAAATCACTAGCATCACACATAATTTCAAAGGGTAAATTCCAATCAGGTGGTTGAACAATAGGAGCAGTAGTTAAAGCCTTCTTAAGAGTTTCAAAAGCTTCCTTGCAATCATAATCAAAGACAAATGGTACATCTTTTTGAAGAAGATTAGTAAGAGGCTTTGAAATCTTAGAGAAATCTTTAATAAACCTCCTATAGAAACCAGCATGACCAAGAATACTATGAATACCTTTAACATCTCTGGGACAGGGCATTTTCTCAATTGCCTCAACTTTTGCTCTGTCAACTTCAATACCTCTTTCAGAAATTTTATGTCCAAGGACAATTCCTTCATTCACCATAAAGTGGCATTTCTCCCAATTAAGAACAACATTAGTTTCTTCACATCTCTGCAAAACTTTATCAAGATTGTGCAAACAATTATCAAAAGAAGTTCCATAGATGGAGAAATCGTCCATGAAAACCTCCACAATTTCTTCACAAAAGCCATGAAAAATAGCAGACATGCATCTTTGAAAAGTAGCAGGAGCATTGCATAAACCAAACGGCATACGTCTATAAGCATAAGTTCCATAAGGACAAGTAAAAGTGGTTTTCTCTTGATCTTCCTTTCTAACAGCAATCTGAGAGAAACCAGAATAACCATCAAGAAAACAAAAGTGCATCTTCTTAGACAACCTCTCTAACATCTGATCTATAAATGGTAAAGGATAATGATCTTTCTTAGTAACCTTGTTAACTTTTCTATAGTCAATGCACATCCTATAACCAACTACTACCCTTTGAGGAATAAGCTCGTTATTCTCATTAGGCACAACAGTCATACCTCCTTTCTTAGGAACACAATGAATAGGGCTAACCCATCTACTATCAACAATAGGATAAATAATACCAGCATCAAGGAGCTTCAATACCTCATTTCTTACCACATCCTTCATCTTGGGAATTAAGCGGCGTTGATGTTCCACAACTGGCTTCACGTCTTCCTCCATATTAATAGCATGCTGACATAAAGTGGGGCAAATCCCTTTTAAATCATCAAGAGTATATCCCATAGCTCCTCGATGTTTCCTCAATATCTCCAATAACCTTTCTTCTTCCTTTCCTGGAAGCTTAGAACTAATAATAACAGGATATATTTTCTTATCATCTATATAGGCATATTTAAGATCATCAGGTAAAGGTTTTAATTCAAAAATAGGGTCTTCTTTAGGTGGCAAAGTGATACCAAGATCCTCCACAGGTAAATTGTGCTTGATCAACGGTTGTTGACGAAGGAAAATATCGTCAATCTCTTCTCTTTCCTTCCTGTAAACATCACTTTCATTGTCCTCCATGAATTGCTGCAAAGCATTATTAGGAGCAAGAGCAATAGAAGCAAGCTGTTCAACTCGAAAATTTTCATCAGGCATGACATTTTCATAAGAAGTCTTAGCAAACTTAGAAAAATTAAACTCATAAGACTCTCCATTAAACTTAGTGAAAAATTTCTCCTTCTTACAGTCTATCACAGCACCACAAGTATTTAAAAAGGGTCTACCAAAAATAATAGGACAAGTTTTACTAGCCTCCTTACCAAGTACTAGGAAATCAGTGGGATATTTGGTCTTACCGCAAAGAACTTCCACATCTCAAACAATACCAAGAGGCCAAACAGTCTCTCTGTTGGCAAGCTGAACAACAATATCAACATCTTCAAGTTCACAAGCGCCAATCTCATGCATAATTTCTTTGTAAAGCTCTAAAGGGATGGCACTTGCACTAGCACCAATGTCACATAAACCATAATAGCAATGATCGCCAATCCTGACAGAAATAACAGGAACACTTGTTTTCCTATGCCTTTTAGGATGTGAGATAATGTTAGAAGCATCTTCACAAAAGAGAATATATTCATCCCCTACATATTTAGTAACAAGGTCCTTCAATATAGCCACAAGAGACTTAATAGTAATTTGCTCATCAGGCTCTACGGCTCTCTTAGTACTTTTATTAGACACACTTACCAAAGTAGAATACTCTTTTACCTTAGCAGGGAAAGGTGTCTTCTCAAAATAAGGTTCAGGCACAATGCTATCAACAGTACAAACTTCAGTAGCTGCAGCAAGAATATGACTAATAGAATCTTTATAAGGTGCATGATATTTGTTCCAATCTTTCTTTGGAACATCAAGATAAGAAGCAAAAGCCTTAAGACAATTAGCAAGTATTTGAGAATAAAGACCATAAGCAATGCTAACACTATGAAAGTCATCGGTTCCCATAAAAGTTTTAATGCATTCATAATCATAATTTATACCTGACTTGCTACCTTTGTCGTTTTCCCATCCTTCAGCATTCTCTTGAATACGGTCAAGGAGATTCCACTTAGCATCTTCTTTCATATGAGTAAATGATCCAAAACAAGAAGCATCCAAATAATCCTTATCAGGAAGAGCAAGCCTTGCATAAAAATTATCAATAACAATATTATTGGGGAGCTCATGAATGGGACATTTGAGCATTAGTAACTTCAATCTCCCCCACGCTTGGGCAATACTCTCTCCATCATGAGGCCAAAAGTTATATATCCGATTACGATCTTTATGAATTTCACTTGGAGGATAAAACTTGGAATAAAAGAGAGGCACAATTTCCTCCCATGCAATAGATGGACCATCTTTAAGCAGCCGATACCACTCCTCAGCTCTGCCTTTCAATGATAAAGAGAATAGCTTCCTCTAGACCTGGCTCGGTGAAATACCTGCACACTTGAACAACTCGCATAATTCATGTATAAAAAGTAAGTGATCACCCGCATGGATAGTTCCATATCCTAAATAGCAGTTATCCATAACACGCTCAACAATTTTCATAGGTATTTTAAAAGGATCTAATTGAGCAGGTGGTGGTGGTGGTGGCTCATCCACATGTGCAGCAGTGGTAGAAGTGTTCCCAAATAGGAAACCAAATGGAGAATTCTCCATAGCAAAATAAAATAAAAGTGAAAGACAAAAATAAAAACAATACTCACAGCGACGGTTACCTTTACCAAATCCACTCTTCAATAGCGCTTCACTCCCCGGCAACGGCGCCAGAAAATAGTCTTGATGACCCACAAGTATAGGGGGTGTATCATAGTACTTTCGATAAATAAGAGTGTCGAACCCAACGAGGAGCAGAAGGTGTTGATAAGTGGTTTTAATAAAGGATTCACTGTAAATACTAGCAAACGAGTTTTCAGGGGTATTTGGTAATGCAAGTAAATAAAGTACGAGTAAATAAAAGACGATAATAATAATTGCAGCAAGTGGCCCAATCCTTTCTAGAGCAAAGGACAAGCCGGTTGTGTAACTTATGATGACCAAACGTTCTCAAGGACACACGGGAGTTTCTGTCAAGTGCTTTCGCTTCATACCGCTAAATAATCTTTACTGGTTTGATAAGTGTTATGGGGGTGAACCTGTGCTAGCGCACTACCCTTACTAGGATAAATACACACTTGTGATTATACCCCTTGCAAGCATCCGCAAATACAAGAAAGTAATTAAGATAAATCTAACCACAACCTTAAACTCTAAGATCCTAAGCCCCCTGGTGCAATGGTTTCCCAATGGAGGTTTAGGTTTCTGTCACTCCAGCAACCCCACAATTGGTAGCCAAATACACAATGCATTTCACTAGGCCCATAAATGGTGAAGTATCATGTAGTCGACGTTCACATGACACCACTAGTGAAATAGCACCACAACAAATAAATATCAAACCATTAAATATTACTCAACATAATTCCACTACTAACGACTTGACTTCTCCCATGTCCTCAAAAACTAAACGAACTACTCACAAGACATCATATGGATCATGATCAGAGGTGAAATAATGGTAAATAACAATCTGAACATAAACCTTAATTCAACGGTTCCACTCAATAGCATCAACCACAAGAGTAATCAACACCGGGAAAGTTTCCCCTAAGAATTTGACAAGATTCAACTCAAGATGTTACAGCGGGATGGCGTGGTGATGGTGGAGATGAAGGTGCTGGTGATGGAGATGATGATGATGATGATCCCGATGAAGTCCGGTGTGATGGTGATGACGATGGCGACGATCTCCCCTCTCCGGGAAGGAATTTCCCCGGTAGATTTCTGCCTGCCGGAGAGCTTTTCTCTCTCTGGTGTTTTCCGCCCCGTAGAGGCGGCGGTGTCTATCTCTGAGCCCCCCCTTGACTTAGGTTTTTGGGGACGATGAAATATGCAAAGGGGCGATGGCAGAAGTGGGCCAGGGGGCTCTCACCACAGGTGGGCACGGCCAGGGGCTGGGCCGCGCCCCCTGGTGGTGAGGCTGCCCTGTGGCCCCTCTCGCCTCCTCCTTCTGGCTTCTTCAGTCTTCTGATAAAATATAATTTTCTGGTATTTTTCTGGAATTTTCCTGATCTTCAAAATATGGTGCCTTGACGGTCATTTTTTCAGCAGAATCCTGACTCTGGCAGCAATTCCTCCAATGATCATCAAACATGTAAAAACAGAGGAAATAACATAAGTATAATCTCTAAATGTGAAATATATCAATGAATAGCAGCAAATTATGATACAAAATAGTGATGCAAAATGGATGTATCAGTAAGTGATAACAAAGAAATAATTTTTGAGGTGACATGCACCTACACAATCTTGATCATATATGTAAGCGTTGTGCGCTGGGATCAAAAGAACTTAAAATATGGGCATGAAAGATATAATCTTGATAGAAGAAACTTAGCAACCATGTTATAACATGAAAAAGAACACAAACAAAACATGAAAATGAAACAATGAAAGTCAAACGTGTGTTCAAATCATATGGAAAAACATACAAATGGTTTTCAGCTTGTCCTTCATGAGAGAGCAAAACATAAATGCATAGGACACCTTCAAGTTTAAGAGGGCGACTAGATACAAGTAATTTGAGAACAAGTGAAACCAACATCATGAATCAATCAATGAAAACTTTGGGACAATGCACATTATACTCAGAATGACAACTATGCTCTCTTAGACGGTGCATAAAGGTAGAAGGTGGTGACGCAACATAAAAACTAAAAGAAAGGCCCTTCGCGGAGGGAAGCAGTGATTAAACATGTGCTAGAGCTTTTCATTTGTAAAACAGAGATAAAAATTGGGTTTTGAGAGGTGGTTGTTTCATGTCAACGACTGGCAATGGGGTCTTACTATCTTCCATAATAAACAAGTGAGAGCGGTTCCGAGTTCTTTGAAAAATTGGCACATTGGTGCTCTTTTATAAAGCTTTGGCACTCCTCCCCACCTTTTTCCTTTCTCAAACCATGGCTAACCAATTCCATCGGGTGCCCACCAACATTCACATACCATGGAGGAGTGCCTTTTTTTCTTTTTTAGAATTAGATTGCAATGGTATGACCAGCTCTCATGCAAAATTAATGATGAGCAGATGAAGCTGCCTAGTCGAGGGGTACTTAATTTAATATGGAAGATAGCAATTCTGACCACTACGTCCCCATGAGCTAAAAACAGTGGCACAAAACGAGAAGTAGTTGAAAGTTTTGAAAGGTAGCACATGAAAATTTACTTGGAATGGCTTACAAATACCATGCATAGGAATTTATAGTGGACACAATGGCCAACTTGGTTTTTAGGAGTTGGATGCACGAGTAGAGCTCATACTCAGTACAAAATGAGGGCTAGCAAAAGACTGGGAGCGACCAATTAAGAGAGCAATAACGGCCATAATCATGCAAAGCGACAAAACAACATTAAAAGAAGCATAAGATGGCATCAAAAGTCAAAAACTAAATGATCATAGAGGCAATGGCGACTTTGTATGAGTCTAACATGTGTGAGCATGCGCCAAGTCAACCCAAATAAAGCATCAAAGGAGAAAACCAAAATAATGCTTCCAAATAATTAAAACAACGCATGATTTTTTCAAAGGCTCATTAAGCAATCTCAGTCATTTGAGACAAGTCATGCTACAGCAAAACCACTAAGCATACTATAAAAAAGACATCAAGCACGACATGCAAAAGCCTAGGCCGCAGTCTACACAAGCTCTTTTTTGTACCACTTTTTTGCATAAAGCTTTTTCTCTTTTCCAACACCATTCGAACTTTTTTGAAACAACTCTTTTGATGAAAACCAACATGGACCAGAGGTCAAAATACACCTTGATGCAAAGATATAACAAGATCTGAACACAAATCAAGGTGAAAAATGAAAGCTAAATGTAGTTCTAGAAAAAGAAGAACACTCGTTGAAACGATAAGAGTGAAAAACAGAGTGTTCTTGGCAAATGAAAAGCAAGGCAACTTCTCCAAAAGGAATTTGTTGGGGTCCAACCATTTATTGCAGAAAACAAAACATATCAAAACTAAAAACTAAAAACAACTGACGCTCCAAGAAAAACGCATAATGCATGAAGCAATAAAAATATAGTGTGTTGAAAGGTGACCTGATTTTTGCCGATGAAGAAGGGGTGCCTCGGGGGCATCCCCAAGCTTTGACGCTTGTACCTCTTGGATATTTCTTGGGGTGCGTGGGCATCCCCAAGCTTGAGCTTTTGTCCATTCTTCAACTCATCTCATCATTCTCCAATCCCTACACTTGAAAACTTCCTTCATACAAAACTAAACATAATTCTATTAGCAACATTAGTGTAAGCATAAGAATGAATAAACCCTTTTTGCTTCAAGTTTCAACTCAAAACCACCACATATAAAGCATATACTACTGTAGCAACTTCCCAAAAGTTTCATGATCAAAAGAACTAAAAAATAAAGCGATAAAGCGGCAAACACAAATATTGGCAGAAATCTATCAAAATAGAACAGCTGACAAAGGTTGAATTTTTAGAGGGTTTTCATGTTGCTCAAATCAAAAAGTGTATAACTAATGAAAGTTTGGATATAACCTGGGGCATATGCACAAGAAATCACAGGTCCAAAAGATATACAGAGAATTTTCACGAATTTTTATGGTGCAGCACCGAAAACTGTTTCAGGACAGCAACATCCCCAAATCTTACCTCACTCAAATTAGAGGCTTCTCTTGGCACAAAAATGAAATAAAAAGGATAAGGAGCGGTTATTACAGTAGTAATAACTTCCAAGACTCAAATAAAAGAAAAAGAACCGAAAGTAAAAACATTGGGTTATCTCCCAAGAGTGCTTTTCTTTAACGCCTTTGAGCTAGGCGCAGAAAATGTGAATCAAGTATTTTCGAAAGAATCATTAAGATCAACTGTTTCCTTAAGATCACCACTTACCACAATAGGCACTTTAGAGGTTCCCGAAGATGATTGAACCTGCAAGTCACTCTTAGTTGAACTAAAAGTCTTACCAATCTTAAAAACATGCTGCGGTTTAGGCACAGACACCTTGGGAACATACATAAATTTTTGCTCTTTTCCAACAAAAGCTTTATCCTTCTTAAACTTAAGAGAAGAGAAAATTGAACTTAAAGTTTCCAGGGATTCCTCTAGTTTCCTAGTCCTAAGGTTTTGACTATCAAGAGTAGAACTAGCTTCTAAAATGGTGATTCTCCTACCGATACCTTCTATCGCTTCATTAACTCGGCTAGCGTTATCAAGGATATTTGGCAAACTTTTTTCTAAAGAGCCTACTTTTTCTATAACTTCCTCCAAACTGATCTCAGTTTTAACAACATGAATAGGTGGTACTCCCACTAAACTTTCTATTAAAGTGCATGCTTCAAGAGCGGGAGTACCCAGAAAATTACCTCCTGCAAGAGTATCAAGAACGTACCTATACCAACTAGTTATACCAACATAAAAATTTCTAAGGAGGATCATGGTAGAATGCTTCTTTGTACACCTATGATGAGAATTGCTAATACGGTACCAAGCATCTTTCAAGCTCTCTCCCCCTTGTTGCTTAAAAGTACGAACTTCAACTTCAGGATTACTCATTCTAGCAAAACTAAAAGAGGACAAGTAAAAACAACTATAAAGAAAACTATTTTTTTGTATTTTTGATAAAACGATACAAGTAAAAATAAAGTAAAAGCAAAACTTAAAACAAAGTAAAGGATGTGCGTGCGAAACTCCCCTTGCAGAAGTCTTCTTTTTCCCCGGCAACGGCGCCAGAAAATTAGCTTGATGCGGCACGATGTTGATGTAATTTCACCGTTCAGTTGGGAACCCCAAGAGAAAGGTATGATGAGTACACCAGCAAATTTTCCCTCAGTAAGAAACCAAGGTTTAATCGTATCCAGGAAAAAGCCAAACGTCTGAAGTTGATGCCTGCTAGCTTCGCGACAGCTCCGGACAATTTATAAGGCGCCTCATCCAGGCTTTGCTTTGCGAGCGGCAACGTGGAACCTGCACACAACACAACTAAATACTTTGCTCCCAACTTACGATGAGGTTGTCAATCTCACCGGTTTGCTGTAAACAAAGGTATGAGCGTATCGAGTGGAAAGTAATAGTAATATGCGAGTAAAGTAAACAGTGCGAGTAAAGTAAACAGGTGATAGCAATATAATGGAAATAGGACCGGGGTCCACAGTTCACTAGTGGTGTCTCTCCATAAGATAAAATAACACATGCTGGGTAAACAAATTGCAGAAAACAGGGAACTGGCACTGTGGCATCTCGTTAATAGGTTAGTTCCGGAAAATGCATAAAAATGCCATGAAGTGTAACGAAACACTAAGCAAATGGTGTAAAAACAAGCATGGAGCACCAAAAATTATAGATACGTTTGAGACGTATCACAATCTCATCGGTTTGCTGTAAACAAAGGATTGAGCGTATCAAGTGGAAAGCAATAGTAGTATGCGAGAAAGTAAACAGTAATAGCAATATAAAGGAAATTGGACTGGGGTCCATAGTTCACTAGTGGTGTCTCTCCATCAGATAAATAACGACATGCTGGGTAAACAAATTACAGTTGGGTAATTGATAGAATAAAGATAACATGCATATGTCACGAGGATCACTATGAGATTTACTCTAGGCATTACAACAAAATACATAGACCGCCATCCAACTGCATCTATGACTAACAATCCACTCGAGGGGAATCATCTGAGGACCCCGAGAGTATTAAGTTGCGAACAACAGATAACTGCATTAAGCAAAGTGTGTAATGTAAACAAAGCAAATGTCCTTGGACACAAGATTGTTGTTTTCTCCCTAGTGGCAACAGCACATCTACAACCTTAGAGGTTGCTGTCACTCCCCCAGATTAAATAGAGGCATGAACCCAACTATCGAGCATAAATACCCCCTCTTGGAGTCACTAGTATCTACTTGGCCAAGATAGCTACTAACAACGGAGAGCATGCAAGATCATAAACAACATAGAGATAAAATTCAGAATATCAACTTAACATAACACCAATATTCATCGGATCCCAACAAACACAACATGTAGAATTACATAAAGATGATCTCGATCATGTAAGGCAGCTCACGAGATCTAAACATGAAGAACATGGTGGAGAAGACAACCATCTAGCTACTGCTATGGACCCATAGTCCAAGGTAGACTACTGACTCATCGCGCCGGAGGCAAGCATGGCGATGAAGAAGACCTCCGGTGGCGATTCCCCTCTCCGGCAGGGTGCCGGGAAGAGCTTCTGGACCCTCCCGATCTTGGGTCGACGACAGCGGCGGATCGCGATGTGTTTCTGGAAAATTGATCGGGTGTTTAGGTTTTTCCCGTCGAGGGGCCTTTATAGGCGAAGGGGCAGCGTCAGGAGTGTGCCAGGGCGGCCTCACCAGCAGGGGGCACGAGCCAGGGGCTGGCCGCGCCGCCCTATGGTGTGGCTGGCCCGTGGCCCCCCTCCATCTCCTCTTCGGTCTTCGTGAAGCTTCGGTAAAAATAGGAGGTTTGGCTTTTGTTTCGTCCAATTCCGAGAATATTTCCTGTGTAACTTTTCTGAAACACAAAACAGTAGAAAACAGGGAACTGGCACTGTGGCATCTTGTTAATAGGTTAGTTCCAGAAAATGCATAAAAACACCATGAAGTGTAACAAAACACTAATTAGATGGTGTAAGAACAAGCATGGAACATAAAAAATTATAGATACATTTGAGACGTATCATTCACCGTCTGGTTGCAAATAGTATGCAAGCACTCAAAGGCAATAAGAGCATTGTCAGTGACCAATCTACCAGGAACAAAAGCACTCTGTTGTTCTGATATTATGGGCGGAAGAATCACTTTGAGCCTATTTGCCAAGACTTTGGAAGCAATCTTATAGAGGACGTTGCATAAGCTGATTGGCCAGAAATTCTTCAAATGTTTAGGCTTGGAAACTTTCGAAATCAGCACTATAATAGAGTCACATAACCCATCTGGGATCTCACCTCCGTTAAGAAAGCTCCTAACAACATTGTAGATTTTCTTCTTGAAAAAATCCCAACGTGTCTGATAAAACATCGCCGGGAACCCATCTAGTCCAGGCGCCTTTGTGGGTCCCATTTGAAAAAGGGCAGCCTCAATCTCCTCATCCGAATAAGGTTTGCAAAGATTGGAATTCATTTCATTTGTAACCTTAGTAGGGATAGTGTCGAGAACTGCATCCACTGAGTCACAGGGTTCAAAGAAAAGAGATTTTCATAAAAATGATGCACCATACCTTTAATCTCTCCCTATGTCTCAGATTTTGAGCCATCATCTCGAACCAGCATGGAGATCTTGTTTGCATGCTTCCTGGCCGATGCTCTAGCATGAAAGAAGGAGGTGTTGCGGTCTCCTTCCCGGAGCCACTCCACGCGTGACCGCTACTTTGCTATAATTTCTTCACACTCAAATAACTCGCATAGCATGCGTTCAATATCTCGCTCCTCCTTAACAGAAGCTTCCGAAATCACTTGTCCCCTTAGATGAAATAATTGTTGCTCAAGTTTTCAGATCTTTTTCTGCACCGACCCAAAGGTAGCTCAACCCCAGTCTTTCAACATTGGCGCCATTTGATTTAGCGTCGACTATGTGTAGCGAAGAGAGGGGTTCCCCACGCTGCATTTAGTCCACGCTAACTCTAGAACCTCTTTGTAGTCTGGTGCATGTCTCCACATCGCCTCATACCTAAAACTGAAGGACACAGGCTGTTGCACACTCCTCCTGTCTTCTTTACTTAGATTAATCATGATTGCATAATGGTCAGACGAAGTGGTGATCACATTCTCCACCGTGTAGTCCTCAAAGAGCATGGAAAAGGCACCGTTCGCCACCGCTCTATCAAGACGAACCTTGACATGAGAATTTGCTTCTTGTCTGTTAGACCAAGTATATTTTGGTCCCTCATATCCTAAGTCCATCAGATAACAATCTTGCAAGCAATCTTGGAACGCCGCAATCTGTGACTCAGTCCTATCCCGAGGCCCAACATGCTCATCTTGGTTGAGGACCTCGTTAAAATCTCCACAACATAACCAAGGACCGTTCCACCTCGAGCTCAAAGAGCGGAGAAAATCCCAAAACTCATGACGAAGGTCACGTTTAGGCTCCCCATAGACAAAAGTTGTGCGACAAGTTTCTCCTCCCTCCGGTTTAATAAGTGCATCAATACACCTGTTGTTGTAACCCTGGACAGAGACCTCCACTGACGACAATCAAAACAGACCCAAGCCACCACTTAGGGTGGGACGATGCACTTTAACTAACCAGCGCAACTCACCAACTGCCGCGTCCGTCCCAAGCACGCGACAGTTCCAGCATAGAATGATCATTGCGTGGGCAGGGCTGCTCTGCAGCTCCCGCCAGATCCGCCGATCGATTATCAACAATTCTCATCAATTTCTTATTTGAGTCTAAACTCTGCTCACTATCGTTCTGAACCTCCCCTGCAGAAAGTGGAGTATTATGAACCACAAGAGCCAAAGGGTTTTCCTATTCTCCGGCCACCATAGGAGATTTGACACGGTAAACCTGCTGGGGTTCGCGTTTCTGACCCGTTAAAGTGTTCACATCCTCCTTCCGGGGTCCATTACCCCTAGCCTGGGTTTTACCACCCCTACCCGGCTTAGTCTGAGACTGTGGCTGCTTCTTTTTCACAAGAGAGGAAATATCCGCATACTAATCTTCCTGCTTGCCCCCACACTCTCTTTCATAGACGACTAACCCATTTTCTCACTATCTCGCTTGGACGAGGAAGGACCTTGTCACTGGTTGGCCAACATCGTATCGCTCGACGACCTTGTGATACGTCTCAAACGTATCTATAATTTTTGATGCTCCATGCTTGTTTTGCACCAATTGCTTTGTGTTTTTTTACACTTCGTGGCATTTTTATGATTTTTCCAGAACTAACCTATTAACGAGATGCCACAGCGCCAGTTCTCTGTTTTCTGCTGTTTTTGTGTTCCAGAAAAGTTACACAGGAAATATTCTAGGAATTGGACAAAACAAAGCCCGAAGTTCCTATTTTTCCCCGACACAAGACGGAGTCCAAAGAAGAGTCGGAGGGGGGCCAGGGGCAACCACACCTGGTGGTGGCGCAGGTGGACCCCTGGGCGCGCCACCCTAGGGTGTGGGGCCCCTGGGTGCCCTCTAACATCGCCCCTCTGCCTATATAAAGCCTCCGATGCGAAAACCCTAAATCGGTCAGCGTTTTCCCAGATAAAGTTCCGCAGCGCCGCTGCCGTCGAAGACCAATTTCGGGGGGCAGACTGTTCCGACACCCTGCCGGGACAGGGAATTGCCCCCAGAGCCATCTCCATCGACTCCACCGCCATCTCCATCGACTCCACCACCATCTCCATCGACGTTGCTGTCTCCTATGATGAGGAGGGAATAGTTCTCCCCCAGGGCTGAGGGCTCTATCGGTAGCTATGTGGTTCATCTCTCTCTTTCCCATGATGTGATCTATATGTGATCATGAGCTTTGTATCTAGTTGAATTGGTAGATGTTGCTCTTCATCTATTATGTTACTCAAGTGGTTTTATTATTGTAATCTCCAGAGACACCTTGTACCATGATGTAAAGGTGATAGTGTGCTTATTATGTGTGTCTCTTAGGCTAAATTTTGCAGTAATACTTGTCATGAGTTATGATCTGAGTTGGATGTCTCTATGAATTGTGGTGTGTTAGTACCTCCTATGAATGCTCAAAAGGACAACGTGGGGTGTTCATAGTACTTGTGTAATACATCTTTAAGGGGAGCTCTTGCAACCCTACGCAATGATTAGTGTTCGTTATCCAACCAGAGAGTAGTTCCGTGTAGCTGTGTTCAACTATATTATCTTTGTTGAGAGTGTCCACTAGTGAAAGTATGATCCCTAGGCCTTGTTTCTAAGCATTAAAACACCGTTTACATTTAGTTTTGTTACATGTTTGCTCACAGCGATATTTATTTCAGATTGCATTTACTACTTATAACCTGAGTTCGATAAACCTTGGGTGATCCACTTAAGGGAAACTTGCTGTTGTTCTACAAACCTCTGCACTTGGAGGCCCAATACTGTCTATAAGAATAGAAGCGTTTGTAGACATCACCTTGCACCATGGGGTTTATTTTTTTCCTTTCATCTGGTGCGCACAACTTGTCAGCAGTACATGGGAGCTTCCCCTCCTCTTCCCGTTCTCTTGGGTTCTTGCACTCCATCGACGAGTGCCCAATAACACCACACGAGAAACAATAGTGTGGCAGCTGCTCATACTGAACTTGGAACCAATCCATCGCACGCCGACGTTGAGAAAAGACCGTGACTCCCCTCAGAAGCGGTTTGCTCACGTCCACCTCCACCCGAACACGCATGAAACTACCCCAGCATTTGCCCATAGCATCACAGCCTGCGGGACAGTACCCTCCACGCCCAGAGACCCAACGATCAGTGCACCCCAACGCTTGTGCATGTACCCAAAAGGGAGGTTAATGATCCTTGCCCACACTTTCAACTTTTTGAAAATCATATCCCGTGGCCTCTGATCAACATCAAACTCCTGCAAGAGCATCGCATGCTTACCAACGACCCACGGGGGGCCATCCATCACACATTCTTTGTCAGCTTTCTTCGCAAACTCAGCCACAAAGAGATTATCACCTGCCGAGTTCAGAACCAAACCTCGGGGATTCCCCCATGCCGGCCGCAGAGCAGAAGCAATAGTGCTAATATGCAGATTGTTTGGAGCCAAAACCTTGCCGAGGAGTGCCCACTCCGAGTGGACTAGGAAATCGTCAGCCACATCATCTAGCACCACCACCGCAGCCTCCGATGCCGTTAGACGGAGGCGGCCCATCATCTCCGAGACATGATCTTCGGATCCAGACGCCGCCCCCGCTGGGGAAGGATCCGCGCCTCCCCCCGACGAAGCGCCAGATCCCAACAAGGGAACCGCCGCAGCCTTGCCCGCTTCAGACGATCCCAATGCGCCCGTCATCGTTGATCCAGTCCGCCTCCGCAGCACGACCAAGGGTGGGTAGCAACACGAGGGGAACCCCTTATTCACACCGAGACGGCGCAGAGAGGGCGGAGAGATCTCCTAGGGCACACCGGATGAAGAAGGAGGGCTCTAATCGAGATCGCGCCCGCAAGCGCAACTCAGAACTGGATTCAAACCGCTAGTATTTTTGTTGGGTTCTCTGCCAGCATATATACCCGACACTGGTAGACGAGAGGAACCATGGGTCAATATTGCGATTTGTGAAGGTGCAGTTTATGCAGGGCAGATTTTGTCTTCTATATAGTTTTGTATCAAAGGCTTGGGAAGTTTGAAAATGCAAAAATGGAGCTAGAGGCACTACTGGAAATTTCTCCAATTTTGTCCTTCAGTTATTTTAGACGGAGTAAGTATGCAAAAATGGAGCTAGAGGCACGACCTCGGATGCAGATTCCGGAACGTTCATCAATCCCTGACGGCTAGAACATCGAAAACACTTTGGGAAGGGCACAAGCTACCAATCAAATCCGAATAGCGTATGCAGCATCCACGCCGTTGTAGCTCCAGCTAGCCTAACCTGCCAACTCTTTCATCTCAGCCACCTACCAGCAGCTAGCTAACGATCAGAAATCAGCATTACCCAGCTCCTCTCGTCTCCATGCCATCTCACGTACACAGAGCCAGTGAGCAGTGACGACAGGTTCGAATTCGTATCGTCCGTGTGCCTACCTGCTGGTGCCATAGCAAACAATGTTCCATGTTACATCGCAATCCATTGCCTGTAAAGACGATGAATGATGAGGGAGAACGGTAGTCGATCGAGCCTCGGGCCTGGCGAATTCAGCGGCCAGCCAGCCACTCGGGCTAATGATGAACAATGCAGCTTTTTATGTGTCCGTGGTATAATAAAGCTGCGTGTGCCCTGTGCGAGCTTGAGTTAATCATCGAGATCTTGAATGCGGCTCTGCTTGGTAGCATAGTTTAACCACGCATGAGCGTACGATCAAGCGATGATATATGGATGCACGATTGCTGCTGTTTATCGTAGCAGCAGCATGCAGGAGTACTGGATAGGACTGAAGCTCGATCGGTCAGACTGAACTCCATGCAGTGCTACTTTTCTCCTTTTTATCCTGATCTCCATATTAATTGTTACTGTAGTAGATGCCACTGTTCCATGAAACCAATGCACATTCATAATTTCGAAATTGCTCGTCCGATCGATTTTGCGGAAATTTCACTAGAAATGTCAAGTTGTTGTTTTCTTAAAACGGGTAGTATAAAGTCTTTTGAAAAGTCTGAAAGAGATCATGTGGCATTTGCCACAGATGCTTGGTTTTACACCAGCATGGCGCAGACCCACACCCACCGGCGAACGGCCGGGGAGGACCAGGCGGCGCGGCACACCAGTTACGATACGGATTAGCGCCGGAGAACGAAGAGGCCGTACACGACGACGTTCGGCGATAAGACGAGGGCGAGCGAGCGATAGAGAACTAGAGACAGAGACACGGCGCGTGCATGCCAGGGAGGGGCCGGGGAGATGGCGGTGTCTCACCTCCCGGCCGGCAAGCCGGGGGAGGCACGGCAACGTGGCCGCGACCACGGGCGGCGAAAAGCTGCCGGCCGGCCGGTGAGCCACCAGCCACGCCATGAGTGGCCCTCGCCCGCTCTCGTACAAAAGCCAATTAAGCCGGCTGTCACCTGTGACCACCCTACATGGTACATCTCCACGACGCGGACGCGCGCCATGCGTTGGCCGCATCTGCGCGCATGGGGACGGGACGACATGGCCTTTCCCGTCGACCATCGGTACCTCTCCGTTCTTCGTCTGTATCGGCGACGAGCACGCGGGGCCGCCCCCCCCCCCCGCGCGATATTCCCTTAGCCCGTGTCGATGCTTCCCTTTTGCATGGCGCGTCAACGTCGCCGGATCGATGGTAGATCTACGAGGCGAGACCAATGAATGTAGGACCTCCATGAATGTATGCATACGACAGGTGACCAGTGTAACATGAGAGGTTTTTTTCTCCGTACTACGATACAACGAACATGAGTACATGCAATTATACAAGAGCGACACAATACATTACAGGGAAGGAGAATGCCATGTGCGTGGAGGGATAGATGTTTCCACGCATAGGCATAGATAGATTCCACACACCACATGTGTCCCTTTCCGATGAATATAATATGTCTCTTATTTATCTGCATTTGCATGGAAAAATAAATGGAGGCATGTTGAATGATGCAGACTACCCAAATGAAAAGTTTGTAAATTTCATGTGTGTGGAACTGTGGACTCGGCTGTCTGATTTTTCCTATACTCGTATTTTCCAGTAGTAGCAAACCTTTTATCTGGATTCCGGAATAAATGATCATTGTAGTTGTGGCGTACTTACAATGGAGCTTTGAAACTTGGTTATTTGCCACATTTCCTATTTGCTTTCACGACATGTCTCATTGTAGTTGTGGCATGGCTAAGGGTGCATGCCATCATCCGGCGGTGGACTCCTCCTTCGTCAGAGGTGTTCGACTAGTTTGTCGCTAGTTTGGCGGATCTTGATATCCGTCATTTAGTCCTTGACGGCGAGGTGTGGCTGCCGGTAAAAATCAAGCCCGACTTTGGTCATGGCAGACGATGGTTGCGCATGCGCGTCACTACCTTGTTGAAGGCATCGTTGCTACAACCTACATCTCCCCGTCTGGTCTGCTTAGGGGGAACCCTAGATCTAAGTCTCTTGGATCGAACAATGATGACGCGTGTCGCCATTCTCCCCATTGGGGGCATCATTTTTTTGGAGCACACACTTGCTGGAGGTGGCTCTGAGGTGGAGCATCATGTCTCTTCCATCATCGACGACGGGTCTCGATGACGTGGATCCGTGGAGTCTCAATGGAGGGCCCGGGCTGAGAGCTTGAGATGCACGCACATGGAGGAAGCATCGTCTGGCGCCATGGTGGCGTCATTGGCAGGACATACAAAGTTTATACGGATCTTAATCTTAAAATGGCTCGGCGGTTCGATGGCAGTGAACACTATTGTAGCGTGTACACGAGGTGCTCACTAAATGTCCGCTAAACCAGATGAACGCTCTCATTTCGTCTAGATGGCATATTAGGGTATGCGATATTCATGGTTCTTAGCTGATGAAGGGATTTCGTGTTTTTCGAGCACAAGGCTCTATTGACATGATCTTCACCCATTCTCGAGTTTTTAGGTGTTGCGTGGAGGCTTCGATTTTTTATGTATGTTATTTGTTTGCCCTTTGTTAAATAACCTAATAAAGAAGGTTGTGTGCATCTTTTTGTTGCGTGGAGACATGGCTAAGGGTGCATGCCATCATCCTCCCTTTTATAAAAGATTTGACTTTTTACGCGCATGTGCTCACGCTTCTTGTTTTCAATTAGAACTTGTGAATTTTTTGAAATTGTCTCCGAGTTTTACATATGTCAAGTTACATGCATATGTTAAGAAGAGCATTCATACAACACGTGGGTGTGGTGGATGTATGTATGTTTATATCCTTCTAATCGTCAAATTTGTCATATACATGCAAAATAGATAATCAGAAAAATAAAACAATCACATTAGCTATATCTTCACATTATCTTTTTCCAAAAAATGGGTACTTGTCTTAGCTTACTGCACATTCTTTTTCTATTATATTTTTGTTACATAGTATTATATAACCATCAGTAGTTTTCCTCAAATTCATGAGGTCCTCTTGAAAGCCCATTTGGACAATTATTAATTGGTCATACAAGTGGAACTAACTAGTGATACTACTTATATCTACAAGTTCAAACCATACATGTGATTTATTGGACTATTGATTCATTAATAATTGATTTTAGTGGAATGTCTATTTGTTGCATCCTTTATCAAAATGTATCTACAAAAAATACTATGTTTCATTTCTTAGCCTTAAAAGAGTATTAGCTCTATTTATTGAGGCGTCAACATCTTCATGTACCGACTCAAACCGAGGATCAATTTTGCTCATGTGTGTCTCCTTTTTAGGCTACAAAGAATAGTGTTGTAACAAACACTGACTCCCTCGAATCTAGTCTACTAGTGGTGAAACATGCTCACACAATTCCTCTACTACCTGAAATTGCGAACATTCACTCACAAATGAGGTAACCAAATCTTTATTATAAAAAACTTGCTACAAGACTGATAATAGTGGATATATATCTACGTTGAACCCTTCTGATGGCCATCACTATAGCTCCTACAACTTTCTTTCTTCTTTTTTGCCTTACATGCGAGGGTGGGCACCTCTATTTATATTTGTGCAAGAATCTTGGATAACTGTTGTGTGTCATGATTCAAACTCCACACTACAATTCTAGGAAACTTCATACTAATCTAACTCTTAGAAATCTCTATGTGCCTGTTTGGATGTATGAATTGGGGCTTGGAATTGCTTATTTGGAATTTAGAGACCCAAATTCCGCTGTTTGGATGGTCATGGAATTCGAGTGTGGAAACTGGCCGAAATTCTAAGCCAAATCCATCATGTGTTATTTCGGCCTAGCATATTTCTGAGCTGCCCCACTCTGAATTGGCCGGAATTGTAAAAACTTTAAAAAATAAAAATTGTAAAAAATTCAAAAACTTTAAAAACTTTAATAAATTCAAAAAATGTGAAAAATAATAAAAAAAAAACTTTAAAAATAGAAAACTTAAATAATAGGAAACATAAAAAAATTCTAATAAAAATCCAAAATAAAAAAACCAGATAAATTATAAAATAAAATATTGAAAATTATAAAATAAAAACTTCCAAAAAATAAGAAATTTGAAAACAGTACAAATATCAAAGTTTAATAATATTTAAATAAAAAATAAAAATTTGGAAATATAAAGTGCGAAAAACCCTAACCCTAGATCGAAATTCAATTCCATGTTTTGTACATCCAAACAGGATTTGGAATTAGGTGCTATTCTTTGATTCCAACAAGAATTTCCATGCACATCCAAACAACGAAATTGAAAATGAAGGTCATTTCGTTTCCATCTTAGATTTGGAATTTTCAGTTCAATTCATTTCTGAGCAAAAATTCCTACATCCAAACAGACCCTATGGGTATTCTAGATATTTAACTCTTACAAATATCTAGCTAGCTATATAATTTTCCATAATTATGGGATTCTCCTACAAGATATATCCACGTTGATTATCCTTGAATCTGGTAGAATATTCTTCTAAAATATCATTTGCACCTATAATACTCTAAAGTATAATAGGATATTCTTGCATTTTTCTCAAAATTTTACAATCTCACAAGTATGCATTACTTATCTCGACATTGCCCTCAATGCACAGTTGTGTCATGAATCATCCCATGAAGATGTCCATGAATCTTTTAAGCTCTTCCATTTCTATTTCTCTTCCTTTCATAATGCAAAAGATATCAGCTAGAGGTTGATCTCAATCTCACCACAGTCATGTATCTCACTTTTATTCTTCATCTTTCTCCATACTTTCCCCTTTTCAACTTATTTGCAAGACGGTAAAGTAACTTGAGAAAGTTCAACTTTGGCATGACAAAGATCTATAGATCTTGATTGCGAAACTTTTGTCAAATTCATCGCATATGGTCGACCTTTTGAAATTTCTTTCGAGGAGTAGCTTTATCTCGCCGTTTCACATAACTTTCGTGTTGCAAGTTTCCTATTTTGACACTGACCGCCGAGTAAATCTACTTGGTGTATGAAAATGTAAATCTAATCAAAGGAAATTTCAAATAGTTGACCGTGTGCGATAGAATTGACTAAATCCATCTAAAAACACCAAACATGAACACAATATTAAACTTTGGCCAACAAAACTAAAAACCGATCGTTGTAATGGAATCACAACATCAATGCACATCCTTTTCATGTAGATCTTAACTCTAATCGAAGCACACTTTGTAGATTAGAAGAGATTAGGACAAAATAAATTAGTTAAACATAACACAACGCAAAGTCTATTTAATGTGCAGCGTAGCCAAACGAGCTCACTACATTTTCACCAGCCTGTTTGAAAACGATGTGGGTGACCAAACTAACATGACTCTAGACCTAGCTCAGCCCATCATAGCTGCACTCAAACTACATACCCAGATGCCCAAAAAAGGCTCCACACAACCAAACATGCCCTTAGTCAAGCTTTACTCGCCGTACTGTAGCCCTACCACACTCGAGCGATCTAGGCTTTCATCGGATTATAAGGTCCTTCATCTTCCCTCCTTGGCTTGAGTCTTCAAGATGGAGAAGCGAACATTTTACTACAACTATTTTTATGCTATGTTTTGTAAACTGAAATTGAGTCGTTCCCTCCGATACAAATTATCTGTCGCGGGTTCGATGAACTTGGACATATTTTAGGCAACCTGCAATCTATGACAAGTAATTTGGATCCGAGGAAGTACGTATCTTTGCTCCAATGCCACGTATAGACTTTTATGTAGAGGTCACCGCTTCCATCCAAAGCTTGAGCGGGTGAAAATAGTAGGGTTTGGGGTGCGTGGGCCCGTGTGTCGGGTGGGTGGGTTGTATTCCGCATCCGGCTATACGTTCGTTTTCGGTTCACCAACGGAAGCCACTGTAGTGTCTGTACATAACGTACTGGTGTGATGGCCATGGACAAACAAACCGACGACAGGTCGCCGCCTCCGTCCTAGTGACAGCTCAACTGAGATATATGTAACCATCAGTGCGTACGAACACGAACCTCTCTTAACCCTTAAAAAATTATCCCAAATAGTTTCAGAACTACTACCAGAAGTTCATCAGAACTCAAACCGCTCGTTCGATGGCCGGTGAGACGCGTTTAGCGCCAGCTAATCATGCGACCTTCGATGCTCAATCGTGTGCTTGCTCATCATGTATAAGCTGGCTAGATCCGTCACCAGGTGGTATGATCCATCGACCGGCCATGCCGACATCGGCATGTATGTATAACTCAGAGCTGGATCCGTAAGTAAATTAATCCAACACTATAATTCACAGTAGTGGCGTAATTAGTCAACAGGATCCTAGTTAGCAAGCTAGCTAGCTTGTCAAATCCGATGCAGAAAAATGCTGTCTTCAACTGATTAATTACTACTCAGAACTGATCGAACAGGTTGTGCACGTCCGGCGACGCCTTGCCGCACTGCTGGTGGAGCGCCGCCCGCGGGGGCACGACGGGCGGGGCCGACGATCTGAGCAGCGCGAGGTTGATGCTCTTGAAGAACGGGTGCGCCTTCACGTCCGCGGCGCCGCGCCGCGACCCGAGCCGCGTCTTGGGGTCCTTGTCCAGGAGCCGCGCGATCAGGTCCCGCGCCGCCGCGGCCTCCCCGTGCGACGCCGTGGCCGCGGGGAGCGGCGGGCACTCCAGCGGGGCGCGCACGATGTTGCGGAGCGTGGCCTCGTTGGTGGCGCCCACGAACGGGGTGCGCCCGTAGAGCAGCTCGTACAGGAACACGCCGTACGCCCACCAGTCCACCGACGCGCCGTGCCCGCCGCCGCTCGCCACCTCCGGCGCCACGTACTCGTGCGTGCCCACGAACGAGCTCGAACGCGCGTCCACCGGCTCCGCCACGAACCGCGGCCGCGGACGCGGCGCCGCCCGAGCCCGGCGCCTCCATTTCATCAGCCGGAGGAGATGCGTCTCGGGGAAGCATGTCGGGATCGATGCCGTCGTTTCATCGTCGTTGTCCTCCCCAGCCACGTTCCTTGCATCCTCGAGCGACGGCGACGCCGTGGACTCGAGCGACAGGTCGAAGTCGGTGAGCATGATGTGGCCGTCGCCACGTATGAGCACGTTCTCCGGCTTGAGGTCGCGGTACACGATGCCCATCATGTGCAGGTACTCCAGCGCGAGGAGCACCTCGGCAGCGTAGAACCGGGCGGAGGCGAGCGGGAAGCGGCGGCCGGGCATCCGGTGGCGGAGGGAGTGGAGGTCCCCACCGGGGCAGAACTCCATGACGATGCAGGAATAGTCCGTCCCGGCGTCGAAGTCCGCGAACATGGTGGGCAGGAACGGATGGTCGAGCCTGCGCAGGACGCGCTTCTCGGCGGCGGCTCGGCCGAGCTTGCCCTTCTTGGCGAGCGCGCGGCGGTCCACCACCTTCATGGCGTAGGCGCACGACTGGCTCCCCTCGGCCTCGAGGCGGCAGAGGTAGACGGTGCCGATGTCCCCCGCGCCGACGCGGCGGACCAGGGTGAAGTCCCGCGGGCCGAGCGGCCCCGCGGCGGCAAGGATGGGCGCCCACGCCACGTCGCCCGCGCGGTGTGGGCGCGGAGGGGAGGAGGTGGGCGTGGCGGCGGCCGAGTCGACGGAGAAGGTGGAGGAGCGGCCAGCGACACTGGCCGTGCTGCTGCTGCTGCTCGCAGAGCTGACGCTGGAGTTTGAATTTGGCGCGGCCGTCGCGGAATCGGCCATGTCCGGGAGGTACGGCGCTGGCTGGAGCATGGCGGCGTTGGGAGGTTTGGGCGGGGTCGACAAAGAAGAGGCGGCGGGAGCGGCCATTATATAGTGCTCGCGGTTGCTCTCGTTAGCTTGGATAGATAGATGAGATCTCTCTGGTTTGGTTTTTGTAATGGAGGTTTGCGCGTTCGGAGAAGGTGGTTGCAGGTGGTGGTTTTATAGCTAGAGTGAGCCGGAGCCTGCGAGCATGGAGAAGCTAGATTTGTGATGAAGTAGCTGGCCACGTGGACGTACGTGCCACGTTGCATGGCATTCGCGCCACGGTAACACGGAAGGTTCGTCGTTCGAAGCATCCTCTACTGGCATACTACTACCCGATCCTCATTTTCGCTTGAAGTTCAACCGGTTTTCGAAGCATCTTGTTTATTTGAGCAGCCATACACTATGTGCAGTATAAATGTATTTTTAAGCTGTGCCAATTAATTTAGACAAGAGGAAGTAGGCCCTCTTCTCTGGATTAGTTTGGACTACCTCTTGCAAAAACTAATCATGTAACCATATCACTTATAACTTTTGTTAGGGTTAATTTGGGTAGCCATATATGCATGAACTCTTTAACCGACGGTGCAAATAATTGAGTCATAATATTCCTTCGGATTTTAGACTGAATACAATGTTTAATGTTTCTTCCTTTGTTAGCCAAACTTGGGATATCTTTTTTTAGGGGAAACAATTAACAATTTAGTTTGAGGGAGTGGTCATTTCTCTAACTTAAAACAAAAGTATGACAGATCAGGCTAACAAACCCACCAAGCTACCCGTAGATCCTGAGGTTCCCGCAGATCAAGTCGTCCCGCCAGTTATGCAACTCTAGGTCCGGTCTAAGCACATTATACTTGGGACTATTAAAATAAAAAATAATTTGTACTAATCTTTAATACTTATTTAGAACTTGTTTTGGCATATCACAGTCGCCGATGAGTAATATTTTAATACATTTTTGCATAGTAAACACATAAAAAGTTAACAATAATAATTATAGTGTTATTTGTTATATAGTTCTAATGTATATCTTTTTTAGGGAAGTTTTAACGTATATCTTGTAGAAACACTTGCATTATAACCTTAAAATTTGTATTGTATTAGTTTCTTCATATCAGAAATTGCACATACTGTTTGTGTATATGTATGTTGGCAAAGATCTAAAGCATATGATGTAAAAATATCTTTAATATCCGTTTCTAGTGTCGGAAACCACAAGTGGAGGACGAGCTACATGGTGGCTGTTTTTTTGAAAAAATATATCAAAGTTGACATTTCTAAGTTTCAATATAATTGAAACAAAAATTCTGAGTGTAGATAATATTGAACTCTACCAGTGTGCAAAATATTGCTTCAAAATTCATTGTATTCTAGACTACACAAAAATAACAAATCTGACAAATTTTCAAGTTTTGAAAACATACACTGTTCACTACATCTAGATCCACACATTTGTCATTTTTTCTGAGCCTAAAATACAACAAGTTTGGTTTTGGTTTTTTGCACACTGGTAGATCTTAATACTGTCGACATCTAGAATTTTTGTTTTAATTTTTCTGAAACTTTCAAATAATATATTCGATTATTTGAAAAGAACATGCTACATGTAGCCTGGGAGCCATATGTCCTTGCTCTTTATATATATTGAACTTTAGCATATATCAGGGCTCTCATTTTGTCGGGCCTAGGCGGTTTCCTTGTATGCCGGATTTATGGGTTGACCTTGTCTGTGAGCAAAGGAAATTTCTTACTGAGATAAAAGTCAAATAAGCTACCCAAATTACTTAGTTCAGTTATCTGTGTGCATTCTAGTTATATAGAAGCCACGTGTAATCTCTTACACCTTGTACCATCTTGATACAAACTTTCAATTTAAGTCTAATAAAAATATAAAATTGTGATATAAAAAATAACACCGATCATCACTAAGTGTACATGAGTGTCTAATTACGGTGTTGCACAATTAGCGTGTATTTGGTGTGTTAAAAATATGTGGCCTTCCAAAATTATCGATTTTTTTGGGAGGATTCTTCTTTTTGGACAATCAATAACATGACATACTTATATTAGCAAATATGATCTGTCTTCAGCAACTACAAAATAAAATCTAATACAAACAATCAAATATTTGAGGTCTTCAAGCTCTTTCTTCTTCAAAAATATAATCTTGTACTTTTCTGAAGGTAGCCATAGAAAATAACATAGATGTCAAACCACATACTTGTAAACCATCGAGGGCACTCCCATTGTTTTGAGCAACAATGTCAAGGCTACGTGCATGACGTAACCAGTAAAATAATGAACCAACATCAGCAATAGTACCAACACTAGCATTTTAGAAAAAGCAAGCCGGACAACCTGATCGACGTTGCTGGAGAGCTGGAAAGGACGTAGCAGCCTGAACAAATTTTGCAAGGACAAAACACCTCGCGACAACCATGAGAACGAATCTAAAATCAATCTGGTGAAACAAGACCATACCTAGAGATATTAATCTTCCAAAACCAATGTTAATGTCGGGAAGAAGGTTTTGTCATCGAACAAAGAGCTAAAGATCACTTATTGTAGACGATCCCATCTCCATTGGCACGGAGGCCAAGAGGAAGATGAATACGAAATATTTTTCCTACTAATTACAATTTCATGAATCAAGTGACAGAAATAAATATCTAAATCCTCTTCTGAGAATCCCAATTTTTCTTTCACCAAATAAGACCACCGATAAGAAAACATTGTAGGTATAACTTCTAATAAAGAGAGTATTTATCAACCCAATAGTTCGCATGAGCTCGTTTTTTGAAAAATTTGAAAATGGTATTTAAAAGTTTTTGAAAATTCGAAATAAAAAATCTGGATGTAGATAATAATAAGATCTACTAGTGTGCAAAAATTAAAGTCCAAATTCATTATATTTGAGGCTCAAGAAAAAAGACAAATGTGCAGATCTGAGTGTGATGAACAGTGCATATTTTCAAATTTTGAAATTTTGTCAGATTTTTTCGTAGCCTAGAATACACGGAATTTTGAGCTGAGATTTTGCAGGATTGTAGATCTCAAAGCTATCTACATCTAGAATTTGTATTTCGAATTTTCGAAAACTTTTCAATACCGTTTTCAATTTATTTTCAAAAACCGAGCTCACTAGAGCTCGGGAGCCATTTGTAGTTTCCGCAGAGTTACACTCTTAGAATGTTCAAAGACATTGGTTAAATGGCAGGTAAATCGGATTGTACAACACGAAGGAAACTTGATAGAGTGTGGTCGTCTCCTCCATGATCTTTTCTACGGCACGTTATATCGAGCGGTCTAAATTTCGACCCGTTAGCATAAAGTCAGCCATGGTGTGGTCTCTTATTTTTGACAGTTCGTGCAAGGATTGGCCCAGACGCAGCCACATACGCGACAACGAGATATATGCTCAGCTCCTTTTCAAAGGAACAGATCAAATCAATCAAAACAACGCACCTAGTCCGTCCCATCGCCCGATCCATGGAAACGGAACCAACATCAACATGCGATAGCCATACGTACAGTTCGCGCGGAATCCAGCAACAGCGCCGGGAGATGGAGAGGATCTGTGCGCCGCGCGGCGTGCCGGGGCGAGGGCCGGCAGCGGGGCAGCGCATCGGTTCCGCCTGTCTCGCCCAGGTCGACGCCCGAGCGCGACGGCAAGCCCCGGCCGCACGCGCGAACGCCGGCCGCCGGCGACAGGAGGCATCCGCGTCGTGCGAGGGGGGCAATTCAGTGCGTCGTCGTCGCTGTCGCGCTGAGCTCGCCGTTGCTGTTCCGCTTGACCGACCGACCGATCCGGTGAGATCGACGCCATATTCCGTGCCCAGTGAGTCTTGTCTGATGACGGATGAGTGAGTGAGTGATAGCTGCACACGACGATGCACCGCCGCACCCGTCGAGTCGCGAGATCTGCTGCTGCGACTGAGCTCTTTCCACGACCACCGCTGTCTGAACGACTGAGCCCCAAGTTGCTGCATGAATCCATTCCCAAATGTCTGGCTCTCACCGCAAGTGCTTGCCGGAATATCAGATTCCCGCGTGTTTTTCAACGAGGTATGTAATCAATTCGTTAATCGGGTACACTTCGTAAACGGGAAAGATACAAGGCCGACTTGTCAACATTTTTTTGTCTGCTGCTTTCCACTGAAAAACAAATCAGAAGTATATGATGAAGTGATAAGAGCTAGGACTAGTATTAGCTCGAGGGAACTATACGTACTATTGGTGAGTAGTGAGCATATTTTATCAGGCGATCACTTCACCAACCTCTGCAGAGACACTCCAGCTCATCCAAAGTCCTGCGCCATTAAGAGCTGCGCAGTTTTTAAACGGCATCAGTACACTCCTTGACAGCGGTTTGTCTGCCTGAACGCCAACCGCAAGTGCACCAACCAAAGCTACGGCAACGACTCGCCATCATTTTCTCCTCCCTCTCTTTCCTCAGATTAAGTTGCTTCATGCTAAAGATACGAGATATGATCTACACAAACTAGTCTGACACGCAGGAACATTGTATGTACACCTCCCTCCCTCTTTACCTCTTTTGCCAAAAGTTGTCAATTCTAGTTGTCAATCAGTTTCCGGTGCATAACAAACTTTGAGATTTCTTTTTTGACCGCTTTCATAGAAAGGAAACAAGATTGGCATATGATTTTCTTAAAAATTGGGTGGAGGGCTGGAAAAGGGGAGAACTCCACATGATCCACACTCCATAACGCAGACATGCTGAATGCAAACCTGATCAGGGAATATGACGCAATTATATGCTGGCGTGTGTTGAGGGGCCGGGGTCATGGTTCAGTGGTTCGAGCGGCAGAGAATTATGCAAATTAACTGCATTGTGCCTAATGGACCCCTGCCTGTCCCCTCCTAATATTCTGTTCCTGTTGTTGGACAAAGGAACCATCTCAGTTCAGTGTCTAATACAAATCTAGTGAAGTGTCTCCGCTTATGAATGAATAATAACCTTAAGAACTCCTCCTCTTTTGGAAGAAACCTTGTTGGACCACACATGTGCTATATAGCTTCCTGTTTTTGGTTGGTCACCGTAAAGAATAATTTGGTCGAAACTGTCCTGTTTCCTGAGTTTAGGCCGCACTGTTTGGACAGTTTTAGCTATGTCCAGAAAAGCATCTAGAACAAATGAATTTCTTCGAGTACACACAAACACAGAAAAAAGGAGATGAAAGGCATCTGAAGATGATCATAAGCTCATCATCATTTCACCCAGAAACCTGAAGCTAATCTGAATGCACAGGTAATGAGGCGAGAAAAAGGATGACTGCCCCTTGATTTCTGAACAAGGGTCCAAACTATGACAACGTGATGCCTGGATCTGCATGCTATGCATGACTGCCTCGTCTCCCTCTTCGATCTGCCCAGAAGATTGACTTTCCTCCCCGATATCTCTCTCTAGAGAGAGGAAGATACCGACAGGCTTCACTGGTACAGCTCGTAAACAAACGGCGAGGCACGCATCACGCAGTAACTTCGAAATGCTAAGATAACTGGCTACACGACCGGCCGATCGAGCTCGCGCGCGATCTGCATGGAGATGCAGCTGGGTCGTAGGTCATAGTAGTAGCTTGCTACTGGTGGATCACATGCGATCCTGTCATCTAACTAGACAGGCAGGGCAGCGGCGTCAGGCGGCTGCATTAAGCTAATCCATAATTTGGGGCAGTATAGTTAATGGCTTCGATCCATCGATCTCCCTAAAGACAAGTAAAGCTGTAGTTAGATTAGATCATGGGCTGGGAGAGACGACAGGGGCGCCAATATTCGCGCTGCTCCGGTAGGGGGACAAGCCGTGCAGGGCGCTGATGCCCTGCGTATGATGAAGCCTACAGCTTCACTTAAATCTAAAGACGAATCTTGTGAATCTTAAAGCCAGATTGTCCCCAGTAGTTGTAGCTAGGGGCTAGCTTAGCTAGCGTGTTCTTTTTAATTAGTTGGGCGAGTGGGCAACTGATGGCATGAGCACATGGCCGGATGACTCGAGGAAGAAGACGTCGTGGCGAGCTCTAGCTTGGTTCGATCGTATGTGGCGACGTGAGGGAGGAGCGTGCGTTCTGCGTAACTGCTGATGTGTGTCTAGTAGAGTGTAAGTTGACTTGCCCATGTGTTTGAAGCCTTCTTGTTACCTGCCTCGTAACTCGTAAGCATCCACGGACAAGTTAACGCATGGAAGATACTACTGCAGTATGTATACATACGTCATCATCGACGACATTCGTTATCATACAAGAAAATCCTTGACATCTCTGCCTTCACCCCAAGGAGAGACACTTTCATCACTCGAATTGGAGCTTGCATCGGCATGTGCGGGATGGAGAAGATGAAGAATTCCTTTTTTCGATAATGAGAAGATGAAGAATTCCTGATGAATTGAACTGTAATTTCCTTTCCTGTCAGGTTTTTCTGCAGTATAGAGCTACCCTTATTCACAATAAGAGACTCAATCATACGCCTCCACATGTGCTTTCTCTTCATGACTGAAAATATCGAGCGAAAGCTCATCTTCCTCATCTGCGCATCACGGAGAAAAGATCCATGTCATGATAAGCATTTTCGTCTTCTTCTTCTGATAAACCATGTGGTAGAAGCTGAGCTGGGGTGACACCACCTCCTAAAAGTCATAGTAAGAAGATCCAACAAAACATAATTTTGTATAGCATCAGAGGACAAACCAACAAACACGAAAGCCTCGTCCCTGTATTTGTAGTTCTTTTAGAGCATCCCCTATATTTGTAGACGAACACTTTTTTTTAGCGCAAGATGAATACACATTTCTTAAAGCACATTTTTGTTCCTCAGCCATCTTGGCTGAGCCATCTTCGCTGCTAGAGCAGTAGCACAAGCTTCAATAAATTTTTTTTGGAGTATCGAGCTTCAGTAATCAACACAATAAAATTGACCCAAAGGAACCGGCCCAAGAGAAAGACAGACCTTTCAGCCCATTTCCAGCTCAAGACAGGCCCTGACCAAATCAACCGTTGGATGGGCCTGGCGAAATCCATGACAGGGGAAGCCCATGTGCTTAAAAGAGGCTTATTAGGATATGCACAATGCAAGATGTTTAGAGGAGTGTTCACGAAAATATATCAAGCGTTTTTAAGCACTAGTGCTTATTTGTACACAAGAGGTGTCTAGGCATCTGCCTATTATAAATAAACACCATTGTGTAACAAAAATTGGTTTATTTTTCTAACCACTTTTGTAAGCACCCATTGTGCATGCCTTTATTGGCTCAATCGCCCCAAACCCCGAATGGAGCTCGTCCTAAAGGGGAGCCTTTATTTTAAAATTTTGGAAAGCTGATTCAGAGTTTCAAAAAATCCTAGAAAAATACGTTGATGTAGGCAAATATGTACACTAGGAGCATGCAAATTTTCATTGTGAAATATCTTCTATTTTGGGCTCAACATAAGAGACAAGTTGGACGATTTTTAGATAATTTGAATTTGACATTATTCACAACCCCGGATGTGCACATTTGTTAATTTTGTCGCTAAAGTATAGTTTTTTGTATTAAAAATTTACACATTGGTAAAGAATAAAACATTGACTACATCCTACAGTTTGTTTTGAAAAAAAATTAACTATAAATTTGGGGAAAAAAATAGATGTTCTGAAAATGGGCTACCTGGAGCCTGTCCTTCATATCGCTGCACTCCTCAAGCCCTCGCAACCGAGTCATTCTTGCATCACATATAATGAGCGTGGTAAAGAATATGAACAACGCCGTCCACTCGCATGGGATGGCAGCGGCCATTTTGCATGACTGTTAGAGCATCTCCAGCTGTTGGTACCCTCCACGGTCAAATCCGGCGGTAAATTGCATCGGATTGGACGAAAATTGGACGTGGGGAGCGCCGAACTTCCAGCCGGCACCATAGGAAGACGCCCGGAAATCGGCGTTTGTGGATTTTTTTTACAAATAGACATTCCAGTTCGGCGAATTTCATACAGTTTGCCAACATTTGGCTCAAATAAACGTTATAGTTCGGCGAATTTCATACAGTTTAACAAAACAAGCAAATAATTTGACAAAACAAGCAAATAATTTGACAAGTTTTTAAACAAATCAAATAGAAACTAGTTGGTGTTGCCTCGAAACCTCCATATGTGCTCCACCAGATCATCCTGCAGTAGTTGATGCATAGTGGAGTCTCGAATCTCCTGACGCATAGCGATGAACGCAGCCCACGATGTCGGCACTTGGTGATTAGGCTGTGCAAGAGGACCCTCTCTCTCATATGGTAGAGCTTGTTCACTCGCCGGGATCGGATACTTTCGCTCATCCTCAACAATCATATTGTGTAAGCACACACAATAGTTCATCACCTCCCATATCTGATCTTTGGACCAACTCATAGCGGGGAACCGGACTACAGCAAATCTCTGCTGGAGGACACCAAATGCACGCTCGACGTCCTTTCGACAACCTTCTTGTGCCTTTACAAACTCCATCTCCTTCGGGAGGATGGGACCCGAGATAGTCTTCACAAATGTTGCCCACTTTGGATAGATACTGTCTGCAAGATAGTATCCCTTGTTGTAGTGTCGACCATTGATCACAAAGTCAACCGGGGGAGCATGACCCTCAACAAGCTTGGAGAAGATCGGCGAGCACTGCAGGACGTTGATGTCGTTGTTGGATCCCGGCATACCAAAGAAAGAGTGCCAAATCCAGAGATCATGGGTAGCCACTGCCTCCAGTATCACAGTGCAGCCTTTTTTGTGACCCTTGTACATTCCCTGCCAGGAAAACGGACAGTTCTTCCATTTCCAATGCATGCAGTCAATGCTTCCAAGCATCCCCAGAAATCCTCGAGCTTCATTGAAAGCGAGGATCCGAGCAGTGTCTTAGACAGTGGATGATCTCAACTACGTGTCCCCAAACACTGCTATCACCGCCCTGCAGAACCGGTAGAAATAATCAAAGGCGGTGGACTCCACCATCCGAAGATAGTCATCAGTAGTATCACCAGGGGCTCCATATGCCAGCATCCGCATAGCCACCGTGCATTTTTGGAGGGCGGAAAACCCTGCCATGCCGGTGCAATCTAGCTTGCATCTAAAATAGGAGTCGTAGTCTCGAAGGGCATAGACAATTTTCAGGAAAAGCTTCCGTCTCATCCTGAAACGGCGCCTAAAAATAGCCTCACCGTGCAATGGATTGTCGGTGAAGTAGTCGGTGTAGAGTATGCAGTAGCCCTCCATTCGCTGCCTCGGCTTGCACTTTCGGCGACCTGGTACCGACCCACCACGGCGACCAATGGCCACCTCCGCGTACAAGCCCGACAGGCAAGCTAGGATCAGCATATGCTCCTCATCTTGGGCGGCGGCTGCCATCTCTTCTTCAAACATCTCGGCGAACATCTGCTCCTCCTCGTCGTCCGAGTCCATTTCCGGCCAGGTAAATGGATGAACACCTGCCGGGCGTGTCGACGAGGCGCGACGGGAGGAGTTGCCCGACGGCGGAATATAGCCAGACGGCATGTCGGACGGCGGAATATAGGCTGGTGGGGGCTGGTGGGAGGAGGGACGGCGAAGTTCAGGCAACCGGCCGGCGGATTGGCAAGGGGTGGTGCCGGCGGCGACAGAGCAACGAGGGGAGAGAGAGGGGGATTTGCGACCAGATTGTAGGGTTTGCGTGTTCTCTCGCCGACAGAGCGGGCCCGTTCCCGCTTTTCTCTCGTCCGGAGTCCCCGAGCACGCCCCGGGGGACCGGGGATGGTCTGGGCTCACCGGATGGATGAAGGCCCAAATTCGGGGGAAAACGAGAAATCGGGGGCGCGACTAGGCCGATTTTCGCCGTCCGGATGAAAAAAAGGCCGCCGGGGGCCTTGCCGGGACCATGGCTGGAGATGCTCTTAGAGTTTGTAAAGATCGAGATCGTCCACGAACCGAGGGAACGAAATACACTAGGGGTATGAATTAGGTAGTTTACCAAAAAAAATTGAACCATTCGGTTTGGTTGGATGAACCACCATCGAGATTTAATACCTCTCGCAGTCTCCAGTATAACACTATTTGATATATTGAATAAAGAGGTTTCAAGTTGTAAAAGAAGACTATGATCCTATCAGAACGTTTAGACTGCAAGGCTAATTAGATAGTAGGTTATGATTGAGATAAAAAAAATCTCCCTAGAATACGTGCTACATTTTTGATACTGACAAACAACCTAAGTGATTGTGATTTATACACTTCACTTTATATAATTTGGTCCATGATAGTTGGCCCACCGAAAAGGAAATACTTCATCCGTTCCAAATTAGTTGCCTTATCTTTTTCTAGATACATATGTGTCTACATAAAATTGAGATATCTAATTTTGGAAAGAGGGAGTACAAGAATTCAGCTTTATGAGAGATGTTCATGGTCGATCAGATGAACCATATTTAGTTGATCAATAAACCCAATTGTTAGCGAAAAACATGTACACAGAATACAAGGGTTTCTTTCATCACCACCATTGGATTTGCTGGATCAAGGTATCTGTCCGCTGACTTGTCTGTTCTACACATCTGATGTTGTACATAGTCACACAATGCCAGCTTGACAGTAAGCGTTGTTTTTCTTCTGTTTGAATTACAAGAGAGGATAAAGAATTGCTAATGAGTGTAAACTGACATAAGAAGTGAAGAAATTCCATAATCCATATCCATATGACAAGCTCAAGTTTCAACTTTCCACATAATTGATTCTGTCATATGGCAATCTGACAAGCGGCATCTCTTTCAACTGCAGCAACTTGATAAAGGAAATTCCGTCTGTAGTAACTGCATTGTACAAATAAAAAATAGTGCATTAGATGACTATGCAGATGGCACATGCTAACAGTAACTCCATACTGATCTCGATTAGTAAATGAACTAGCATTAAATTAGATATGTAAAGGATCAAAGATGATGATTAGAACACTACAGCAAAAACTAGAAAAGCTACAGAAAGAATCAAAAGTACCCTAGTCACCACTTTGTAATGCTTGAGAGTTTGTGCATCACCATGTGTTTATTTCCAATTCATTTCAACAGATGGAATCTAACCAAGTTATGTGATATTATTTCTAGTCTACAGAAAATCACAATTGAAATCATCATCTTTGTTTCCGAATACAACAGCATGCGACACCTATCACTATGTGTTACAGTAAAAAATAGTGAGTTACATGAAGTCATCTAAAAGCACACTCCCATGCTTTCGCCAAAGTGGAACAGAACAAGGCTGAGTGACTACAGAAACCATCTAGTCCACATATCCAAATTCTGGTATATGTTTACACCTTTTATGGCAATATATAAGTGCTCATACTGAATGTTGACATCACAAAAGAACCACTTAAAGCTGTCCCCGAGTTTCACTGGAAGGTAGAAACTTGCCATAAATTAGAACCAGTAGATGTTTAATTATCCCACAAGATATGTTCACCTACGAATGATGGGAAATTAGCAACTTATCCCCACAGCACCCAGCATACACAGCTGAAAGGCAGAATCATCAACCACCACAGTAGCATGTCTAATAACTTGACTATGCACTAACAATAAGTACAGTAAACTAGCCAAAGTTCTAAAATGAACTTCTGATTTTCAGTAATGAGAACTGACTTCCCATTATAGATTCAGAATAACAGAGTTAACTCACAATCAGGGTATACAAATACTGAAAGGTGACAGAGAAAATGTGACCTTAGTTTCAGCGCTGTAAGACTTAATAAAAAGGGAACTATATATTCAGGTAATAAAGTTGCATAACTTCATTAACAAAAGAAGCGCAATAAATCAAATCAAAACTTGATACAAGCCAAGATACTCAAGTCATGATCCATCATTATGTATACAAGGTGATCCAGTATACAAAATTCAGTCAATCAACAGCTGATAAAAGTTCAAGGATAGATACCTCCAATGGAAGTGGTACTGACAACAAAGACCTTCAGAGCCACCCATTAAGTATAAAACATGGAGTCATACTACGAGAACTAACACGGAAGTAAATTCGTCACATCTGATGCCAAAAGAAGTCCATTGCCCATTTCACTGAGTTTTGCGCTTTTGTGCTGTCATATATCAACAAGGAACAGTAACAAGGACAAAAGTGTTAAAGCAGGAAACATGCGATTGTAATGAACTAATGATTCAATACCGAGTCAGTGCTACCTTACTTTTTTTGTTGTTACGTACATCCGGCAAATTTTCAATTCCTTCATGCTTCCTCTTCTACAAAAAGACATGAAAGTTTAGAGCATACCAAAAAATGAGTCAATCATGCTCATTTTTCAAACACGTAGAATAAACAGGACTACCTTCTCATGATGTTTTTTGGAATGATCGCCTCCCAAATCATGATGCACACTCTTATCCTTTTTCTTTTCTTTGTCTTTGTCTTTATCTTTTTCTTTACTCCGATCCTTATGGCGATGTTTGTGCTTCTTCTGTTCCTTGTCCTTGTCTTTCTCCTTGTGCTTTTTATGCTTCTTGACTTTGTCTCTGGACTTAACCTTTGATTTCCCCGATATAGTTGGGGTACCTTTTTCAGCCTGGTGAATGCGAGAGTGTTGAAACAAGGAGTGACTACAGCAAAAGAAGTAAATGTTCTAATGGGGATATCCTACCAATGGCAAATCGACTGGTGCTGTTTCTCGCAACTGAAATGCGTGTCCTAGTGTTTCCATGTCAAAGGGTTGAATATAAGGAGTCTTCTTCTCCCTCAGGTCTGGATTCTGAATGAGTTGATCTATCTCCATTCCTTCTCCTTTACGGATTTCAGTGTCACCCACAACATTGTTTAGATAATTTGTATCTGAGATTGCCAGCGGCAATGGTTTTTTACAAAAGAAACTGTGATGGTTTAGCAGCCTGTAGCGGCTGATTAAATCAACAGCACCAGTAAGCTCCCGAGGGCCTGAAATTCACCGAAACTTATGGTGTGTCAAGAGCCGAGATTTCTTTTAGAAAACAGCATTTGTAAGCAATAACAAATGTGTTCCTTCAGGGGCAAAGGATAGAAGCCCCTAAACAGAATCAATTCAGTAGCAAAGCTTGATACGCTTTGTTGTACAAGTTGCCACGTTGGTCTAAACTCAATATTTCACATACATAACACCAATTTACTTATTTAATAATGAATATTTTACCCACATAGGAATTTGACATGAGCTGGATATACTTCATCATAGTTGATACTGTCATAACTTATAAGCATATAGTACTCACAAACTTATCTACTTGAAACAATATATAATATGTCAGGTAAAATTTCCGTCTTCATGCTATGATATGATAGATCAACAGATATGTCAGATGACGAAGTGGCTTCAATTGAGTCGCAGGATGGCATTATGGACACAGATGGTCTTCTGGACATACTCAACTTGCAGTACTACCCAGGTCATCAAATAAAAGCAACATGATCATGCTTGAAGTAAAAAAGGTTAGCAAAGTTAACATGCGCTCACCTAAATTATTTTTCTAGGGTTAGAATATTCAGATAAAATATAAGTCATATTAGATAAAGGCACTGAGAGTTGTAAGAGACCAAAGCTAAAGCTATACCAATATAGGAGGCAAGTGAGTAAAACGCATGGTCAAGGACGAGAAATTGCTAAGTTTCATGCCTTACTAACAAATCAAAAGCACAAGTTTTTCGATAAAGAAATCAAAAGCACAATAACTCAATCCATTTATTTTTTTCTTATATATGTATCAGTCAATATCTATAAACACTCAATGGTTTCTAATCTTCCCAACGTGATATACTACAAGATTAGCATGAATATGGTGTTTCCCATTGTTCGTAAACAATGAAGAAGAATTCAAAAACCTAAAAATATTACCTTTTCCAAATTTACCATCTGAAGCCATCTGATTAGAGCCCGACATTTGCAAAATGCATGTCCACCTAAGATTTGATTTACAAAAGCATACATATAAGCAACCAAGCAAAAAGAGCAAAATTAATTGGTTACATTCTAACTAATAGAAATCGCATCTGCTAGTGTTAATTTTTTTTTCCAAATTTTTTTGTATGTAACAGCTAATTTAAATGTTATAGAGGTAAATACTCGTGGTGTTAAAATCTGTCAACACCAAATACTTAATTTGCACGCAAGGGTGGATCTAGATGGCGTGCCGGAGTGTGCACCGGCACACCCGCGAATTGTTAAGATCCCCTCCCTCCTACCGGGATTGATTTAATAATAGAATCGCTCGCTGCTGGATGAGTACAAATAACCTAGCTCATACCTCAAATTCAAAGGAAGCAAGGAGACCCAATGGCCAAATACTGGGACAGGATGTTCCGGGATTGCAAGGAAAGAAGGGTAACGGCGATGGGGGCGGCGGAGCGTGTGCGAGGCGGGAGCACCGGGCGGGATCGAGGCGGCGGCGGTGACGCTAAGGTACGGACGGCGGAAGCTGCAAGTCTCAAGAACGGGAAAGAGGAGTGACTTCGGCTATCTACTGAGCAGGGAGATTTTATTGCTCTCGAAGTAGACACACACAAAAAAGACAATTTATCCAAGTCGAAGTTATTTTAGCAGTTTTTTTTGTCAAACTCTTGATAACTTAATTCTACTATGGCCTTCTCCTTGAACATGGTGTTTTGGCTTATAGAAGCAAATACACTTATTATGAAAATACATTTTAAATGTATTTTCAAAAAATGAAAAAAATTGAACAAAATTTTTTAGGTATGAATATGAACATTCTATATCCATCCATCAAAGTTTTAGTGAGAAAGGATATTTTTTGTGGCCTATGTAAAAATGATAAAAAAATAGTTACGTAAATAGCAATTTTGTAGCATAAAAATTTGTCTTTTTTACATAGGTCACAAAAATTACATTTTTCTTACAAAACTTGGTGAGTGAACATAAAATGTCTAGATGCACGCTAAGAATTTTTATTCAGAATTTGTAGATATTTTAAGAAATAATTTTAGACCAGCGGATACATATGCTCCTATGAGCCAAAGTGGATTTCTGCTTCTCCTTGTTCTATAATGTACTGCATCTTAGTTTTTTTTAAAGCTAAATAGTGTAAAATTTAACCAAGTATTTGAAAAATATACAACACCATCTGTAACATCAAATACATATAATATGAAAATACATTTTATGATGGTTCTAATAATAATGATTCAATGTTGTAGATGTTAATATATCCGTCTATGTATTTGGTCAAATGTTACATCGTTTGACTTTATTTAGATATTCATCGGGGGGAGAGGTTTCCCACTTGAATTTTTCATTCCAAAGTGACTCAAAAGCCTAAAGTTTTAAGGCAAAGAAAAGGTAAGATTCAAAGAGGCTTGGGGACAAGGAGGGGTAGAAGAAAGCCTAGACGGAGAACTCTCGTTCTCCAGAGGATTGCGTCATCACGACGCATGGATGGGACGCGAGGAAGACATGGTTTGTCACCCCTAGATGATGCGATGTTGCGATGCTTCATTAAAAAACTAAGATGCATAATATTTTGGCATAGATAGATTATATTAGGGATAAATTAAATATAACTCATAAAAAAGTAAAAATAAAATAAAATTCTTGGTGCAAGAGTTATAAGAATACTAAGTGCATGACAATGCTTAGTTGGCAAGTTTCACTTTCCACTATGTTTTCTCTACAGTGTGTTATGATACAGCGAATATTAAGGAGGCTACAAGCGCCAAAGGACATGGTTGTTTTTCTACTTCCTTCAGTCGTGTATTAATTACTCCTTTGTCTTTGGTTCTACTTCTAGCATGTTAAGCTCATCCTGACCCACTATTTTCAATCAAGTCACACACAAGAAGTGCATATGTATCTGTTAGACCTAAAATAATACAATCTTCTGCGTCACCTCCTCTATACATCTCACATGTTGGATGTGGTTCCAAAATAATAGCTCCTCTACCAAACTAATATGTGGAAAAACAAAACTTCATTCGTTTAGTTTGCGATGCATAATAGGACCCCAACTTTGGCAATATGTAGAAAGATGGGTGACAGCGATGCCCTTCTATACGGTCCAATGTATGTCTTTTTTCTCATACTAGGAATTTAACCCGACCATTGCATGGGTTGGTGCACCAAAATATATATAAAGCAAAATATATTGAAAGCCTCCTCTGATGGTTTATTGTGATGAGCCACCAGAAAAAGGAGCCACATGGAGACAAATATATAGAGACTAGCATTTTTTTCTAGGAGCAACATGCCAACATATGCACTTTCCACACTTAAAAAGGATAAATCAACGCACACTCTAAACATTAAAGAACTATAAAACATATGTAGTAGTGAATAGTGAGTAGTGATTATGTAAAATATCTTATTGTTCCGTAGAGAATCATAATTACATAGTCGAATAGGTAAATCATCTCATTTATATAGTCCCTATATAAAGAAATAGATTGGATTATCGAGACAAACATCTCGAACAAGATAGGCGGTTGGTTGGTGCACTGCTCTTTAATGAGTATGGGTGAGCCTAAAAGACAAGTTTGATGATGAGTTTGGTGTAGGAAATGCCCCTATATTGGAGTGGATATCCATCGCTTTAATGAAATGGTCACTTTTTGGTTAGGAGGATGGCAGGGATAGAGATAACCCTTATTTTGCGTCCAATTAGCGGAACAAACCATTTCATGTTTTTTCATTTAGTAATCACTTCACATTCTCTTGTTGTAGAATCACTTAAATGCGGACATCTAATGTGATTTATAAACTAATGTTGATTCTCTGAATGCTTTTAGAGGTATTGATCCATGTCATTGGAAGACAAACAAGCCACAAGTCTTAATTACATGTTTTCTGGAGGTAGGCCATAACCCTATAAGAAACAAGCGTACGTCGAGAACATCAGGGGCATAAATAAATCTCCGAGATCAGTCACTTTATATCATCGTAATTTTTATATTACTACTTCTACCAAGCTTGATGCTATATGTCGTTTATTGTTGTATGTTGAGACTAGAGGGTGCGTCTCGAAGGAAACATTGCGCCATTATCGTGTGTTGATGTTCGATGTCATGATTGGATTCAGATTTGGTGAAAATGTGACGTTAAAATGGATGTGTACACACGAAGGGAGAGTGTGAGAAGAGATGCGTCCAGTGAAGTCATGGTAGTTGAAACTTGAAAGATATAATTATGGGTTCACATGTCACTGATGATTCTTTGTATACAAAGAAACACCTTTTTTTTACAGAAGGAGGCATTGTTCATTGCTTTTGAATGCTATTTTTTATAGTTGTCCAAATGTATCACTTAAATTATATTATGTGAAAAAACATACAATACATGATAGTTCCACAAGGGATATTGTGGAATTATGAAATAGACAAAATATATTTTAGTCTTCAAGATATATGTCATGTTTGTCAGTATTATGTTTAGGGATAATATTTTAACTTCTCAAATAACACGGTAATTTATATTCACTGAACTATTGTTCTTATTTTTGGTTGAGTTTTGTTTTTTGGTTGAGTTGACCGTGCTAGTTTTTTAGGCAATCCCTATGCTCCGACCAGGTCGGAGCGGGACGCCGCTCCGCACACCCCGTGCGGCCCGTTAGCGCGAATTTCAAAGCAACGGAGGACAGGACGAGGGGCGGCGCTGACGATGGAGAAGATGGCCGGGGAAGGTCGGGACGGCGATGCCGCGGCGGCGCCACGAAGCCGCCGACGCCGCGGCCTGGCCGCGGTGGAGGCGGCGGAGCAAGCTATGGAACTTAGGGTGGGGGTGAGGGGATCTTAGGGTTGGGGGTGGGGGAACTCGCCGGCGCCGGAGAAAGAGGCTGCCGGAAGAGGGGTGAATCGAGGATGGTCGAGGGAGAGGAAGAATCGAGGAGCTTGACGGCGGTGGCGGCTGCGGCTGGAGGAAGAAGAAGGAGAGGGAGGAAGAAGGAGAGGGAAGATGGGCCGGCCCATTCGGACACGCACGCCTAGGAGAAGGTGTGCGGCGCCCCCCTCGCGGCCGACCAGGTCGGAGTACAGGACTACCCGTTTTTTAGGGTGTGATAGTCTTTTAAACCTACTCGACAGTTCTTAGGCCCATAAGACATCATTCCTAGCCCAGCCCAGTATTTACCCTTCACCCGTTTGGCGAGTCCACCGTCCCAAACCACAAACCCTAGACGCCGCCGCCTATAAAATGAATCCTCCCCCACCTTCGATTGACATCCAGATGCGTTCCGCCTACAGCAGTACAACTGCGCTCTTTCTTCTCTTGTCATTCTCTTTTGCTCTTTCTGATGCTCTGCTGTTTTCTTGTTTGATTAGTTTCTGCGGGGGTTGAAATGAGGAATATCAATCCATAACCAAATCTCTGCATCTTCAGATGATGAGAAACAACATGCACTACCATCTGATCTCGCCCCCCTTCCCTCCCCTCTCTGTTTTCTATCTGTATTCTTTTAAGTTGGTTGCAATCGGTGATGAAGTCGTTTAATTGTGCTGAGTTCGTCTGTGATTATCTCAACAACAATCACCATCTTTCGGCTGAGAGATTGCACTACGTTTACTCTATATCCGATTTTTTTAAAATTCTAGATTGCTATGCCATGAGGTATCTGATGCTTGGTCTATTTCCATGGCCTTGTTTCTCGTTAGATTGGCAGATAGCGAGCAGGGAACGGGTTTTTGCGACACTGGCTGCTCTCATACCAGGAGCTTTCTGTTACTATACCCCCGTTTACATTTGTCAATCACATCAGTATTTGTATGTTCTCTTGGATATTTCGCTAGCCCGTATTCGTCCTGCTACGATTTTGTGCCGTTTTGATGGAAGAAATGAGAGTGTTCTATTTACTGTCAAGTTCTGACCTCAGTAATTCCGAAGATCTGATATAAGCCAAGACGACTGCAGTACATGCCTGTTTTATAATCTGTATAACTTGATGGTAACTTTGTAATATCTGAGGCCCAAATTTGTAATAAACACTGATGTTTTACCAATTTGGGTCTCAGGTAGTACATAGTTATCTTGCTCGATGGTCTGTCGGTCGACCTTGTTTGTGGAAGGGTTTGAAGCTCTTATCGGAAGCCGGGTTAACGAAGCGTTCAGATGAAGATATTATTCGAGGTCCTACTCCGAGATTGTTGTATCGTTTTTGTCAGAAAAAAGATTGGTCTCTGAATGAAATCATCTGTATCTGTATACATTAAGTATTTGGCTCATTAACAAAGTAGGATATGAAACAGGCAACACGTTATTTTAGTACTCCCTCTGTCAAGAATTACCTTGCATTCTGGGTTTAATCAAAATCAAATTTTATAAACTTTGACCAAGCATATAAAAAATATATTAATATTTATAATATGAAATAACCATCATTAGAATTGTTATAAAATATATTTTCATATTGCATGTATTTGGTTCCATAATTATTGATAATTTTACTAATATGTTTAGTCAAAATTAGAAAAGTTTAACTTTGATCAAACACAGAATGCAGGATAAATCCTGTTGGAGGGAGTATCATGAAGTTATTTTACCTTGAGAATTTGTTAACGTGGAACCTGTTTGTAGTGGCAGCCCCCATATCAGTATATATGATCTATACGTCAGTATTTACCTTAACAAAACAAATTGTATGAGGCAGGAAAAATTCTACTCCTTTTACCCACATTCCTTATTCCTGAGTAACTCTGATTATCACGACAACAATAACCATCTTTTGACTGAGAGATTGCATCAATTAATGCCATGAGGTATCTGATGCTTGGTCTATTTCAGTGGCCTTGTTTCTCGTTTGATTGGCAGACAGCGAGCAGGGAACGGGTTTTGCGACACTGGCTGCTCTCATACCAGGAGCTTCCTGTTACTATACCCCCGTTTACATTTAAATCATATAATTTCATATTTATTTCTCGTTTAAATCATTTACTTTCTCTGACAGCTATTAATCGTAAATAGATATAGGTAATATTGATTGGAGGGAGTAATTTCTCTGTTGATTTTTCGTTTAGCATATTTTCAGATTTTGTATGTCTACTAGGACGATAGAGGGAATGTGTGTTATAAATGGATCAAACTGATAGTAGCAACTAGATGGACTAAACATGTTATGATTTTTACCTTTATACTTTCGCTGTTCTTTTTTTATTAAAGTCAAATTAAATAAAGTTTGACCAATCATATTGCTAAAAATATAAAGTTTTATAATATTAAATACATATATACTACAAAGTATTTTTATGATGATTCTAATGATATCTATTTTGTTTGTAAATATTTATATTTTTTCTTATACATTTAGTTAAAGTTTATAAAATTTGATTTTTGACTAAATTTAGAAATAGGATAATTTAGGACGGAGAGAGTATGATTGTCTCACTAGGGTGAATGACATAGGGTGTGCTTGTTTGTTCAAGGTAAAAATATTATCACTTAAGCATGTGGAGTTTCATATTATTGAGGAATATTGGAGAGATATGTCTGTTAGGACGTAATGCCCATATAAATGTGTATCAAACACCCATATAAATGTGTATCAAACACAATATATTAAAAAATTATGCATATCAATAACTTCTTTTACAGTCTTATATTCTTGCCATTATGTTTATACGATAGTAGTCAAGTGAACATATGAACCCTAGTCCATTTTTTTATAAAAAATAAACATTGTTTACTTTATTTTATACCCATTTACATTTTATACTTGCTCATTTATAGTTCTTATTTTAGTTTGTATATTAAATCTTTATTATTCTATACTTTAGTTTACCCTTGCATTATGTATTTCTGCTATTTTTATATAATAAATACGCTTTGTTTCTTGACAATCACCATGGTAAAGTTGCAAATAGAAGACAACAACTTTGTTTTGTAGAGTTGTTTGAGTGAAGGAAGATCGATAACTAGCTAAATCCTCTAGTCTTTTATATTAAGCTTGAGTCGCTCTTGTGGGAAAAGAACTGTTTTGCTAGATCATCTTGTGCTTGGAGTCCAAGAAATTGGTACACATATAGTTTATTGGCAACAGCGAGACCGCACAAGGTTGACGAAGGTTGTCGTGCGGGTGAGGTGACCAGACGAGGAGGCTCGTGAAGCGTCGACAATGTCCTTGTTGTGCACGGAAGTTGTCGTTCGTCCATTCCGCTTGGTGCTAGAGCATGTTGCTGGCTGGTGACCTGAGCGTTGAGGGCATCCAGACGTAGAGGCTCGGGTGGTGCTCGACTCCTATGGAAGGTGTGGTTGCCTCTAAAGACAAGTTGGGGAGGTGTGATGCTACTGGATCCTGGGTGCGTTTGTATGGGTGAGATTGTCGGTGAAAGCCGCACTTATTGGCATCGTTCCCTTGTTGGAGGTTGTGTCGATTGATACATTTAATCTTGACTACGGATATACTCCCTCTGTCAAAAATTACCCTGCATTTTGGATTTAGTCAAAGTCAAACTTTATAAACTTTGACTAAGCGTATAAGAAAAAATATTAATATTTATAATATAAAATAATCATAATTAGAATTGTCATAAAATATATTTTCATATTGCATGTATTTGGTTTCATACTTATTGATAGTTTTACCAATATGTTTGGTCAAAATTTGAAAAATTTGACTTTGACCAAACACATAATGCAGGGTAATTCCTGACGGAGGGAGTAGTATAATTGCTTTTTTTTCCTATAGACCTTGGTTTATCGAATTCGGAAAATACTTGCTTGCTGTAAGATTTCTTCGAACGAGCATTTGAGAACTTTGTAGAATCTCTGATTACCATCCCAAATGTTATCTTTTTGTTGGTTTATATCAAAAGATGGAATAGGCGAGGGCTAATTCACATGTAGCCACGTAGAGACATGTGGGATATAAAAGATAAAATGAAGTACTCCCTCCGACCCATAATACTCTTCACTAATATGGATGTATCTAGACACATTTTAATGATAGATACATCCGTATTAGCGAAGAGTAATATGGGTCGGAGGAAGTACAATATATGTCATATAGCCTACAATCGTGTCCCTGTGGATACCAACCATGCCTGGCACTCACATTTATTAAGTTAAACAGATCAAACTATTAAGATTGATGATGCCATCCTAATCCTTGAATAAGTACTTTCAGCTATCATACTCCCCTTGCGTAAAGCTTTCCGCTCTCCTTCACTCTCTCTTTTTTCCCTTCGATGGCTACATGAAAAGTTCTAGGATCGAGACAAAGACTAAAGATGAATACATGGATCTAGATTACTCAAAAATACAGACAATCTCATATCAAATAGATGCACATATTATTGCGAGCCTAGGCATGAGTCCTCAACTCGTGAGGGACAACAATCATAAACGTTGTATTGAAAATCCATAAAAGATGAATAATATAGTCTTATAATATTGTCAGTCGCGGAGGAATCAATATTACAAGTATATGGGAATGGTGATGGAGGGGAATGCTGGTGATGGGGCAACAGAGCTTCGACGGTGAGGATTGATGTGATGGATTTCCCTCTCCATATAAGTTGTTGTGGATGACATCATGTTTTCGATGGCCTTCTGTTGCAAATACATTGGGACTGCCTTCAAGAAGATTGCTTTGTTTGACTGTGGATCCACCAACATACTGTACAGTGTGTCGCTGCACCAATTTGTTGTTAAGTCTTCTAGCGCTTGGTTTCAAGTTTGTTGACCAGGGCGAACTATGAGCGCATGATTCTTCCTTTATTTGCTTAGATTTCATCATTAATGCGTCCAGTTTTGCAAGAAAACACATCTATGCAATTATTAGTTATTAGTGGCAGGTCTAGAGATATAATCTTTATCATACTTGTGAGTAGTATCTGGTTTGAATGATGATAAAATGTGTGTGTTTTTCCACTCATCATCGATGCAACAACTATCACCTGTTTTTCCCAACATGCTCCGAGGAAAACCCTAGATCCAGCTGGATCAAACAATGACGACGCTATTCGACGTACCATTCTCTCTTGGGGGGCATGATTTTTGAGGTTGGACGTGTGAGAGAGACTCATGGCTATCAAGGGTGTGTGGTGATGGCGGGAAGCAGGCGCGCTCTCCACACACAAGGAGCGTCAAATGAGTCACATTGGTCATCACTCATGGGACCGGAGAGTCATATGTCCTCTTCTGGTCATGCCATTTGTCTACACTAACTACAAGTTTGGCAAATATGTATCTCAGATATGTCTATGCTATGGTTTTTGTTGTGCACTTTGGTAGCAACGAGACTCTTGAGTGCTCGGCTGTGTGTCTCGTGTTTCGTCTTTTGACGTCTATGTCTTGTGGTGCTTTACATGCAGCTCGTCCTTGTTCATGTTTTCTTCTAAATAAACCAAGTGTTGGTCTCTGTATCGTTTGCATACTAATCATGAATTTAGCAACTCTTTTGCTAAAATTTCAAAAAGAAGAAAAGACTTCATCAAACCCTAACAAACTAGCCCCATACATGATTTTTTAGGTTACCAAAGGTTCGAGAGCATCTCTAGTAGATCCTCGATATTGGCCCGACCTAGATAATAACCGCATGTTTCCGGTTTTTGGCCAAAAAAATTCCCGAATAGATCCCCAAAAACACCCCTTTCCCGATTGTTTTTTGGGGGTGTTGATTATTTTGGAAGTCAAATACTCGGTATTCTCCATTTCATCACTCTGTTTCCCCGTACCCTAGATCTTCGCGGTAGTTGGCAAGAGGGAAAAATCAGTTCTGGGCCTTGAGCTCCCGCGCGGTCGTTGTAGATATCCTCCCCCTGACGCCCTTAGCTGCACCGCGCTGCCAAATTGCCGTGATGGAGGTCTAGCTACCACGCGAGGCTAGAGCCGCGGACACCCGGATCATGATGATGGATCCAAGTGGACTCGATGCAATGGCCCGAGGGTTTTGGGAGATGCAAGGAGCTGAGATCATGAGGAGGAGGAGGGAGTAACATCAAGCTACTATGGCCGACGGCTATGATTATGGGGCAATGGCCGATGGTGAAGATCGAGAGGCAATGGAGAATGAAGGTCACCCTGCAACAATCGGCTATGGTGACAAGGATGCCTCTATGACTGGTGGCGTTCAAGATGTTGGCCTTGATCACACTCCCATTGTTTGATTTGCTCAGCAGGCATTTGTTTGATTGCACAATGTTTGTTTGAACTTGTTTTGTATGCTCTCTAACATTTAAAACTCCGCAATCTATCTCATGTAAGAAATTCTGAATTTACGTTGTCGGGCCGGCCTAGGGACAGAATATATATCCCAAACCCATACCGGATAATTATCCGTATAAATTTGCGGGGTCTGATCTGCCAGGCATTTTTCGCACCGCATAACGTGTTTCGAAGGTATTGGATCTGAGATATCCGGTACCGAGATATATGGATCTGCTAGAGATGCACTTATATGGTGGGACAAAGGAGGAGTATGTTGTATATATATATTTCCTAATCTTTACCTAATAATAAAGTACGCAAGGGTTCCATGGTTTGGTTCTTCCGTCTGGACGTTTTGTAAAAAAGCCCATCATAATTTCTTGAAAAGCCCATCATAACTGATTTTTTATCTCCCCATCGCGGTTCCCCTCGTTCAAATCCCTGCGGCACCGCCATGGCACATGGGCACGCTCGCCGCTTCAATGCCATCAACCCAAAATCGCACCTCCTCCGGTCGCTGCCCTTCTGTGTTACTCTCCTCTCCGCATCTGCATTGCTCTAGATTGGATCCTGCACCACGCGCGGCTCCAACCCCTCCATCCGGTCCCCTGCCTGTCTGCAAATCCACCCCACCTCACACCGCCGGCCAGGAGGGCCGCTCCACACCACTTGCCGTCTGATCTGGCCGTGGAGAGGCCGATTCTTGCTGTGGAGGGCTCCTAGCTCCGGATCTACCCATGGAGTCGACGAGAGCCTCATCCTACAACCTTCTTTGCCACATATTTTGTTCTCTGCTTTTTTCCTGAGTTTTTTGTTCGTTTGGATGCAAAATTCCATTTTTTCTGTTCTCCAGAGATGCCCGATTCCCCATCATCCGTGTGCGCGGCCACCTGCGCGCCGCCATCCGGCATTCAACCGCGTGTAGAGTCCACCACTGGAGGCTCTATCCCCATCCACTACATCACGCGCAGTCGGCGGCGCTGCCCCATCTCGTGTATCGCGACCGCACCTTGATACGTCCATTTTGCATCACTATTTTGTATCATAATTTATTGTTATTCATTGATATATTCCATATTTAGAGTTGATACTTATGTTATTTCCTTTGTTTTCACATGTTTGATGATCTTTGGAGGAGTTGCTGCCGGAGTCAGGATTCTGCTGGAAAAAGGACCATCAAGGGACCATATTTTGAAGATTAGGAAAATTCCAGAAAAATACCAGGAAATTATATTTTCCCAGAAGACTCAGGAAGCCACAAGGAGGAGTCGAGAGGAGCCAGGAGGGGCCCACACGCCAGGGTGGCGCGGCCCGACCCCTGGCCGCGCCAGCCCTATGTGAGGCCGCCCTGGCCCACCTCTGGTCTCGCCCCTGCGCGTACTTCATCGTCCCCGAAAACCTAAGTCAGGGGGGCTCAGAGTTAGACACCGCCGCCTCTGCGGGGCGGAAAACACCAGAGAGAGAAAAGCTCTCCGGCAGGCAGAAATCTGCCGGGGAAATTCCTTCCCGGAGAGGGGAGATCATCGCCATCATCATCACCATCGTACCGGACTTCATCGGGATCATCATCATCATCATCCCCATCACCAGCACCTTCATCTCCATCATCACCACGCCATCCCGCTGTAACATCTTGAGTTGGATCTTGTTATATTCATAGGGGAAACTTTCCCGGTGTTGATTACTCTTGTAGTTGATGCTATTGAGTGGAACCATTGAATTAAGGTTTATGTTCAGATCGTTATTTACCATTATTTCACCTCTGATCATGATCCATATGATGTCTTGTGAGTAGTTCATTTAGTTCTTGAGGACATGGGAGAAGTCAAGATGTTAGTAGCGAATTATTGTTGAGAAATATTTAATGGTTTGATATTGTTGTGGTGCTATTTCACCAGTGGTGTCATGTGAACGTCGACTACATGATACTTCATCATTTATGGGCCTAGTGAGATGCATTGTGTATTTGGCTACCTGAAAGGATCGGTACGGGCGACTAGAGGGGGGGGTGAATAGGCGCTAAGTCAATTTTTAATCTTTTTCAATTTTAAAGCTTGACACAAAGTAAATTCACTAGATGTGCAACTAGGTGAATTTCCTATAAGTGGCAAGCATGCAAGTAAACAAGTAACTAGCAAGATACAAGTAAGGGAAACAAATAACCGACGAGTGGAGACCGAAGACACAAGGATGTATTCCCGTAGTTCCTTCCTTTTGAGGGGAAGTACATCTACGTTGGAGAGGTGTGATGACACGGAGTCTACCAACGCCACACAGGCTCACCTTGTTCTCCGGTGAGCAAGCCACGGAGGCTAGCTCGTTTCCACTAAGCGGTGGTATTGGGGGAACCACGAAACCCTTACACGGAGCTTGGGGCACAACTCCACAACTCAATTGGAGGCTCCCAAGAACGCCACGGAGGCTAGAAACACCACAGAGATGAGTCAATCAATCACTTACAATACCTAGGGTTCCAACAAACCCTAGGCTCAAATCCTCCAAGCAAATGGAGGGGGAAATGAAATTCCTTCGGTGATGATGATGAGCTAGGTCTCCTCCTTCGAATCCCCAAAGGGATTCAAGTTCTATTGGCTAGAGGTGGAGATCTAGAGCTTTGGAGCTTGGCAGCAATGGAGGTGAGAGAGTGTGAGCCGCAGCCTTGACTTGAGGTGGAAGAAGCCTTTATATAGTCCAAGACAAGGACTAGCCATTGCTGCCCTTTTAGGCCGGAGTCTCCGGGGTCTAGAGCCCGGAGTCTCCGGGGTAAGTCGCCAAGGCCGGAGTCTCCGGGCGGGAGACGAGCTCCAGCCAAAGTTTCCGCCCAGAGTCTCCGCCCCCATATCTGGGGTGAGCGACACCCGATGAAAAATGACCCCGGAGGCTTGGGCCGGAGTCTCCGGTCCCTGACCAAAGTCTCCGGCTTGTGCACACCGGAGTCTCCGGGCAGGAGACCCGGAGTCTCCGGCGCAGAAAAGCCAGCAACAAATAATCTTCAGATTTCCACCTACAATAGAGATTATACTTAGACAAAATGGTTAGATACCTGAGTATTAATAACAAACACCCAAAAATAGATTTTGCAAGAAAATGCTCTTTCAATCTCCCCCTTTTTGGTGTTTGATGACAATACAAAGGTCCACGGATAAGATAACCAAGAGTAGGGTGAGCTCCCCCTAGATGTGTGCAACCTACATCAGAAGTTTGATGCAAATGCACACATACTAGACACAAAGCTCCCCCTAAAAGTAATGGACCAAGATCAAGTGCATAATATAGAGAGAACAATATGAAGCAATAAGACATGACCATTACAATAAATCATACCACAAGTCTCACACCATATTAAGATAGGTACCACAACGAAGTTCAAATATTTAAAGAACTAAGTACTAGAAGAGAGCACAAGCATAGGCAAATGAAAGCTCAACAAAAGAAATGCTTGTGCCCGACCCTTGCAAATCCCCGATAACATACTAATAGAAATCTTCTCCCCCTTTGGCATCGAGACACCAAAAAGGGGAAATGAGCGATGCTACACGTCCCAACAAGTCACTCGTCGTCGTCCTCGTCGTTGCCTTCATAGGAAGGATCTTCATCATCACCCATAGGACCCTTGCCACGACTGGAGGAGGACGGATAGTTGGGCTTGGACACTTCATCGAAATCTCCCCATTGGAGTGAGCTGCCCATCTCTTTGTTCCAAGCACCATAGCTGAGAGTATCATCTGAGTCTGAAGGAGGATGCTCTGTAGGAGGGAGGTTGCGGATAGCACGAAGGTGATCAACCATCAATCCTTGGTTGTGAGTGATATGCTTGTTCTGAATATAGATGTTGTGCTGCTCCTTGCGAATATCCACTCCCATGCAAAGCATGGTCCTCTTGAACCAAGAAAGTTTCTTGATCTCCTTGTTGACTTCTTCTTTGTTGCGTGAAGGAAAAGGCTGGTTGCTAGCATTCTTGCTTCTCCTCTTTGGTGGAGAAGGAGGAGAAGCCCGAGTTACTTCAATCTCTTCCTCACCCTCTTCTCCTTCCTCATCAACATCATCCTCATCACCTTCCATGTCTTCATCTTCTTCATCTTCACTAGCGGAGGCAAAGGGTTCATTGGTCACACCCGGTGCCGGTTTCTTTTGAGGCTTCACGGATTTGTGCTCAACCAACTTGGAGATGTCAACACAAAGAGAGTAGTTGGGAGACTTCCTCTTGATAAGCTTCATCACATACGGAGCATAGACCGGGGCTTTCTTGGAAAGAATGCACTCATACATTTCCCGGTGAATGAAGTCCATGACATCAATGGGTTCAACTTGAGCTTCTTGGCCTTTGCAAAAGACTTCATGAGAGTAGGCAAGTAGGTTGACCAGGCCACCACGAAGAGCATCCAAATTACCCGCACTTGGGGCAATATTCTCACGGAACAAACGGAGAAGAATGTTGTATCTAGTCCTCAGACCATAGGACTCCCCAACAACAATCTTCTTACCTTGATCAGCGGCATCTTTTGTGAGCTTACCATAGAGGGGAGCAAGCGCCTTCTTGTTGTAGGCAACTCCGGAGAGATGCATCCTTGCACCACTTGGCGCATGGTTCCCCTTGAATGGGTATCCAAGCTCTTCGGCAAACTCAATGAAGTTGGATTGGACAACATGATCACCGGTCATCCAAGTCATGGGAAGCTCTTCTCCATCTCCAAACACAAGTGTTGCAAAGAATTGGTGCACGAGGAGAATGTTGTAGTCTTGCTTGAGTTGCATGAGCGGGTGAAGACCAAGCTTTTCGGTAATCCAAAGGGCTTCCTTGAAGTAATCACTCTTGTGAAGATGTTCAAAATCAACCACCTTTTGAGGGCAAACTTTGTGGGTGAGGTTGGCATAGAGCTCGGTGCAAATGAGTTCTTGCTCCCTTCGATAAAAACAGTGATCATTGGTGTTCCTTGGCAAATCATACATCTTCCTCTTCCTCATATCTGCAAACTCGGGAAGAGACATGCCCTTGAGTGTTGGCAAGCGATCAAACTTGGCCTTTTTGGCCCTTTCTTCCTTAGCCAACTGAGCCAAACACGCTTTCTCTTTCAGAGCATCCCTAGCAACTTCTGCAGCACTCTGCCTTTCCACATAGCAATCTTTTGCCGGGTCATATTCAAAGGTGTGCTTCCTAGGGATACGCTTGCGACGACCACCTGCACTGCTACCTGTGAAGGGAATGGCACGAGGTAGCAAGGGAAGAGTCAAAAACATGCTCAGATGAGAGGAGAATAACATCTTGTGGAGCCAAAATGTGAATAATTCGATCTACACCGGAGTCTCCGGTGTCTGACCCCGGAGTCTCCGGCCTTTAGAGGGCGGAGACTTCAAAGTCTCCGGGGTTTGGACCCCGGAGACTCCGGGCAACACGAGGTCAGACAAGGGAGGCTAGGGTTTGCTTGAGAAATTGCACAAAATTGATTCTACATGATGCTAGATACTCCAATTGCCGAATGTGAGTAACCCCATGAATAAACAACAAGTACTTCTTCCAATCCTTTGAATCTAGAGGAATCTAGATGGGAGGAGGAGGAGAATACCGAATGGATCCATGGAGAAGCAAGCAAGCCAGAGGGAGAAGCTTCCGGAGGCTTGGAGAGGAGGGAGGCCGGCGGCAATGGCGGATCCGGGGCCGGGGAGGCGCCCGGCGGTGACTTGGGGGAGGCGGCGGCGTCCTGGGGAGTGGAAGGGTGGGGGGTGTATGAGGGTAACCGGCTGGGTTGCCCTCACCCTGACCCTTTTGATCCAGGGAGAAACCGCTAGGGCCGAAGTCTCCGGGGTTGATCACCCGGAGTCTCCGGCCTCCAGACACCGGAGTCTCTGGGGTGCAAACCACGGAGTCTCCGGCCTGCCTCGACCAGATCACACAGCAGTGTATTTGAGCATGTTTCTTCGAAAGATAGAGCAAGTTTCAGATGAAGGGGATAGGCTTGGGTTAGAAAGAGGTCACTGAGTGGTACATAGTGTTCATGTTTGCAAAAGTGCAAATAAAACTCAAATAAGGCCAAACATGAACACATTCCCATTGAAAAGGCAATAAAATGCAAATAAGGCTCAAATGGGAACGAACCTCCACTTAGGAGGTCGGTGGCCGAAGCCACCATGTTTGAGTATAAAGGTATGGCACCGCGAAGATATATCTTGGGCCCAAAACCAAAACTCATCAATTAAGCTCAAAATTGTCCCAAAAGACAAAAGGAACACATTGCTTGCTATTTGCATTATGGGGGGAGGGATAGTCCAATCAATTAGGACCGCACTCCCCCTAAATCCATGCCCACACCTAGATGGGAACACACGCTATCATATGGGAATGAGTGCACACGATCAAGCCACATTGCAAGAGTCTAGGATATTCAACTCATGCCTCAACTCTCGGAATCTTGCTTCATCAAGGGGCTTGGTGAAAATATCGGTGAGTTGGTCTTGTGTACCTACATAAGATAGGTTAATCTCACCTCGGTTGACATGGTCACGGATGAAATGGTGGCGGATCTCGATGTGCTTGGTCTTGTTGTGTTGAACCGGATTATGGGCAATCTTGATGGCACTCTCATTGTCACACAAGAGTGGCACCTTGTCAAGGTGAATACCATAATCCTCCATGGTTTGCCTCATCCAAAGGAGTTGAGCACAACAACTCACGGCCGCCACATACTCGGCTTCGGCGGTGGAGAGAGACACACAATTTTGCTTCTTGGAAGACCAACAAACCAAGGACCTACCAAGAAATTGGCATGCCCCGGAAGTTGACTTCCCATCCACTTTGTCTCCCGCCCAATTGCTACTCGGTGATGATGCCAGAAAAGAGCTGTGGCGTGTAGTTGACGTGGGAGCAGTAAGTCCTTGTGCGTGGTGATGACCAGCCCATTGGGAACCCCAAGAGGAAGGTATGATGAGTGTAGCGGCAAGTTTTCCCTCAGTTAAGAAACCAAGGTTTATCGAACAGGAGAGGAGAGACAATGACGACTGAAGGTGTTGTGGAACCTGCACACACACAAACAAATACTTTGTTCCCAACTTGCGATGAGGTTGTCAATCTCACCGGTTTGCTTGAAACAAAGGTTATGAGCGTATCGAGTGGAAAACAGTAGAGTATGCTAGTAAAGTAAACAGTACGAGAAAAGTAAACAGGTGATTGCAATATGATGTAAATAGGACCGGGGTCCACAGTTCACTAGTGGTGTCTCTCTATAGATAAAATAACACATGCTGGGTAAACAAATTACAGTTGGGCAATTGATAGAATAAAGATAACGTGATATGTCAAGAAGATCACTACGAGATTTACTCTGGGCATTACAACAAAATACATAGACCGCCATCCAACTGCATCTATGACTAATAATCCACTCCCGGGGATATCAATCCGAACACCCTAGAAGTATTAAGTTGCGAACAACAGATAATTGCATTAAGCAAAGTGTGTAATGTAAACAAAGCATATGCCCTTGAGCATATGAATGTTGTTTTCTCCCTAGTAGCAACAACACATCTACCATCTTAGAGGTTTCTGTCACTCCCCCAGGTGAAATAGAGACATGAACCCACTATCGAGCATAAATACCCCCTCTTGGAGTCACTAGCAACTACTTGGCCAAGATAGCTACTAACAATGGAGAGCATGCAAGATCATAAACAACATAGAGATAACAAAAGATAATATTCAGTACAGCAACTTAATCATAAACACCAATATTCATCGGATCCCAACAAACCAAACATGTAGAATTACATAACGGTGATCTCAATCATGTATGGCAGCTCATGAGATCTAAACATGAAGCACATAGTGGAGAAGACAACCATCTAGCTACTGCTATGGACCCATAGTCCAAGGTAGACTACTCACTCATCGCTTCGGAGGCAAGCATGGCGATGAAGAAGACCTCCGGTGGCGATTCCCCTCTCTGGCAGGGTGCCGGGAAGAGCTTCTGGACCCTCCCGATCTTCGGGTCGACGGCGGCGGCGTATCGCGATGTGTTCTGGAAATCTGATCGGGCCCTTAGGTTTTTCCCGTCGGGGGGTATTTATAGGCGAAGGGGCATCGTCAGAAGAGGGGCCAGGTGGCCTCACAAGGCGGTGGCGCGGGCCAGGGGCTGGCCGCGCCACCCCTGTGTGTGGGCCCCTGGTCCCTCACCTCCTACTCTCCTTCGGATCTCTGGAAGCTTCCGGGTAAAATAAGACTTCAGGAACTTGTTTTGTCCAATTCCGAGAATATTTCCTGTGTATCACTTCTAAAACACAAAACAGCAGAAAACTGGAAACTGGCACTGTGGCACTTCGTTAATAGGTTAGTTCCGGAAAATGCATAAAAATGCCACTAAGTGTAACGAAACAATAGGCAAATGGTGTAAAAACAAGCATGGAGCATCAAAAATTATAGATACGTTTGAGACGTATCAAGCATCCCCAAGCTTAACTCCTGCTCGTCCTCGAGTAGGTAAGTGATAACAAAAGAATAATTTTTGAGGTGACATGCACCTACACAATCTTGATCATATATGTAAGCATTGGTGAGCTGGGATCATAGAACTTAAAACATGGGCATGAAGATATAATCATGACAATAAGAACTTAGCAACCATGTTGTAAACATGCAAATGAACACAAACAAAAGATCATGAAAATGAAACAATGAAAAGTCAAACGTGTGTTCAAATCATAAGGAAAAACATACAAATGGTTTTCAGCTTGTCCTTCAAAGAGAGCAAAACATAAATGCATAGGACACCTCAAAGTTTAAGAGGGCGACTAGATACAAATAATTTAAGAACAACTGAAACCAATCATCATGAGTCAATCAATGAACTTTGGGACAATGCATATCACACTAAGAATGACAACTATGCTCTCTTAACGGTGCATAAAGAAAGAAGGTGGTGACTCAACATAAAAGTAAAAGAAAGGCCCTTCGCAGAGGGAAGCAGTGATTGCAAGTTTTATAACCTTCAAAAATTATGGTACTTACCGGCTTTGAGCTCTAATTGCCCCCATCATAAGCATCTTGAATGGTTAAAGTTAATGCGAGAACAATTATGATGCATATGCTTGACAAATCATAAGTTGAAAATCTCGTGCCCCGTGAATACGAGTACCCAAACCTCATGCTACTTTACTTAGAGTCCCAAGCAAGGCTCTTGTCATTGTAAGTATATGCATATCATTGAGAACCGCCAATGGGGTACCTCCGTGCCCGATGACATGGAACAAGCCCACACCAAAATGACAGGACAAGCAGACAATGAACACCTCGACATCTCTTTTATTTGCTATATTGTTTAGCTTTTTATTGTGAGATGCGTCGTCGAATGTTCACCATGGGTATGCTGCAAATTTCCACCATGAATTATGCATGGCTTAGATTGGCGGCCCGGCGTTTCCTTAACACATATACAAACTCCATGATCCCCACAAGATTCCCAATTCATTACACACCGCGGGCATCCATAAACAAAAGATCACGATATCAACTCAAAAAGAAGTGCAATGTTGAAAGCTTGCCCCATGACAGCATGGCTGGGCTAGAATCCAACTTACAACTTGCAAGCATAACAACTCAACATAAGAGACCACAATGTCAAATTTTTAAGAACAGGAAAAAGTAAAGTGTGCCTTCCGGTTCGTGAGAGCTTTACTAACCGAATTTCGCATAACACTGGTAAGAGTTTAATTTGAAGAGAAAATAAAAGCAAGTCAAATTTACTTGGAATAGCAAATTGCTAGTAGGTATGTATGGTGGACACTTTGGAAAACTTTGGCTTTTAGGAGTTGGATGCACGAGTAGAGCTCTGATACGTCTCAAACGTATCTATAATTTTTGATGCTCCATGCTTATTTTTACACCATTTGCCTATTGTTTCGTTACACTTAGTGGAACTTTTATACATTTTCCGGAACTAACCTATTAACGAAGTGCCACAGTGCCAGTTTCCAGTTTTCTGCTGTTTTTGTGTTTCAGAAGTGATACACAGGAAATATTCTCGGAATTGGACGAAACAAGTTCCTGAAGTCATATTTTACCCGGAAGCTTCCAGAGATCCGAAGAAGTGTCGGAGGGGGGCCACCAGGGCCCCACACAAGGGGGCGGCGCGGCCCAGCCCCTGGCCGCGCCACCCCTATGTGAGAGCCCCTGGCTCCACCTCTGACATCGCCCCTTCGCCTATAAGTACCCCCCAACGAGAAAAACCTAAGTGCCCGATCAGTTTTCCAGAATACATCGCGATCCGCCGCCGCCGTCGACCCGAAGATCGGGAGGGTCCAGAAGCTCTTCCCGGCACCCTGCCGGAGAGGGGAATCGCCACCGGAGGTCTTCTTCATCGCCATGCTTGCCTCCGGAGCGATGAGTGAGTAGTCTACCTTGGACTATGGGTCCATAGCAGTAGCTAGATGGTTGTCTTCTCCACCATGTGCTTCATGTTTAGATCTCATGAGCTGCCTTACATGATTGAGATCACCGTTATGTAATTCTATGATGTTGGTTTGTTGGGATCCGATGAATATTGGTGTTTATGATTAAGTTGCTGTACTGAATTATATCTTTTGTTATCTCTATGTTGTTTATGATCTTGCATGCTCTCCGTTGTTAGTAGCTATCTTGGCCGAGTAGTTGCTAGTGACTCCAAGAGGGGGTATTTATGCTCGATAGTGGGTTCATGTCTCTATTTCACCTGGGGGAGTGACAGAAACCTCTAAGGTGGTAGATGTGCTGTTGCTACTAGGGAGAAAACAACATTCATATGCTCAAGGGCATATGCTTTGTTTACATTACACACTTTGCTTAATGCAATTATCTGTTGTTCGCAACTTAATACTTCTAGGGTGTTCGGATGATATCCCCGGGGGTGGATTATTAGTCATAGATGCAGTTGGATGGCGGTCTATGTATTTTGTTGTAATGCCCAGAGTAAATCTCATAGTGATCTTCTTGACATATCACGTTATCTTTATTCTATCAATTGCCCAACTGTAATTTGTTTACCCAGCATGTTATTTTATCTATGGAGAGACACCACTAGTGAACTGTGGACCCCGGTCCTATTTTAATCATATTGCAATCGCCTGTTTACTTTTCCCGCACTGTTTACTTTACTCGCATATTATTACTGTTTTCCACTCGATACACTCATAACCTTTGTTTCAAGCAAACCGGTGAGATTGACAACCTCATCGCAAGTTGGGAACAAAGTATTTGTTTGTGTGTGTGCAGGTTCCGCGTTGCTGCTGGCCGAAGACGAGTCAACAAGTGTCGTAAATGGCGCCCTTGTTGGAGTGTTACTAAGCCAGTCCGCATCACCTTCAGTCGTCACCGTCTCTCCTCTCCAAGATCGACATACCTTGGTTTCTTAACTGAGGGAAAACTAGCCGCTACACTCATCATACCTTCCTCTTGGGGTTCCCAACGGGCTGGCCATCACCGAGTAGCAGCTTCTTTTCTGGCGCCGTTGCCGGGGAAGAGAGAAGACTTCTGCGAGGGGAGTTCTTCGCACACACATTCTTTACTTTGTTATTTGTTTTGCTTTACTTTATTTTATTTTATCTGCATTGCTTTTTATATCAAAAATCCAAAAAAATTAGAATCCTTGGTAGCTGTTTTTACTTGTTTACTTTCGTTTTGCTGAAATGGGTACTCCTGAAAATACCAAGTTGTGTGACTTTGCTAGCACGAACAATAGTGATTTTATCTGCACTCCTATTGCACCACCTGTTCCTGCTACCACCTTTTATGAGATCAAGCCTGCTTTATTGAACCTTGTTATGAAAGAGCAATTTTCTGGTGCTAGTACTGAAGATGCTGCAGCTCATCTCAACAATTTTGTTGAGCTATGTGAGATGCAGAAATATAAGGATGTTGATAGTGATATTATTAAGCTCAAGTTGTTTCCTTTTTCTTTGAGAGGAAAGGCTAAAGATTGGTTGCTGTCTTTGACTAAGAATAGTATTGATTCATGGGCTAAGTGTAAGGATGCTTTTATTGGTAGATACTATCCGCCTGCTAAGATTATAGCTTTGCGCAGCAATATTATGAAGTTTACTCAGTTTGATAATGAACATGTTGCTCAAGCTTGGGAAAGAATGAAATCTATGATAAAGAATTGCCCCACTCATGGACTGACTACTTGGATGATTATCCAAACTTTTTATGCAGGACTGAATTTTTATTCAAGGAACCTACTTGATTCAGCTGCTGGAGGCACTTTTATGTCCCTTACCTTGGGCGCCGCATCAAAGCTACTCGACAACATGATGGTAAATTATTCTGAATGGCACACCGAGAGAGCTCCACAAGGTAAGAAGGTAAATTCTGTTGAGGAAACCTCTTCCTTAAGTGATAAGATTGATACCATTATGGCTATGCTTGCTAATGATAGGACTCATGTTGATCCTAATAATGTTCCTTTGGCATCTCTGGTTGCTCAAGAAGAGCAAGTTGATGTGAATTTCATTAGAAATAACAATTTTAATAACAATGCTTATAGGAACAATTTTGCTAGTAACAATTATAGGCCGTATCCTTCTACCAATGGTAATGGTTATGGTAACTCTTATGGTAATTCCTACAACAACACTAGGGCCGCGCCCTCCGAGCTTGAGGTAATGCTCAAGGACTTCATCGGTAAGCAAACTGCTTTTAATAAGTCTGTTGAGGAAAAGTTAGGCAAAATTGATATTCTTGCTTCTAAAGTTGATAGCCTTGCTCATGATGTTGAACTTCTGAAATTAAAAGTGTTTCCTAATGATGTGAATGTGAGCAATGTTGTTGCTGCCGCTAATGCTACCCAAGTTGGAATTGATGAAAATATTAGATTGTTAGCGGAATTGCATGCCAGGTGGGAAAGAGAAGATGAGATGGCTAGAGAGATGAAGGTATGTACTATTACTACCTCTAATGATGTTATTCCTACTGGTACCAACCCTCTTACTTTGATTGGTGTAGAGAAAACTCCCACTCCTTGTGTTAAAAAGCCTAAAACTGCCAAAACTTTTTCTCAAAAGAGTGCTGAAATTTTTCGGAGTGTGGGAGATGATAGCTCTATTACTTTTAATGATTTTGATGTTGATGGCTGCAATATATCTGAAGTAATTTTGTTCTTACAAAAGCTTGCTTTGACTCCCAATGCTAGTTCTTTAAATATTGCTTTTACTAAGCATATTACCAATGCTCTCATAAAGATTAGGGATGAAAAGTTGAAGCAAAAAGCCTCTATTCCCAAGAAGTTAGAAGATGGTTGGGAACCCATCATTGATATGCATGTTAATGGTTATGATTGCCATGCTTTATGTGATCTAGGTGCTAGTATTTCCATCATACCTAGAAAGATTTATGACATGCTTGATTTACCACCGCTTGAAAAGTGTTATTTTGATGTTCCTATTGCTGATGTTGCTAAGAAGAAACCTTTGGGAAGGATTAATGATGTTCTTATTATGGTTAATAATAACCTTGTTCCCGTTGATTTTCTTGTTATGGACGTTGAATGCCATGCTTCATGTCCTATTATTTTGGGAAGACCCTTTCTTCGAACTGTAGGTGCTATCATTGATATGAGGGAAGGCACTATCAAGTATCAATTCCCACTAAAGAAAGGTATGGAACACTTCCCTAGGAAAAGAAAGAAATTACTTTTTGACTCTATTCTTAGAGCAAATTATGAGTTTGATGCTTCATCACTTGATATTACTTGATTCGCAATTTTCTGCGCCTAGCTCAAAGGCGTTAAAGAAAAGCACTCTTGGGAGATAACCCATTGTTTACTTTTCAGTACTTTTTCTTTTATTTGAGTCTTGGAAGTCATTACTACTGTAATGACCGCTCCTTATCTTGTTTATTTCGTTTTTGTGCCAAGAGAAGCCTGTAATTTGAGCGAGGTAAAGATTTGGTGTTATTGCTGTCCTGAAACTGTTTTCGGTGCTGCACCGTAAAAATTCGTGAAAATTCTCTGTATATCTTTTGGACCTGCGATTTCTTGTGCATATGTCCCAGATTATATCCAAACTTTTCTTAGTTTAACACTTTTTGATTTGAGCAACGGAAAATCCCTCAAAAATTCGTCCTTTGTCAGCTGTCCAATTTTGACAGATTTCTGCCAATATTTGTTTTTGCCACTTTATCGCTTTCTTTTGAGTTCTTTTTGATCATGGAACTCTTGTGGAAGTTGGTACAGTAGTATATACGTTATATGTGGTGGTTTTGAGTTGAAACCTGAAGCTAAAAAGAGGTTGAATATATTTTATGCTTACACTAATGTTGCTAATAGAATTGTGTTTAGTTTTGTATGAAGGAAGTTTTCAAGTGTAGGGATTGGAGAATGATGAGATGAGTTGAAGAACGGACAAAAGCTCAAGCTTGGGGATGCCCATGCATCACCCCAAGAAATATCCAAGAAGTACAAGCGTCAAAGCTTGGGGATGCCCCCAAGGCACCCCTTCTTCATCGGCAAAAATCAGGTCACCTTTCAAAACACTATATTTTTATTGCTTCATGCACTATGTGTTTTTCTTGGAGCGTCAGTTGTTTTAGTTTTCTTAGTTGGTTTAGTTTGTTTGTTTACTGCAATAAATGGTTGGACCCCAACAAATTTCCTTTGGAGGAGATGTACTCGTTTTCATTTGCAAAGAACGCTCTAGTTTTCACTCTTATTAAAAATCTAGCGTTCTACTTTTTCCGCTACTGCTTTTGGTTTTCGTTTTCGCCTTGATTTACGTTCAGATCTTGTCATATCTTTTCATCAAGGTGTATTTTTGCCTCTGATCTTCATTGGTTTTCATCAAAAGAGGTGTTTATAAAAATTTCAAATGGTGTTGGAAAAGAGAAAAAGCTTTGTGCAAAATAGTGGTACAAGAAGGAGCTTGTGTAGACTACGGCTTAGGCTTTTTCATGTCATGCTTGATATCTTTTTGATAGTGTGCTTAGTGGTTTTGCTGTAGCATGACTTGTCTCAAATAACTGAGATTGCTTAATGAGCCTTTGAAAAAATCATGCGTTGTTTTTATTGTATGGAAGCATTATTTTGGTTTTCTCCTTGATGCTTTATTTGGGTTGACTTGGCGCATGCTCACACATGTTAGACTCTTACAAAGTCGCCAATAGCCTTCATGATCATTTAGTTTTTGACTTTTGATGCCATCTTATGCTTCTTTTAATGTCGCTTTGTCGCTTTGCATGATTATGGCCATTATTGCTCTCTTAGTTGGTCGCTCCCAGTCTTTTGCTAGCCCTCGCCTTGTACTGAGTATGAGCTCTACTCGTGCATCCAACTCCTAAAAGCCAAGTTTGCCATTGTGTCCACTATAAATTCCTATGCATGGTATTTGTAAGCCATTCCAAAGTAAAATTTGCGTGTGCTACCTTTCAAAAACCTTCAAAATACTTCTCGTTTTGTGACACTGTTTTCAGATCATGGGGACGTAGTGGTCGGATTTGCTATCTTCCATATTGCTTATTCCAAAAAGAAAAAGAAAAAAGAAAAAAAGAAAGAAAAAAGGCACTCCTCCAAAGAATGTGAATGTTGGTGGGCACCCGATGGAATCGGTTAGCCATGGTATGTGAAAGGAAAAGGTGGGGAGGAGTGCCAAGTTTTATAAAAAGAGCACAAAAGTGCCAATCTCTCTCTCAAAAACTTGCTTTATTTTTGTATGGAAGATAGTAAGAACCCCATTGCCAGTCGTTGACAAAGACAACCACCTCTCAAAATCAAGTTTTATCTCTCTGTTTTACAAATGAAAAGCTCTAGCACATGTTTAAATCACTGCTTCCCTCTGCGTAGGGCCTTTCTTTTACTTTTATGTTGAGTCACCACCTTCTTTCTTTATGTACCATTAAGAGAGCATAGTTGTCATTCTTAGTGTGATATGCATTGTCCCAAAGTTCATTGATTGACTCACATTGTTGGTTTCACTTGTTCTTAAATTATTTGTATCTAGTCGCCCTCTTAAACTTTGAGGTGTCCTATGCATTTATGTTTTGCTCTCTTTGAAGGACAAGCTGAAAACCATTTGTATGTTTTTCCTTATGATTTGAACACACGTTTGACTTTCATTGTTTCATTATCATGATCTTTTGTTTGTGTTCATTTACATGTTTACAACATGGTTGCTAAGTTCTTATTGTCATGATTATATCTTCATGCCCATGTTTTAAGTTCTATTGATCCCAGCTCACCAATGCTTGCATATATGATCAAGATTGTGTAGGTGCATGTCACCTCAAAAATTATTCTTTGTTATCACTTACCTACTCGAGGACGAGCAGGAGTTAAGCTTGGGGATGCTTGATACGTCTCAAACGTATCTATAATTTTTGATGCTCCATGCTTGTTTTTACACCATTTGCCTATTGTTTCGTTACACTTAGTGGCACTTTTATACATTTTCCGGAACTAACCTATTAACGAAGTGCCACAGTGCCAGTTTCCTGTTTTCTGCTGTTTTTGTGTTTCAGAAGTGATACACAGGAAATATTCTCGGAATTGGACGAAACAAGTTCCTGAAGTCATATTTTACCCGGAAGCTTCCAGAGATCCGAAGAAGTGTCGGAGGGGGGCCACCAGGGCCCCACACAAGGGGGCGGCGCGGCCCAGCCCCTGGCCACGCCACCCCTGTGTGAGAGCCCCTAGCTCCACCTCTGACATCGCCCCTTCGCCTATAAGTACCCCCGACGAGAAAAACCTAAGTGCCCGAACAGTTTTCCAGAATACATCGCGATCCGCCGCCGCCGTCGACCCGAAGATCGGGAGAGTCCAGAAGCTCTTCCCGGCACCCTGCCGGAGAGGGGAATCGCCACCGGAGGTCTTCTTCATCGCCATGCTTGCCTCCGGAGCGATGAGTGAGTAGTCTACCTTGGACTATGGGTCCATAGCAGTAGCTAGATGGTTGTCTTCTCCACCATGTGCTTCATGTTTAGATCTCATGAGCTGCCTTACATGATTGAGATCACCGTTATGTAATTCTATGATGTTGGTTTGTTGGGATCCGATGAATATTGGTGTTTATGATTAAGTTGCTGTACTGAATTATATCTTTTGTTATCTCTATGTTGTTTATGATCTTGCATGCTCTCCGTTGTTAGTAGCTATCTTGGCCGAGTAGTTGCTAGTGACTCCAAGAGGGGGTATTTATGCTCGATAGTGGGTTCATGTCTCTATTTCACCTGGGGGAGTGACAGAAACCTCTAAGGTGGTAGATGTGCTGTTGCTACTAGGGAGAAAACAACATTCATATGCTCAAGGGCATATGCTTTGTTTACATTACACACTTTGCTTAATGCAATTATCTGTTGTTCGCAACTTAATACTTCTAGGGTGTTCGGATGATATCCCCGGGGGTGGATTATTAGTCATAGATGCAGTTGGATGGCGGTCTATGTATTTTGTTGTAATGCCCAGAGTAAATCTCATAGTGATCTTCTTGACATATCACGTTATCTTTATTCTATCAATTGCCTAACTGTAATTTGTTTACCCAGCATGTTATTTTATCTATGGAGAGACACCACTAGTGAACTGTGGACCCCGGTCCTATTTTAATCATATTGCAATCACCTGTTTACTTTTCCCGCACTGTTTACTTTACTCGCATATTATTACTGTTTTCCACTCGATACACTCATAACCTTTGTTTCAAGCAAACCGGTGAGATTGACAACCTCATCGCAAGTTGGGAACAAAGTATTTGTTTGTGTGTGTGCAGGTTCCGCGTTGCTGCTGGCCGAAGACGAGTCAACAAGTGTCGTAAACGGCGCCCTTGTTGGAGTGTTACTAAGCCAGTCCGCATCACCTTCAGTCGTCACCGTCTCTCCTCTCCAAGATCGACATACCTTGGTTTCTTAACTGAGGGAAAACTAGCCGCTACACTCATCATACCTTCCTCTTGGGGTTCCCAACGGGCTGGTCATCACCACGCACAAGGACTTACTGCTCCCACGTCAACTAAACGCCACAGTCTTTTCTGGCGCCATCACCGAGTAGCAAGCTCATACTCAGTACAAGGTGAGGGCTAGCAAAAGACTGGGAGCGACCAACTAAGAGAGCAATAATGGCCATAATCATGCAAAGCGACAAAGCGACATTAAAAGAAGCATAAGATGGCATCAAAAGTCAAAAACTAAATGATCATGAAGGCTATTGGCGACTTTGTAAGAGTCTAACATGTGTGAGCATGCGCCAAGTCAACCCAAATAAAGCATCAAGGAGAAAACCAAAATAATGCTTTCATACAATAAAAACAACGCATGATTTTTTCAAAGGCTCATTAAGCAATCTCAGTTATTTGAGACAAGTCATGCTACAGCAAAACCACTAAGCATACTATCAAAAAGATATCAAGCATGACATGAAAAAGCCTAAGCCGTAGTCTACACAAGCTCCTTCTTGTACCACTATTTTGCACAAAGCTTTTTCTCTTTTCCAACACCATTTGAAATTTTTATAAACACCTCTTTTGATGAAAACCAATAAAGATCAGAGGCAAAAATACACCTTGATGAAAAGATATGACAAGATCTGAACGCAAATCAAGGCAAAAACGAAAACCAAAAGCAGTAGCAGAAAAAGTAGAACACTCGATTTTAAATAAGAGTGAAAACTAGAGCGTTCTTTGCAAATGAAAATGAGTAACTTCTCCAAAAGAAATTTGTTGGGGTCCAACCATTTATTGCAGCAAACAAACAAACTAAACCAACTAAGAAAACTAAAACAACTGACGCTCCAAGAAAAACACATAGTGCATGAAGCAATAAAAATATAGTGTTTTGAAAGGTGACCTGATTTTTGCCGATGAAGAAGGGGTGCCTCGGGGGCATCCCCAAGCTTTGACGCTTGTACTTCTTGGATATTTCTTGGGGTGATGCATGGGCATCCCCAAGCTTGAGCTTTTGTCTATTCTTCAACTCATCTCATCATTCTCCAATCCCTACACTTGAAAACTTCCTTCATACAAAACTAAACACAATTCTATTAGCAACATTAGTGTAAGCATAAAATATAATCAACCCTCTATTTGCTTCAGGTTTCAACTCAAAACCACCACATATATAGCAAATACTACTGTATCAACCTCCCCAAAAGTTCCGTGATCAAAAGAACTCAAAATAAAGCGATAAAGTGGCAAACACAAATATTGGCAGAAATCTGTCAAAACTGAACAGCTGACAAAGGTCGAATTTTTGAGGGATTTTGTGTTGCTCAAATCAAAAAGTGTTCAACTAAGAAAAGTTTGGATATAACCTGGGGCATATGCACAAGAAATCGCAGGTCCAAAAGATAAACAGAGAATTTTCACGAATTTTGACGGTGCAGCACCAAAAACAGTTTCAGGACAGCAACATCCCTAAATCTTTACCTCACTCAAATTAGAGGCTTCTCTTTGCACAAAAACGAAATAAACAAGATAAGGAGCGGTCATTACAGTAGTAATGACTTCCAAGACTCAAATAAAAGAAAAAGTACTGAAAGAAAACATTGGGTTATCTCCCAAGAGTGCTTTTCTTTAACGCCTTTGAGCTAGGCGCAGAAAATTGCGAATCAAGTAATATCTAGTGATGAAGCATCAAGCTCATAATTTGCTCTAAGAATAGAGTCAAAAAGTAATTTCTTTCTTTTCCTAGGGAAGTGTTCCATACCTTTCTTTAGTGGGAATTGATATTTGATAGTGCCTTCCCTCATATCAATAATAGCACCTACAGTTCGAAGAAAGGGTCTTCCCAAAATAATAGGACATGAAGCATGGCATTCAACGTCCATAACAAGAAAATAAACGGGAACAAGGTTATTATTAACCATAATAAGAACGTCATTAATCCTTCCCAAAGGTTTCTTCTTAGCAACATCAGCAATAGGAACATCAAAATAACATTTTTCAAGCGGTGGTAAATCAAGCATGTCATAAATCTTTCTAGGCATGATAGAAATACTAGCACCTAGATCACATAAAGCATGACAATCATAACCATTAACATGCATATCAATGATGGGTTCCGAACCATCATCTAACTTCTTGGGAACAGAATCTTTTTGCTTCAACTTTTCATCCCTTATCTTTATGAGAGCATTGGTAATATGCTTAGTAAAAGCAATATTTAAAGAACTAGCATTGGGAGTCAAAGCAAGCTTTTGCAAGAACAAAATTACTTCAGATATATTGCAGCCATCAAAATCAAAATCATTAAAAGAAATAGAGCTATCATCTCCCACACTCCGAAAAATTTCAGCACTCTTTTGAGAAAAAGTTTTGGCAGTTTTAGGTTTTTTAACACAAGGAGTGGGAGTTTTCTCTACACCAATCAAAGTAAGAGGATTGTTATCAGTAGGAGCAACATCATTAGAGGTAGTAATAGTACATACCTTCATCTCTCTAGCCATCTCATCTTCTCTTTCCCACCTGGCATGCAATTCCGCTAACAATCTAATATTTTCATCAATTCCAACTTGGATAGCATTAGCGGTAGCAACAATATTGCTCTCTTTCACATTATTAGAAAACACTTTTAATTTCAGAATTTCGACATCATGAGCAAGGCTATCAACTTTAGAAGCAAGAATATCAATTTTGCCTAACTTTTCCTCAACAGACTTGTTAAAAGCAGTTTGCTTACCGATGAAGTCCTTGAGCATTACCTCAAGCTCGGAGGGCGCGGCCCTAGTGTTGTTGTAGGAATTACCATAAGAGTTACCATAACCATTACCATTGGTAGAAGGATACGGCCTATAATTGTTACTAGCAAAATTGTTCCTATAAGCATTGTTGTTAAAATTGTTGTTTCTAATGAAATTTACATCAACATGCTCTTCTTGAGCAACCAGAGAGGCTAAAGGAACATTATTAGGATCAACATGAGTCCTATCATTAGCAAGCATAGCCATAATGGTATCAAGCTTATCATTCAAGGAAGAGGTTTCCTCAACAGAATTTACCTTCTTACCTTGTGGAGCTCTCTCGGTGTGCCATTCAGAATAATTTACCATCATGTTGTCGAGTAGCTTTGATGCGGCGCCCAAAGTAAGGGACATAAAAGTGCCTCCAGCAGCTGAATCAAGTAGATTCCTTGAAGAAAAATTCAGTCCTGCATAAAAAGTTTGGATAATCATCCAAGTAGTTAGTCCATGAGTGGGGCAATTCTTTATCATAGATTTCATTCTTTCCCAAGCTTGAGCAACATGTTCATTATCAAACTGAGTAAACTTCATAATATTGCTACGCAATGATATAATCTTAGCAGGAGGATAGTATCTACCAATAAAAGCATCCTTACACTTAGCCCATGAATCAATACTATTCTTAGTCAAAGACAGCAACCAATCTTTAGCTTTTCCTCTCAAAGAAAAAGGAAACAACTTGAGCTTAAGAATATCACTATCAACATCCTTATATTTCTGCATCTCACATAGCTCAACAAAATTGTTGAGATGAGCTGCAGCATCTTCAGTACTAGCACCAGAAAATTGCTCTTTCATAACAAGGTTCAATAAAGCAGGCTTAATCTCATAAAAGTTTGCAGCAGGAATAGGTGGTGCAATAGGAGTGCAGATAAAATCACTATTGTTTGTGCTAGTGAAGTCACACAACTTGGTGTTTTCAGGATTGGCCATTTCAGCAAAACGAAAGTAAACAAGTAAAAACAGCTACCGAGGATTCTAATTTTTTTGGGTTTTTGATATAAAAAGCAATGCAGGTAAAATAAAATAAAGTAAAGCAAACAAATAACAAAGTAAAGAATGTGTGTGCGAAGAACTCCCCTCGCAGAAGTCTTCTCTTCCTCCCTGGCAATGGCGCCAGAAAAGAGGCTGCTACTCGGTGATGACGCCAGAAAAGAGCTGTGGCGTGTAGTTGACGTGGGAGCAGTAAGTCCTTGTGCGTGGTGATGACCAGCCCGTTGGGAACCCCAAGAGGAAGGTATGATGAGTGTAGCGGCAAGTTTTCCCTCAGTTAAGAAACCAAGGTTTATCGAACAGGAGAGGAGAGACAATGACGACTGAAGGTGTTGTGGAACCTGCACACACACAAACAAATACTTTGTTCCCAACTTGCGATGAGGTTGTCAATCTCACCGGTTTGCTTGAAACAAAGGTTATGAGCGTATCGAGTGGAAAACAGTAGAGTATGCTAGTAAAGTAAACAGTACGAGAAAAGTAAACAGGTGATTGCAATATGATGTAAATAGTGAACGGATCGTAAGGGCACCTAGAGGGGGGGGGGTGAATAGGTGCTACTCAAATTTTAGTTCTTTTTCAATTTAGGCTTGACACAAAGGTAAATTCTCTAGATATGCAACTAAGGTGAATTTACCTATATGTCAACTAGCAAGCTAAGCAAGATACAAGTAGTAAAGGTAATAAAGGATAGAGGTAACCGAGAGTGGAGCACACGGAGACACGGATGTAATTCCCGTAGTTCCTTCCTTTTTAGGGGAAGTACGTCTACGTTGGAGGGGTGTGGTTGCCACAAAGGCCTAACCAACGCCACAAAGGCTCACCCTATTCTCCGGTGCAAGCTTCCACCACAAAGGCCTAGCTCTCTTTCCACTAAGGGATTCCTCAAGGCGGAACCGGCCTTTACAAAACTTGGGGCACAACTCCACAACTTAATTGGAGGCTCCCAAGCACCACAAAGATCTCAATCAACAAGTACCAAGATTTCAATCACACAAACAAGGTCAAGGGACACAAGGGAACCCAAGACCAAAGGGCCCTCTAGCAAATGAGAGGGGAAATCAAATCGCTTCGGTGAGGATGTAGATCAAGGCCTTCTCCTTCGATTCTCCAAAGATCAACGACTTTGGTGGGTTGAGGGAGGAGATCTTGCGAATTTGGTGGCTCCAAAATGGGGTCTTTTTCTTCACAGCTCGAGCAGCTTGAGGTAGAAGAAGGGGAGGGGTATTTATAGCCCCTCCCAAAATGTAGCCGTTGCTGAGTTGGAGGGGCGGATTATCCGGCCAAAGTTGGGCCGGATTATCCGGCTGGCCGGATTATCCGGCCCCTGGCCGGATTATCCGCCCCCCCTATCTGGGTGACGCCGCGCCAGGTCCTTAGCAGAATTTCAGCCACCCCCGGGGGAGGGCGGATTATCCGGCCAAAGCTGGGGCGGATTATCCGGCTGGCCGGATTATCCGGCCCCTGGCCGGAATATCCGGCCCCCCTATCTGGGTGACGCCGCGATAAGTCCTTAGCCATTTTTCGGCCACCCCAGAGGGGGCGGATTATCCGGCCACCCCTGGCCGGATAATCCGGCCTGGCATTTCTTCAAATGAAAATCCTGCAAATCTTAGTACACAATTAGTATCACTAATGTTGTTATCTAACACACAAAATCTGAGGGAAACAAAGTTTGCACTTTCAATCTCCCCCTTTTTGGTGTTAGATGACAACACTAGGATTTGCAAGAAAGGTCGAATAATTCAAACAACGAATAATTGATCAAAATACACAGCTCCCCCTAGATGTGTGCAACTTCACCAATGAGTTTAGAAGAGACATACCATTGCATAGATAACTCAAATATTATGGATTATGGAATCCCGAATAAGATAATATGATATGCCGGGCAATAATTCCATAGCCATTTCACCAATAACCATGAGCTGATAAAAAATAAGTGAACAACACATAATGATCCACATAGCATATTAAGAACATATGACATAGTCTCATACACCACATGGTAGCATATAAACGACACGAAGTTCAACCACACACAAAGTTCAACTTAAGACGAACGAAATAAGAAGAAACACAAGCGCCAAAGAATGATAAGCGCGCAAGCTTGTGTTTCCACCCATGCAAATCCCGACAAATTCCTAATAGAACTATTTCTCCCCCTTTGGCATCAAGACACCAAAAAGGGAGAAGAGCGATGCTACACGTCCCGAGAAATCACTCGTCCACGTCATCGAAGTCCACATCATCAAAGTCTCCGCCATCACCCTCGTCATCTCCAGCATCTTCATCCTCATCATCAAAGTCCTCCTTAGCCTCAAAGTCCTCCTCAGCCTCTGCACGAGCACCTCCTGCGGGAGCATCTGGAGCATCAAAGAGATGCTGCTGCATATCCACCCAGTTGTAGCGGTCGATGTTCCAAGCTTCATAGGCCACAGGAGCAGTAGGAGTGGGGTCGGCGGTCTGAGCACCACTGAGGCGGTGAAGGATAAGCTGCTGAGTGTCCTGGATGCTCTTCCTCTCGACATAGGCCTGGTAGTTCTCACGGTGGATCTCTACCTTCATGCACAGAACATTCCGCTCAAACCAGCTGAGCTTCCTCACCTCCCTAGACACAATAGATGCAGCAGCCCTCTGTTCACGAGCAGTAGCACTAGTCCTCGCATCAACCATGAAAGTGTCAGGATATGCAGCTGAAGGAGCAGATTTTGACTTTCTCTTGATATACATCTTCTTGACCTTGTGCTCCACACAGTCATCATGAATATCAGCATCTCCAAGGACATGCTTAATGAGAAGCATGATGAAAGGAGCATATGGCACAGTGTTCCTCTGAATAATAGCATCCTTGATCTCATAGAAGATGAAGTCCATCACATCAAGGGTAAAGTCCTCAGCAGGGTCAGTCGACGTGGCACACTCATGAGCAAAAGCAAGCAGATCAACCAGAGAGGTGCGAATGGCATCATTGTTGCCACCACTAGGAGCAATGTTCTCCCTGAAAATGCGGACCAGCTGATCATAAAGCGGATGTAGGCCATTGATGAAGCCCACAACACCTGTGGAGTCATAGAGGTCATGGAGCTTGTCCTTGTCAGGCTTGTTCCCTGGGTTGTGAATACGGCGACCCACTGGAGTGTCTCCATCATATGCATACCCCAAGAGAGAGGCAAACGTAGTGAAGTTCGATGTACACTCATGTTCGCCGGTCATCCACTTCATAGATTTCTGAGCATTGGGCAAAATCACCAGAGTAGCATAGAACTGCTTGATAAGACCGGGATTGTAGTCGCACTGAATGTTGGCCAATCCCATCAAACCCATCTTCTCAATCACAGAGAGTGCTTCATCAAAGTAAGACTTGCTGCGGAGGTGATCAAAGTCAATCGGATGCATTGGACGGCAAGGATTCTTGAAAGGCTCATAAATATCACGAAAGATCCCCCACTGCTCCTCATTCCAGAAACCCCTGTCTTCAATGTCTTCATCTCTTGCAGTAGCATACCAATTGTTCCTCCGCACAAGAATGTACTCGGCCTCTGGCATCTTCTTGTAGTCAGGACGAGGCTCTTTGCCTTTGCGACGACGGGCACGAGCTTTGGCAACCTTGGCAGCTTTCTCCTGCTCAGCCTTCCTAGCAGCGTCCCTCTGTTCCCGACGGATGGAAATCTCATCCTCAAGAACTCCTTCCTCATTCCGAACAAGCCGACGCTTGCGCTTCGGCAAACTCGGACCACCTGTGAAAGAGAGATGCACGGAGAGCATGGGGATAAGCGTATGCACACGAGTATCGGAAAGGATCAACGAATCATGAAAGATGAACAAGCAAATTCCACTAAATGAACCAAATTGACAGCAGCAAATATAAAAAGATGTTGCAGTAAAATCCCAGGCCGGATTATCCGGCCAAGGGGGGGGCGGATAATCCGGCCCCCCGAAAGTTTCTTCTACAACTTGCTGCAGATATCAATTTGATAGATCGGGGAAAGTGTTCATACAACATGATTCATAAACAAGATAAACAACACCTGGAAGGCAAAAACACCAAGAACAAGAAAAGGTAAAGTCACATCCAAGGAGAAGGACAATACCCGCATCCATTGCGAAATCCGCTTGGTGAATGCCTTCCGGGGGAGAAGGAGAGCAACCTCCGAAGAAATCAGGCCAAAAGGTTGGCCGGAGCTCCGGCGGCGGCGATGGGAAGGAGGCGGCGGCGGCAGGGATCACCTGGAAGGGGTGGGGAGGGAACTGCCCTAGGGCAGCCCGACCCTCCCCCTTATATACCCAGGGTCACTACGGCCGGATTATCCGGCCAGGAAGGGGCGGATAATCCGCCCCCCCGGATATTCCGGCCCAGAGAGGGCGGATATTCCGGCCTGGAGCCAGCAAACTGGCCAACTCGAAATTTTCAAAAACAGATGTTGTTTTGATGAAACATTTGAACTCGTGTGCATAGATAGATGTCTTGAGAGAGGATGGCTTAGGTGAGAGAGCAAACACGGAGTGGTTCTCGGCACTTAACATTGCAAGGGCAAATCGACTAAAGTCCAATGCAAGTGCCTTCCCATATCTAAAATAAGAAAAAAACATCGGGAGAGAACACCAAAACCTCAAATAAGATATGCAATGAATCAACTCTTCGCAAAGAAGAGGTCGGTGGCCGAAGCCACCATGTTTGAGTGTTATGGCATTGGACCGTGAAGATGTATCTTGAGTCCATAACCACTACTCATCATTGAAGCTCAAAAATCATAAAATAATATTAAGAGAATGATATGATTACTATCGGCATTATGGGGGGAGGGATAGCCCAATTAATTAGGACCGCACTCCCCCTATCTCCATGCCCACACCTAAACCAAACAAGCATTGAAATATAGGTGTATTTGCAAGATGTTCAAGCCACACTCCTCAAATCGATGATATTTAGCTCATTCCTCAAATATCCAAATCTTGCTTCATCAAGAGGCTTCGTGAATATATCGGCAAGTTGATCCTTGGTGCAAACATAAGCAAGCTCAATATCACCACGGGCAACATGATCTCTAATGAAATGATTCCGGATCTCAATATGCTTGGTTCTTGAATGTTGCACCGGATTATAGGCGATCTTGATAGCACTTTCATTATCACATAAAAGAGGCACTTTGTCACAATTGACACCGTATTCCTTCAAAGTTTGCCTCATCCATAACAATTGAGTGCATCCACTTGCGGCGGCAATGTATTCGGCTTCGGCGGTGGAGAGAGATATACAATTTTGCTTCTTAGAAGACCAACACACCAAAGACCTACCAAGAAATTGGCACGCTCCGGAGGTTGATTTCCTATCATCCTTGTCACCGGCCCAATCCGAATCCGTGAAGCCACAAAGAGAGAAATCCGAGCCTTTGGGATAGCAAAGCCCATAAGTTGGGGTATGAACCAAATATCGAAAGATTCTCTTAACCGCCATAAGGTGGCTTTCTTTAGGAGCGGCTTGATACCTTGCACACACACCTACACTCAACACAATATCGGGTCTAGATGCACAAAGGTAAAGCAATGAACCGATCATAGAGCGGTATACCTTTTGATCCACATCTTTACCATTGGGATCAAGTTCAAGATGACATTTTGTGGCCATTGGTGTTGCGGCCCCATTAAGTTCCTTCATCTTGAACCTCTTGAGCATGTCTTGAACATATTTGGCTTGATAGATGAAAGTCCCTTCTTTCAATTGCTTGATTTCAAAACCAAGAAAGAACTTCATTTCGCCCATCATAGACATCTCGAACCTATCGGTCATAAGCTTTGAAAATTCATCATTAAAAGCTTTGTTAGTAGAGCCAAAGATAATATCATCAACATATAGTTGGCATACGAAAAGCTCCCCATTGACCCTCTTAGTAAAAAGAGTAGGATCGATTTGCCCAACTTTAAACCCACGGTCTACCAACAACTCCCTAAGGTGCTCATACCACGCACGTGGGGCTTGTTTAAGGCCATAGAGTGCCTTATGGAGTTTGTAGACATGGTTCGGGAAGTTGAGATCCTCAAACCCCGGGGGTTGCTTAACATACACTTCCTCTTTCAATGGACCATTAAGAAATGCACTCTTAACATCCATTTGTTGCAACTTAAAATTATGATGAGTGGCATATGCAAGAAGGATACAGATGGACTCAAGACGAGCCACGGGAGCATAAGTTTCTCCAAAGTCAATGCCTTCAACTTGAGAGAAACCTTGCGCAACCAATCTTGCCTTGTTCCTCACAACAATTCCATGCTCATCTTGCTTGTTCTTGAATATCCACTTTGTGCCAATCACATTGCGGCACTCCTTTGGCTTCTCTACTAACACCCATACATTATTGCGCTTGAAGTTGTTGAGTTCTTCATGCATAGCATCCAACCAATCCGGATCTTCAAGAGCTTCAAATACTTTCTTGGGTTCAACCATGGAGATATAAGCATGATGAGAGCTAAATTGTGCCAATTGACGCCGAGTTGACACTTTGCTTCTTAAATCTCCAATAACCCTCTCAAGGGTATGACCTTTAAGTTCCAAGTCTCTTTCAACTCTTTTCTTGCGACGGGCTTCGATCTCCTCATTTGACCTTGGAGGAGTCTCTTGATCATCTTGATCATTTTGGTCCCCGTCTTGACCATTAAATTGACCTTGATCATCATTATCTTCATGAGTAGGTTGATCTTGGTCTTGTGAAGAATTGGGGGCGGTTGAAATAACCGGAGAGGATGGTGGTGCCCCTTCTTCTTCATGAAGGTCCTTGTCTTGTTCTTCGGTTGGTGCATTAGTTGCTTCCTTGGGAAAGGCTTGTTGAGCTTGTGAAGATGAAGGCTCCACTTGAGTAGAGCATAGTCCTTCCCGGTCGGCCACAAGGTGTCCCTCAATGGGGCGGAAAAATCCCACGCCCATTCTTCCTATGGCTTCTCGAGGTATTTCGTCATCTACATCACAAGAAACAATATCTCGCCCCCCTTGGGAGCCGTCATTCTCTTCGAATACCACACTACAAGATTCTTCAACATGTCCGGTGGACTTGTTGAAGACTCTATAAGTGTGGGATTCGGCACCATAACCAACAAAAATACCTTCTATTGCTTTCGGATCAAATTTACCTAAACGAACTCCTTTTCTTTGAAAGAAACACTTACACCCGAAAACCCGGTAGTAGGAGATGTTGGGCTTGCTTCCGGTGAGAATTTCATATGGAGTCTTGTTTAGGCCTTTGCGGAGGAAGAGCCGGTTTGAAGAGTGACAAGCCGTAGAGATGGCTTCGGCCCAAAAGTTGTATGGAGACTTAAACTCCGCCAACATGGACCTAGCCATATCCATAAGAGTCCGGTTCTTCCTCTCGGCTACACCATTTTGTTGAGGGGTATATGCAGCGGAATATTGATGACGAATCCCCTCATCACTAAGAAATCCATTTAAGGTGTAGTTCTTGAATTCCGAGCCATTGTCACTTCTAATTGCCAAAATAGTTTGCCCATGTTGACGTTCAACTTCCTTGGCAAAGTCGATGACGGTTTGTTGAGTCTCACTCTTATGCTTGAAGAAGTAAACCCAAGTATATCTTGAATAGTCATCAACAATCACCAAACAATATTTCTTCCCACCAAGACTTGCATGAGAGGGAGGACCAAAGAGATCCACATGAAGGAGCTCCAAGATCCTCTTGGAAGAAATGATAGTCTTGCTTGGGTGGGGAGAATCGTGCATTTTTCCTAGAACGCAAGCCCTGCAAACACGATCTTTGGCAAAAGAAACATTCTCTTTTAGTCCGAGTATGTGGCCACCCTTGTGAAGGCTTTGCAAAGTTCTCATATTGACATGGGATAAACGGTGATGCCAAAGCCAACCCACATCGGCCTTTCCAAATAAACACATTGCACTTGTAGTGGTTTTCCCCGAAAAGTCCACCACATACAAGTTATTTTCAATGTGTCCAACGAAAGCGACCTTTAGAGACTTGCTCCACAAGAGTACCACAATGTCATTATCAATGAAGACGGCAAAGCCCATCTTACCAAGTGCACGAACTGAAAGTAAATTGTAACCAAGGGTCTCAACAAGCATGACGTCCACAAGGGAAATATCCGGTGCGACCACCACCTTGCCAAGACCCAATACCTCGGATTGTGACATGTCTCCATAAGTGACGGTTATATGATTGTCATTAGGCCTCAACTCCGTCATAATCTCCTTGCTTCCGGTCATATGACTTGTGCATCCACTATCAAGCACCCATTTCGATCCACCGGAAGCATAGTCCTACAAGAGATCATTGCTTGGTTTTAGGTCCCCATTTTTCAATGGGTCCTCTTTTGTTAGCAACAAGGGTCTTTGGAACCCAAATAGACCAAGCAATATAACCATCATTTGGACCAACATATTTTGCATAAACATCACCATAATAATCACGAAATAAAACATAGTGAGGGTTAGCAATTCCCGCATGATCATCATGAGTGGCTTTGCCACCCACAATAGGATCCTTCTTTGCTTGAGCGGGCTTGGACTTCTTTTTCTTGTTGTTCTTCTTCTTCTTCTTCTTTGAGACATAGCCAATCCCCGTTTTATCACCGAATGCCTTTTGCTTACTCAAAAGGTCATTCAAGTTTTTCTCACCAATGGGAATGGAGGATTTGGCAAGCTCATCTTTCAACCTAGCATTTTCTTCAATAACATTTGCATGATCACAAGTAGAAGTAGAAGAACTAGGCACATTATTCTTAGTCAATTGAATTTGAAGTTGTTCATGTGACTTGGTAAGAATAGAGTGTTCACTTTTCAAGGCCTTGTGAGCCTTGTCAAGATCTTCTAAATCCTTAACAAGTATATCATGACCAACCCCAAATTCAACCTTTTCCTTTTTAAGCATTTTTACTTTAGCACGAGCATGATCTCGCTCTTTAATGAGTTTGGAAACAACTTCATTATTAGATTCCTCAATGGAATCGAGCTTCTCTTCAAGAGTTGCTCGTTCCTCTTGCTCTTCTTCAAGAGACTCGGTTAGTGAGGCAATATCTTGAGCATATTCTCTTTCAAGCCTCATTTGTTCATCTAGTTTTTCAAGAGTTTTACCATATTGGCTCAATAGACGTTCAAAGTGAATCTTATGAACGCCATCTACTCTAGACACATAATCATCAAAAGCAATAATTTCTTCCTTTACTCTAAGACTAGTAAGATCATTCAAGGAAGCATCATTTGTCTTAGAGGAAGAGAAAGATGTGGGTGATACCTCGGAAGACTTGGCCATAAGGCACTTGACGTTCTTGAGAAGAGAGTCCTCATTGGGGGATTCAAAGAGTGATGTGGAGGAAGTGGAGGTGGTTGCCATTGCGGCCATCTCACTAGTTGTGGTTTCTTCTTCATCACTCTCACTTGCGGAGTACTCTTCTTGAGTCAAGAACACAAACTTTGGTTGTTTCTTCCTTGGTCCACCCTTCTTCACAAATGGCTTCTTGGATGGTGACTTGGTCTTGCTTTTGAAGATGAGCTTTCCACCATGGTCTTCTCTCTTCTCATAAGGGCACTCGGCAACGAAGTGAAATCTATCATTGCAATTGTAGCAAGTCCTCACCCTTTGACCATTGTTGTCATTCCTTTGATAGCCACTTGACTTGCTTCTTCTTTGATTGTCTTCTTTGGCCTTGTGTGGATCAACCCAAAAGGTTTTTCCATAGAAGGCCATGTGCTCATTGTACTCATGTCTTATGTCCTCGGGACACATCTCTAGCCTTGCTTCGATGCTTGCTTGAAGAGGAACTTCTTTCTCAACCACATTAGCCTTCAAAGCAAGATTGGAGCTTCTTTGCATTCCGATGGCACGGGCACGAGCATCTTCCGCATTTTGTGCGGAAACCTTGTAGGCTTGAATCTCTTGCATCACTTGATTGGAGGTCATCTCATTGAAGTTGTGCTTGCCTTGAACACTCTTTATATCCGCGGGCTCATAAGGAGTGAGAGCAAGAATGTACTTCATCTTGATCCACTCATCATCAATATGGTGAGCACCGAGGTTCTTGAAGGTGGTAGCAATGGTCTTGAGTCTTCTATACATTTCTTGATGATCCTCACCATCCATCATGAAGAAACCCTCCGCTTGATTTGAGAAGGCAATATATCTTGTTTTCTTCATGCTCTCATTGCCAACAAAGACATCGGAGAGAGCTTGCCAAGCTTCTTTGGCGATGAAGAAGTGTTGGATGTGAGGCAAGTCCTTGGATCCCACGGCGACTTGAATCATGTGAAGAGCGGTAGCATTGAGTTGGCTATTGACCGTCTCTCTTCTTGTCATGTTGTGGGGATCCACGGCCTTGAATCCTTCCTCAACGATCCTCCAAAGCTCGATGCAAGAACTGCGCATATGAGAGATCATTTGATATTGCCATTGACCAAAATTTAATGCATCAAGTTTAGGTGGATCTCCTCTATGGTTAATATGAGGATGAGGAACCGGCGGGTCGGGTGAATACCAATGAGGGAATTCACCTTTCCCGTCGCCCTTAGAGGAAGACTTAGCATCGCCATTTTTATCGGCACCCTCCTCTTCTATCCCCACATTCTCCACTTGTGGAGTAGCGGGTTTTTCCGGAGGTGGAGGAGCATTAGCATTTTTAGCTTGCAAGAGTTGCGCTATCATTTCACGCAACTCATTTACTTGAGTTGTCATGGAAGCCATGGATGATTCCAAAGATTTGAACTCACCCATGGAAACTTGACCCGAGCCCTCACTCGGAGAGGTGTCCATACTCTTAGGCGGTTAAGCCCGAATAAAGAGCCGAGGCTCTGATACCAATTGAACGGATCGTAAGGGCACCTAGAGGGGGGGGGGGTGAATAGGTGCTACTCAAATTTTAGTTCTTTTTCAATTTAGGCTTGACACAAAGGTAAATTCTCTAGATATGCAACTAAGGTGAATTTACCTATATGTCAACTAGCAAGCTAAGCAAGATACAAGTAGTAAAGGTAATAAAGGATAGAGGTAACCGAGAGTGGAGCACACGGAGACACGGATGTAATTCCCGTAGTTCCTTCCTTTTTAGGGGAAGTACGTCTACGTTGGAGGGGTGTGGTTGCCACAAAGGCCTAACCAACGCCACAAAGGATCACCCTATTCTCCGGTGCAAGCTTCCGCCACAAAGGCCTAGCTCTCTTTCCACTAAGGGATTCCTCAAGGCGGAACCGGCCTTTACAAAACTTGGGGCACAACTCCACAACTTAATTGGAGGCTCCCAAGCACCACAAAGATCTCAATCAACAAGTATCAAGATTTCAATCACACAAACAAGGTCAAGGGACACAAGGGAACCCAAGACCAAAGGGCCCTCTAGCAAATGAGAGGGGAAATCAAATCGCTTCGGTGAGGATGTAGATCAAGGCCTTCTCCTTCGATTCTCCAAAGATCAACGACTTTGGTGGGTTGAGGGAGGAGATCTTGCGAATTTGGTGGCTCCAAAATGGGGTCTTTTTCTTCACAGCTCAAGCAGCTTGAGGTAGAAGAAGGGGAGGGGTATTTATAGCCCCTCCCAAAATGTAGCCGTTGCTGAGTTGGAGGGGCGGATTATCCGGCCAAAGTTGGGCCGGATTATCCGGCTGGCCGGATTATCCGGCCCCTGGCCGGATTATCCGCCCCCCCTATCTGGGTGACGCCGCGCCAGGTCCTTAGCAGAATTTCAGCCACCCCCGGGGGAGGGCGGATTATCCGGCCAAAGCTGGGGCGGATTATCCGGCTGGCCGGATTATCCGGCCCCTGGCCGGAATATCCGGCCCCCCTATCTGGGTGACGCCGCGATAAGTCCTTAGCCATTTTTCGGCCACCCCAGAGGGGGCGGATTATCCGGCCACCCCTGGCCGGATAATCCGGCCTGGCATTTCTTCAAATGAAAATCCTGCAAATCTTAGTACACAATTAGTATCACTAATGTTGTTATCTAACACACAAAATCTGAGGGAAACAAAGTTTGCACTTTCAAATAGGACCGGGGTCCACAGTTCACTAGTGGTGTCTCTCCATAGATAAAATAACATATGCTGGGTAAACAAATTACAGTTGGGCAATTGATAGAATAAAGATAACGTGATATGTCAAGAAGATCACTATGAGATTTACTCTGGGCATTACAACAAAATACATAGACCGCCATCCAACTGCATCTATGACTAATAATCCACTCCCGGGGATATCAATCCGAACACCCTAGAAGTATTAAGTTGCGAACAACAGATAATTGCATTAAGCAAAGTGTGTAATGTAAACAAAGCATATGCCCTTGAGCATATGAATGTTGTTTTCTCCCTAGTAGCAACAACACATCTACCACCTTAGAGGTTTCTGTCACTCCCCCAGGTGAAATAGAGACATGAACCCACTATCGAGCATAAATACCCCCTCTTGGAGTCACTAGCAACTACTTGGCCAAGATAGCTACTAACAACGGAGAGCATGCAAGATCATAAACAACATAGAGATAACAAAAGATAATATTCAGTACAGCAACTTAATCATAAACACCAATATTCATCGGATCCCAACAAACCAAACATGTAGAATTACATAACGGTGATCTCAATCATGTATGGCAGCTCATGAGATCTAAACATAAAGCACATAGTGGAGAAGACAACCATCTAGCTACTGCTATGGACCCATAGTCCAAGGTAGACTACTCACTCATCACTCCGGAGGCAAGCATGGCGATGAAGAAGACCTCGAGTGGCGATTCCCCTCTCCGACAGGGTGCCGGGAAGAGCTTCTGGACCCTCCCGTTCTTCGGGTCGACGGCGGCGGCGTATCGCGATGTGTTCTGGAAATCTGATCGGGCCCTTAGGTTTTTCCCGTCGAGGGGTATTTATAGGCGAAGGGGCGTCGTCAGAAGAGGGGCCAGGTGGCCTCACAAGGCGGTGGCACGGGCCAGGGGCTGGCCGCGCCACCCCTGTGTGTGGGCCCCTGGTCCCTCACCTCCTACTCTCCTTCGGATCTCTGGAAGCTTCCGGGTAAAATAAGACTTCAGGAACTTGTTTCGTCCAATTCCGAGAATATTTCCTGTGTATCACTTCTGAAACACAAAAATAGCAGAAAACAGGAAACTGGCACTGTGGCACTTCGTTAATAGGTTAGTTCCGAAAAATGCATAAAAATGCCACTAAGTGTAACGAAACAATAGGCAAATGGTGTAAAAACAAGCATGGAGCATCAAAAATTATAGATACGTTTGAGACGTATCACCAATCCGAGTCCGAGTACCCAACAAGCTCAAAGCTTGCTCCCTTCGGGTACCAAAGGCCAAAAGTTGGGGTATCAATCAAATATCGAAAGACTCTTTTGACTGCCATTAAATGGCTTTCCTTAGGGGCGGCTTGATATCGTGCACACATTCCCACACTAAGCATGATATCCGGTCTAGATGCACAAAGATAGAGCAAAGACCCAATCATAGAGCGATAAAGTTTTTGATCCACTTCTTTACCATTAGGATCGAGATCAAGAGTAACCTTTGTAGGCATGGGAGTCTTGGCTCCCTTCACTCCGGTGTCCATCTTGAACTTCTTGAGCATGTCTTGGGTGTACTTGGCTTGATTGATGAAGGTGCCACCCTTCAATTGCTTTATCTCAAAGCCAAGAAAGAATTTCAACTCCCCCATCATAGACATCTCAAATTTATCTGTCATTAGACTTGCAAATTCATCATTGAAAGATTTGTTAGAAGGACCAAAAATGATATCATCTACATAAAGTTGGCATATGAAAAGCTCCCCGTTTACTTTCTTAGTAAAAAGAGTGGGATTAATGAGGCCTATCTCAAACCCACGGTCTACAAGAAGCTCTCTAAGATGCTCGTACCACGCACGTGGGGCTTGTTTAAGGCCATAGAGTGCCTTATCGAGCTTGTAGACATGGTTCAGAAAGTTAGGATCCTCAAAACCCGGGGGTTGCTTTACATACACTAACTCATGCAAAGGACCATTTAAGAAAGCACTCCTCACGTCCATTTGTTGCAACTTAAAATTATGATGTGATGCATAAGCAAGAAGGATATGGATGGACTCAAGGCGAGCCACGGGTGCAAAAGTCTCTCCATAGTCGATGCCTTCAATTTGAGAGTATCCTTGAGCAACCAAACGAGCCTTGTTCCTCACAACAATTCCATTTGCATCTTGCTTGTTCTTGAAGATCCACTTGGTTCTAATGACATTGCGGCAATCCTTGGGCTTCTCTACTAATGACCAAACTTTGTTGCGCTCGAAGTTATTGAGTTCTTCATGCATGGCTTCTACCCAATCCAGGTCTTCAAGCGCTTCAAATACTTTTTGAGGTTCCACACAAGAGATATAGGCATGGTGGTTGCTAAAGTTTGCCAATTGCCTCCTCGTGGACACCCCTTTCCTTACACTTCCAATCACATTCTCCAAGGTGTGGCTACCTCTTTGGAGAGTAGTTGCAATCTTCATGGAACGACGAGCTTGAGCTTCTTCAAGAGATTCTTGAGAGGCCACTTGGTCATCACCACGGTTTTGGTCCTCGCCTTGACCTTCAAATCGAGTATGCTCATCATCTTGAGCTTGCTCAATGTCTTGAACTTGATCTTGATCACCACTTGGTGAAAAATCACCATCATGCTCATGGTCTTGATCTTGACCATGCTCACATGGTTGAGGGGCTTGAGCTTGTCTTTGGCTAGCATCAAAGGGACCTTGAGGAGCTTGTTGTGTTTGAGAGGGTGAAGGCTCCACTTGAGTAGAGCATAGTCCTTCTCCTTCCGCCAAAAGGTGTCCCTCAACGGGTATGAGATGTCCCACACCCATTCTTCTTATGGCAAGAGGAGGTATTTCGTCACCTACATAAAAAACACCACGTTGCTCCACACGGGAGCCGTCATTCTCGTCGAATCTCACGTTAGAAACTTCAACAACTCGAGCGGAGAGTTTGTCAAAGATTCTAAAAGCGTGAGATTCGGTGGCATAGCCAACAAAGGTACCCTCAAGAGCTTTTGAATCAAATTTGGACAAATGGACACCTTTCTTAAGATAGTAGCACTTACAACCGAATACCCGAAAGTACTTGATGTTAGGCTTCTTTCCAATGAGGATCTCATAAGGAGTCTTGTTCAAGCCCTTGCGGAGATATAACCGGTTCGACGCATGACATGTGGTATTAATGGCTTTGGCCCAAAAGTTATACAGAGACTTGAATTCCGCTAACATGGTCCTAGCCATATCAATGAGAGTCCGGTTCTTCCGCTCGGCTACACCATTTTGTTGGGGAGTGTAGGGAGATGAGTATTGATGGCGAATCCCCTCATCACTGAGAAAATCATTCAAGGTGTAGTTCTTGAACTCGGTGCCATTGTCACTTCGGATCATCAATATGTCTTGACCATATTGGCGTTGCACTTCATTGGTGAAGTCTTTGACGGTTTGTTGAGTCTCGCTCTTGTGAGACAAGAAAAAGACCCAAGTGTATCTTGAATAGTCATCAACAATCACCAAGCAATACTTCTTTCCTCCAAGACTTTCATAAGAGGGAGGGCCGAAGAGATCCATGTGAAGGAGCTCTAGGACCCTCTTAGATGAAATGATGGTCTTGCTAGGATGAGGAAGTTCATGCATCTTTCCTTCAATGCAAGCTCTACACACACGATCTTTTGAAAAGGTTAGATCGGTTAGTCCTAGGATGTGGTTGCCTTTGTGGAGACTTGCAAAGTTCTCATATTGACGTGGCCTAGCCGGCGATGCCAAAGCCATCCCACATCAACTTTAGCCATGAGGCATGTCGCGGCTTTAGTGACCTCCTTCGAGAAGTCGATCACATATAAGCCATTTTCAACATGCCCTACATGAGCTACATTAAGAGACTTGCTCCACAAAAGAACTACAATCCCAACATCAAAGAAAGTTGCAAAGCCCATATTAGCAAGTTGAGCAACGGAAAGAAGATTATATGAAAGGGACTCAACAAGCATGACATCTTCCACGGTAACATTGTGAGAGACAACAACCTTGCCGAGACCCAATACCTTTGATCTAGAAGAATTCCCATAGGTGACGTAGCCCGCATGGGATGAACCGGTGCGAAGCTCCTTCACCATTTCTTTGCTCCCGGTCATATGATTGGTAGCACCACTATCAATTATCCATTGACCACCACCGGAAGCAAAGCCCTACAAGAGATCAAGTCTTGACTTTAGGTCCCCATTTCTCAATGGGTCCTTTCTTGTTAGTGACAAGGGTCTTTGGAACCCAAATAGACCATGCAACATATTCATTTGATGAACCAACAAATTTAGCATAAACATGTCCATCACGTGCACGGCAAAGAACATAAGAAGGATTATATTTTCCCGCAAAGTTATTATGGTTAGGCATAGCCTTCTTGGCATTCCCAATAACTTCCCTTACCTCCTCCTCAAACACATTACCATTCTCATCATAGCATATTTCATTTGAAGTATGCTTCTTAGATGGGGGAGGAGGCGCGGGGACACTATTTTTCTTCTTCTTCTTCTTCTTCTTCTTCTTGTTCTTCTTCTTCTTATTCTTCTTGGACCTGGAAGCATATCCAAGTCTCGTCTTGTCACCATGTTGCTTTTGAGCATTCAAAAGCTCATCAAGCATCTCATTTCCCTTTAGGGGAACTTTCTCACAAGAGGGGTTAGTGGAGCATGAACTTGCAACAAATGTGCTAGAAAGAGACTTGGTTGCTTCATTAGCAATTATAAGATTTAGTTTCTCATTTTGCAACCTAAGTTCATTAGCAACGGATTGAGCAATATCACGATCACTTTTAAGTTTAGCAATATCCAAATTGTGAGATTCTTCAAGACCCAACATGGATGTCTCAAGTGCCATCCTTAGGTCATGCTCTTCCTCAAGAGATTGAGTAAGAGAAGCAATTTCATCGGCATAGTCACGAGCATGCCCTTCAAGTTCAAAAATGCGTTCATCATTTTTATCATTTATTTGAATGGCTTCATTACATTGATCTAGGAGAATCTCAAAGCGAGCTTTGGTCTCCCCATGCAAGGTTGACATAAAAATGTCCATTTCATTTAGATCATCATTATCACCAACATATTCAACACAATCCATCAAAGATAGGCTTTTAGGTATGATGGGTGTGAGAGGAGGTGATACCTTTGTAGCGTGAGCCATGAGACAAGTCGCATTGTGGTTGGTGCGCTTTGATTCATTTGCGGAAGCAAATAGGGATGATGAGGGGGTAGGTTGGGCAATGGCGATGGCGGCCCTTCCTACTTCCTCATGATCACTTGCATCATCCTCGGAGAGGTACTCTTCTTGAGTTATCAAAGCGTGAGTTGGGAGGACTCTCTTCTTGTCGAAGTTTCTAGGGTATGACTTGGACTTCATTTCCTTGCGGACAAGCCTTCCATTGTGATCTTCAACTCTTTCATATGGACACCCCGCAATGAAGTGGTTAGTGTTACCACAATTGTAGCAAGTCCTCACTCTACTTGTGGCCTTTGGCTTGGAGGGACTAGATGACTTCCACTTCTTCATGAATGCCCTTTGAGCAAGCGCCATGTGCTCGGCATGAGCATACTTCATATCCTCGGGGCTTCCACCCATTACTTCTTCCTCTTCCAACAAGCTTTCTTCTTCATGATAGATGACTTTGGCCTTCAAAGCAAGGTTGGGAGCACGCACACCACGTGCACGAGCTAGAGCATCATCCGCATTCTTCTCGGAGATCTTCCTTGCCATCATCTCTTGCAAAATGTCATGAGCGGACATCGTCCAGAAATTTGCATTTCCCTTGATGGAGTCCACGGTCTCCTTATGGAAGGGCAAGAGAGCTTGAATGAACTTCCTCTTCATCCATCTCCAATCACATTGGGTGGAGCCAAGATCCGTTAGCTTCACTTGGAGTGACGAGAGACACCTATGGAGTTCTTCGGGAGTTTCACCATCAAGCATGGCAAAGTTGTCCGCTTCATTGGAGGCTTCATCAAACTTGGATTCTTGAATGCTCTCATTCCCAATGAAGAGGTTGGTGATAACATCCCAAGCTTCTTTGGCGGAGGTGATGTTGCAGACGAACGCCTTGTCCTTCTCGGTAAGAGACATGTGAATGAGATGCAAGGCGGAGGCATTGAGTTGCTTGTCGATTTGCTCCCAAGGTAGCAAGTTGGTCAAATCCTTGGAAGTTGGATGGAAACCCTGCTCAATGATCCTCCAAAGCTCAATAGACACAAAGTTTATGTGAGAGCGCATGTTATCTTGCCAATTGGCAAAGCTAGAAGCATCAAGTGGTGGCGGTGGACCGCAAGAAGCAAGGTGTGGCATTTGAAGATGTCTTCCGGAGACATAGCTCGTGGGATGTGGAATTCCCGGACTATGCCCCCGAGAGGTGTCATCTACCTTGGGGGGTTCCTCTCCGCCCTCATCCCCATCCTCATCCGGATTATCCTCGTTTAAGACGGGCTTACCTGAGGAATCAACCGGGGTCGGTGGAGTGGTACTAGACGTTCCACTCACGAGGGCGTCAAGTTGAGATTTTTGGCTTTCCATGGCTGCCATCATAGCATCCATACGTGCCATTATACTATTTAGATCCCCCTTAGTGGCGGGTTCCTCTTCGCCCATAACCTCTTAGGCGGTTAAGCCCAATCAAAGAGCACTAGGCTCTGATACCAATTGAAAGGATCGGTATGGGCGACTAGGGGGGGGGGTGAATAGGCGCTAAGTCAATTTTTAATCTTTTTCAATTTTAAAGCTTGACACAAAGTAAATTCACTAGATGTGCAACTAGGTGAATTTCCTATAAGTGGCAAGCATGCAAGTAAACAAGTAACTAGCAAGATACAAGTAAGGGAAAGAAATAACCGACGAGTGGAGACCGGAGACACAAGGATGTATTCCCGTAGTTCCTTCCTTTTGAGGGGAAGTACGTCTACGTTGGAGAGGTGTGGTGACATGGAGTCTACCAACGCCACAAAGGCTCACCTTGTTCTCCGGTGAGCAAGCCACGGAGGCTAGCTCGTTTCCACTAAGCGGTGGTATTGGGGGAACCACGAAACCCTTACACGGAGCTTGGGGCACAACTCCACAACTCAACTGGGGGCTCCCAAGAACGCCATGGAGGCTAGAAACACCATAGCAATGAGTCAATCAATCACTTACAATACCTAGGGTTCCAACAAACCCTAGGCTCAAATCCTCTAAGCAAATGGAGGGGAAAATGAAATTCCTTCGGTGAAGATGATGAGCTAGGTCTCCTCCTTCGAATCCCCAAAAGGATTCAAATTCTATTGGCTAGAGGTGGAGATCTAGAGCTTTGGAGCTTGGCAGCAATGGAGGTGAGAGAGTGTGAGCCGCAGCCTTGACTTGAGGTGGAAGAAGCCTTTATATAGTCCAAGACAGGGACTAGCCATTCCTGCCCTTTTAGGCCGGAGTCTCCGGGGTCCAGAGCCCGGAGTCTCCGGGGTAAGTCACCAAGGCCGGAGTCTCCGGGCGGGAGACGAGCTCCAGCCAAAGTTTCCGCCCAGAGTCTCCACCCCCATATCTGGGGCGAGCGACACCCGATGAAAAACGACCCCGGAGGCTTGGGCCGGAGTCTCCGGTCCCTGACCAAAGTCTCCGGCTTGTGCACACCGGAGTCTCCGGGCAGGAGACCCAGAGTCTTCGGCGCAGAAAAGCCAGCAACAAATAATCTTCAGATTTCCACCAACAATAGAGATTATACTTAGACAAAATGGTTAGATACCTAAGTATTGACAACAAACACCCAAAAATAGATTTTGCAAGAAAATGCTCTTTCACTACCGATTGTGGGGTTGCTGGAGTGTGCTAGCTGGTGCTGGCGCTAAGTTGACGCGGGAGGTTTTCTTCAATCTTTGAAAGTATTCTTCTTTAGTCCCCGGCAACGGCACCAGAAAATTAGCTGCTACGTCCAAGTTGACATGGGAGCAGATTGTCCTTGTGCGTGGTGGATAACCAGCCCGTTGGGAACCCCAAGAGGAAGGTATGATGAGTATAGCAGCTAGTCTTCCCTCAGTTAAGAAACCAAGGTTTAATATCGATCAGGAGAGGAGAGACAAACGACTGAAGGTGATACGGAACCTGCACACACACAACCAAGTACTTTGTTCCCAACTTGCGATGAGGTTGTCAATCTCACCGGTTTGCTTGAAACAAAGGTTATGAGCGTATCGAGTGGAAAACAATATAGTATGCGAGTAAAGTAAACAGTACGAGTAAAGTAAACAGGTGATAGCAATATGATGGAAATAGGACCGGGGTCCACAGTTCACTAGTGGTGTCTCTCCATAAGATAAATAACACATGCTGGGTAAACAAATTACAGTTGGGCAATTGATAGAATAAAGATAAACGTGAAATGTCAAGAAGATCACTATGAGATTTACTCTGGGCATTACAACAAAATACATAGACCGCCATCCAACTACATCTATGACTAATAATCCACTTGTGGTGAATCAATCCGAGAACTCCACAAGTATTAAGTTGCGAACAACAGATAATTGCATTAAGCAAAGTGTGTAATGTAAACAAAGCATATGCCCTTGAGCATATGAATGTTGTTTTCTCCCTAGTAGCAACAGCACATCTATAACCTTAGAGGTTTCTGTCACTCCCCCAGGTTAAATAGAGGCATGAACCCACTATCGAGCATAAATACCCCCTCTTGGAGTCACTAGCAACTACTCGGCCAAGATAGCTACTAACAACGGAGAGCATGCAAGATCATAAACAACATAGAGATAACAAAAGATAATATTCAGTACAACAACTTAATCATAAACACCAATATTCATCGGATCCCAACAAACCAAACAAGTAGAATTGCATAACGGTGATCTCAATCATGTAGGGCAGCTCATGAGATCTAAACATGAAGCACATGGTGGAGAAGACAACCATCTAGCTACTGCTATGGACCCATAGTCCAAGGTAGACTACTCACTCATCGCTCCGGAGGCAAGCATGGCGATGAAGAAGACCACCGGTGGCGATTCCCCTCTCCGGCAGGGTGCCGGGAAGAGCTTCTGGACCCTCCCGATCTTCGGGTCGACGGCGGCGGCGGATCGCGATGTGTTCTGGAAATCTGATCGGGTACTTAGGTTTTTTCCGTCGGGGGGTCTTTATAGGCGAAGGGGCGATGTCAGAGGAGGAGCCAGACGCCCTCACACGGGGCCCACACGGCCAGGGGCCTGGCCGCGCCACCCCTGCGTGTGGGGCCCTGGTGGCCCCCCTCCCACTCTCCTTCGGATCTCTGCGTCCAAGTGTAACGAAACAATAGGCAAATGGTGTAAAAACAAGCATGGAGCATAAAAAATTATAGATACGTTGGAGACATATCAAGCATCCCCAAGCTTAACTCCTGCTCGTCCTCGAGTAGGTAAGTGATAACAAAGAATAATTTTTGAGGTGACATGCACCTACACAATCTTGATCATATATGTAAGAATTTGTGAGCTGGGATCATAAGAACTTAAAACATGGGCATGAAGATATAATCATGACAATAAGAAACTTAGCAACCATGTTGTAAACATGCAAATGAACACAAACAAAAGATCATGAAAATGAAATAATGAAAGTCAAACATGTGTTCAAATCATAAGGAAAAACATACAAATGGTTTTCAGCTTGTCCTTCAAAGAGAGCAAAACATAAATGCATAGGACACCTTCAAGTTTAAGAGGGCGACTAGATACAAATAATTTAAGAACAAGTGAAACCAACAATATGAATCAATCAATGAACTTTGGGACAATGCATATCACACTAAGAATGACAACTATGCTCTCTTAATGGTGCATAAAGAAAGAAGGTGGTGACTCAACATAAAAGTAGAAGAAAGGCCCTTCGCAGAGGGAAGCAGTGATTGCAAGTTTTATAACCTTCAAAAATTATGGTACTTACCGGCTTTGAGCTCTCATTGCCCCCATCATAAGCATCTTGAATGGTTAAAGTTAATGCAAGAACAATTATGATGCATATGCTTGACAAATCATAAGTTGAAAACCTCGTGCCCCATGAATACGAGTACCCAAACCTCATGCTACTTTACTTAGAGTCCCAAGCAAGGCTCTTGTCATTGTAAGTATATGCATATCATTGAGAACCGCCAATGGGGTACCTCCATGCCCGATGACATGGAACAAGCCCACACCAAAATGACAGGACAAGCAGACAATGAACACCTCGACATCTCTTTTATTTGCCTTTTGTTTAGCTTTTTATTGTGAGATGCGTCGTCGAATGTTCACCATGGGTATGCTGCAAATTTCCACCATGAATTATGCATGGCTTAGATTGGCGGCCCGGCGTTTCCCTAACACATATACAAACTCCATGATCCCCACAAGATTCCCAATTCATTTCACACCGCGGGCATCCATAAACAAAAGATCACGATATCAACTCAAATAAGAAGTGCAATGTTGAAAGCTTGCCCCATGACAGCATGGATGGGCTAGAATCTAACTTACAACTTGCAAGCATAACAACTCAACATAAGAGACCACAATGTAAAAATTTTAAGAACAGGAAAAAGTAAAGTGTGCCTTCCGGTTCGTGAGAGCTTTACTGATCGAATTTCGCATAACACTGGTAAGAGTTTAATTTGAAGAGAAAATAAAAGCAAGTCAAATTTACTTGGAATAGCAAATTGCTAGTAGGTATGTATGGTGGACACTTTAGAAAACTTTGGCTTTTAGGAGTTGGATGCACGAGTAGAGCTCATACTCAGTACAAGGCGAGGGCTAGCAAAAGACTGGGAGCGACCAACTAAGAGAGCAGTAATGGCCATAATCATGCAAAGCGACATTAAAAGAAGCATAAGATGGCATCAAAAGTCAAAAAATAAATGATCATGAAGGCTATTGACGACTTTGTAAGAGTCTAACATGTGTGAGCATGCGCCAAGTCAACCCAAATAAAGCATCAAGGAGAAAACCAAAATAATGCTTCCATACAATAAAAACAATGCATGATTTTTTTCAAAGGCTCATTAAGCAATCTCAGTTATTTGAGACAAGTCATGCTACAGCAAAACCACTAAGCATACTATCAAAAAGACATCAAGCATGACATGAAAAAGCCTAAGCCGCAGTCTACACAAGCTCCTTCTTGTACCACTATTTTGCACGAAGCTTTTTCTCTTTTCCAACACCATTTAAATTTTTTATAAACACCTCTTTTGATGAAAACCAATAAAGATCAGAGGCAAAAATACACCTTGATGAAAAGATATGACAAGGTCTGAACGCAAATCAAGACGAAAACAAAAACCAAAAGCAGTAGCAAAAAAAGAAGAACGCTCGATTTTTAATAAGAGTGAAAACTAGAGCGTTCTTTGCAAATGAAAACGAGTACATCTCCTCCAAAAGAAATTTGTTGGGGTCCAACTATTTATTGCAGCAAACAAACAAACTAAACCAACTAAGAAAACTAAAACAACTGACTCTCCAAGAAAAACACATAGTGCATGAAGCAATAAAAATATAGTGTTTTGAAAGGTGACCTGATTTTTGCCGATGAAGAAGGGGTGCCTCGGGGGAATCCCCAAGCTTTGACGCTTGTACTTCTTGGATATTTCTTGGGGTGATGCATGGGCATCCCCAAGCTTGAGCTTTTGTCCATTCTTCAACTCATCTCATCATTCTCCAATCCCTACACTTGAAAACTTCCTTCATACAAAACTAAACACAATTCTATTAGCAACATTAGTGCAAGCATAACATATAATCAACCTATTTTTGCTTCAGGTTTCAACTCAAAATCACCACATATATAGCAAATACTACTGTAGCAACTTCTCTAAAAGTTCCATGATCAAAAGAACTCAAAAGAAAGCGATAAAGTGGCAAACACTAATATTGGCAGAAATCTGTCAAAACTGAACAGCTGACAAAGGTCGAATTTTTTAGGGATTTTCTGTTGCTCAAATCAAAAAGTATTCAACTAACAAAAGTTTGGATATAACCTGGGGCATATGCACAAGAAAGCTCAGGTCCAAAAGATAAACAGAGAATTTTCACGAATTTTTACGGTGCAGCACCGAAAACAGTTTCAGGACAGCAACATCCCGAAATCTTTACCTCACTCAAATTAGAGGCTTCTCTTGGCACAAAAACGAAATAAACAAGATAAGGAGCGGTCATTATAGTAGTAATGACTTCCAAGACTCAAATAAAAGAAAAAGTACTGAAAATCAAATATTGGGTTATCTCCCAAGAGTGCTTTTCTTTAACGCCTTTGAGCTAGGCGCAGAAAATTGCGAATCAAGTAATATCAAGTGATGAAGTGCTAGGATCAGCACGTGCCTTACGTCTTCCTTTCTTACCTTTACTCTTGACTCTAGAAAAGACATGGTTATTGCAAGGTGGAGAGATAAATCTTATATTGCCTTTTCCCACATCGATGACGGCGCCCAGGAGCTTCAGAATGGATCTTCCAAGTGTGATTTGTCCTTTTCCTACACATTCAATAACAAGATAATCAGTAGATATCATTCTTCCTAGGACTTTTGTAAAAACAACTTCAGTTATTCCAAGGGGAAATATAGTGGCATTGTTAGTAAGAGAAATTCCTTCTCCTCCCTCAGAAAGCTTCCAAAGGCTCAAAGATTCATAAACATCCTTTGGCATGAGACAAAATTCAGACATAATATCACAACAAGCATGAAAAGTTTCACCACTAATGATGATTTTTATCGTAGGATACCAACTCGAAGGTTTAGTATTTATTGGCACATAATCAAAATGCTGGCGCAAAGTATTGTAGCACGAATTCAAACTAGCAGTGCGAGTCTCAAGAGTATTAAGTCTATTAAAAATGCACATAAGAGAGGAATCAAAATAGGTTGGCATGCTATAAATTGTAATCAACTTTTTTATAATATTGAAGGCTTGATCTCCATCACAATGAAGGAAATCTTCTTCTGCAGTAGCATCCAAAGCATATCTATAATGAAGAGAAAGTCCAAAGTAAAAGCTACTAAGAGGCAAACTCAAAGTCATTTTAGGTTCAGTTTTTCCATGCCAACCATAAATTCTAGACCAAGCTTCTTTAAAGCTTTCCTCATCTTTCTGCTTAAAAGTAAAAATCATGTCCTCGGGCGACATAGTAGTAGCAACTGAACTAGACATAATAAACTAAAAGTAAACAAATAACAACTACCAAGGATTCTATTTTTTTTTGGATTTTTGATAAAAAGCAATGCAGGTAAAATAAATAAAGTAAAGCAAAACAATAAAACAAAGTAAAGGATGTGTGTGCGAAAAACTCCCCTCGCAGAAGTATTCTCTTCCTCCCCGGCAACGACGCCAGAAAATTAGCTGCTAGCTGGTGCTGGCGCTAAGTTGACGCGGGAGGTTTTCTTCAATCTTTGAAAGTATTCTTCTTTAGTCCCCGGCAACGGTGCCAGAAAATTAGCTGCTGCGTCCAAGTTGATGTGGGAGCAGACTGTCCTTGTGCGTGGTGGATAACCAGCCCGTTGGGAACCCCAAGAGGAAGGTATGATGAGTATAGCAGCTAGTCTTCCCTCAGTTAAGAAACCAAGGTTTAATATCGATTAGGAGAGGAGAGACAAACAACTGAAGGTGATGCGGAACCTGCACACACACAACCAAGTACTTTGTTCCCAACTTGCGATGAGGTTGTAAATCTCACCGGTTTGCTTGAAACAAAGGTTATGAGCGTATCCAGTGGAAAACAATATAGTATGCGAGTAAAGTAAACAGTACGATTAAAGTAAACAGGTGATAGCAATATGATGGAAATAGGACCGGGGTCCACAGTTCACTAGTGGTGTCTCTCCATAAGATAAATAACACATGCTGGGTAAACAAATTACAGTTGGGCAATTGATAGAATAAAGATAAACGTGAAATATCAAGAAGATCACTATGAGATTTACTCTGGGCATTACAACAAAATACATAGACCGCCATCCAACTGCATCTATGACTAATAATCCACTTGTGGTGAATCAATCCGAGAACTCCACAAGTATTAAGTTGCGAACAACAGATAATTGCATTAAGAAAAGTGTGTAATGTAAATAAAGCATATGCCCTTGAGCATATGAATGTTGTTTTCTCCCTATTAGCAACAGCACATCTACAACCTTAGAGGTTTCTGTCACTCCCCTAGGTTAAATAGAGGCATGAACCCACTATCGAGCATAAATACCCCCTCTTGGAGTCACTAGCAACTACTCGGCCAAGATAGCTACTAACAACGGAGAGCATGCAAGATCATAAACAACATAGAGATAACAAAAGATAATATTCAGTACAGCAACTTAATCATAAACACCAATATTCATCGGATCCCAACAAACCAAACATGTAGAATTACATAACGATGATCTCAATCATGTAGGGCAGCTCATGAGATCTAAACATGAAGCACATGGTGGAGAAGACAACCATCTAGCTACTGCTATGGACCCATAGTCCAAGGTAGACTACTCACTCATCGCTCCGGAGGCAAGCATGGCGATGAAGAAGACCTCCGGTGGCGATTCCCCTCTCTGGCAGGGTGCCGGGAAGAGCTTCTGGACCCTCCCGATCTTCGGGTCGACGGCGGCGGCGGATCGCGATGTGTTCTGGAAATCTGATCGGGTACTTAGGTTTTTTTCCGTCGGGGGGTCTTTATAGGCGAAGGGGCGATGTCAGAGGAGGAGCCAGGCGCCCTCACGCGGGGCCCACGTGGCCAGGGGCCTGGCCGCGCCACCCCTACGTGTGGGGCCCTGGTGGCCTCCCTCCTACTCTCCTTCGGATCTCTGGAAGCTTCCGGGTAAAATAAGACTTCAGGAACTTGTTTCATCCAATTCCGAGAATATTTCCTGTGTATCACTTCTGAAACACAAAAACAGCAGAAAATAGGGAACTGGCACTGTGGCAACTCGTTAATATGTTAGTTTCGGAAAATACATAAAAGTGCCACGAAGTGTAACAAAACAATAGGCAAATGGTGTAAAAACAAGCATGGAGCATCAAAAATTATAGATACGTTGGAGACGTATCAGAGTGACAGAAACCTAAACCTCCATTGGAAAACCATTGCACCAGGGAGCGTAGGATCTTAGAGTTTAAGGTTGTGGTTAGATTTATCTTAATTACTTTCTTGTATTTGCGGATGCTTGCAAGGGGTATAATCACAAGTGTGTATTTATCCTAGTAAGGGTAGTGCGCTAGCACAGGTTCACCCCCATAACACCTATCAAACCAATAAAGACTATTGGCTTTATGAAGCGAAAGCTCTTGATAGAAACTCTCGTGTGTCCTCGAGAACGTTTGGTTATTATAAGTACACAACCGGCTTGTCCTTTGCTAAAGGAAGGATTGGGCCACTTGCTGCAATTGTTACTACTGTCTTTTATTTACTCGCACTTTATTTACTCATATTACCAAATACCCTTGAAAACCTGTTTGCTAGTATTTACAGTGATTCCTTGATCAAAACCGCTCATCAACACCTTCTGCTCCTCATTGGGTTCGACACTCTTATTTATCGAAACTACTACGATACACCCTTCCCTATACTTGTGGGTCATCAAGACTATTTTCTGGCGCCATTGCCGGGGAGTGTAGCGCTATTGAAGAGTGGAATTGGTAAAGGTAACCGTCGCTGTGAGTATCGTTTTTATTTTATCTTTTATTTTTATTTTTATTTTACTCTGCTATAGAGAACTCTCCAGTTGGTTTCCTATTTGGAAACACATCTACTACTACTGCTGCACATGTGGATGAACCACCACCACCACCGCCTGCTGAAATTGATCATTTTAACATACCTATGAAAATTGTTGGGCGTATTATGGATAACTGCTATTCAGGTGATGGAACTGTCCATCCGGGGGATCACTTATTATTTATACATGAATTATGCGAGTTGTTCAGATGTGCAGGTATTTCACCAAGCCAGGTCAAGAAGAAACTATCCTCATTATCATTGAAAGGCAGAGCTGAAGAGTGGTATCAACTACTCCAAGATGGTCCATCTATGGCATGGGAGGATATTGTACCTCTCTTTTATTCCAAGTTTTATCCTCAAAGTGAAATTCATAAAGATCGTAACCGGATATATAATTTTTGGCCTCATGATGGAGAGAGTATTGCCCAAGCGTGGGGGAGATTGAAGTTACTAATGCTCAAATGCCCCATTCATGAGCTCCCCAATAATATTGTTATTGATAATTTTTATGCGCGGCTTACTCTTCCTGATAAGGATTATTTGGATGTTTCTTGCTTTGGATCATTTACTCATATGAAAGAAGATGCTAAGTGGAAACTTCTTGACCGTATACAAGAGAATGCTGAAGGATGTGAAAACGACAAAGGTAGGAAGTCAGGTATAAACTATGATTATGAATGCATTAAATCATTTATGGGGAGCGATGACTTTCATAGTGTTAGCACTGCTTATGGTCTTGATTCACAAATTCTTGCTAATTGTCTTAAGGCCTTTGCCTCTTATCTTGATGTTCCAAAGAAAGATTGGAACAAATATCATGCGCCTTATAAAGATTCTATTAGTCATATACCTGCTGCAGCTACTGAAGTTTGTACTGTTGGTAGCATTGTGCCTGAGCCTTATTTTGAGAAGACACCTTTCCCTGCTAAGGTAAAGAAGTATTCTACTTTGGTAAGTGTGTCTAATAAAAGTACTAAGAAAGCTGCAGAACCTGATGAGCAAATTACTATTAAGTCTCATGTAGCTATATTGAAGGATCTTGTTACTAAAAATGTAGGGGATGAATATATTCTTTTTTGTGAAGATGCTTCTAACATTCTCTCACATCCTAAAAAGCATAGAAAAACAAGTGTTTCTGTTATTTCTGTCAGGATTGGAGATCATTGCTATTATGGTTTATGTGATATTGCTGCTAGTGAAGGGTTTCGCAGCATAGAAAATAAAAATTTTCCTACGAAGACAAACAAAAACAGCCAAGATCTAATCTACGAGATGCAAAACAACGAGTGAGAGAGATTAGATCTACATACCCTTGTAGATCGCACAGCGGAAACATTCAGATGAACGTGGTCGGCGTAGTCGTATTAGCGTCTCCTCCCCGCGATCCGATCCGATCCAAGCGCCACAACGGGCGGCGTCTCCGAGCGTTGCACACGTACAGCGCAACAACGACTCCTCCTCCTCGGTCCAGCAAGGTGCGGTGGAGTGGTAGATGGGATCAGCAGCACAACGGCGTGGTGCTTATGGTGGAAAGTATCTGCGGGCAAGGCTTCGTCTACGCGTGCGAGGTGGAAGAAGATTGGACAAAATATCTAGTCAAACTAGGGTAAGAAAATACTACATATGAGACAACGAGGCTGATCAAAAATCACATCCTCCCATCCGGCCGCAAGATCCTTCTTTTATAAGCGAAAGACGTGCGAGCCAAGTTGATCGGAATCAACGTGTCGTGCACGTTTGCGGCTAGGACGACGCACGCGAAACTGATCGATCAAATCGATCGTTCCGGTCGCTGCTCTCCTATGCATGTGCATGCGGCCCAGGTAAGCCAGCCCATCTCATTTTCCTTTTTTTTTTCTTTTTGCCTTTTTGTCTTTTTCTTTCTTATTAGTAGTTTGTCTAGATGGACTATAAAATTAGCCCGTTTAGCAAAACTACTAATGGACTACTTTTAGCCCTTATTTATTTCTAGTAAATAAACATATGTATTAACATTTATTAATTCAAATAATTAATAAATCATTAATCATCTTCCCGGAACAATTCCGCAATTCTCCGAAACAATTTCCATAAATCCCGAAACTACCCTAGCGTCGATGAGCGTTAAGTGTGTGACCCTACGGGTTCGAGAATATGCGGACATGATCGTTATCAATAATCAATAGCGGGATCTGGAAATCCATATTGACTCCCACATATTCAACGAGATCAATATCGGTGAACCACGATGTCAGGATTCAATTAATCCCGTATACAAATTCCCTTGTCTCGCGATATTTTACTTGCCTGAGATTCGATCGTCGGCATCGTCATACCTAGTTCAATCTCGTTCGCAGCAAGTACTCTTTACTCGTTCCGCAATCCAATATCATCCTGTGATTAAACTCATTAATCACATGTTTGCAAACGGTGTATGATATTGATTACCGAGTGGGCCCGGAGTATATCTCTCCGACATAGGAGGGACAAATTCCATCTCGATACATGCAACCCAACAAGTACTTTCTGATTACCTGAGAGACACCTTTATGATCACCCTCTCATAGGATGACGTTTGATGACCTCAAAGTTCTCTTCCGGTACCAGGGAGTGGCATTATCTCATGGTCTAAGGAATAAGATACTGACATAGGAAAAGCTACGCAATTGTGAACACAATGACACGATCTAATTGTTGTGCTTAATTTGGGTCTATCCATCATATCATTCTTCTAATGACATGACCTCATTATTAATCGACAACTCATGTCTATGGTTAGGAAACCTTAACCATCATTAATCAATGAGCTAGTCTAGTAGAGGCATACTAGGGATATGGTGTTGTTCATAAACCACACAAGTATTAATGTTTCCGCTTAATACAATTCTAGCATGGAATATAAACATTATCATGAACAAGAAATATGATAATAACAATATTATTATTGCCTCTAGGGCATATTTCCTTCAGTCTCCCACTTGCACTAGAGTCAATAATCTAGTCAATACTTGCGCCTTTTAACACCAATGGCATTTTGGTGTTATTCATACGCGTTGCACGTGGTAAACTTTATCTACGGGTCTGACACTTTCAGGTCCGTTTGTATTTGCATATCTTTCGCGTCAGCACGTATTACTCATCTTCTATGAGATGGCATCGTATAAACTTGGTCTTCTAGTGAGACCTTTGTTTCTTTGCTGAGACTATGTTGCCACTATTGTCATACAATAGAATTACATAGTACTAGCACACTTGGAACTACACCTAGTCCTCTTGCCGCTTCTAAAGCGATTATATACTTAGCCCTCGTTGCAGTGTCCGCCACAATGTTAACATTGGAACTCATCCAAGTCATCATGGAACTTTCTTCCATCTTATTGTGCCACCTTATAACTCAAAACAAATAGCCTAAAATTGAGATAAAATTTACCTGTATGTGTGATAAGACCATTTGTCACTTCTGCATACAGAACATATTCTTAGTTCTTCGAAAGTACATAAGAATATTCTTACTATTATCCAACGATCATCATATGAATGCTCGTAACCTTTAGAGCATCGGACATATCTGGATATACATATCATGGAACACAAGATTGATAAAATCATTCTTGCGGTTTCACTCATCAAATGTCAAAACAGTTGATTCTTGCTTCAACCTCTTCCATGCAACAAGAACCGTTCTTATTGTTTCCATATTGAACAAATTCAATATTTCATCTATGTACTCTGGCAAAACTATATTAGTGCCTCAATCTATCTGCATAGACATTGATGCTTAATATTCTGGATTTACCTAAGTCTTTCATCAAAAACTAATTAATGAAAACTTATCATTATCAAGAAAAACACATAATTTCCAATGACCAATATGTTGTCTACATAAAGCATTAAAAATATGTCTTAGCGCTCCCACTTACTTTCTTGTAAATACAAGTATCTTCAAATATCTTGATGAAATTAAACTTTTTAACATTTACATCATTGAAGATTCCAACTTCGCTATGCTTACTTCTACCATTGAAGTTTGCATACATATCTAGCAACCTTTGAATCAACAAAACCCATTGGGTCGTGTCTGGTACACGTCCTTGGTGTGCATTCCGGTAGAGGAACATTGTTTCATTTATTCAACTATCATATCTCAATATGTAACTGTTGCTAGAGTAATCCATATGACGAAGTCAGGGCCCATCACCGCTTCTTTCTATATTGTCGGTTACTATTATCTAATAATATCCCGTCCTCAAATCTTGCTATTTGATGACGACCAACTTGGTTAAAATAGGAACTTTGATGTCCGGAACTACAACATATTGTAGGTGTGGGAGCCATGGGCACAGTTGCCGCTTCCAGAACATTTTCCGGTGCTGCGCTACTTTGCTCATCTTGCTCAGGTTCAATAACCTCATCAAGTTCTATTTTCCTCCCACTTAAACCTTTCGCGAAAAACTTCTTCATAAGAAATTCACTTGTTTTAGTGACAATCACTATGTGTTAGGGTTCATAGTAGAAGGAATACCCATCGACATTCTTTGGGATAACCTACAAAGACTTACTAATCCGTTTTCGTTGTAAACATTTTACACATATGCCTTGCATACCAAAATTTAAGAAAAGACCACAATAACTCACATGGAGTCATTTCAGCGGATTATTATGGCACTCTATTCAGTGAAAAGCGGTAGTCTCTAAAGCATAATCCACAAATTATATTGGCAGTTTATTTCATCATTGATCTAACCATGTCAAACAAGGTTTGATTACATCCATCGAAAACTCCATACTCATATGGTGTTTATCACGATGCAAGTTTGTGGAACAATTCCCTTAACTCTTAGATGTTTTGCTAAACTTGTAACTTAAATATTCTCCTTTATGATCCAATCATAAAAACTTGAATTATTTCTTGTTACTACAATTTCCACTTCATAAATTGAACAATTTCAATCATTTCACACTTCTTCCTCATCAAGTAGATATACCATACATCATTGATGAAATAGAAAATACACCACACTCGACTTTACACCGTGGAGTACATACATCAACATGTATGATCTCCATTTAGTTAGTCGCTTGTTCTGTCCATGGCCCATGAACAGAGTTTAATCATCTTTAGGAAAAGTCTCACAAGCATCAATCAATTCAAAATTAGATGACTCGAAAATCCATCAACATGGAATTTCTTTCATGTTTTATTTCCAATATGACTTAAATGGCGGTGCTTCAAATTTAAGTGAAATTCATTTTGTCTTGCGACCTTTAGCATCAGTGTTATAGATATCTATTTTACCAAAAGAATTTATAATAATCTATCCATCGATTATGGAAGACGGTAATAACATGAACAACAATTGTTCTCGTAATACCAGAACAAGATAACAATTATTTAGTTCATAATAAATCTTCAAGGTTAGGTTTGATGCCGACAGAAACATAATAACACTTTTATTTGTTTCTCGATGCGCATTGTTACCACATTCTTTTGCTAGTTACTTAGGCCATCGTAGTTCTTGTATTGCTGCTTTGTATGACATTTCATACCAACAATCTAGTATCGAATACCCAAGAATTACATTGTTAACGAGCAAAGAATCCATCTATAATATGTATATCATTTATATACGTGAGCTGGACATTTCCAGTCTTTTCCTTTTCTACCAAATATTTTGCAGATCCTATTTAGCATTTCCTCTCTATTTAGAAGAATCTATCAACATCAATTGTGGTGTCAATCATTTGACACATAGTCCAAAGCACATTTAGTCAAATACTAATAGCTTTAGATTTCGCACTTTTGAGGTGGATCACCATCATCATATGATTGGCATTCTTCTAGATTCTATTCTTTAGCAATCTTTCGGTATGGCAAAACAATTTAGTCGATACCTTTTCATCCATCTTATCATGACAACTTTCATGATGAAACTACTATAGTTCATAAGGATGAGTGGAAGTATAATATTAGTTCCCAAACTTTTGGGTGATCTAGATGCCCAGCGCCTTCAATCTTCGCATATATTCATACAATATGAGCATATGTTCTTTTACTAAATTATACTTCATCATTTTGCAAACAATCAAAGTTTTAGATATCAAATATCTTTCACTTCTTGTTTGTTTCTGAAACAATTCTTTCAGCTCGATGATCACTTTGATTCTCAAACAGTTTTGAAGATCAATTTCTCATGGAGGCAAACATGATCTTAGATGCTAAACTTGAATCGTTGCTCTTAGATTAATACAACTTATTAAATCGCATGGAGCAAGTGAGGTTTGCTAAAAATGTTTGCAATAGGACTTAATCTTTAGTCTTGATATTCTAACTAAACGGTGCTAGTCCGTAAAGTGATTATCCAGAATTCTATAGTTCTTTTTAACTCAATTAAAACTAAGTGTCGGTGGAAAACGGTTGCCAAAGACTACAACGACTTATGCAAATACACTAAGATTTAGTTCATGATAATTAGTTCAAGTTAATCAAATTACTAATGAACTCCCACTAAAATCAACATCTCTCAAAGTTGTTTAGTGAAGCATGATCCAAATTCACTACATCGAGACCGATCATCACGTGAATGATGTAGCTTTAATGGTGAACATCAACATATTGATCATATCATCCATATGACTCATGCTTGACCTTTCGGTCCGTGTGTTCCGAGGCCATGTCTGTACATGCTAGGCTCGTCAAGTTTAACGCAAGTATTTTTGCATGTGTAAATCTGGCTTACACCCGTTGTATGTGAACGTAGAGTTTATAGCACCCGATCATCACGTGATGCTTCAAAATGACGATCTTTCGCAACGGCGCATACGAGGGGAGAACACATTTTATCTTAAAATTAAGTGTGAGGGATCATCTTATAATGCTACCGTCGTGATCAAAGCAAAATAAGATGCATAAAGAATAAACATCACATGCATATACAATATGTGACATGGTATAGCCAATCTTCGCGCATTGATCTCCATCTCGTGCGCGCCGGCATGATCTCCATCACTCCACCATGATTGCCTCCACCATGAATAGCAACTACGACTATTGCTAACTACTTAGCGATAAAGTAAAGCTATTACATGGCGTGTAAGAAGTTGACATGCAGGTCATACAAAATTATAAAGACAACCATATGGCTCCTGCCGGTTGTGAACTCATCGACATGCAAGTCGTGAAACATTACAAAACATGATCATTGCATACATCACATATATCAACATACACATCACATCTTGTGGCAATACCATATCACAAACACTCCCTGCAAAAACAAGTTAGACGCCTCTAATTTGTTGATTGCATGTTTTACGTGGCTTATGGGAGCTACGCATAAGAACGGTTCTTACCTACGCAAAGCCACAACGGTGATATTATGGTTGCTAACATCCGTTATAAATTCCATGACTACTATAGTGAGAGAAACTGGCATCCACCAGCCGCATGTGTGGAACAGGCCACACGTCAAGTGCGGAGCCGGTCTAGCGAACGAGGTCGCGTAAAGTTGGCCTGGACCGCTTCGATCTCACTATGCCGCGCCATAAGAAATACACAACATAGAGGTTTGCAACAGAAAACATCAACGCCCGCAACAAGCATGTTGCGTTTTACTCGTGTAAAACATCTACGCATAGATCTCGCTCTGATACCACTAAAGGGTTTCGCAGCATAGAAAACAAAAATTTTCCTACGAAGACAAACAGAAACAGCCAAGATCTAATCTACGAGATGCAAAACAACGAGCGAGAGAGATTAGATCTACATACCCTTGTAGATCGCACAGCGGAAACATTCAGATAAACGTGGTCGGCGTAGTCGTACTAGCGTCTCCTCCTCGCGATCCGATCTGATCCAAGCGTCACAACGGGCGGCGCCTCCGAGCGTTGCACACGTACAACGCAACAACGACTCCTCCTCCTCGGTCCAGCAAGGTGCGGTGGAGTGGTAGATGGGATCAGCAGCACAACGGCGTGGTGCTTATGGTGGAGAGTATCTGCGGGCAAGGCTTCGCCTACGCGCGCGAGGTGGAAGAAGATTGGACAAAATATCTAGTCAAACTAGGGTAAGAAAATACTACATATGAGACAACATGTAGTGTTGGAGGCTGATCAAAAATCACATCCTCCCATCCGGCCGCAAGATCCTTCTTTTATAAGCGAAAGACGTGCGAGCCAAATTGATCGGAATCAACGTGTCGTGCACGTTTGCGGCCAGGACGACGCACGCGAAACTGATCGATCAAATCGATCGTTCCGGTCGCTGCTCTCCTATGCATGTGCATGCGCACATGGTGCATGCGGCCCAGGTAAGCCAGCCCATCTCATTTTCCTTTTTTTTTCTTTTTGCCTTTTTGTCTTTTTCTTTCTTATTAGTAGTTTGTCTAGATGGACTACAAAATTAGCCCGTTTAGCAAAACTACTAATGGACTACTTTTAGCCCTTATTTATTTCTAGTAAATAAACATATGTATTAACATTTATTAATTCAAATAATTAATAAATCATTAATCATCTTCCCGGAACAATTCCGCAATTCTCCAAAACAATTTCCATAAATCCCGAAACTACCCTAGCGTCGATGAGCGTTAAGTGTGTGACCCTACGGGTTCGAGAATATGCGGACATGATCATCATCAATAATCAATAGCGGGATCTAGAAATCCATATTGACTCCCACATATTCAACAAGATCATTATCGGTGAACCACGATATCAGGATTCAATTAATCCCGTATACAAATTCCCTTGTCTCGCGATATTTTACTTGCCTGAGATTCGATCGTCGGTATCTGATGTCTACGCATTTTTATTCTTGTAGACACTTGTTGGGCCTCCAAGTGCAGAGGTTTGTAGAACAGCAGCAAGTTTCCCTTAAGTGGATCACCCAAGGTTTATCGAACTCAGGGAGGTTAGAGGTCAAAGCTATCCCTCTCAAGCAACCCTGCAATTACGATACAAAAAGTCTCTTGTGTCCCCAACACACCCAATACACTTGTCAGATGTATAGGTGCACTAGTTCAGCGAAGAGATAGTGAAATACAAGTGGTATAGATGATTATAAGTAGCAAACGTGGTGTGAAATAAATATCGCTGTGAGCAAACAAGTAACAAAACAGCAAGTAAACGGTATGCAAAGCTTGGAAACAAGGCCTAGGGATCATACTTTCACTAGTGGACACACTCCCAACAATGTAACATGACTGAATAAATAACTTCTCTTTGCTAAGGCACTCTGAATTACTCTCCTATTGAATAACACTAATCATTGTGTAGTGGCTACAGAAGCACCCCTTAAAGTCCATCAAGTACTTGACAAACACCACTCATAGCGATACCCAAATCAAAGAACAACTCAAGATAGAAATCATTGCAACTTAAACCAAGTACTAACACGGTGCACACACTGTCAACATTACACCATGAAAGGAGGAATAGATCACTCAAACTATCATAGCAATAATTATTCTCATAATCCACAAGAGATCACAATCATAGCCTAAACCAAGTACCACCATGATGCACGCACTGTCACCGTTACACCATAGCAGGAGGAATAGACTACTTTAATAACATCACTAGAGTACACAAAATATCTGAATAATAACATGTACTTGTTCAACATGATACAAAGCTCACGATCACATAAAGATCACATCATGGGAGAGAGAGGTGAACCACATAGCTACCGGTAGAGCCCTTAGCCCCGGGGATGAACTACTCCCTCCTCATCATAGGAGACAGCAAGGTTGATGGAGATGGCGGTGAGGTCGATGGAGACGGCGAAGACGGCGATGGAGACCGATGGAGATGGCTCCGGGGGCACTTCCCCGTCCCGGCAGGGTGCCAGAACAGAGACTTCTGTCCCCTGAAATTCGTCGGTGGCGGCAGCGGAGCTACGGAACTCTTTCTGGAAATCTGATCGGGCACTTAGGTTTTTCTTGTCGGGGGGTACTTATAGGCGAAGGGGCGTCGTCAGAGGTGGAGCCAGGCTCCCTCACACATGGGTGGCGCGGACAGGGGCCTGGCCGCGCCAGCCCTATGTGTGGGGCCCTGGTGGCCCCTCTCCGTCTCTCCTTCGGATCTCTGGAAGCTTTCGGGAAAAATAAGACTTCAGGAACTTGTTTCGTCCAATTCCGAGAATATTTCCCGTGTATCACTTCTGAAACACAAAAACAACAGAAAACAGGAAACTGACACTGTGGCACTTCGTTAATAGGTTAGTTCCGGAAAATGCATAAAAATGCCACTAAGTGTAACGAAACAATAGGCAAATGGTGTAAAAACAAGCATGGAGCATCAAAAATTATAGATACGTTTGAGACGTATCAAGCATCCCCAAGCTTAACTCCTGCTCATCCTCGAGTAGGTAAGTGATAACAAAAGAATAAATTTTTGAGGTGACATGCACCTACACAATCTTGATCATATATGTAAGCATTGTGAGCTGGGATCATAAGAACTTAAAACATGGGCATGAAGATATAATCTTGACAATAAGAACTTAGCAACCATGTTGTAAACATGCAAATGAACACAAACAAAAGATCATGAAACTGAAACAATGAAAGTCAAACGTGTGTTCAAATCATAAGGAAAAACATACAAATGGTTTTCAGCTTGTCCTTCATAGAGAGCAAAACATAAATGCATAGGACACCTTCAAGTTTAAGAGGGCGACTAGATACAAATAATTTGAGAACAAGTGAAACCAATCAATATGAGTCAATCAATGAACTTTGGGACAATGCATATCACACTAAGAATGACAACTATGCTCTCTTAATGGTGCATAAATAAAGAAGGTGGTGACTCAACATAAAAGTAAAAGAAAGGCCCTTCGCAGAGGGAAGCAGTGATTGCAAGTTTTATAACCTTCAAAAATTATGGTACTTACCGGCTTTGAGCTCTCATTGCCCCCATCATAAGCATCTTGAATGGTTAAAGTTAATGCGAGAAGAATTATGATGCATATGCTTGACAAATCATAAGTTGAAAACCTCGTGCCCAGTGAATACGAGTACCCAAACCTCATGCTACTTTACTTAGAGTCCCAAGCAAGGCTCTTGTCATTGTAAGTATATGCATATCATTGAGAACCGCCAATGGGGTACCTCCGTGCCCGATGACATGGAACAAGCCCACACCAAAATGACAGGACAAGCAGACAATGAACACCTCGACATCTCTTTTATTTGCTATATTGTTTAGCTTTTTATTGTGAGATGCGTCGTCGAATGTTCACCATGGGTATGCTGCAAATTTCCACCATGAATTATGCATGGCTTAGATTGGCGGCCCGGCGTTTCCCTAACACATATACAAACTCCATGATCCCCACAAGATTCCCAATTAATTTCACACCGCGGGCATCCATAAACAAAAGATCACGATATCAACTCAAAAAGAAGTGCAATGTTGAAAGCTTGCCCCATGACAGCATGGATGGGCTAGAATCCAACTTACAACTTGCAAGCATAACAACTCAACATAAGAGACCACAATGTCAAATTTTTAAGAACAGGGAAAAGTAAAGTGTGCCTTCCGGTTCGTGAGAGCTTTACTGACCGAATTTCGCATAACACTGGTAACAGTTTAATTTGAAGAGAAAATAAAAGCAAGTCAAATTTACTTGGAATAGCAAATTGCTAGTAGGTATGTATGGTGGACACTTTGGAAAACTTTGGCTTTTAGGAGTTGGATGCACGAGTAGCGCTCATACTCAGTACAAAATGAGGGCTAGCAAAAGACTGGGAGCGACCAACTAAGAGAGCAATAACGGCCATAATCATGCAAAGCGACAAAGCAACATTAAAAGAAGCATAAGATGGCATCAAAAGTCAAAGACTAAATGATCATAGAGGCTATTGGCGACTTTGTAAGAGTCTAACATGTGTGAGCATGCGCCAAGTCAACCCAAATAAAGCATCAAGGAGAAAACCAAAATAATGCTTCCAAACGATAAAAACAACGCATGATTTTTTCAAAGGCTCATTAAGCAATCTCAGTCATTTGAGACAAGTCATGCTACAGCAAAACCACTAAGCATACTATCAAAAAGACATCAAGCACGACATGCAAAAGCCTAAGCCGCAGTCTACACAAGCTCCTTCTTGTACCACTTTTTTGCATAAAGCTTTTTCTCTTTTCGAACACCATTCAAACTTTTTATAAACACCTCTTTTGATGAAAACCAATAAAGATCAGAGGAAAAAATACACCTTGATGAAAAGATATGACAAGGTCTGAACGCAAATCAAGGCGAAAACAAAAACCAAAAGCAGTAGCAGAAAAAGAAGAACACTCGGTTTTTGATAAGAGTGAAAACTAGAGCGTTCTTGACAAATGAAAAACGAGTTCATCTCCTCCAAAAGAAACATGATGTGATCTAACCATTTATTGCAGCAAACTAAACTAAACTAACTAAGAAAACTAAAATAACTGACGCTCCAAGAAAAACACATAGTGCATGAAGCAATAAAAATATAGTGTTTTGAAAGATGACCTGATTTTTGCCGATGAAGGGGTGCCTCGGGGGCATCCCCAAGCTTTGACGCTTGTACTTCTTGGATATTTCTTGGGGTGATGCATGGGCATCCCCAAGCTTGAGCTTTTGTCCATTCTTCAACTCATCTCATCATTCTCCAATCCCTACACTTGAAAACTTCCTTCATACAAAACTAAACACAATTCTATTAGCAACATTAGTGTAAGCATAAAATATATTCAACCTCTTTTAGCTTCAGGTTTCAACTCAAAACCACCACATATATAGCAAATACTACTGTAGCAACTCCCCAAAAAGTTCCATGATCAAAAGAACTCAAAAGAAAGCGATAAAGTGGCAAACACAAATATTGGCAGAAATCTGTCAAAACTGAACAGCTGACAAAGGTCGAATTTTTGAGGGATTTTCTGTTGCTCAAATCAAAAAGTGTTCAACTAAGAAAAGTTTGGATATAACCTGGGGCATATGCACAAGAAATCGCAGGTCCAAAAGATAAACAGAGAATTTTCACGAATTTTTACGGTGCAGCACCGAAAACAGTTTCAGGACAGCAACATCCCCAAATCTTTACCTCACTCAAATTAGAGGCTTCTCTTGGCACAAAAACGAAATAAACAAGATAAGGAGCGGTCATTATAGTAGTAATGACTTCCAAGACTCAAATAAAAGAAAAAGTACTGAAAAGAAAACATTGGGTTATCTCCCAAGAGTGCTTTTCTTTAACGCCTTTGAGCTAGGCGCAGTAATTTGCAAAGATGCTCATGTAGGCACCATATAAGAGCTTGAGGCAAAGGCGCCATATAGGAACTTAAAGCAATAGAGAGCATCAAAAAGCAAGTATGGAACACATTTAAATCTAAACCACTTCCTGTGAAAAATAGTCTTGTAAAGAGACAAGTCATGAAAGCGCAAAGCAAAAAGCATAGGAAGGCAAAACAAGTACAACTTCAAAATTTGCAACATAAAGAGGGGAAACTCAATATTCTTGAGATCCATCAAACCATGTTTCCCTCTCTCATAGTAACTTTCAGTAGCATCATGAATAGAACTAACAATATAACTATCACATAAAGCATCCCTATCATGAGCCACATGCATAAAAGGATTAATACTCCCCACATGAACAATAGTAGTAGGAGCAGAATCAATAGAATAATTATTCTCATCACCATAATCATCAAAAATAGGAGGCATATTGCAATCATAACTAATTTTCTCCTCAAAAGTAGGTGAACTGAAAATATTATACCCATCATCACAAGCTAGAGAACTACTATGTCGCAAAGCATACTCATCAAACATATCATCATAAGAAGGAACATGGATAGCACTAATGGTACAACAATTATTAACCTTAGAATTGGTACCAAAAAGATTTTCAATATCAAAAGTAGAGTGCTTTTCCCAATCATGATCACTAACATAAGTAATAGGCATAGGAACATCATCCCAATCAGAATTATCATAATCTATAGCAGGATCATAGCGCTTAGGGGAAGATACCGTGTCCTCTCGCCTCTTACTCCTCTTCTTCTTCTTCTTCTTCTTCTTCTTCTTCTTACTCTCTCCTTTAGGAGGGAGGGACTTGAAGGGCATCTTCTCCACATATTCTTTAGGAGGGAAAGGCATCTTCTCCACATAATCTGGCTTGCTGACAGAAACAACAGAAGAAAACTTTGGAGAATTCCTCCTCTCTATTAATAAGATCGAAACATCTATTAGTCCTATCATAGCTTGGCAAATCATCATGTTTAATAAGATCTTGTAAGTAAGTATTTGCGAGGCAATCTTTAGCACAATAGAGATGACAACCAAGAAGGGTGCTATTAATATCAACATCATTCATGTCAACCAAAGAAAGCTTTCTAGATATCTCTTCACAATTCAAAAACAAAGTAAGCTCATCATGCTGATTGAGAGTAATCTTATCATCACAATACAAATCTGTGGTACTCGTTCGATTAATTGGGCATTGAAAATTAAAGTGACCTTTTTCACCACAAAATTCACAAAGAAAAGGATAAAGCTCACAAACCCATTCACCAAGCACATCTAGATCCTTGAGCCACATGCTGGTTTCTTCATTTGCGTGGGTGATGCAATAATCTTCCTTGTTGTAACTCTGTTCACAAGGTCTATGTATTCCACAAAAATTAACATGCTTATAAGAAATAGTACTTTTAGAAGTTTGAGCATGTTTATTGCAATCATCAATAACAATATCACTTTCTATGCAAGTGTCCTTAAAAGGTTCATGATACACGTCCCCATTTCCTTTAGGAACATTCATATGGGAAGCAAAGGCTTTAAAGCAATCAACCATAATTTGAGGATCAAGACCATATTTAGCACTAAGCTCTTGAAAAGTAGCAGTTTCAGCGAAAGACTTAATGCAATCAAACTCATAATTCATACCTGATCCTTTACCTTTGTCGTTTTCCCAACCTTCAATATTGTTTTGAATTGTCTCAAGCAGACCCCACTTGGTGTTGACATCCTTGCTTGTGAAAGACCCATCAAAGCATGCATCTAGATAGTCCTTGTAATGTCCTGAAAGCCTTGCATAAAAATTATTAATAATAATATTACGGGGAAGATCATGAAGAGGACATTTATGCATTAGTAACTTCAATCTTCCCCACGCTTGGGCAATGCTTTCTCCCTCATGAGGCCAAAAATTATATATCTGATTACGATCTTTATGAATCTCACTTGGAGGATAGAATTTAGAATAAAAGAGAGGTACAATTTCCTCCCAGCCAATAGATGGACCATCTTCAAGCAGCCGATACCATTCCTCAGCTCTGCCTTTCAGTGACAAAGAGAATAGCTTCTTCTTAACTTGGTTCATTGAAATACCTGCACACTGGAACAACTCGCATAATTCATGTATAAAGAGCAAATGATCACCAGGATGGACAGTTCCATCTCCTAAATAGCAGTTATCCCTAACACGTTCAACAATCTTCGTAGGTATTTTAAAAGGATGGGGAGCACAAGCATCACTAGAAACATCACATAAGGGAGATAAAATATTATCAGAACAAACCTTCTCCACTAAAGCTGGGGGACTAAAAATATCATACTCAACAAAACCAGCTTCCCCAAGCTTAGACTTTTCTATAGCATTAGCAACTACGGTGTTTAAAGCATTCGTACTAATAACATTGCCATGCGAAATAAGCTCCAAAGGATTTTCAATTTTCTCTTCAAATCTAAAATCAGGAAAAAGACTAAAGAACTCTTTGTTTTCCATTAAGCCTAACTAGTGAAAATAAAAAACAAGAAACAAAAAGATATAATTGCAGAATCTAAAGGAAATAACTCCGAGCACTCACACAGGAGGATGCGAGTACCTTTTACCTTACCTCCCCGGCAACGGCGCCAGAAAAGAGCTTGATGTCTACGCACTTCTATTCTTGTAGACACTTGTTGGGCCTCCAAGTGCAGAGGTTTGTAGAACAGCAGCAAGTTTCCCTTAAGTGGATCACCCAAGGTTTATCGAACTCAGGGAGGTTAGAGGTCAAAGCTATCCCTCTCAAGCAACCCTGCAATTACGATACAGAAAGTCTCTTGTGTCCCCAACACACCCAATACACTTGTCAGATGTATAGGTGCACTAGTTCGGCGAAGAGATAGTGAAATACAAGTGGTATAGATGATTATAAGTAGCAAACGTGGTGTGAAATAAATATCGCTGTGAGCAAACAAGTAACAAAACAGCAAGTAAACGGTATGCAAAGCTTGGAAACAAGGCCTAGGGATCATACTTTCACTAGTGGACACACTCCCAACAATGTAACATGACTGAACAAATAACTTCTCTTTGTTAAGGCACTCTGAATTACTCTCCTATTGAATAACACTAATCATTGTGTAGTGGCTACAGAAGCACCCCTTAAAGTCCATCAAGTACTTGACAAACACCACTCATAGCGATACCCAAATCAAAGAACAACTCAAGATAGAAATCATTGCAACTTAAACCAAGTACTAACACGGTGCACACACTGTCAACATTACACCATGAAAGGAGGAATAGATCACTCAAACTATCATAGCAATAATTATTCTCATAATCCACAAGAGATCACAATCATAGCCTAAACCAAGTACCACCATGATGCACGCACTGTCACCGTTACACCATAGCAGGAGGAATAGACTACTTTAATAACATCACTAGAGTACACAAAATATCTGAATAATAACATGTACTTGTTCAACATGATACAAAGCTCATGATCACATAAAGATCACATCATGGGAGAGAGAGGTGAACCACATAGCTACCGGTAGAGCCCTTAGCCCCGGGGATGAACTACTCCCTCCTCATCATAGGAGACAGCAAGGTTGATGGAGATGGCGGTGAGGTCGATGGAGACGGCGAAGACGGCGATGGAGACCGATGGAGATGGCTCTGGGGGCACTTCCCCGTCCCGGCAGGGTGCCGGAACAGAGATTTCTGTTCCCCGAAATTCGTCGGTGGCGGCGGCGGAGCTACGAAACTCTTTCTGGAAATCTGATCGGGCACTTAGGTTTTTCTTGTCGGGGGGTACTTATAGGCGAAGGGGCGTCGTCAGAGGTGGAGCCAGGCTCCCTCACACATGGGTGGCGCGGCCAGGGGCCTGGCCGCACCAGCCCTATGTGTGGGGCCCTGGTGGCCCCTCTCCGTCTCTCCTTCGGATCTCTGGAAGCTTCCGGGAAAAATAAGACTTCAGGAACTTGTTTCGTCCAATTCCGAGAATATTTCCTGTGTATCACTTCTGAAACACAAAAACAACAGAAAACAGGAAACTGGCACCGTGGCACTTCGTTAATAGGTTAGTTCCGGAAAATGCATAAAAATGCCACTAAGTGTAACGAAACAATAGGAAAATGGTGTAAAAACAAGCATGGAGCATCAAAAATTATAGATACGTTTGAGACGTATCAGCATCGCCATACCTAGTTCAATCTCGTTCGCAGCAAGTACTCTTTACTCGTTCCGCAATCCAATATCATCCTGTGATTAAACTCATTAATCACGTGTTTGCAAACGGTGTATGATATTGATTACCGAGTGGGCCCGGAGTATATCTCTTTGACATGGGAGGGACAAATTCCATCTCGATGTTTGCAAACGGTGTATGATATTGATTACCGAGTGGGCCCGGAGTATATCTCTCTGACATGGGAGGGACAAATTCCATCTCGATACATGCAACCCAACAAGTACTTTCCGATTACCTGAGAGATACCTTTATGATCACCCTCTCATAGGATGACGTTTGATGACCTCAAAGTTCTCTTCCGGTACCAGGGAGTGGCATTATATCATGGTCTAAGGAATAAGATACTGACATAGGAAAAGCTACACAATTGTGAACACAATGACACGATCTAATTGCTGTGCTTAATTTGGGTCTATCCATCATATCATTCTTCTAATGACATGACCTCATTATTAATCGACAACTCATGTCTATGGTTAGGAAACCTTAACCATCATTAATCAATGAGCTAGTCTAGTAGAGGCATAGTAGGGATATGGTGTTGTTCATAAACCAAACAAGTATTAATGTTTCCGCTTAATACAATTCTAGCATGGAATATAAACATTATCATGAACAAGAAATATGATAATAACAATATTATTATTGCCTCTAGGGCATATTTCCTTCAGCTAGTGCAAGTGCTATTCCCTTAGAGCTTTACAAAGAAATCATGCACGAGATTGGCGCTTGTGAACTTGAAGATATTGATGTGGTTGTTCAGCTTGCTAACAGAGAGACGGTTTGGCCTCTTGGTATTGTTCGAGATGTGGAAGTTCTTTGCGGTAAGACTAAATACCCTACTGATTTTCTAGTACTTGGTAAGGAGGCTAGTAAAACTTGTCCTATTATTTTTGGTAGACCGTTTTGGAACACCTGTGGCACCGTGATAGATTGTAAGAAGGAGAATTTTTTTACTAAGTTTAATGGAGAGTCTTATGAGTTTAATTTTTCCAAGTTTGCTAAGACTTCTTATGAAAATGACACGCCTAATGAAAATTTTCGAGTTGAACAGCTCGCTTCTATTGCTCTTGCTCCTAATAATGCCTTGCAGCAATTCATGGAAGATCACGAAAGTGATGTTTTCAGCAAGGAAAGAGAAGAGATTGAAGACATTCTTCTTCGTCAACCACCATTAATCAAGCATAATCTACCTGTGGAGGATATTGGTACCATTTTGCCACCTAAGGAAGATCCAGTGTTTGAATTAAAGCCTTTGCCTGATAATCTTAAATATGCTTACATAGATGATAAGAAAATATATCCTATTATTAGCTCTAAACTTTCAGGAAAGGAAGAAGAAAGATTATTGGAGATATTGAGGAAACACCGAGGAGCTATGGGATATACTCTTGATGATTTAAAAGGGATTTCTCCCACTTTATGTCAGCATGCCATTAATATGGAGAAAGACGCGAAGCCAGTCGTGGAGCATCAACGCCGCCTAATTCCCAAGATGAAGGATGTGGTAAGAAATGAGGTATTAAAACTCCTTGATGCTGGTATTATTTATCCTATTGCTGATAGTAGATGGGTTAGTCCTGTTCATTGTGTTCCTAAGAAAGGAGGTATGACTGTTGTGCCTAATGAGAATAACGAGCTTATTCCTCAAAGGGTAGTAGTTGGTTATAGGATGTGCATTGATTATAGGAAGGTAAACAAAGTTACTAAGAAAGATCATTACCCTTTACCGTTTATAGATCAGATGTTAGAAAGGTTGTCTAAGAAGACTCATTTTTGTTTCCTTGATGGTTATTCTGGTTTTTCTCAAATTGCTGTTAAGAAGGATGATCAAGAGAAAACCACTTTTACTTGTCCTTATGGAACTTATGCTTATAGACGTATGCCGTTTGGTTTATGCAATGCTCCTGCTACTTTTCAAAGATGCATGTCTGCTATTTTTCATGGCTTTTGTGAAGAAATTGTGGAGGTCTTCATGGACGATTTCTCCGTCTATGGAACTTCTTTTGATAATTGTTTGCACAACCTTGATAAAGTTTTGCAGAGGTGTGAAGAAACTAACCTTATTCTTAATTGGGAGAAATGCCACTTTATGGCAAATGAAGGAATTGTCCTTGGACATAAATTTTTTGAGAGAGGTATTGAAGTTGACAGAGCAAAAGTGGAGGCAATTGAGAAAATGCCCTATCCCAGAGATGTTAAAGGTATTCGTAGTATTCTTGGTCATGCTGGTTTCTATAGGAGGTTTATTAAAGATTTCTCTAAAATTTCAAAGCCCCTTACTAATCTTCTTCAAAAAGATGTACCATTTGTCTTTGATGATGACTGTAAGGAAGCTTTTAAAACTCTTAAGAAGGCTTTCACTACTGCTCCTATTGTTCAACCACCTGATTGGAATTTACCTTTTGAAATTATGTGTGATGCTAGTGATTTTGCTGTTGGTGCTGTTCTTGGACAGCGAGTAGATAATAAGTTGAATGTTATTCATTATGCTAGTAAGACTCTTGATGCTGCTCAGAAGAATTATGCTACTACTGAGAAAGAGTTTCTTGCTGTTGTTTTTGCATGTGATAAGTTTAGATCTTACATTGTTGATTCTAAAGTTACTATTCATACTGATCACGCAGCTATTAGATATCTTATGACCAAGAAGGATGCTAAGCCTAGGCTTACTAGATGGGTGTTGCTTTTACAAGAGTTTGATTTGCATATCGTAGATAGGAAAGGAGCTGAAAATCCTGTGGCTGACAACTTGTCTAGATTGGAAAACATTTCCTTTGATCCTATTCCTGTTAATGATAGTTTTCCAAATGAACAGTTGGCTGCAATAAATGTAACTTCGCGAGACCTTCCTTGGTATGCTGATTATGCTAACTTTATTGTTTCCAAGTATTTGCCTCTGACCTTTACAGCTCAGCAAAGAAGAAAATTCTTTTATGATTTGAGGCATTACTTTTGGGATGACCCACATTTATATAAAGAAGGAGTTGATGGTATTATGAGAAGATGCGTGCCGGAATATGAGCAACAAGAAATATTAAGAAAATACCATAGCAGCGCCTATGGAGGGCATCATGCTGGAGATAGAACCGCGCAGAAGGTTCTACAATTAGGTTTTTATTGGCCAACCCTCTTTAAAGATGCCAGAAGGTATGTTTTATCTTGTGATGAATGTCAAAGAGTTGGTAATATTTCTAGACGCAATGAAATGCCTATGAGTTACACTCTTGTTATTGAACCATTTGATTGTTGGGGATTTGACTTTATGGGTCCTTTTCCTTCTTCAAAAGGCTATACCCATATACTTGTTGATGTTGATTATTTTACTAAATGGGTAGAAGCCATACCTACAAAGAGTGCCGATGGGTAGACCTCGTTAAAAATGCTTAAGGATGTTATTTTTCCTAGGTTTGGTGTGCCTAGATATCTTATGACTGACGGAGGTTCTCATTTTATTCACGGTGGTTTTAGAAAAACTCTTGCTAAATATGATGTCAATCATAGAATTGCTTCTGCTTGTCATCCCCAAACTAGTGGGCAGGTAGAGCTTTCAAATAGGGAGATCAAGTCTATCTTACAGAAGACTGTCAATAGATCTAGGAAAAACTGGGCTAGTAAGTTAAACGATGCTTTATGGGCTTATAGAACTGCTTATAAGAACCCCATGGGTATGTCTCCTTATAAGATGGTTTACAGAAAAGCGTGCCACTTGCCCTTAGAATTAGAACACAAAGCTTTTTGGGCAGTGAGAGAGCTTAATAGAGATTTTAAACTAGCTGGTAAGAAAAGGTTATTAGATTTGAGTTCTCTAGATGAGTGGAGAAACGAAGCGTATGAGAATGCCAGGCTTTTTAAAGAGAAAGTCAAGCAATGGCATGATAAGAGAATTCTTAAGAGAGAGTTTCATGTTGGTGAGAAAGTTCTTTTGTATAGGTTTCGTCTCAGATTTTTTGCAGGAAAATTACTCTCTAAATGGGAAGGGCCATATGTTATTGTAGAAGTGTACCGCTCAGGTGCTATTAAGATTGCTTCATTGAAAGATGACTCTACACAAGTGGTGAATGGGCAAAGACTCAAATATTATATTTCTGGAGATTCTTATAATGAAGATGTTGATGTTATTGAAACAATTTCTCCAGAAGAATTCATCCAAGACAAATTGCAGGTACCTGCAGAGTTCATTTTTGAATAGGTAACAGTTCTAGTCAGAGAAGTTTTACGAAAAGCTCTTCCTTTAATATTTTTGCTATTTTTACTAAATATTAAAAATCACGAGACGAAAACGGGCAGGAAAAAGAGTCCGTGTGCCTCTCACACACAGGTGGCGTGGGCCCACCCCTGGCCGCGCCACCTAGGTGTGAGAGCACCCCGGAACTCGTTTCCATCCCGGTTTCCTCCTGTGATTTCGTTTTGATGTATAATTTTCGCCTATTTAACCCCCCGGAGTCCCCGAGGTATGTATATCATTTTCTCGTCGTGTTTTGTTTCGAGCTGTTTCTGTCAGGAGTTAATCTTAAGGTTGGGGGAGCCATGGCCTCTTCAAGTGACAACAAGGTCAAAGGACCCTGGGTAGATGATCACCAGCGCCAAAAGTGGAAGGAAGAGCAAGGTTCAGGGAGAGCAAGGCCCAAGAACCCTGCTTTTGAAGGACCAACGAAAGCTAGACGTATCTTTTCTCATGATCTGCAGGGACCGACATATCATGTTTTGGATCTTAACTCCATGCCCGTGATAGAAGAGGGTATGCTAATCACTTACGCTTTGTTTGGATGCACAGAAATGATTTCTGGAATTGAATTGAGTGACAATTCTAAATCTAGGATGGAAAGGAAATGGCTTACAATTCAAATTCTGTTGTTTGGGTGGCTTTAAAGTTGCTATTGGAATCACAGAGTGGTACCCATTTCTAATTCCTGTTTGGATGTAGAAACCATGAAATTAGATGTTTTTTCAATTTAGACAATATAACGTTGTCTATATATATATAAATAGTCACATTTGTATATTAAAACATATATATATATTATTTTCCACATATAATAACCTTAAAATAATTAAAAACAGATGAAAAAAATCAGACACTAATTTGATTTCTACCAAACAACATGAACAGATAGTTGTCTTACACATAGCACATAGAGCAAAAAAAAACTAGAAATAAGCTTTGCCATGGATGCCACGGTATGCAATTTCTTTGACAAAGCATACATAACGATACAGACAAAGCGCACGTCGTGTGCAATTTTTCACCCAACCGAAGCAGTACCATGTGGGTCCCATGTTGCTCTCTCTCTCTCTCTCTTACTTTCCCCATTTCTTTCACACTTTTCCGATTGTGGCATGGTGCTCCTTCATTCACCGATCCACGGGGATCCAAGCATGGAAGAACAAATAGCTTCGGCTGTTAGGATTTCGGCCTACATGGCTGTGACCCTGAGCTGCCGTCGCGATCCATGGCCGCATTTTTGGAGCTCGTGGTGTCCGTTATTGCTATGAGCCTGCGACCATCACGGGACGGGACACGGAAGGGGATGGGGATGGGCACGGACTGGCGGAGAGGAGGGACGAGGGAGGAGTTCGGTCGGCTGGCAGAGACGAGAAAGGAGTGAGGAGTGCTGGAAGAGCCTTACCAGTCTCGGCCGTCACCGCGGAGCTCTCGCCAGGACGAGGACGAATCGCCAGGACGAGGACGAATCGCCAGGACGAGGACGAAGCGGTACGCTTCATTTCCAATCGATTTCGGAGCCTACGGGGTCGGAAACGAGTGCAGCTGTGGATGGAATTCGGGAACAGCTCAAGGAATTCGGGACGAATTCCGGGCCTAATTTCCATGCCTCTCCAAACGCCGGAATTCAGATCCGAATTCTGGAATTCCTAATTCTTGATCCAATTCTGTACATCCAAACGAGGTGTTATGGGTTTTGTGCTCAATATCAAGCTTTAAAAAGGGAGGTAGAGATGCTACAAGAAGAAAATCTTAGGCTTCGCCAGATGCTGGAATACTTCATTAATCCAAGGCTGCTACCAATACCACCCAAGGAGTAATTCGTCATCGGTATAGGCATCCCCTTAGCTTGTTTCAAGCTTGGGGGAGTGCCGCGGTATCACATCATCACCTTTTGCTTATTTACTTTTCAAGTAGTGTCATATCATGAATAGAGAAGTTATATTATAAAATAGTTTGCAGTTTGGAAGTATCCTCCTTAGTTGGTTATCTATGTATCCCTTGGTGTGAGTTGCGGTAATAAAATATTAATGAGAAGTTTTATCGTTTACTTTTCGTGCACTTTATGTTAGTTTGCAATCTCTCTTGTATGACTAGTCTTGTTGATTGGTATTGGTATCACTTTGGGAGCATGAGTAAATTTAGTTGGTTTTGGCAAACCTAGCTTGGTCAGTAGCAACTTTACCTTGAGGTTTGAGTAGAAAAGAATAAAGAAGTGCTTGTAGTTGCATCACTTCAGTTTTCCTTATGTTTGGCTTATAAGAATTGTTATTCCTGAAGTCAAAATCGTTGTACCTTCAAGGGAGTTTGCATGATTGTTCTTATTATATGTATGTTTGTTTGTTACATGCAACTCTTGTGCTTGCTACCCAGCCTTGCTAGCCAAAAACCTGTACTGAGAGGAAATACTTCTCGTGCATCCAATTCCCAAAAGCCAAGTCACTTCCAAAGAGTCCACTATAAATTCCTATGCATGGTATTTCAAGCCATTCCAAGTAAATTTTCATGTGCTACCTTTCAAAAAACCTTCAAACACTTCTCATTTTGTGCCACTGTTTTTAGCTCATGAGGACGTAGTGGATGGGTTTGTTATCTTCCATACTAAATTGAGTACCCCTCGACTAGGCAGCTTCATCTGCTCGTCATTAATTTTGCAAGGGAGGTATGTGAAAGTTGGTTGGCACCTGATGGAATCGGTTAGCCATGGTTTGAGAAAGGAAAAAGGTGGGGAGGAGTGCAAAGCTATAAAAGAGCACCAATGTGCCAATTAATCAAACATCTCGGAACCGCTCTCACTTGTTTAGTATGGAAGATATCAAGAACTCTGTTGCTAGTCGTTGACAAAAGCAACCACCTCTTAAAACAATTTTTACCTCTGTTTTGCAAATAAAAAGCTCTAGCACATGTTTAATCCCTGCTTCCCTCTGCGAAGGACCTATCTTTTACTTTTATGTTGAGTCAACCTATTTCCCTCTATCTAAAGCAAGCATTTGAGTTGTTATGTTTCACTCATCCATATGTTGATCTGTTCAATCATGTTTACTATCTTCCTTGTTTTGTATAATGCTTTTGTCTGAAGGAATATATCTTCGAAAGCTTTCTATGAATGCAAAAGTTTACCTTGTTGAACATATGGTCTTTGCTATGTTAGCTCTGTTTTAAAAAGGCTCCGTTTAAAAGAAAGAATAGCTTGTTCATCACTCTTTGACCAAGAACTAAGGTTTGCCATTGCCAATTATAGTTTACTTTGTGCATCTTTACATGTAATTCCCTTTTACCCATTGCAAGTCTATATCATATAAAGGGAAGTTGCTGTCTATTATAATTTGTGCATTGGTGAATGTGATGCTTCTTGTCCGTATTTTGATTATCGACACTTCACTCCATAAACCTGTGGTCATGTTTACCGAGTTTAGTTTTCGCTTGGGGACAAGCGAGGTCTAAGCTTGGGGGGGTTGATACGTCCATTTTGCATCACTATTTTATATCATAATTTACTGTTATTCATTGATATATTTCATATTTAGAGTTGATACTTATGTTATTTCCTTTGTTTTCACATGTTTGATGATCTTTGGAGAAGTTACTGCCGGAGTCAGGATTCTGCTGGAAAAAAGACCATCAAGGGACCATATTTTGAAGATCAGGAAAATTCCAAAAAAATACCAGGAAATTATATTTTCCCAGAAGACTCAGGAAGCCAGAAGGAGGAGTCGAAAGGAGCCAGGAGGGGCCCACACGCCAGGGTGGCGCGGCCTGACCCCTGGCCGCGCCAGCCCTATGTGAGGCCGCCCTGGCCCACCTCTGGTCTCGCCCCTGCGCGTACTTCATCGTCCCCGAAAACCTAAGTCAGGGGGGGGCTCAGAGTTAGACACCGTCGCCTCTGCGGGGCAGAAAACACCAAAGAGAGAAAAGCTCTCCGGCAGGCAGAAATCTGCCGGGGAAATTCCTTCCCGGAGAGGGGAGATCGTCGCCATCGTCATCACCATCGCACCGGACTTCATCGGGATCATCATCATCATCATTCCCATCACCAGCACCTTCATCTCCATCATCACCACGCCATCCCGCTGTAACATCTTGAGTTGGATCTTGTTATATTCATAGGGGAAACTTTCCCGGTGTTGATTACTCTTATAGTTGATGCTATTGAGTGGAACCATTGAATTAAGGTTTATGTTCAGATTGTTATTTACCATTATTTCACCTCTGATCATGATCCATATGATGTCTTGTGAGTAGTTCGTTTAGTTCTTGAGGACATGGGAGAAATCAAGATGTTAGTAGTGAATTATTGTTGAGAAATATTTAATGGTTTGATATTGTTGTGGTGCTATTTCACTAGTGGTGTCATGTGAACGTCGACTACATGATACTTCACCATTTATGGGCCTAGTGAGATGCATTGTGTATTTGGCTACCGATTGTGGGGTTGCTGGAGTGACAGAAACCTAAACCTCCGTTGAAAAACCATTGCACCAGGGAGCGTAGGATCTTAGAGTTTAAGGCTGTGGTTAGATTTATCTTAATTACTTTCTTGTATTTGTGGATGCTTGCAAGGGGTATAATCACAAGTGTGTATTTATCCTAGTAAGGGTAGTGCGCTAGCACAAGTTCACCCCCATAACACCTATCAAACCAATAAAGACTATTGGCTTTATGAAGCGAAAGCTCTTGACAGAAACTTTCGTGTGTCCTCGAGAACGTTTGGTTATTATAAGTACACAACCGGCTTGTCCTTTGCTGAAGAAAGGATTGGGCCACTTGCTGCAATTGTTACTACTGTCTTTTATTTACTCGCACTTTATTTACTCGTATTACCAAATACCCTTGAAAACATGTTTGCTAGTATTTACAGTGATTCCTTGATCAAAACCGCTCATCAACACCTTCTGCTCCTCGTTGGGTTCGACATTCTTATTTATCGAAAGTACTACGATACACCCCCTATACTTGTGGGTCATCACACCTCCCTCTTCCCCATCCTCCCCCTCCACAATAGCTCTAGGTGCAGGGGAGGCGGCACCTCACTCTCCTTCTCCCGAAACCAGGGCATGTTGAGACGGCATGGGGTTGGGGGCAGGGCCTGCGCGCAATATGGACTCCCCTGCCATGGTTGTGGCGGCGCCAACAAGGAGGACCTCGATCGTTCATGCCTTTGTCGCCAGCTGCGCCGTAGGTCGCTCCGTCGAGCTGCAGGCCGCCCCACTCATCAAGGGAAGAGGGTGGCTGGCTGGCAGCGGGCCAGCGGCCGTCGAGGTCCAGCTGTGCACCATGATGTAGGCCGCGTCAAGCTCCCCTGCACCGCCGATGGGGAGCGAGAGCGGAGAGAAACAGCACCGGACAGCGTGGGGCAGAGAAGGGAGACAAAAATCGCGCACCCGAGCTCTGGCGCGACCTTGAATTACGCAGGTCCTCCCGCTGTACGCAAGCTCCACGGGAGCGTTCCTACATCAGCTGGGGAGCGGTCACGGTCTGGATAGCAGGCAGCGCCTCTAATTTCCTGGAAGGTTTTGATTGCGTGTGCTTGGGGTGGCAATGATAGTTAGGCATATTTAGCATTTCACCTGTGTTAGTTATGTGTTCATCTTAACTTTTGTTCTGACGCTTTGCAATTGATCTTTATGTGATTTGCAGATATACCAAAATATCTAATCTACTTCTACATCTGTTAGCTTCTGAAAAAGACGGCTTTGGAGCTCGGGCTCCATGGAGCCATAATTTTGAAGCTCTCAAAATTCGAATTTAAACACTTTAAAATTTTGAAAAAATAACTAAGCGTGTAATTTCTTAGAATATAATATATTGTATTTTTGGACTCTACAAAAATGATAAATTGATATTTTGTCCCTGGTGAACAGTAATGACCAATACGTAGGAAACTTGATTTTATATTTTTGTGTGATTTTGTTATTTTTACATAGCTCAAAATACAATGTATTCATTCTAAAAATTTACATAATGATAGAGTACAATATTGCCTACGTGTAGATTTTTTTGAAACTTTTTGTGATGTTTAAATTTGAATTTTTATTAAAAAAGAAAAAATAAAACCACGCTACCTGGTGCCTAAGCTCCATTTGGAGTTTTTGAGCAAAGACTAACAGTGGCATTGTAGCACCATGACAGGTGTAGAGGAGTTACCTGATCGATAAATGTTTATAAACTTTACTTGGATGGTTCAATGACACTCGTAACATTTTCATATAAATGACATACAAGCACGCCTTTTGCCGGGGCTCGACAGAGCACATCGCTAACATGAGTCCAGATGGCGACCTACATGGCAACTTCGCCGAACGCTTTCACAATCGTCACGCTATCCTCCATATTCTCCATTGACAAATTTTCTATCTTCTATTGCACCGGAAATTCTAGGAGAATTTAGATGAGAAATCTGCTTCGCCCTTTTAACAGAAACTGATTTCGAGTAGCGAAATTCTTCAGGGATTTGAATTTTTTTAATAAAAATGTACGCACTTTTTTCTTCTGGTGCAACGTATGGGCATTTTTCCTAGTAATAACAAAATTGCCAGTAGAAGAAGGACAAGGAGAAGGAGAAGAAAACGCATGTAAAAAAATGTAGAGAAAAGGAAAATAGAAGCATACACCAAGGTAAATCTTCTCTCTAAGAAATTTCCCCTTCGCTGGTTGCTGTTCTTTCTTCTCTGGCCTCGTCTCGTGCCCCTCCTGCCCAAGGTCGCCCAATGCCAGCCAGCAGCCGTCAAGGTACTATCTCGTTGACGATCTCCGCGAAAAATTTCTTACTTCCCCCTCGCATTGGAACCACTCGCGTGTTCCCTAGTAGACATGCTTTCTTTCCCCCAATCCGTTCCGGCTTCTTCGACGCTATTTGGGCTCTCTTTTTCCTGGGATTTTTGCGGATTCAATTGTTAGCTGGGGAATCGCGAGGTGAGCATCTGCTGATCTGAACATGCATCCCGTAGTTCTGAACATAGGAGCCGACCAGCGGACAGTAACCCTTGGTCTGTACTCTGTACTAATTTCGATGCGCGCTTCCGAAGTTTGGTGTTTTGACTAATGCGATTACTATGTTCAGTTTAGCTGCTTTAGATAAGACCGAAAAGGCAGCATCTTGGTGCATTTCACTGCGATTGGGATGTGATTGTAGCGTTGTAGGCACATTGTGCTGTGTATCAAGATGGTTTTGTGTTATTTTTTTCCGGCAAAGAAGATGGTTTTGTGTGGAACTGGTGCTGTGTCTAAGACATGGATTTAAGTTTCTGTGATACTGGTGCACTAGGAGAGAAAGAGTTAGATAATCACACTGGCACCATGTATGTCACGATAGGTTGTGGTCATAGTAGTCTATACCAGTCATAGATACCACAGTCAAATTTATACATTTGATGATGGATGGGTCATATATAGGTCTGATATTTATCACTCTCTCCCCAGATATTTTGTTCAGTTTGACTAGCAGTGTATCAGGAACTTAAGCTGTTAGGAAGAAATGATGCTTTTCCAGCACTTCAGAAATATTTGAAGGTGTTTCAGATTTGTGTCACAAAGAGTTTCAGGTAGAAACAGGGGCAGTGCAGCAAATTTTAGATTGTGAAATGACTGTTGCTATTTTTCTTATTATTCATGGTGTACTTCTCTGTCCATTGAGCTTTCAGCACCAAGCAGCTAACACCATTATGTTTTGCATTCTATACTGATATTCCTCACGGTTTGTTTCAGCGCTTCCCAGCCATACATTATTCAATGCTCACAGTCATAGTCATCAAACAAGCTTATCCGGAGATGCACTAAGCGTGCCACTTGTTTTGGATCCTGAAATTATTTCTGACAAACAAAATGTTTGGCGGTGTGTTGTAAACCCCAGTTTGGAGCTTTGTTTGGTCGTATTATAAGAGAAATTGTTTGTTTAGAATTAATAAACCACCATGACTTAATTATGTATCATTAAGGAAATGATGGGCCATATTTCACAATGAATGATAATAGGATGTCTGTGATTTAAGAAAGTAAAAGTATTCTTTTTATGACTCCTGATTTTATGTAGATTTTACATGAAACTTCATCCCACCCCCATTGTTTGGTACATTAAAGTTGGTATAAACCTACTTTGTTGCTTTAACCAAGAATTGATGGATGTAAGACATGTATTTATTTTTCTTATTTCTGTTTGGTGTTTTTGCACATGTTGTATTTTGGGCAATCCTCAGATTAACGAATAATATCCAGCATTTGCTCTGAATGTAATCTAGCGCATAGCATTTATAGTTTGCTATGCAAGCATTTACAGTGTTCTGATTGAATATATCCAGGTTAGAAGGTGCACATTTGTTTTGTATTATATTTGACGGGAGAGATTGGTCCTAAGCATGGGAGTTCCCAAACAAAAGTGGACCTCTGAGGAAGATGCTGCTCTTAGAGCTGGAATAGCAAAGCATGGAGTGGGAAATTGGCGCATGATATTGAAGGATCCAAAGTTCAGTTCCATCTTGCGATACCGTTCGAATGTGGACTTGAAGGTTAGAACTGCTTACACTTCCCACCATTTCTCTTGAGGTCACTTCAACAAGGGTCATTCTGAAATTTTTGTTCTTTGAAATCATGTGTTATCCGATGTTAACATTCCAGACATCATTCCCTCAAAAAAATGATCCTGATATCATCTTCAGTTATTAAATTTACCTGTCCTTTTTTCTATGAACTACTACGTAGGACAAGTGGCGCAATATCAATGTACCTTTCACCCCATCGGGTTCTCGGGAGAAGGGAAGGACTGCCACGAAAAGGTACCAATCTGCTTCTAAGAATACTGATCACCAGATTGCAAACAGCACAGTTGCTTCGGATGTTGATGACGAAATTGTCGAAGAAAAGCCTATAGCATCAGTTTCCAGTCAAGTGTGGAATAATTCAAATGCAAGGAAACCTCGCTCAAGGTAATTATATGTTTGTTATTCTAATTCATAGATTATGTCATTGGTTATTCCCCTCACAGTTCTTTCCAAGAAAAAAAATAAGATATTATGGATGCTCCTTGATATTATGGCTTTCCTGCAGGCTAAACAATATCATATTGGAGTCTGTAAAGAACCTGAATGAGCCTACAGGGTCACACAAAACTACTATTGCTAATTACATAGAGGTTTGCGTCCTTGTTGTGTTATTGTTTTCTTTCTAGCACTAGAGGTATATTATTTTTAATCTGTCTGTAAATGAATTCTCTTATTGACATCTTGCTTTTTTTAAAAAGATACCTTGCTTATTTGCTTTGAGCATATTTTTATATTTTAGGCAGAGTGTTTACATTTGTTAATTTTTATTTCATCCATTCCATTTAGTCAACCAAAGGTTTTACTTAGCAGGAGAGCTTCTTTTATATGGATGGCGTTTCAACTCAGCCAAAATTCTTTGGGGTATTGGATAGTTCTTGGAGAGGATTTGATGTCCATGGGACAGTACCACAAAGAGAGGGAGAAAATAATAGTTCCTCAGGTTACTCCTGAAATGAAATCCTCAGCGAATAAAACTGCATTAACCTGATTTTTTCATATCTAAACGTGTTCACAGATAGCAATTTGTAGACTCCATAATAAAGTGAGTCCTTTATCCCTTTCAGCTGATGTCTGCCCCAACCTAGTTTTGGAAAGTATGCCAGAACCAACCAGTAAAAAAAAAACCAGACTGGTTCTTGTTTTCTGAACCTCGCATGTTAACCCCTACCCATGCCAATCCACTCTCTTTCATCACAAATTCTATAAAAAATTCCATTATGCTAATGCAAAGCTCCAAGTTTCCAATCATTATATTTCTTTAAAATTGGAATTCGAAATGTAACAAAAGCTAGATGGGTTTTCTATTTTTTTGCTTGGAGATCAGCCGAAAACCAGCACCTGCCTGGTCCGTCTTTTCTTTGATGAATTAGTATATTTTTCTCTTGTGCCCTGTGCCACTTCGTAACACTGATGCCCATTTTACATAATAATCATGTTTGCACTTGCTACATTTTGCTAATAGAAATCTTGTATGAATGAGGAATGGGTTACACTTGCTCTTGTTTGCTTTCAGTTGATACCTTTATTAATTATTAACGAGGTTCCGTATAGGAGGAATACTGGCCACCTAGTGACTTTGATCACATATTATCTGCAAAACTGAAGGACTTGACCACCAGTGGAAAATTAATACAGGTAACCCCACTTTATTTCTCAACTGCATATTTATGCTTGTACATAGGAAATAAAGCTAATACAGCATTGATGATTGTGGCGAAACTACTCGGTGATACCACATGGAATAAGCAAGCATAATTCCTTACTGAATAATCGACATCGATGGTATATTGGCATATCATATTTGCTAAAGCAGAATCTACTAATATCTTCCAGTATTTGCATGTTTCGGTACCATCACATATGTATGCGCTCCAAAAGATGCATACACATATTTATCTGTGCACCATACATGTATAGTACCAGATACCGGTAATTACCTTGGCATGATTTCCAGCCCCATTTCATGTTCAATCTCACTGTGCCGCAAGTTTGTAATTTACTTGTACTAAAATATTGGAAGTGGTCTTTTGGTTGCTGGGCTTTTTGTTGTTCATGTCTTATCTCCTAATGCATTGTTTTGAGCCAGTCACAAGCTGTTTGATTCTGCATATTTCACGGGCATGTGAGGTGGCTTAATTCATGAGAATGGACTGATTGTTATCTTTCTCTGGACACTCATATGAAGAGTGTAGACTGCAGATTATATACTACAGGCCATTTTAGCACTCCTGTCATGATTATTGCAGGTGAACCGCAAGTACAGGATTGCACCTGATTCACTGTACTCTGAGGAACGAAGCCCCAAAATGCTGCTTCTGGAAGATGTACAAAGAGAGCCCCACAGACTAGAGAGAGATGATAGTGAAACCCTCACAAAATCTACAGTTGATGCTGAATTGGCTCGTATGGCAACCATGACTGCAGAAGAGGCTGCATACGCTGCTGCCTGTGCAGTTGCAGAGGCAGAGGCTCTCATGGCTGAAGCTGAAGCAGCAGCAAGAGAAGCGGAGGTGGCAGAAGCAGATGCCCAAGCTGCACAAGCTTTCGCTGAAGCATCATTGATGACAATTAAGAACAGAAATGTTATGGAACTGGTAATATCCCTAGTCTTTGAGTTATCCAGTTACATGTTCAATTGTGCTTCTTTTCAAATGTTGGACTATGTGTTTTGTAACTCCTCAGTAAATGATTGGTTAAAAAACGAAATTGATTTTTTTGGTGGTAAAATCATTGACTTAAGGTTTGAAGATTATGATTTCTGAAAGGCACCTATATCCTAGGTACGTACGAAACAATGGTTCTAACACTTTTAATTGTTATTTGCACTCACTCATGCATGAGTCCCTACAGTCAGACCATACTATTTTGATCAAAGTTTGGCTAGAAAATTTAGTTTTGATATATTAAGTTGGCTCGTCATAAATACGTATATTATTGAATTGACAAGTAGGAAGTGTACCATGCAAAAGAAATCTTCGAACCTGTGTGTTCTCATATTATGCCAGAAACAAGCAATAATGCAACTTGGATCTTGACGAGTTTCAACTTACAAGAAAATAACATATTTTTTCACTCGACAACCAAGTGGGAACCAGTCTAGCTCTAGCATTGAGATATCAAAACAGCATGTGGCATTGTGATCGAGTGCTTGTTGACAATCATGGACCAGTGCTGTGTTAAATCTCAGTATTGTAGTACCAGTAGAGATATTTTTCGGTTTTATTGCTTATATATGGATATCCCTACTCCCTCTGTTTTTATTTACATGCGTTCTCGGTTTAGTCAAAGTTAAACTTTATAAAGTTTGACCAAATACTGAAAAATGTACCAACATCTAGAATATAATATTAGCATTATTAGAGTCATCATAAAACGTACTTTCATATTATATGAATTTAGTATTATGCATGTTAATATTTTTTGCTACATATTTAGTCAAACTTCAAAAAGTTTGACTTTGATTATTGCCAAAACGCAGGGTAATAAAAAAGGGAGGGAGTAATTGCTATCTGTTTTCTTAAGTTAAGAAGGTCCCTCAATCTGAAATCCATGACAAAATATCCAGCAGTTTTCTTTCGGTTTAACCTTTGTTTTCAATAATAACTATATTTAAGGACAACTATCACTGCAAATTACTGATTGTACAGCTCCCCTCCACCCTGTAAATGAAACCTGGGAATAGGAAATAAAGTTTACCACCATCATTCTTAAGTTTGGTTATGTACTCCACGCATTCGGAATTTATTCTTGTTTACATCAATGTTGCACCATGCTTAGATTTCAAGAGAAAAGAACATCTATTAAAAACCCATTAGAAAATCAATCTCTTTCATAATGGTGTTTTGCTCGAATGGTATGTACTTCTCGAGTAGGACTTCCTTCAACGCATTTATTATGTTATACAGCTGCACCACCACGACTCTGCAACATAATATTAGGCTGACCAAGGAAAAAAATAGCTGGATTTATCCGTTGATACATGTTTTGTCATGAGGCAGCCGCTAAATCAAATAACCAGCTATTTTTTCCTTGTTGAATATCGATTTTTAATGCCCTTCACACTAAGACTACTGTATGTTGACCGAGCAAATAAGAAAGAGGTAACCAATGACATTTGCTGCTCCATCAAATTCTGACTCCCTTCATGTTATTGCGCAGATGGCCCAGTCTTGATGCTACTCCGAGCTTCTCCGCCCAGCATTGCTGCCGAATGCATCTACCTTACACTTTTATTAGTACCTATGTACATGCTTACTGCAGTTGGATTAACAGCAGCTTCCCCCGGGTTTCATCACTTCGTGTTCCTGGAATCATGTGAGCCACGATGCGCCAACAACAGTGCCCCTCTCCTCTGAATTCCGCATGCCGTTAGAACTTCATTTCCGGAATTCAGTCATGCGTGCTGCATTTTCTGTAAACATCCAGACTGCATGTAATCTTTGCATATTTTCGATCCTTTTGAGATCATCCTCTGGTGGTGGAGCGAATCAACTAGATGAGATCCTTTTGACTTGGTGGAGGTGGTGGATTCGTACAGGCTGGAACGTGGGTGTATCAATCACCCCATCTCCCTTTCAGCTGGGAGCAGCTTGGTAGGGCAACACTTTTTTCGTGTGGTTTCAGACAGATTGCATGCAAATCCGGTTTGTTGGGCATGTGATGATTGATCGCCTTTCTGGTACCAAATGATAAGTCGGGGAAAGGTTGTGCAGACACTGTGTTGTTACAGTAGTGTAGTTGCCAACCTACATGGTGTAGGGGCCTTGCTTGGTACACAATTTGGCAATTTGCGATGTAGCGTATCATTAGGACTATGGGTTTTGTGATGCCGTTATCAGTGTTTTTTGTTTGTTTGTTCTGCTTTGCGTCATGGCATCTGCTGGCACGGTTAGCTCGGGATATAGAGGGACATGGAATGTATCCCGCGGAAATCAAGTTATAATAATGAAAACAAGGTTTAAATTTCCAAAAATTCTACAAATATGTGAAGTTGAAGCTCATATTTATTTTGGAGTTAACAATTTTTTTTTGAAACGGGCGGGGGTAAAAGCTTTGCCCTCATTTCAATTAATTAAGGAGAAGAGAACAAGAGTTCAAGAGTACCAAATACAAATTACAACTACTTTCCCGGCATCAAATCACCCAAACGCTTGGCCCCGGCAAGGACCCAAAGCCTTGCCTCGGCCTTAATTAATTTAAAAATTACAACGGAAGGGGAAAGCTTATTGCGGAAAACTCTTGCGTTCCTTTCCTTCCAAATCTCCCAAACGACTAGCAATGCTAGCGAAGACAACCCTTTCCGATGAGGGCTCGGTCCTTCCACCAAAAAGGACCACCAATCATGTATGCCGATGCCCGCCCATTGCCTTGGGTGCAAACCACTAATGCCAAGCCAATCCCTAAGTTGTTTCCAAATACGAACGGTGAAGCGGCAATGGACGAAGAGGTGGTTGTTGCTCTCTTCGGTTTGCTTGCAAAGGGGACAAAGCCCACAATTGTCCCACCCCCGCTTCCGCAATCTATCCGCCGTCCAAAGCCTATTTTAGAGGACAAGCCATGCATGATTCTTCACTTTCGGGGGCGCCCAAGCTTTCCACACAAGCTTATACATACTAGATTCAATAAGGCCGAGGAATTGCAACTTGTAGGCGGATGCCGCGGAATATTGCCCATTACCGGTAAGCTTCCAAACAATGTCATCCTCGACGTGCTCATCAAGATGCACATTTTGGATTAGGGCCCAAAGTTGAACAAATTGCGTGAGGTGTTCGATAGATAGCGCCGCCTCCCCACTAAGCTTCCTAATCCATTCATCATCTTGTAGGGCTTGAGAAACCTTCCAATTTTTCCTCTTACACAACTCATAAATTTTTGGAGCAATGTCTTTTGGCGTCTTCCCCTCAAGCCATAGCGCATGCCAAAAAGGTGTCTTCCTCCCATTGCCAAGTGTGATGGTGGTGGCCGCGTAGAAAATCTCCATGTCCTTCTCGTTACAAGGGTTGCCGGAGCCCGCCCATATTTTACTTTCATCCTTCCATTCAAGCCATGGCCACCTAAGACGGAGCGCCGTGGCAAACTTGTCCAAGTGAAGAACCCCAAGCCCCCCATAACGTTTTGGTCGACAAACGGCCTCCCAATTTACCTTGCATTTTGCCCCGGAAGCGGACTCCTTGGCCGCCCACACAAAACCACGCTCCAACTTATTGATGAATTTCAATGTTCCCGGCGGAATGGATAGGGGGGTCAAGTGGTAGATTGCTTGGGACGCAAGAACCGACTTGACGAGGGAAACTCTCCCGGCCATGTTTATGAGCTTTCCATTCCAAGTTGGGAGTTTGCCGGCACACTTATCTTCGAGGTGTTGGAAGTCTCTTCTCCTAAGGCTCCAAACCGAGAGCGGGAGACCGAGGTATCTCAATGGAAAAGTTGCACGCGCCGCCGGGATGTCCTCAAGGACGACATCGAGGTCAATATGCTCACAACGGATGGACACGGCGGAGCTCTTTGAGAAGTTGGTGCAAAGGCCGGTGACCTCCCCAAAATGTTGGAGAATGGAAGCAAGGTTTTGCACGTCGTCCTTGACGGGCGCCACAAAAACAGCCGCGTCGTCCGCATAGAGTGAGGTACGCAAGATGACTCCACGACCCCGAAGCTTGCGAAGAAGCCCAACCCGAGTCGCCTCCTCAAGGATTTAAGTGATAGGATCAATGGCAAGCACAAAAAGAAGCGGCGAAAGGGGATCCCCTTGCCGAAGGCCACGACCATGCGCAATGGGGCTACCGGCGACTCCGTTGAGGAGCACCCGGGAGATGGCGGTAGAGAAAAGGGCGGACACCCAATCCCGAAAGCGAGCGGGGAAGCCCCTACGTTGCTAGGGGCATATGATGATGCACCAGGTAGCCAGAGTTCGAATCTCAGCTCCTCCTTAATTAAAAAACAACAGGGTTCCTTCCCCTGTTGGTTCGTTTTTTTTAGCTTATGCAACTTAAGTTAACAAATTATACATTATACATTAATAAGTACTGTTTGTCACTATTCCTTGCTGCAACGTCATTCCCTTCATGACTCGTTTAGGAATAACGGAGTGAGGTTAGGAGCTTGCTGGAGTTCTTACTTTAAAGCTCGAAGTACAAAACTATATCCTTGACTTGATCTGAAGTTGCATGTACAGTTGATCTTTTTTTGGTTCCATTTTCTTTTTGGTCCTGCCCTACTGCAGTGCCATCGGGAGGATTAATTTGGTTCCAAAGGACAAAACCTGAACTATAAAATGAATGGAGTACGTGCTACTCCGTGATCCATCGATCAAGGCAGTGACAGTCGCCAAGAGTTGACCGTGTTCCTGGGGGCGCGGCAAGCAACGGCGGCATCTGCACGTACACGCCAGCGCTCTGCAGCTGCCACGCCAGCCCAAGCAAGTCACTTCACATGTTCTGTGTCTATCATCAAGGTGGTTTCGGTTTTTTCTTTCTCGATGCATGACGTGCGGCTGAAGATATGCAGCACGGAGAACACCTGCAGGTACCCTTGCCTGTCTAGATTTGCTATTTTGGCAAACTTAAACAAGTACTGTACAACCTTCGTTCTTTTGGTAGGCTAAACTAACCTACCAAAATAATATTATGGAATAGAGATACTAAATCCGCTCCAAATTAAATGACACAATTTTGTCTACTATATATGGGTCATTTTAATGTGCAGATACATCTGTATTTATAAAGTTGCGGCAAACTATTTGGGACGATATTAGATGCCGCCGTTGATTTCCACTTCTCAATGTTATATTAATTGATTTTTAATATTTAATTGTTCCAAAACAATCCATACCGAATGATATATCCGGCAAATTGATTTCCACTTCCGATTGTGTGCAACCTCTAGGAAATATGACTGTTTTTTGGTAGTGGTGTTTTGACTCTTGGATGCATATGCTTCTTTTGAAATGCATTTTAGACGTATTTTAGAAATTAAAAAAAATAAAAAATATTTGCGCATACACCTTCACATGCTACATAAGCACAAAATCGTTTGGCAAAAAAAAATGTTGTCTTGTGGCCTATGTAAGAAAGACAAATTTTTGATGCTAAAATAAGGCTTTTCACGAGATATTTTTGTATCTTTTACACATACAACACAAAATTTCATTTTTTTGCAAAACTTTACAAACACATAGATTGTGGAGATGAACATGCAAATTTTTTCGTTAATTTTTTTAACAATTTGAAATATCTTTTTTTAAATGGAAGAAGCGTACACACCTGTGAGTCGAATTGAATCTCCAGTTTTTTTATTGAAAAAAACACAGTTCAGAAAATACATTTAACTCAACAAGATAAAGCAGTCGCTAATGCATGCCCTAACCGCAGCATAAACAAAAGCTTGCCGAGCTGTACTGATGCACCGTTCAGAGAATCTCTGTACACGCAGCCCCAGATTTCCAGAACTTTTATTGCCCCCAATAACTCTCGGCGCCAACAACCCACGCGTACTGCCAGAGCCCCCGCTCCTCCCAACACCCAAACACCTTGATTTAATTTTCGAAATGTCTGTCCTAAAACATTTTCCATTTTTGGCGGGTAGATTCCTACTATAGTTTTCTTTCCCCACCTTTTGCGCCGTAATCCTTCCCAGCTGTGCGATGTTTTCTTGGACTGATTTTAACTCCGTGGTAATGAAAAAGGAACCATTATTAAGTTGACCTGCTTGATTTGTCTCCTTTCCTTGTCGTCTGGCCGTTTTGCTGCCTAATTGACCCGATTCTTTTCCTTTTATATACGTTGTCGAGTTGGTGATGTGTTGTCGCACAAATCTGATCCTTTTTTATACGCAGTCATGGCGCTGTCCTTTGGGACCAAAAGCCCCAAGAAAATCAATAAGCCAGCACCAACTACAGGTCCAACCAAAGCTTGATGAGACTGTCTTCAGTTTGAGGAGAGAGAGGAGCAGTGGAGGAGGGTGAAGACACAATAGAAACTGCCGCCTTGAAGAAGAGGAGCCCCCACCTCCTCCCAACTACTCGCCCGCTGGCCTTCGCCCCCCTCTCCCTCTCCCCCATTGCGGTGTGATCCCCCCAGCGCCCACCATTAACTGCCTGAATTGGTGGTTTCTTCAACAATCCCCTCCTTGTTGGGGTGGTTGGATTAGTTGGTGCCCAGAAGGGTCCATGGATTGCTGACCCTGCTCTCCGGTTCTCTTTCTTGTGGAAGCGGTTGCGGCAGAGTGGGAGACAGAGACAGAGAAGAGGAAGAGAGTTCTTGGAGTTGGAGGCCAGGACCGCCTACACAGCCGGCCATGGTTTGAGCTCTGGAGTGGTGGTTCTGTTCTGTTCTTGTGCGTCCGGCCTCTAATTTGGGCAGAGTCTTGGGGGAGGCCGTTCCAGGTAGCCGTCCTCAGGATGGCCGCGTCCGTGAAGCTGGGATCAAAGCCCGATGCCTTCAGAAGGCAGGGGCAGGCATGGTAATGTTCTTGCCCTTTTATCAAGTTCTTCCCTTTTCACTCTAATTTATCTGCGTTAGTTTCGATTTCTGCTGTACTATGTATGTGTCCTCCCCTGTCCGCGATAAAGAATTGCCTTTGTTCCCGATGTTCTTTTGCTAGCTGAAAGCCTGGAACCTGAAAGAATTAGGGGAGAAAGTAGGTTTAGTTGATGTTCTTGGGTTTCTGGTCAAATTGGTGCGAATTTGGTGCAGTTTTTGTCAGGAGGTGTAATAATTCTTCACGAGTCAACTTGGTTGGCTGGACTGCACGCCTTCACAGTACAAGCGCTTTTTCTTCCGTCATGCTGGTCCGTTTGCGTATAGGACACTTTCATCCTCACTTATTTTCAGTTGCAAACTCGTTGGACTAACAGAGTCGGCTCACTTACTCCTGCTTGTTTGTTTTGTCATTATCGATTCAATGGGAATTCAGGGGCGAAAACACTAGTTTCAAAATGATATGCTAGTTTCAAACATAAAGCATAAATTGAAAGAAAGGTGTGACACTTGCTGATGAGCTCTGCCCCTTGTGGCGTGCTGGCCTTTCAGTATGTAAGACATGCTTGAAACTTGCATATTTCTCACAAAATCAGGGAAGACTTACGGCATTACCTACCTTGCTGTCTCATTGCACATGCTGGATGCGGTTCTACCGTTGAAGTTTGGTGGGGTGTCATTCACTTATTGTATCCACAAGGATGATTGCAGTTGACTGCTTCTGCAATTAGCTTGTGGTGGGGGTTGCTTGCCGTTTTTCATGGATCCACATCAAATTAGTTAGTTGGCCGCAAGATGCTATCGCTCCCCTATTATGGAGGACGGTGTAACCATCATGCTATTATTTAGTAGAGAGCAGGTTTGGATTTGTTTTAAATGATCAAGCTTTCCATGATTCATGAAATCAATCACCTTTAGCATCACTGTTTCTGACATCAAGGGATCATTACCGTTGATATATATGTTCCAAATCTTCTCACTGAAATTTTGTATTTAAAATACATCCGATGTTGACTTTTTTCTTCTTCTGCTTTTCAACCTTCTAGGTTCTGCACAACAGGACTACCCAGTGATGTTACTGTTGAGGTTGGGGATATGTCTTTCCACCTTCATAAGGTAATATGCATTCTCTTTGAGTATCTGTAAATTGTGTCGTCCTTTATGATGCTAGAAACAGGTACTGTATTACTTGTTACCGGAACACCCTGGAAGAAAATTATTTAAAGGTTTTGTTATTAAAGAGAGAGTGGTTCAAAGTGCTATTGAGGGCTAACAAACTTTAGTCACTCGTGGCATGCAAAAACTATCCATTTTAAGTCATATTGTTGATGTAAGGAACTATCCGTGGATTTAAATGAATACATTATCTATATAAGGTCTTATTGGAAGAATAAGCAACTAGTTGTACTCAATGGACATTTGTTAGCTTTCTCCAGTGGTCATTCATTCATCTTTATTGTTTTTTCTTAACTTGTAGAACTTCAATATATGCTACTGGTTTTCTCATTAATGCTTGTTATCCTCCCTGCAGTTCCCTTTACTTTCCAAGAGTGCGGTTCTTGAACAGTTGATCGAGGAGAGTTCAGACAAAGAAGAAAGCATCATCAAACTAAGTGATATCCCAGGGGGTGCAAAGTCATTTGAGATGGTGGCAAGGTTCTGCTATGGAGTGAAAATAGAACTTTCCTCTGCAAATGTTGTGTATCTACGTTGTGCATCTGAGCATCTCCAGATGACTGAAGAAATATCTGACGACAACTTGATTGCACAGACAGAAATGTTCCTCAATCAAGTAGTCCTTCGTAACTGGAAAGATTCTTTGAAAGCTCTGGAAACATGTGACGACCTCCTCCCTTATGCTGAAGATCTTCAAATTGTGAAGAGATGCATCGAGTCATTAGCATCGAAAGCAAATACTGATCCAAACCTGTTTGGCTGGCCCATAAGGGAACATGGCATCATGCAAAGCCCTGGTGGCAGTGTGCTATGGAATGGGATTAGCACCGGTGCTAGGCCCAGAAACTTCAGTTCAGACTGGTGGTATGAAGATGCTTCATCATTGAGTTTTCCCATGTATAAGAGATTGATTTCTGGTATGGAGTCTCGACGCATACGGCCTGAGATTATTGCTGGTTCTTTGACATACTATGCGAGGAAGTATCTCCCAGGACTCAATAGGCGCAATAGCATGGGAATAATGCCACCGGCTGCTACTCTGTCAGATGTAGAACAGAAGAACTTACTTGAGGAGATCGACAGGCTATTGCCTATTCAGAAGGGTTTAGTACCTACAAAAGTTCTGCTCGGGATGCTTCGTGTATCCATGATTCTAAAAGCCAGCTCCACTTGCATTTCCAACTTAGAGAAACGGGTTGGGATGCAACTAGACCAAGCCAGTCTGGAAGATCTACTGCTGCCAAACTACTCTTACACCATGGAAACATTGTACAATGTCGAGTGCATGCACAGGATTCTTGAGCACTTCTTGGCAATGGACCAGGCTAATGGCGGTGCCTCCCCATGCATGGATGATATGATGGCATCGCCTTCCATTATACCAATCACTGCTGTTGCGAGGTTACTTGATGGCTATCTTGCAGAGATTGCACCAGATGTCAATCTGAAACCTTCAAAATTCCAAGCTCTAGCATCTGCGGTGCCCGAGTATGCTCGACCACTAGATGATGGCCTCTATCGTGCCATCGATGTGTACTTGAAGGTTAGATTTTTATCCTACTTTTTTCAGAGTTCTGTTGCGGTACTTTAATTGTTTGCACAAAAAAAAGGTACTCCTAGCATTCTGTCTATGGAAACTGAGCATTGAGCTATACCTGCAACTGCATGAAATGTGTACAACCTGCCTTAGCAGCTGTTTAATAGCATAATTTTGTGTTGCTCACAGGCACATTCTTGGCTATCAGAAGCTGAACGGGAGCAGCTATGCCGCCTAATGGACTGTCAAAAGCTCTCCCTAGAAGCATGCACTCACGCCGCACAGAACGAGAGGCTGCCACTTCGTGTCGTCGTGCAAGTCCTCTTCTTTGAGCAGCTCCAGCTAAGAACCTCGATCGCCGGGTGCCTGCTCGTGTCCGATAACCTCGAAGGATCTAGGCCTCTGCGGAGCGGCATGGCGATGTCCGGTGAGGCTGGGGGATGGTCCGCAGCCGTCAGGGAGAACCAGGTTCTGAAAGTCGGCATGGATAACATGAGGATGCGTCTGGCTGAGCTCGAGAAGGAGTGCTCTGACATGAGGCAGGAGATCGTGAAGCTGGGCCGTGGCGGCAAGAGCGGCGGAGGCTGGGCTTCTCACGTCCCGAAGTTCAACCTGAAGATGAAGCCGCAGATGTGCAGTGCCCAGGAGGGCTCGGTCAGCGAGCAACAGAAGAGCATGAGCGCAAAGCTCGACAAGCTGCAAGCCAAGCTGTCGAAGCAGAAGAAGCAGCTCTCTGCTGACGGCTGAAACCTGAAAACTCCCTTCTCTCTGTAATTTTAACCTCGTGTGAATTATGTTTTAATCGTTTCATTTTCGTAGTTCGTTTAGGTTTGATGTGCCAAGGGGCAGTGGTTTTAGTTCCTTGGTGTGAACATTTTCTGATGTTTTGGCTGGTAATTAGTGAAAACAAAATGTGTAGCAAGGTCTTATGTAATCTGTTGGCTGAAGTAGTACAAGTGGTTTGTTCATACCTGCAAGTACTTGCGGTAGTGCTATTTATGAACACAGCTTTGATAGCTTTGATTGTTTTCTCTTGCACAGGAGTAAAATTCTATCGCTTGATCGTTCAACCAAAGTACTTCAGACACGCAAGTTCAGTGCCATTGGGTTTGAGATAGAGAAAGCTTGAGGAGACTGCAGGAATCCAGTTGATTGCTTTGACTTCTGAAGCGTTGTCTGCTCTGAGAACGTGAGATGCAGATGATGGGCAGTAATATTCAACTGGTTCTGAGCAGAAACTGCGACCACACTTGGACCAATGGAAGAATCTTCTGATGCTTCAAGCAAGCAGATAGTCGACCAGATCAAACGAATTCTATGGCCAGCATGGAGTCATGGAGTTGGCAGTGCAGAATTTTGAGAAAATGTGGCGGTGCAGATTTGGTTGCGGCTGATAAGCTGGCGGCGCTATTTGGACTTTGTTTTTTTCCGTTGTTATATTGACGCAGGAGAGACTTCTCTGTTGGGTGAGGAGATGAGAAACTGGAGTAGAGCTACCTTGCTCTTTTGTTATGTATCGCGGTGCTTCTGGTTTTTTTTCCCCATTTGGAAGGTTTTCATATAAGTGGATTGCACTAGTCCTATTGCATCACTTTAACTTAAAAAAAAAAAATCAATGCCACATATATTTATAGCAACAAATAGTACATGATAGAGTTACACGAGCTGTCTTTGACGATTACAAAATAAAGTCTAAAAGAAACTAGCAAATTTTTGAGGTCTTCAAATTCTTTTTCTTCCATGACCCAATCTTGTACTTTTCTGAAGGCAGTCCAAGATAGATACCAAACCATAAACCTGTAAATAACAATGGAGGTTCTCCCATAATTTTAATTTGAGCCGCAATGCCAAGGCTACGTGCACGCGCAACCATTGAAGTAGTCAATCCACATCGGCAAGAGTACCAACACCAGTATGTCAGGGCAAAATAACCGGACAACTTGATCGACGTCGCTGGGAGTCGATTGTACGAATCACCATTGTCGAGGATGTAGCCGCCGGGACAAATACTGCGAGGATAATTCTCCTCGCGGCAACCAAGAGAAAAGATCCAAAATCGATCTGGCGAAGCAAGATCTAAAGGACCATACCTAAAGGAGTTTAATCTTCCAACACCACTATTGACACCGGGAGGAAGATCTCGTCGTCGATCGAAGGGTCGGAGATCAATTATTGTCGATGATGCCATCTCCATTGACATAGGCCACAAGAAGATGGCTACTAAACCCTAATCTAATCTTGTAAAAAGTCTACTTTTATCAAAACCTCCACTCATAGATTAGGTTCCCCACCCCTTCCGACACCGATGAGGCCGGCCGGAGGAGGGGGAACCAATCTATGGTGGAGTAGGAGGAGAGATAGAGGCTAGGTTAAGAGAGGCGGCGGCTGAGTACGGGAGACGGAGTTAGGTCTACTACATCAGTTTAACTTTTTAGTTGCGTTGGCGGTTGGCTAGTACACGAAATATAATATGGCGCTAGAGCCTAAGGTTTAGAATTCGAATCCTGATTTTCGTAATCTTTTTTATAGTTACTCCTCTCTCTACTCTTTCCATTAGTTTCAGTTGCGCTACTTTGATAAACTGCACTAGCCTTCGTTTTTTATAGGTTCCTTGAAATATAGACGCATCTATTCTTGCATGTACTACCTTTTTAGTCCGGTTACAGTGATATCAATTATTCTACTGATTTCCTTATAATTACCAGCTTGATGACAGTCTGAACACATTGCCGTATTCTTGTTCCGCCCATCATTTGACAGCACAAGTACCTGCGTACACGCACCACCTGCAAGTTGTTGTGAATATTTTTTATCCATGAAAGCAACCAGCCATGCATTCTTCGTTTGTTTATCTTGCCGGCGTCCCTTCACTAAACGTTAGTAATTGTCGGCTTGTGGCTGACACCAGGAGATAACCAAATAAGTTAACTGCCATGATAACAATTAGTGTACCATTGCGTACTCCGCACGCATTGTACGTTTGTACACGAACGTACCTGCCAGCGACGTACTTACACTCGGGTTGTACCTCTGATTGATGCATTTGAGCTGTCCAAAGTGTGCTATTATGTACTGTAAAAAAGAGAGGGTATGTGTGCAGTGTGCTACTACAATGCAGCAGGCCGGTGTCGCATGCGACTATGTGGGAGGCTGCAATCCAGTAGCCTGTGCTTATGTAGTTTTCGAAGAGGTTCCTGAAAAATTAATCAGGAAATTACTCTGGGAAATGAGTTGGTTACAATGAAGCATTTTGTACTGTATAGACTAAACGTTATCGATATTAGAATATCCTTTTTCTATAAAATCGGTCGAACTTCAAAAAAAATTTAAAACAAACGTAAGATTTCAACGAATCAATCTAGAATGGAGGAGTACGAGAGATTGAAATAGGCTTTTCAGTTTTTGAGACAAAAATAAAAGGAAACATATCGTATCTTTTTCTTCGAAACATGGACAACCGCTGAATCTACAATCGGTAACACTTTAAGGGGCTGTTTGGGTCAGATGATATGATTCAGAGATGAGGATATCCCTAACCAGCTGGTTAGAGATAGCCAATTTTTTTTGTTTGGTTGGAAGGATTTGGTGTTGTTGAGGATAACCAATACTTTGTTTGGAGAGATGAAATGTGGCTCGATGGCTAGGATCCACCCGTCATATCTCTTGGGCCAAAGAAACTCTCGTCCTGGCCATGGCCACGCGCATGCACCGCTCGTGCCTCCCTTCCCGCTGCCGGCCGCGAGCCACCAGCTCGCCCCTTCCCGCCACCGGCCGCCGCCGCGCTTCTCGCCCCACCCTGCAGCCCGTCGCCCGCCGTGCTGCTCGCCCCTCCCCGCCGCCTCAGGCCGCGAAGCCCACGCCTTCCCGCCGCCAGCCGCGAGTTCGTGCCTCCCTGTCGCTCGTCACGTAGCTCACGCCTCCCCGCCACCCGCCGTGAGTTCGCGCATCCCCGCTGCCGACGGTGCTACTCGGCCGCTTGGGTACTCCCCATTGGACACAAGCGAGCAGAAAACGATTAGATTGGGCAAAACAATCACGAGCTATAAGTGGCTATCGATATCCGTCACTTTCTGTCGCATAGCCTCAACCACATTTTAAGAGAATATTCTGTAGAATCTAGCTACCCCTATACATCACTGTTCCTAAACCAAACGTTAGATAGTCATTAAAAAAGTGAATATCCCTCATCATCGGTGAGTAGCCACTGAATCAAACACCCCCTAACTGGCTGAAGTCTAAGCGCAATTTCGTGACTAATACGTCAGTGTGACCGTGACAAACACGTCGCGTGCATTTTCACGATAGCCGGAGTTGGTTGACGGCGTTCCCACGTTCAGCCGTTGACCCATATTATGCTCAGTTACGCAATTTCATTGTGCGTTCTGCATGCGCTGTGTCCCGTTGTGGTTCACCGATAAGCATTGGTAGTTTCGTAGTTGTGCTCGAATCATGCGATCGAGTGTGATGAGTTGACTCGTCTAGGTCTAGGCGTCTTGCATGGTGTGCAATTATTTGAGCTTGCATGTGTTTCGAACGCTATTCATACCGTACAAACGAAGAAAAAGAACTTGTAGAGGACGCGCGAGTAGCGCAGTGGCAAGGCTTGGCAGTGGTCAGCCTGCCCACACGAGTTCGACTCCCAGCGGGAGCGAATTTAGGGTGTTCTCATTAGGGGAGTTACCCGTCTAGTCTCTTGCGCTCGTTTGTCCCAGCGCTAGAATCAGGAAAAGGGCGCAGTATTATAGCTCTAGGACTAGCTTGAGCACTAGTGGTGTGCGTGTGAGTGGGGTGTGAGTTGGTGCTTAAGTTCAGATACTACAGCTGTACTACCAAAAAGAGACCGAAAAAAAAGAACTTGTAGAAATGACTTCGAACTTCCTCTAGTTCAGTTTAACAGGCACACACGATTGTTCATGTGAAACTATGACCATTAATTTTAGCTAGTACTCCCTCCGATTGGAAATAAGTGTCGAAAATTTTGTACTAGCTTAGTATAAAGTTTGTACTATATTCCTGACAATTATTTCCTATCGGAGGGAGTAATTTTTTTTGACTTGGGCTACGGCGGGCTTACGCCAGCCTAAACATTTCATAACAAAACCTCAAAAGTACACGGGAGCATTACAATGGCAAGAGGGCCGAGGAGAAAGGAAAAAAAGGAGGGAGGGGGGGGGGGGGATAAGGGAGGGTCAAATATAATACACCAATTATTAAGAGGTGAAGAGGATTCCGGCGTTGTAAAACGGTAAGCCCAAAGCCGAACATCTCCGCTTCCAAATGCTCCAAGCAATTGCGAAAGCAATAGCCGCCTTTTCATAGTTGCGGAATTGAGTGCGGAGAAGGGTGCTGATGCTTGGCGTGTCCGGGGTGGGGAAGGCAATGTTGAAGAAGGCCCAAGCTTCGCGAGCACGATCACACTTGAGTACAAGGTGGTCCACATCTTCATCCCGAGGGCGAAGGGGGTAGGAGGCGGAATCTGCAAGGCCATGTCGGAACCGTCTCTCGTTGGTAGGAAGACATCGCCGCTTAGCAAGCCAGCATAATATCTTACACTTCAGTAGGCGATGATGCATGCAAAATACATGCATGAACTTTGTTGTTTATTGATGCATATTCCAACATATTAAGATGTTATTAGTTGTTATAATCATGTTTGCATTGATTTATGAGGATTTTCCATCGACCCCCCTTATTTTGGTTATAACTCTGCAGAACAGTAAAACCCTGTTTTGTGTATTTTGACGTTTCAGGAACCTTTCTGAACTCAAATTGACCTGCAATTTTTTTGGGTGTTAATATTTTATCACGAAAACCTTCTAGAGCACAAGAAGTCAACGAGGGGGGGGGAGGGTTGATGTCTACGCACACGTCTGTTCTTGTAGACAGTGTTGGGCCTCCAAGTGCAGAGGTTTGTAGAACAGCAGCAAGTTTCCCTTAAGTGGATCACCCAAGGTTTATCGAACTCAGGAAGGAAGAGGTCAAAGCTATCCCTCTCAAGCAACCCTGCAATTACGATACAGAAAGTCTCTTGTGTCCCCAACACACCCAATACACTTGTCAGATGTATAGGTGCACTAGTTCGGCGAAGAGATAGTGAAATACAAGCGGTAGTGATGATTATAAGTAGTAACTGTGATATGAAATAAGTATCGCTGCGAGCAAACATGTAACAAAACAGGAAGTAAACGGTGTGCAAAGCTTGGAAACAAGGCCTAGGGATCATACTTTCACTAGTGGACACACTCCCAACAAATATAACATAATTGAACAAATAAACAACTTCTCTTCACTATGGTACTCTGAATTACTCTCCTATTGAACAACACTAATCATTGCGTAGTGGCTACAGAAGCACCCCTTAAAGTTCAACAAGTACTTGACAAACACCACTCATAGAGATATCCAAATCAAATCACAACTCAAGATAGATATTATTGCAACTTAGACCAAGTACTAACACGGTGCACACACTGTCAACATTACACCATGAAAGGAGGAATAGATCACTTCAATACTATCATAGTGATAATTATTCTTATAATCCATAAGAGATCACAATCGTAGCCTAGACCAAGTACCACCATGATGCACGCACTGTCACCGTTACACCATGGCAGGAGGAATAGATTACTTTAATAACATCACTAGAGTACACATAATATCTGAATAATAACATCTACTTGTTCAACATGATACAAAGCTCACGATCACATAAAGATCACATCATGGGAGAGAGAGGTGAACCACATAGCTACCGGTAGAGCCCTCAGCCCCGGGGATGAACTACTCCCTCCTCATCATAGGAGACAGCAAGGTTGATGGAGATGGTTGTGAGGTCGATGGAGACGGCGGAGACGGCGATGGAGACCGATAGAGATGGCTTCGGGGGCACTTCCCGGTCCCGGCAGGGTGCTGGAATAGAGACTTCTGTCCCCCGAAATTTGGCTTCGACGGCGGCGGCGCTGCGGAACTGTTCTGGAAATTTCGCCGACTCCCTTAGGGTTTTCCGTCCCGAGGCTTTATATAGGCGAAGGGGCGTCGTCAGGGGGCAGCCAGGGGCTCCTCACACCAGGGTGGCGCGGCCAGGGCCTGGGCCGCGCCACCAATGTGTGAGGGCGGCCTCTGGCCCCCTCCGGCTCTCTTTCGGTCTTCGGGAAGCTTTCGGAAAAAATAAGACTTCTGGCTTTTGTTTCGTCCAATTCCGAGAATATTTCCTGTGTAGCTTTTCTGAAACACAAAAATAGCAGAAAACAGGGAACTGGCACTGTGGCATCTTGTCAATAGGTTAGTTCCGGAAATCGCATAAAAACGCCACAAAGTGTAACGAAACAGTAGGCAAATGGTGTAAAAACAAGCATGGAGCATCAAAAATTATAGATACGTTTGAGACGTATCAGCATCCCCAAGCTTAACTCCTGCTCGTCCTCGAGTAGGTAAGTGATAACAAAAGAAATAATTTTTGAGGTGACATGCACCTACACAATCTTGATCATATATGTAAGCATTGTGAGCTGGGATCATAAGAACTTAAAACATGGGTATGAAAGATATAATCTTTGACAATAAGAACTTGGCAACCATGTTATAACATGAAAAAGAACACACACAAAAGATCATGAAAATAAAACAATGAAAGTCAAACGTGTGTTCAAATCATAAGGAAAAACATACAAATGGTTTTCAGCTTGTCCTTCAAAGAGAGCAAAACATAAATGCATAGGACACCTTCAAGTTTAAGAGGGCGACTAGATACAAATAATTTGAGAACAAGTGAAACCAATAGTCATGAATCAATCAATGATAAACTTTGGGACAATGCACATTATACTCAGAATGACAACTATGCTCTCTTAATGGTGCATAAAGATAGAAGGTGGTGACTCAACATGAAAGTAAAAGAAAGGCCCTTCGCAGAGGGAAGCAGTGATTAAACATGTGCTAGAGCTTTTCATTTGTAAAACAGAGAGATAAAAATTGGTTTTGAGAGGTGGTTGTCTTTGTCAACGACTGGCAATGGGGTTCTTACTATCTTCCATACAAAAATGAAGCAAGTTTTTGAGTGAGAGAGATTGGCACTTTTGTGCTCTTTTATAAAGTTTGGCACTCCTCCCCACCTTTTTTCCTTTCTCAAACCATGGCTAACCGATTCCATCGGGTGCCCACCAACATTCACATACCATGGAGGAGTGCCTTTTTTCTTTCTTTTTTTCTCTTTTTTCTTTTCTTTTTGGAATAAGCAATATGGAAGATAGCAAATCCGACCACTACGTCCCCATGAGCTGAAAACAGTGTCACAAAACGAGAAGTATTTTGAAGGTTTTGAAAGGTAGCACATGAAAATTTACTTTGGAATGGCTTACAAAACCATGCATAGGAGTTTATAGTGGACACAATGGCAAACTTGGTTTTTAGGAGTTGAATGCACGAGTAGAGCTCATACTCAGTACAAAGTGAGGGCTAGCAAAAAGACTGGGAGCGACCAACTAAGAGAGCAATAACGGCCATAATCATGCAAAGCGACAAAGCAACATTAAAAGAAGCATAAGATGGCATCAAAAGTCAAAAACTAAATGATCATAGAGGCTATATGTAACTTATTTTGTAGTCAACATGGTGTAAGCATGTGCCAAGTCAACCCAAATAAAGCATCAAAGGAGAAAACCAAATAAATGCTTCCATATAATAAAAACAACGCATGATTTTTTCAAAGGCTCATTAAGCAATCTCAGTCATTTGAGACATGTCATGCTATAGCAAAACCACTAAGCATACTATCAAAAAGATATCAAACACGACATGCAAAAGCCTAGGCCGCAGTCTACACAAGCTCCTTCTTGTACCACTTTTTTGCATAAAGCTTTTTCTCTTTTCCAACACCATTCAAACCTTTTTGAGAAAACTCTTTTGAGGAAAACCAACATAGACCATAGGTCCAAATACACCTTGATGCAAGGATAAAACAAGATCTGAACACAAATCAAGGCAAAAAATGCAAGCTAAACGCAGTAGCAGAAAAAGAGAACACTCATTGAACGATAAGAGTGAAAACTAGAGTGTTCTTGGCAAATGAAAAGCAAGGAAACTTCTCCAAAAGAAATATGATGTGATCTAACCATTTATTGTAGCAAACAAAACAAAAGAAAACTGAAAACAAAAATAAAGATGCTCCAAGAAAAACGCATAGTGCATGAAGCAATAAAAATATAGTGTCTTGAAAGGTGACCTGATTTTTGCCGATGAAGAAGGGGTGCCTCGGGGGCATCCCCAAGCTTTGATGCTTGTACTTCTTGGATATTTCTTGGGGTGATGCATGGGCATCCCTAAGCTTGAGATTTTGTCCATTCTTCAACTCATCTCATCATTCTCCAATCCCTACATTTGAAAACTTCCTTCATACAAAACTAAACACAATTCTATTAGCAACATTAGTGTAAGCATAACATTGAATCAACCCTTTTTACTTTAGGTTTCAACTCAAAACCACCACATATATAGCACATACTACTGTATCAACTTCCCCAAAAGTTCCGTGATCAAAAGAACTCAAAAGAAAGCGATAAAACGGCAAACACAAATATTGACAGAAATCTGTCAAAACAGAACAGCTGACAAAGGTCGAATTTTTTAGGCATTTTCTGTTGCTCAAATAAAAAAGTGTTCAACTAACGAAAGTTTGGACATAACCTGGGGCATATGCACAAGAAATCGCAGGTCCAAAAGATATACAGAGAATTTATACGAATTTTTACGGTGCAGCACTAAAAACTGTTTCAGGACAGCAACATCCCCAAATCTTACCTCACTCAAATTAGAGGCTTCTCTTGGCACAAAAACGAAGTAAAAATGATAAGGAGCGGTTATTACAGTAGTAATAACTTCCAAGACTCAAATAAAAGAAAAATTACTGAAAAATAAACAATGGGTTATCTCCCAAGAGTGCTTTTCTTTAACGCCTTTGAGCTAGGCGCAGTAATTTGCAAAGATGCTCATGTGGGCGCCATATAAGAGCTTGAGGCAAAGGCGCCATATAGGAACTTAAAGCAATAGAGAGCATCAAAAAGCAAGTGTAAAAGACATTTATATCTGAACCACTTCCTATGCATAGGAATCTTGTAAGAAAATAAATCAACGAGGCACATAGTAGCAAGCATGGATAGATAAAACAAGTGCCACTTCAAGATTTGCAACATAAAGAGGGGAAATTTAATATTGTTGAGATCCATCAAACCATGTTTCTCTCTCTCATAATAACTTTCAGTAGCATCATGAATAAAACTAACAATATAACTATCACATAAAACATCCCTATCATGAGCCACATGCATAAAAGAATTAATACTCACCACAGGAACAATAGTAGTAGGAGCAGATTCAACCGAATAATTATTCTCATAACCATAATCATCATAAATAGGAGGCATATTGTAATCATAACTAATTTTATCCTCAATAGTAGGAGAACTGAAAATATTATACTCATCATCATAACCATCATAAACTAGAGGTTTAGTATCATCACAAGCTAGAGAACAACTATTTCGCAAAGCATATTCTTCAAACATATCATCATAAGAAGGAACATCACATATGGGAGATAAAATATCATCAGAGCAAACTTTCTCCACTAAAGCTGGGGAACTAAAAATATCATGCTTAACAAAACCAGCTTCCCCAAGCTTAGACTTTTCTATAGCATTATCAACAACGGTGTTCAAAGCATTCATACTAACAACACTATTAGCATGCAAATTAAGCTCCAAAGGTTTTTTAATTTTCTCATCAAATCTAAAATCAGGAAAAAGACTAAAGAACTCTTTATTTTCCATTAAGCCTAACTAGTGAAAATAAAAATAAGAAACAAAAAGATGTAATTGCAGAATCTAAAGAAAATAACTCCGAGCACTCACACAGGAGGATGCGAGTACCTTTTACCTTACCTCCCTGGCAACGGCGCCAGAAAAGAGCTTGATGTCTACGCACACGTCTGTTCTTGTAGACAGTGTTGGGCCTCCAAGTGCAGAGGTTTGTAGAACAGCAGCAAGTTTCCCTTAAGTGGATCACCCAAGGTTTATCGAACTCAGGGAGGAAGAGGTCAAAGCTATCCCTCTCAAGCAACCCTGTAATTACGATACAGAAAGTCTCTTGTGTCCCCAACACACCCAATACACTTGTCAGATGTATAGGTGCACTAGTTCGGCGAAGAGATAGTGAAATACAAGCGGTAGTGATGATTATAAGTAGTAACTGTGATATGAAATAAGTATCGCTGCGAGCAAACATGTAACAAAACAGGAAGTAAACGGTGTGCAAAGCTTGGAAACAAGGCCTAGAGATCATACTTTCACTAGTGGACACACTCCCAACAAATATAACATAATTGAACAAATAAACAACTTCTCTTCACTATGGTACTCTGAATTACTCTCCTATTGAATAACACTAATCATTGCGTAGTGGCTACAGAAGCATCCCTTAAAGTTCATCAAGTACTTGACAAACACCACTCATAGACATATCCAAATCAAATCACAACTCAAGATAGATATTATTGCAACTTAGACCAAGTACTAACATGGTGCACACACTGTCAACATTACACCATGAAAGGAGGAATAGATCACTTCAATACTATCATAGTGATAATTATTCTCGTAATCCATAAGAGATCACAATCGTAGCCTAGACCAAGTACCACCATGATGCACGCACTGTCACCGTTACACCATGGCAGGAGGAATAGATTACTTTAATAACATCACTAGAGTACACATAATATCTGAATAATAACATCTACTTGTTCAACATGATACAAAGCTCACGATCACATAAAGATCACATCATGGGAGAGAGAGGTGAACCACATAGCTACCGGTAGAGCCCTCAGCCCCGGGGATGAACTACTCCCTCCTCATCATAGGAGACAGCAAGGTTGATGGAGATGGCTGTGAGGTCGATGGAGACGGCGGAGACGGCGATGGAGACCAATGGAGATGGCTCCAGGGGCACTTCCCCGTCCCGGCAGGGTGCCGGAACAGAGACTTCTGTCCCCCGAAATTTGGCTTCGACGGCGGCGGCGCTGCGGAACTGTTCTGGAAATTTCGCCGACTCCCTTAGGGTTTTCCGTCCCGAGGCTTTATATAGGCGAAGGGGCGTCATCAGGGGGCAGCCAGGGGCTCCTCACACCAGGGTGGCGCGGCCAGGGCCTGGGCCGCACCACCTATGTGTGAAGGCGGCCTCTGCCCCCCCCCTCCGGCTCTCTTTCGGTCTTCGGGAAGCTTCCGGGGAAAATAAGACTTCTGGCTTTTGTTTCGTCCAATTCCGAGAATATTTCCTGTGTAGCTTTTCTGAAACACAAAAATAGCAGAAAACAGGGAACTGGCACTGTGGCATCTTGTCAATAGGTTAGTTCCGGAAATCGCATAAAAACGCCACGAAGTGTAACGAAACAGTAGGCAAATGGTGTAAAAACAAGCATGGAGCATAAAAAATTATAGATACGTTTGAGACGTATCAAGGGTACGAGGCCCAAAAGAGACCAGGTGGCGCGGGCCCCTAGCCAAGCCGCGCCACCTAGGTCCGTTTGATCCTCAGACCTCCATGTCATCCACCTTCATCCCAGAATGCTCAACCTGACCTAAAATGACTATATAAAGACCCCTCGAGGCGTTCCCTCGAGGAGGCAGCTGAGAAACACGAAACAGAAAACAGAGGCTATTCCAGCAAAGATTGGAGGGGAAAACACTGCCGGAGTCACCCCGGCTGCTTCTTCAACCTCTCCGACATCACCACCATCACCATCATCATGAGGAGGGAGTAGTCCACCTCTGGACTATGGATTTGTGGCAGTAGCTTGTTCTATTTCTCTCTGATGCTATGATTGTTTAGATGCCATATGAGCTACCTAACATGATTATGGCACATATTATGTAATTCCCATGTGGTGGATCTTTATTTTATCAGATGATCAATGAGATTTGATATGTTATTATGTTCTTGATGTATGAGTAGATGCATATTGTTACCCCATTCTTTATTACTTGTTCCGATCCAACTTGTATGCAAGAGCACGAGAGGGGAATGGTATGTATTAGACGGAGTAACTAGGTAGTAGTGAATTGTGAACAGAATTCATGATCTGCTATGGTGTTTTACCAATCCACGGTTACCTCACTAGGGATAAAAAGAATGTATGTGCTATAATTTCTTAGTGACGCTGAAAATTCCAAGCGGCATTCATAGACATTGTTCTATCAAAATATGTCCAAGCGGTAGCATATTTGATATTCAACATCATGTCAAAGTACCTAAGGCTATACTCTATTAATTCTTAATACTCTCATAATACTCTTCGCTAATATGGATGTATCTAGCTCTAAAATGTGTCTAGATACATCCTTACTAGCGAAGAGTAATATAGGTCGAAGAAAGTACTAGATTGTCTGAAGTGTATTCCTTTCTAGTAGAGTATAAATAAGATGTGTTGCATCATCTTTATTTTAGGACGTCATGCCCATATGAATATTATCAAGTTAACATAATAAAAATTATGTCGATGTTTCGGTCATCTATCTCGTGCTTAATGTCACCACAACTTTATGAGAGAGTAGACAAGTAAACCCATGAACCCCGGTCCAATTTTAATCATAAGAAACACCTTTCCAACACTTGCATGTGTCTTTGAATTTTCATCTTTAAATAAATCCGAAAATATAAAAACATATTTACTTTCTTGTAATCACATCAAAAACCCAGACACCTTATTCATATCATTTTAGTTGCATTATAGCTTTAGTTTACTTTCCCGCATCATATTTACTTTATTGCATTGCTATTTATTTTATTGCATCTGTTATTTTATTGTACTTAAATTTAACACCTTGTGCTTGACAACTACTCGGTGGAGTTGGGGACGCAAGACAAGGAGATTGTTTTGCAGGTTGCCTAACGAGAACGAAGAGAGCTTTTACGACTGTTCCCCAAGAGTTCAATATAAACCCCGAGTTCCCTTATGAGGAAAATTTACTCTTGCTACAACACTCTGCACTTGGAGTCCCAACAAAGTGGCACATTTCTTAGTGTCATCAGGCGGCACTCCGCCAAACCAGGATCGCTAACTCATCAGTTGGCAAATGCGAAAAGAAGTTAGAGCAGAAATCTTTATTTGAAAGATTATTGTTGGTGAGACGGCAAACTCTATCATCCGAATCTTTGGGGCGAAGTTCGAAGGCGCTAAGCTCGGAGTTAATGGCAAGGAGGTTAGCCTCCGCGGCATGGGAGAGCCAAGGTTGGAGGGTGGGACGAAGGCTAGAAGAGAGGATGAAGGACACATTAGCGTTAGGGTGGGTAGAGTAGGAGTAGAGAGCAGGGAATCTCTCGAAGAGGGGAGATTCTCCGATCCAACAGTCGTGCCAGAAGGCAGAGGAGATGCCATTCCCAACCCGGACTTTGAAGATCGAATGGAAAGAAGGAAGCCCAACCACGATAGTCAGTAAAATATGAATGATATCTCCAAAAAAGCTGTATGGTTGAAAACATCTTTTCAATATGGATCAAAAAATGTATAGTTTCTACGACACATATCTTATATACTTTGTTGATAAAATGGGTCATCAAAATTTATCCTTGAACACAACGTGTTTATACGTGCCTGTTAAACCGAACAGGAGAAAGTACTCGTCATTGGTTTAATAATACTTCTACCATGTACTCCATTGACGGGTTTTCATTGATACCAGGGCACCTATGTTGAGTTCGTTCACTTTGATGCTCAACATGCATGTGGTGGTAGTAGTTTGTGATAGGGTAACTTTATGCATCTAGGCTAGATCTCGACGAGATAGAACTGTCTATGCCTTGAATCACTGTGATCTGAGAGGAGAAACAGAGAGAGATCTGAGAGAGAGAAGAGTACCTGCTCCTTGGCTCGAAGAACTCGAGCCAAAGGCCATGGCGACGGCGTGAGCTAGGGTGAGTGAGGGTGGCGGCGGTGGTGTGCTTCCTGTGACCAAGCGCTAACCGTAGATCGGTAGGGTGTGTCGGTGGGTCGATGGCAGTCGCGGTGAACCTCATACAGTGAGCCCCGGCCCCCACCTCTGTTAATATAGCGCTGCCACAGGGGCCCACCAACCATATTCGGTTCGACGCCCCCGATCAGGGCGCGAGAGGGGGAGTGGATAGAGTCGTTGGACTCGATGCCCTGTGAGATCAATCTAACATTCTCCCCCTTGATCTCAACTTTACTTTATACTTTATACTTTACTTGTTTCATCACGGATCAGTACATAGAGCATGTTTCATCGTCACAGCTCAATTGCCGATAGAATCAGACAGCCACTATACACTTCTCTGTTTTGAAACAAATTCTGTTACTTTTGGGCCTCTTATGATCCAGGAATCATAGGCTTGCCATTAAACCCATGCCGGCTAAGTGTTCCTTGAACACATTGGGTGGTAAGCCTTTCGTTAGCGGATCCGCAAGCATATCCTTTGTCCTTATATGCTCGAGTCTTATAGTTTGATCCTGGATTTTATCTTTCACAACATAATACTTTACTTCTATTCGTCTGGTAGCTTTACTCGACTTGTTGTTGTGAGCATAAAATACTGCAGGCTGGCTGTCACAGTACATCTTTATTGGTTTGTCAATACAATCCACTACTTTCAAGTCGGGTATAAATTTCTTTAGCCATAACACCTGATTTGTGGCCTCAAAATATGCTATAAATTCAGCATACATCGTGGATGATGCAACTATTGTCTGTTTGCAGCTTCTCCACGAAATAGCCCCTCCTGCGAGAGTGAACACATATCCTGTTGTGGATTTTCTTTCATCTTTGTCTCCCGCATAATCTGCATCGGAATACCCTTTTATCTCTAGGGAATCAGATCTTCTGTAAGTTAGCATGAGGTCTTTTATGCCTTGCACGTAACGCAACACTTTCTTTACCATCTTCCAGTGCTCTATGCCTGGATTTGACTGATATCTACCGAGTACCCCGGTGATAAAAGCTAAGTCAGGGCGAGTGCACACTTGTGCATACTGTAAGCTTCCAATAGCCGAAGCGTATGGTACTGCTTTCATTTGATCGATCTCATATTGACTCTTGGGGCATTGATATTCCCCAAAACTGTCGCCCTTGACTATCGGAGCATGTGTGGCATTACTCTTATGCATATTATACTTTATTAGAACTTTTTCTAAATATGCCTTCTGTGATAGTCCTAACACTCCATTCTTTCTATCTCGGTGAATTTCTATGCCCAAAACATATGAAGCTTCACCAGGATCTTTCATATCAAAGTTTGAGGACAAAAACTTCTTTGTTTCTCGCAGAAGACTAACATCACTGCTAGCAAGCAGGATATCATCCACATATAAGATTAGGAAAATATATTTCCCACTTTTAAACTTTGCATAAATGCAGTTGTCCTCGATGTTTTCTTTAAATCCAAATCTTTTGATGGTATCATTAAACTTTAGATACCACTGTCTAGAGGCTTGCTTTAATCCATAAATGGATTTCTTTAGACGGCATCCCATGTGTTCCTTCCCCTCCATGAAAAAACCCTTGGGTTGTTTCATGTAAACTTTTTCTTCTAAATCTCCATTTAGAAATGCCATCTTTACATCCATTTGATGCAACTCTAAATCAAAATGTGCAACTAGTGCCATTATGATTCTGAAGGAATCCTTACATGATACTGGAGAAAATGTCTCATTGTAATCTACCCCTTCTCTTTGTGTAAATCCTTTTGCCACTAGACGCGCTTTTTACTTTTCTATATTCCCATTAGAGTCATACTTTGTTTTGTAGACCCATTTGCAGCCTACTGTTTTGGCTCCTTTGGGAATTTCCTCTAAGTCCCAAACATTGTTGGAACTCATCGACCTCATTTTATCTTCCATGGCCTCTAGCCACTTCGATGAGTTGGGGCCTCCCATAGCTTCTTCATATGAGGTGGGATCACCTTCCATATGAACTGTTTCTGTGTTATAAACTTTATAGTCAGTAGAAATAGCTGATTTCTTGACTCTTTTGGACCTTCTAAGGGCCTCATTCTCTGGCTCATTATGTACCTCAACTTCTGGTACATCTATTAAAGGTGGCTGCTGCAGCTCCCTTTCATGCTCAACAAAGGATTCAGTCGGCTCCTGACGGACAGGTTCCGAATCTTCATACCTTGTTGTCATGGGTGGAGTTACAACAGGTGCTTGCACCGCAACCTCAGGGATTGTTGGTGCAGGCACAACAGGTAGCGAGAAAAATGGCTCCTGAATCATCGGATTAGGTGCATGCACCCTCTTCTCCTCAAGATCAATTTTCCGAGCTACCATGCTCCCCCTCATCAATTCGTCCTCCAAGAAGACAGCATGTCTCGTTTCTACAAACTTTGTGTATTTGTCTGGACAGTAGAAACGATAACCTTTTGATCTGTCAGGATAGCCAATGAAGTGGCAAGTTACTGTTTTGGGGTCTAACTTTGCAATATTTGGATTAAATACTTTTGCCTCAGCTGGGCTCCCCCAGACCCTTAAGTGGCGCAGGGAGGGAACTCTCCCTGTCCACAACTCGTACGGTGTTTTGGGCACCGACTTGCTTGGTACTCTGTTGAGAATGTGAATGGCGGTTTTAAGCGCCTCCATCCATAATCCCAATGGCAGGGTGGAATAACTCATCATACTGCGCACCATATCCATAAGAGTACGGTTGCGCCTTTCAGCTACTCCATTTTGCTGAGGTTCGCCCGGCATTGAATACTGGACGACTATTCCATTTTCCTGTAAGAACCTTGCAAAAGGTCCAGGTACTTGACCATATGGAGTGTGCCGACCGTAGTACTCCCCACCACGATCGGACCGGACTATCTTAATTCTTTTATCATGTTGATTTTCAACTTCTGCATTGAATATTTTAAATTTATCCAATGCTTCAGACCTTTCTTTAATTGGATAAATGTAACCATATCGGGAGTAATCATCTGTGAATGTTATGAACGAGTCATAGCCATCCACACTTTTCACAGAAAACGGTCCACAAATATCAGTGTGGATGATTTCTAGTGTCGCTGTACTTCGGTTTGCACCCTTTTTAATTTGCTTTACATACTTTCCTTTTATGCAATCTATGCATTGTTCTATATCGGAGAACTCTAACAGAGGAAGAATATCATTTTTAACGAGGTTTTCGATTCTTCCCCTCGAAATATGGCCTAATCGACAGTGCCATAACTTCGATGAGTCATGAGTTCTCTTTCTTTTCTTTTGTTCTTTGTTCGACAAGGAAGTTTGTTCATTCATATTACACACAGAATGCACTTTTTCACGTAAGGATAACAAATAAAGCTCGTTGTGAAGTAAAGCAACACCCACACAAGCATCTTTAAACCATATGGCACACTCGCCGTGTGCAAAATAACAGTCATAACTGTCTTTATCCAAACGTGATACACTTATTAAGTTTATGTGAAGTGAAGGAACAAATAAAAAATCTCTAAGCAGAATCGAAAAACCATCAGCTAACTCCAAGGAGATGTCGCCAACAGCTTCCACGTCTGCTTGAACTCCATTCGCAACTTCAATGCATCTTTCGTTTCTTTTCATAGTCCTTGTCGAATGAAATCCCTGTAAAGAATTTGCAACATGAACAGTTGCACCTGAGTCAATCCACCAAGTAGATTTTGAAAACTTTGAATACATGGATTCATTAACAAAAGAAACTGTATCTATACCTTTCCTTGCCATTATGGACTTGAGCCATTCTGGACAGTCTTTCTTGAAGTGCCCAGTCTTCTTGCAGTGGAGACACTGGTCTTTATCCACTGGGAGAGTGGGCTGATGATACTGTTGGGGACCTTTGCCATATGGCTTGGAGGGAGAACCTTGATTGCTGTTCTGGAAGTTCTGGTAGTTCATTTTCCTGTTGTCCTTGACATAGTTGATTGAACCACCATTTGAGGCTTTAAGCCTATCTTCCTCTTGTACACACATGGCAATCATCTTTTCTATGTCCCATTTATCAGGGGACATGTTGTAGTTGATAACAAAGTTATCAAACTCTTTAGGCAATGATGCCATGACAAGGTGAACAAGCAGAGCAGGCTTTAATTCCAGATCAGCATCCATGGGCTTCATTTTAGAAGCCATGTTGCTCATCCTCAAGATGTGCTCCCTGATGCCATGTGCACCTCCTGTGTACTTTTCTGTGACCAGCTGTTTGAGCAGCTAGGTAGCATACACCTTTGAAGAGCCAGTGAACTGGCTCTTTACCTTTTCCAGAAACTCTCCAACGGAAATACACTCTGCGATTGAGCCCGCAATGGCGTTCTCAATCGTATTCTTTATAAAGGCCATGCACTTTTTGTTTGCATTGACCCACTTTTGGTTCTCTAGCACATATGTCAGCTCCACGGGAGCAAAGTCCTTTTCCTTTTTGTCCCATGCAGCATCATCATCCTTTGCATCTCTGATTGGCCCTGTCGGCTTGACTGGCTGTGGAGTGTCCACAACCCAGTCGACCTCAGCGCAGACAAAAGCCAGATCAACTTTCTTCCTCCACTCAGTGTAGTTGTCACCCCTGAGCGTCGGAACGTCTTTGAGGCAACTCATCAGACTGTAGCCTCCTGAAATTCACAAAGATGTGAGATAACAAAACAATTGCATGCATTAATCCAACGTTGGCATAAATCAACACATACAACTGTTTGTGCAATTAAAACTATATTACCGTTGGGCAAAAGTAGAGATAAATGCACCTTTTATCATATAATAAACAAATCATGATCATGTTATTAACAACGTTGGTTATATAATAACAGAATCACAATCACTTTTAATATTACTTTATCACATCTTTCAAAAATTTCAATTACCACTTTATTGCATTTAAGCAATTTATTTTAACTATTTGCAGCGGAAACATGAATTAAGAAATTCATTAACTTTATACTTTACAGAAAAGTTTCTGTCACTTTTGAATTCTCTAAACAAATTTTTCGTTGGAATAATTTGAATAGAAAAGACTATATGAAATTTGCCTAAAATCTGAGCAAAAAACAATAAAACTGTGTTCTGTAGAAAAAAATAACAGAAAAACCTATTCGGCCCGCAGGCTAAACGCGGCCCACGGCCTTCTTTACTCGCTGGGCGCCCCTGTGCGGCAGTTAAACGCCGCCGCCCCTTTTGCGGCCCAGCTGGGCGCGGCCCAAAAGCCCTGCCAGCACCCGCCGTTTGCCCCCGACCGTCGGATGAGATCCGACGGCCGAGCGGGCTCTTCGCTGGGTCAAAATGACCCCGACCTGTTCGGGAAACCCTAGCGCCCCACTCTGTCTCTGTCCCGTCCTCTCTCGCTGTCACCGCGCGTGGCGGCTAGAGGCCGACGAGTCCCCGTCCCCGCGGCCGGCGCGCCGCCGGCGACGGCCGGAGCTCACCGCGGCGGCGGCGGTGGACGGCGCACACCGTCCCGCTTCTTTTCCTCTCTCACGCGGCGACGGCCAGAGGAGGTCGAGTCCCCGCTGCCGGCGACGGCCGGCACCCCCTCGCCAGCGGGGCCCTCTTCCTTTCTTCTATTTCTCTTTCTCTGCCTTTTCTCCCATCCATGGTCAGCGACCTGACAGCGAGTGAGAGGAGCACAAGACGCACTGTCCCCTTTGCACCATTGCCATCCCCTTCGCCGGTTGCACGTTCCCCTTGCGGTGAGCGCGCCGCCGTCGAACGGTTTGGCGGCGGTGCCCTTTGCCCCTGGAAGGGGTAGGTGTTCTTCTTCCTGATGCCTCGGCTTGCCGATGCGCATCGGGATCGAGAGGAACAAGCGCGGCCATGGTGGCGGCGCACTTTGCCGGCGACGCCGGTGAGTATCCTTTTCCCTTTCTCTCTGTTTCTTTTAGGGTTCGAGTACAGTGGGATTCGGTGGGTTATGGTATGAACTAGGGTTAGGAATCTAAAACTTTTACTGTCTAACCGAGGAGATCTACCACCTAAAGCCTAGCTCTGATACTATTGATAGGGTAACTTTATGCATCTAGGCTAGATCTCGACGAGATAGAACTATCTATGCCTTGAATCACTGTGATCTGAGAGGAGAAACAGAGAGAGATCTGAGAGAGAGAAGAGTACCTGCTCCTTGGCTCGAAGAACTCGAGCCAGAGGCCATGGCGACGGCGTGAGCTAGGGTGAGTGAGGGTGGCGGCGGTGGTGTGCTTCCTGTGACCAAGCGCTAACCCTAGATCGGTAGGGAGTGTCGGTGGGTCGATGGCAGTCGCGGTGAACCTCGTACTGCGAGCCCTGGCCCCCACCTCTGTTAATATAGCGCTGCCATAGGGGCTCACCAACCATATTCGGTTGGACGCCCCCGATCAGGGCGCGAGAGGGGGAGTGGATAGAGTCGTTGGACTCGATCCCCTGTGAGATCAATCTAACAGTTTGCACGCAGTTTTGTTTTTCTATTTATCAGTATGAACAAAAAGAAATCAGACTATGCTATCTATGGTGGATTTTACTTTTGAGATTTTATACGGTGCAAATTGTGCCACCTGCCGAGCACGACTCAAGGGTTGACTGACTAGTCACGCATGTTGCTGAATAGAATGAAAGAATCTTCTGCAAACCTACTCCTTCCGTTCCGGTGTATAGGTCTTACGCGTATTCTTAGATCGTTATTTTGACTAATATAATCTAAATTTTATAATATAAAAATTATATCATTAGAAAGTACAAAGTTTGAAGTTTTTAGTGATATATAATTTATAGTATATAACTTGTATTACGTTGGTCAAAATGATGACCTAAGGACACGCGCAGGACCTATACGCCGGGACAGAGGGAATATACTCGGAAGGATCATTGTGACAGCGGCGCATATAATATTCAGGATTTCATCCATGCCTCCAAGTGGTGAACTAGGGCGTCAAGATTGTCCACTATTGTTTCTCGAAAGCTGCATGGACAAATCCCAGCGAAACATGCAAAAACAATCAGTTTAAACCTGAATATTGGAGTCTAGCTGCAATTTCCTCACAAACAAGTGAAGTCAGTGTGACCTCCCGCGTGCGTTCCATGCTACCAGCCGGTTTTTCTTAACGGCGTTCCCATGTTAGCCGTTAACTTAATTATGTTTGTACAGTTTGTTGTGAGCGTTCGATATACATTCGTCGTTGGTTACCGTTCACTATAAAATTATGCAACCACGCTATGCGCTCGAGTCACGCAGAGGGAGATGGGTTTGACTTGCTCAGGTGTCTTTCATGGGCTAATCATTACCAGTACTCTTATATTCATATTACTTGTCGCTAGTATGGACGTATCTAAACACTAGAATATATAGATACATTTATATTAGCGACAAGTATCGAGGATATCATCGCTCTGGCAAACGGCATCGAGGGAGTAGCGGGGCCGCCAATTCATGGCGGACGAGCGGTGAGCCATGGCCGCCTAAACAAAGAATCGTAGGGACGCGCAGAAAATTGCCGCCGTGGCTCTGTCGATCGAGGAAGCCGCAAAGATGGCGGTAGAGGAGGCCGCATCAGCGACGGCGGAAGATGCTGCACCCCATCGCGTGACCACCGAGGCTGATAAATCGGCGCAGGCTGCCGCCCATGCCGAGATGGAGGCGTAGGAGGCTGCTGCCCTCGCAACCATGGGGACTATCACTGAGCGTCTCATGGAGGGCACGCCAGCGATGGTGGCGTGACAGCATCTGAGGAACACCAGCTCAGACGCAGCTGCCGAGGCGGATGCTGCGACATTAACGACGGCGTGGAGGTGAGAGAAGACCGCTGCAAGGATGTCAAGATGGATGGCGATTAGGGAGAGGAAATGTGAGGCCCACAAAGCAGTGTCAGCATGATTAGGAAGGTGGCATGGCGGTGCATCCGAGGGACATGGTAGATTCGGTGGCGCGGAGGGAGGCGAGGGCTAGGGGACCCGAAGGCGCCATCGTAGGTAGAAGGGGCGTCCTAGCTACACCGACGCCAGGGGGACGATGCCCTTATGTAGCTTGTAATTTAGTTTAGTTTAGCTTATTTACCAAATATTGCCATATTGGCCTATCAAAATGAAAAATATGCCATCCGGTGGCTTATCAATGAAACTAGTTAGCTTACATGTGGGCGAGGGGAGGATCCAATCCCCGTGTGTGGGCTGTTCGCGCAAGGAATGTGCTATAACGGACAGCAAACGTCCATGCTGTATGTTTGTGGTCCATTATTAGGTCATGCATTTTTGTGGCAACCCGTTAGAGATGTCCTTACTCCTCGATTCCAGGAGTGGCATGGGACGAATGAGAGAAAGGTAACTTAAGAAAAAAAAAATCAAAAAACTATATGGCTTATATAAAAAACGGAGGGAGTATTTCTTCAGCTCGAAAGAAGGCTTGACATTTCACTCGAGTAATATTACTATCCTATTAAGGAGAGAATATGACAACTAACATAATTACACTTCTGGCAGAAAAACAAATGTTTAACGAACAAAAGCATGGCTTATTGAAATGTAATGTTGTCCCATTCATGTGGCGTATTAGCAGCGTGCCGGTTGCATTCCGCTGAAGAGAATGAAGGGATTATCGCCCCACCCAATTGCGTGCCATCTCGTCGCCGGCTTAAGAACCCACGAGCGCGCGCGTCTCCATTTGTCGCTCCGGCCCTTCTTTAAAACCCCGCGCGTATCACGCCATTTGATTGACCATACGCTCCCATCACCCTCCCCCCTTCAGCTTCAATTAAGGGTGGCCAAACCAGCCCATCTCAGAGAGCCGCCACACAGGACACAGCCATGGTGGTAGGCTCCGATGGCGGCGGCGGCGTCGTGCGCCGGCGCGGGTGCACGTGCTCGAAGGAGGACTTCTTCCCGGAGGAGTCCTTCTCGAGCTGGGCGGCGTACGGGCGCGCGCTGCGGAGCACGGGCCACCGGCTGGCCGACCGGCTGACGTCCCGGTCCCTGGAGGCGACGGAGCTGCACGAGGTGCGCGCCCGGAGCGGCGCCGACATGAAGCGGGACCTCACGTGGTGGGACCTCGCCTGGTTCGGCGTCGGCGCCGTCATCGGCGCCGGCATCTTCGTTCTCACGGGGCAGGAGGCCAGGGAGGTCGCCGGCCCCGCCGTCGTCCTCTCCTACGTCGTCTCCGGGTTCTCCGCCATGCTCTCCGTCTTCTGCTACACAGAGTTCGCCGTCGAGATACCCGTCGCAGGTAAACTGTTTTACACGCATACTCACATCCACAAGTGCTGGAGCTTGCGCCACATTTAAATTCGGAGTCTTTAAATTCGCAATAATAAGAAGATACTGTATGATCCATAGTTCAAAGATTTTTCTCGTCGTCGTCATCATCTGACAGTTAATCAAGCTGTTCTTTTAGAAAAAAAAGCTTATACGAGATCGTCATATAGTATACCAGTTGTACTACTATTTTGATTGATGCACAAGTAGTATTTTAGTGATGGAAATAGTGCTTAACGTCGGTAATTTGATGGATAAGCTCGCACTTAGAAATTGGAACGATTCTTCTGTCACCTCTAAAGAAGTCCAAGCACGCAGCAGGTAAAATAGAAAGATTCTAGCAGAATACACAATTATAATTAGAAAGATTCTCGTGAATATACAATTTGGGCACCGTGGTGCTAACGTAGTATAACTTCAATTAGGTAGAAGAATACAAAGGTGCTACATATGTGTCTGGCATGTCTACATGAGTGGGCAGGCGGTTTATAAATCACCTCAGTTAGTTATCAAATTAAAAAACGAGGGATGAGGATCTCGAATTGTTGATCTTGTCTGCACTGCCCATATCGATCGATCTCACTAACTTGAATCTGTCCACCACGTCACTACCAGTACAGCGTAACAGCAACTTATATTAGTCTTTCAAAGGGACCAGTCAAAGGCTAGAGCAAGCCTTGTGGCATTCTTTTTCTCCGTGATGTTATCCAGTTGACTCACTCACTTGGATTCTTGAACGTCACGTACCTAATATGTTTAAAAATCATTTTCTCCTTTGAAAATTAACGGTTTATATAAGAATGGTGCCCGTCAATTCTGTTTGGACTTTGAAGGATAGTTCACACTGCCCATAAGCCAGCTATTCTGAGCAGTACGTACTAGTACGAGTAGACTAGTACTCCCTCCTCGTTCACAAATATAAGACATTTTAGATTTTTTAAATTAAATAAGATACACATTACAATGAGTGAATCTACGTACTAAAAATAGACTAAATACATACAAATGTAGATGAATCTATAGAAGGCTAAAACATCTTATATTAGTGAACGGAGGGAACACTAGTTGATTTGATCAATTGCTCTGCTTCGTCCTGATGAAATTCTCATCGTTTGACCAAATAGTAATGGTATTTCTGGAAGTAGATAGTGACAGGGAGGTTATGGACTTGTGAGTTTTACATCTAGATTAGGGAGACGATTTTCTTGAATACCGATACGTGGGTTGGTTTCTAGAAGCTATTCTAGAAACATCTGTTAATTTTGGGAACATGAAACATGACACACAGTCACATAAACACGCACACTATGGCTAACACAAGAGTCACTTAGTCAGCATTTGTAAAGCAGAAAGGGCATCAATGCAATCGTTAGTTCTGTTGTATAGAGTTGTCACCGCATGGCTTATAGGCTTTAGGTTGGCCTTGTTGCAGTCTGTTGTGCTAAACTTGCTAATGAAAGTTATCGGGTCGATGGGTTTATCATGATCAAGTGCACTACCAACATGCTTAGGCTCGGTTTTTGGCATCGCAGTGGATCAGACTTCAGATTTTGTGCAAGTACAAAATGGGGGAAATGTTTGTCTCAGCAGTTGACTCATCTGAGTCCAGTCACTCTATAAATTAAAATTCACCACTCGGATTAGTAGCGTTGATGCAGTTCTTTGCATGAGTACATACACCAGTATTTTAAGTGACTTTACGTTACTAGTAGCTACTGTTTTGCTGCTAACTGTAAGTATTACCTCCATCTCAAAATGTAAGCTTTTTTAAAGAGCTAAGTTAGCTCTCTAAAAAGGCTTACATTTCGGGATGGAGGTAGTAATTTCTTAGTTTAGCTACATAGTAACATAAACATTATGGGTGTGCATTTGCAGGCGGTTCGTTCGCGTACCTCCGGGTGGAGCTGGGCGACTTCATGGCGTTCGTGGGGGCGGGCAACATCCTCCTGGAGTACTGCATCGGCGGCGCGGCGGTGGCCCGGGCGTGGACGTCCTACTTCGCCACGCTGCTCAACCATCAACCCAACGACTTCCGCATCCACGCCACCTCGCTCTCCGAGGAGTACTCCCGCCTCGACCCCATCGCCGTCGTCGTCATCACGCTCATATGTGCCTTCGCCGTCATCAGCACCAAGGGCTCCTCCCGCTTCAACTACATCCTCTCCATCGTCCACATCGGCGTCATCCTCTTCATCATCATTGCCGGGCTCACCAAGGCCGACACCGCCAACATGCACGACTTCATGCACTTCGGTACACGTGGCATCTTCGCGGCGTCGGCGGTGCTCTTCTTTGCCTACATTGGCTTCGACGCCGTCAGCACCATGGCTGAGGAGACCAAGAACCCGGCGCGTGACATCCCTATCGGCCTCGTGGGGTCAATGGCGATCACCACGGGGCTCTACTGCATCCTCGCCGTCACGCTTTGCCTTATGGTGCCGTTCGCCGCCATCGACAAGGACGCCCCCTTCTCCGTCGCCTTCTCTGACAGGGGCATGAATTGGGCCAAGTACATCGTGGCCTTTGGCGCGCTCAAGGGGATGACCACGGTGCTCCTCGTCAGCGCCGTCGGCCAGGCGCGGTACCTCACCCACATCGCCCGGACGCACATGATGCCGCCGTGGCTCGCGCAGGTGCACCCCAGGACCGGCACGCCCGTCAACGCCACCGTCGTCATGCTCTTCGCCACCGCCGTCATCGCCTTCTTCACCGACCTCGGCATCCTCTCCAACCTCCTCTCCATCTCCACACTCTTCATTTTCATGCTCGTCGCCGTCTCACTTCTCGTGCGGCGATACTACGTGACCGGCGAGACAACAACCGCCAACCGCAACAAGCTCGTCATGTGCATCGTGGCCATCCTGCTGTCGTCCATTGCCACATCGACGTACTGGGGGCTGGACCGCAAGAGCTGGGTGCCCTATGCCGTGACGGTGCCGGCGTGGCTTGTGGCGACGGCGTGCCTATGGGCGTTCGTGCCGCAGGCGAGGATGCCCAAGCTGTGGGGCACGCCTCTGGTGCCATGGCTTCCGTCGGCTTCCATCGCCATCAACATCTTTCTGCTTGGCTCTATCGACGCCAAGTCCTTCGAGCGGTTCGGGATATGGAGCGCGGCGCTACTCGTGTACTACCTCTTCATCGGGCTGCACGCGTCTTACGACGAGTCCAAGGTGCTTGCCGCCGAGTCCGCCGCTCGCAAGGTGGAGGACGGGCAGGTGGCGCCGCCGCCGACCAACGGCAAGTGATTAATATCATTAGCGCGGCGCGCACAGTCCGGCTCAATCTATTCGTGGAGGTTTATATATGTGTGACGTGACATTGCGAATTATATAGTGTGATGGCATTGTACAGTTTGATTCGCACGACCAAAACTTACTTGTGCTATGTTATTTAGGATACCAAAGATTAATTTCTTCAAGAACGATACTTATTAAACCGATAACAACTGATGCTATGCTTGATGTTAGCGAAAAGACAAAATAATGTATATGTTGCAAGGAAGGACACCACCCACTCCATCATATAACACAGTCGTGCCCCGTCTCCTGCTTCAGTCGTCGAGGTGAATTTAAACCACTGATTAGTTTTTTTTTATAGAAAAAACCACTGATGATTAGCTGATTGCGTTGCTGAGCAGATTCGACGAGATCATGGAAAATAGGCTTTGTTCTTAGCAGCCCGCTGGGCTGCAAATGCTGTGTTACGTACAATTATCCCCAAAATTTGCTTTGGGCGGCCCAGTCGACATTTCACCTGGAGCATAGAACCCCAATTACCTTTGTGTAGACACTCAAAAAAAATACCTTTGTATATACTTGGCTCCATGTTTAATGAGTTCTATTTTAGCGGAAAAATACTTGTGACTTGGGCACTTGGTAATATAAAAAAAGTAGAGCACTACCATTCAGGGTTCCCCAAATTCTTATAGCACAAATGTGACATTGGAGATATGCAAGTTCATGCTTGTTTGTTTTTGAAATAATACAAGACACCTGAACCTGCATGACGTTGCTTGCATTACCGGATAAATATACTGGTAGATTCAGGCTGTCTTTGGCTGGTGTACTAGGGCAGCCACATCACAAGTTATAAAAGTTTAACTAAATTATTCCCGGTTTGGTCGGTAGCCACCCTGGCAAGATTCTGCGATGAACTACGAAATGTCAACAACATATTTGAAAATGTGAAAAAAATTGAACAAAAATTTCGCGTGTACATCTCGACATTCTACGTACGCATGACCAAGTTTCACAGTAAATTGATATTTATAATGTTGTGAGTAAAAAGACAAAAATGTCTCTTGGGAACCTTTATTTTACCACCGAATTTTGTCTTTTTGCCTAGTCCACGGGAAGAGTCCGTTTTTCGTGAAACAATTTGGCTCATGCATAGTTTGTGAAGATGTACATGCAACATTGTTTTTCGATTTTTTTTTACAATTCAAAATATGTTTAAATTGCATTTAAAATAAAGAGAGCATTTGCACCCCAGAGCTAAAAAGTCTCTCCTATGTGAACAACCCATTTTAAGTTATTTGTACTGATTCTGCGACAACACTACAAATGAGTATACTTATTTGGAAGAAATGATAGTATTTCGAAGAAACTATAGGTTATTTCACAACACTACAAATGAGTATACTTATTTGGAAGAAACGATAGTATTTCGAAGAAACTGTAGGTTCGTGAAATAACCCACAAAACCCACTGTATCCATGAGCAGAATCAACTAGACATAGAATGATTGCACTTTATTGCCCAACAATTTAGTGCGCTTTGGTCAGTAAGGCCTTTCACAATGCATTGTATCTTACCATGTTATCGTAGGTAGTGGAAGCAACCACCACAATGCATTGTATCTTAAAGATTGTATCTATATTTATTGATTCTGGGTACATGCATGCATACTATTGGGCTAGCAATGCTTTTTGCCTATGATACCGTGCAAGAGTTGTATCTTAGCTACAATAACAATCTCTTTCTTCATTAACTATAGCTCCACATAAGCAATTTGCCTATGATACCGCGCTAAGAAACTTGCATTGGAGATGTTTCCATACAGAAGGTGTGCCTATAAAAGCACATCAAACTTCACACTTGCTCACCTACTTTAAGTTGTACCAATTAGAGTAGATCACACACGCACCACCTTGTGACTTAAATTTATTGAGAGAAGAAATGCTGGACATTCAATTTCTTTTCACTAAGATAGATTAAAATAGGTATGTGAGGCATCGGGAGTCCGTGATATGGTTGGATCAGACCTGCTCCTCTTGCGTAGATTATTCAGTGAAGACACACAATCGCAACAGGTTGAAGCATACGAAGTGTATTCTGAACTAGAGCACTTCCATGCAAAATAATCAAGAGGGGTGAACCCACAAATTAGAAGGGCATGCATTATTTAACGCCATGTAGGTAGATGAGCTTGGAGCACAGGACCAATATATGGTGTGCTTTTCAAGTGTGTGTGGCAGATCTTGATACTTATCGATGTGTATAATGTGGCATTTTATAACTGATATTATGTAGGTATTTAAGAAAATACTACGAAACATTACAATGTACTTTTAGTTGCTTAAGTTGCATAAAGCGCTCCTTTTTCCCTACTCCTGACGGGCAAACAAAAGTGTTCAATATAAATTTACATTGGCACGAGCAAACACTATTTGAATTGAAGTCACCTGGCTTGTCCAAGCACCCCAATCACACGAACCACAATCTTCCTACTCGGCTCCATTGCCGCAGAGCCATTCGAGCGGTCCGGGATATTAAGCGTGGCGCTACTCATGTACTATATGTTCATCGGGTTACACGCGTCCTACGACGAATCCAAGGTGCTCGCCACCGAGGCTGCCGCCCGCAAAGTGGAGGATAGACAAGTGGCACCGCCGACCAATGGCAAGTGATTGATATCATCACCACGGCGCACACAGTCTGGCCCGCTCTATCAGTGCAGGCTTATATGTGTGTGATGTCACATTGCGAATTATAGTGTGATGGTATTGTGTAGTAAAATATGCACGACCAGAACTTACTTTGTGCCAAGTTATTTGGGGTGCCACACATAAATTTCTTCAAAACGATAGTTGTTACACTGACAAGAACAAATACTATGTTTGGTCTTAGCCTTGCAATCCATCTAATCCGACAAAAGGGGAAAACGAGTAGTCGCAGGGTAGATGATTAGCGTGTCGACAGACCCCTTGATACTGTACAATACCACACACAAGCTACGGTTCAGCATCCACCCACCTTGCATTTTGTCAGCCGAAGAGATTTTAACATGGGGAGCACAACTGTACAAGGAACTACAACCACATGAGATATGGAAATCGAAGGGTGTTACAAATGGTTGTTGGAATCGGTCACGTACGAATCACGTACGTTTGTATAACTTGTAACCTGTAACCTGTCATCTGATATAAATAGAAGAGGTGGGGGCATCGTAACCCCACGCAACCCTACCGATCTAGTATCAAAACTTGGTATCAGAGCCTATCGCATCTATCGCCGCCGGAAAGTCCTCTCTCTTCCGACGCGATCTTCATCGACGTGAAGCAGCCTCCGCTAGTTCCTAGCGATGTCGATGACCTCCGGTCTGCAGCTCTCCACTTCTCTTGGACCGATGATCTCCACTTCAAGCTCCTCGCTGCCTAGCTCACTCGTCCCCGCCGCAGCAGTTCGTCTAAACCGATCCAATTTCATGTTGTGGAAAGGGCTTACGCTCCCCAATCTGGCTGGGGCGAATCTACACATCTTCCTCGATAGCACGGTGCCGGCGCCGAGCGAGACCATTACAGAGGGAAAGGACGACAAGGCAGTGACCACTCCAAATCCTGAGTACGCTCGCTGGTGGACACAGGACCAGAAGGTCCTCGGAATTCTCCTCTCCTCTATGGATGAGGACATCGCATGCCAACTTATTGGTTGCAAGACGGTGGTAGCGGTTTGGTCCGCGGTGCACGCCATGTTTGGTGCCCAGAGTCGCGCCAATGTTCGCCATGTTCGACGACAGCTCCAGTCGCTGCGCAAAGACGACCTGTCAGCGGCAGAATACATGCACAAGATGAAGGCGCTCGCCGACATCATGGCTGCCGCTGGCGCCCCCATCTCCGACGATGAACTAGTCGACTACATCATCACCGGCCTCGGCAAATCTTTCAACTCCATCGCCGGCGCTCTAACGATTGGTAATCGGTCGGTGCCTTACTCTGAGTTTTACTCGCATGTTTTGTCGTTCGAAGCACTGCAGGCGCAGCAATCCTAGGCTAATGAGGAGTGGTCATCCTCGGTTAATGCCGCTATGCGCCCTAACTCGTACGGCAGCCAGGGCAGCAATCGCCCTCGGACACATGACTATAGTCCCGCCTATCAAGGCGGAGGTGGAGGACGCCCAGCTAGCAACTTTGGTCAGCAAGGGCAGGACCGATACAGCGGTAACGGAGGCAACGGAGGCGGTAACTACCGCAACGGTGGCGGCAATGGTCGCAACAACGGTGGTAATGGCGGCGGCAATGGTCGCAACGGAGGTGGCAATGGCCGCAACGGCGGCGGCAATGGTCGTCGCTGGAGACCATGTTGCCAACTTTGCGGCTATTGGGGACATGAGGCTTCCGATTGCCGCAACCGCTACGACCCCGACTACCGCAGCAACAACTCTCGCGCGGGCAACTCCGCCTCTACGAGCAACAACGACAATCCACCCTGGTACATGGATACCGGGGCGACGGATCATCTGACGAGTGACCTCGAACGCCTTCATGTTCATGAGCGCTATGGTGGGAAGGACCACGTCCAAGTGGCTAATGGTGCAGGTTTGTCAATTTCGCATATTGGTCATTCAAATTTAACCGGTTCATCTCTACAACTTAAAAACATCCTTCATGTCCCACATATTAGCAAGCATCTCCTTTCGGTTTATCGTCTTGTTTCCGATAATGACGTGTTTGTTGAGTTTCAACGTCATTTTTTCTGTGTTAAGGACAAGGCCACGAGGAAAATTCTTCTTCACGGTAGAAGTCAAGGAGGTCTCTACCCAATTCCGTTCGCTCGAGCTTCTACATCATCTCGTCATGCATCTGCTAGTGTTAAAGTCACGCCTTCGCAGTGGCACCAGCGTCTTGGTCATCCCACAAATAATTTAGTTAAATCTATTGTTCGAACAAATGATCTTTCTTGTTCTTTGGATATTCCACCTTTAGTTTGTGATGCTTGTCAGCGTGCCAAGAGCCGCCAACTATCTTATACTGCTTCATCTCGTGTGTCTACTGTACCTCTTGAGTTAATTCACTCTGATGTTTGGGGTCCTGCTCGCACTTCCTCTGGAGGGTACAAGTATTATGTTAGCTTCATCGATGATTATTCTCGCTTTTGCTGGATCTATCTTATTAAGCATAAATCAGATGTTGAGCAAGTTTTCTATGCTTTTCAGGCTCATGTTGAGCGCCTTTTAGATGCTAAGATCAAGGCAGTTCAGTCCGATTGGGGTGGCGAATATCATAAACTCCATCATTATTTTCAGCGCACGGGGGTATCCCATCGTGTTTCGTGTCCTCACACCTCCCAACAGAACGGCATCGCTGAACGCAAGCATCGGCATTTGGTTGAGACGGGGCTTGCGTTGCTTGCACACTCATCTCTTCCTCTCCATTATTGGGACGAAGCTTTTCTTACGGCGTGCTACCTCATAAATCGCATGCCCACACCTGTCCTCAACAATGATACACCAATCTCACGCCTTTTACATGTCCAGCCAAACTATGATTTTCTTCGCATCTTTGGATGCGCATGTTGGCCGAGTCTCCGTAAGTACAACTCACACAAACTAGACTTCCGTTCCAAAATGTGTGTCTTCATTGGGTATAGTCCGATGCATAAGGGGTACAAGTGTTTAGATCGATCTACAGGTCGTATTTTTATTTCTCGTGATGTCATCTTTGATGAGTCCGTTTTCCCCTTCTCTACTCCGGGTGTCTCTGTCGACGTGTCCACTCTTGCACAGTCTATCACTTTTCCGACTAATGAACCGGTTACGAGTGTACCTATACGCAAATATGACTTGACCTACCTGTCTACTAATCTGCCTGAATCAGGCGCAGCTCCTTTGCAGGTGAACATTGCACCTAGTGTTGATCAGCTGATTGACGTGCATGCAGGCAACATGCACTCGGGCGGTCTGCATGGCACGCCTCTCCGCGTGGGCTCGCCTCCATGCATGGATGTGGTTCCCACTGCACCAACCTCCACCGATGGGCAGCACGTCCCGCTGGTCTCGGACCAGCTAGCTTCGCCGGTTTTGGTCCAGCCGGCGCCGCTTCTTGCCATGGCACAACCTGTGTCATCGGCCGCGGCGCCCTCGGCTGTGCCGTCTACGGAGGTTGCAGCTCCTGGCCATCCCATGGTGACCCGTCTTCGCGATGACACGCGGAAAGTCAAGGCGTACACTGACGGGACTGTTCGATATGATCCTCGTCGGTGTGCTTTCTTTGCTGCGCCCCTGTCTCATCACGATGCCTTGCAAGAACCTGCCTGGCGCGAGGCCATGGCAGATGAGTTCGCTGCTCTTTGCCAGACACAGACATGGGTTTTGGTGCCTCGCCCTCCTGGTGTGAATATCGTTGGTAGTAAGTGGATTTTCAAGACAAAGCATCAACCAGACGGTTCCATTGATAAGCACAAAGCTCGTTTGGTTGCTCGCGGGTTTACACAACAACATGGCATTGACTATGGTGACACGTTTAGTCCGGTTGTGAAGCCTGCTACTGTGCGTCTAGTTTTGTCTCTTGCAATCTCACGTGATTGGTGTCTTCATCAGGTGGATGTCAGTAATGCCTTCCTTCATGGTTTCTTGACAGAAGATGTTTATATGCAGCAGCCGCCGGGGTTTGAGGATGATCGACACCCTTCTTATGTTTGCAAGTTGCAGCGGTCAATCTATGGTTTGAAACAGTCCCCTCGTGCGTGGTACGCTCGGCTCAGCCAGCTCCTTCATCAGCTTGGTTTTGTCTCCTCCAAAGCTGATACGTCTTTGTTCATTTTATCTCGGAGTGGTGTTCATATATACATGCTGGTCTATGTGGATGACATTGTTATTGCTGGTTCCACTCCTGAAGTTGTTGATCGTCTGGTGCGTTCACTCTCAGATAGTTTTCCTATTAAGGACTTGGGTAAGCTAGACTATTTCCTTGGATTGGAAGCGTCTTACAATTCAGGGGGCATGACTATTACTCAAAGGAAGTATGCTCTTGATCTCCTTCATCGAGTCAACATGGAGAATTGTAACTCCACTACCACTCCTTTACCTACATCTGAGAGACTGTCTAGAGCCACGGGGACTCTTCTTGGTGCTGACGACTCTTTTCGGTATCGCAGCGTTGTAGGAGGACTGCAATACCTGACACTTACACGGCCGGACATCTCCTTTGCAGTGAACAAGGTGTGTCAGTTTCTATCCCAGCCCACAGATGTGCATTGGGAAGCAGTTAAGCGGATCTTGCGATATGTCAAAGGGACTTTAAATACGGGTTTGAGCTTTCGTAAGTCTTCCTCTACTGGTATTAGTATTTTTACTGATGCTGATTGGGCTGGTTGCGTGGATGATCGTAGATCCACGAGTGGTTATGTCGTGTTTGTTGGACCAAATCTCATTTCATGGAGTTCGAAAAAGCAACCTACAGTCTCGAGATCCAGTACCGAGGCTGAGTATAAGGCACTAGCCAATGGTGCGGCAGAAGCCATTTGGATAGAATCTCTTCTCAAGGAGCTTGGTGTGCCACGACAGCGTCCGCCTATCCTTTGGTGTGATAATCTTGGGGCAACTTACTTGACGGCAAATCCAGTCTTTCATGCTAGAACTAAGCACATTGAGATTGATTTTCACTTTGTGCGTGAGCGAGTAGCAGCAGGCGAACTGGATGTCAAGTTTATCTCTTCTAATGATCAGTTGGCTGATGTATTTACTAAACCAGCCACTCGACAGATGCTAGACCGATTTAAATCCAATCTAAATCTTGTGTGTACTAGTTTAGATTGAGGGGGTGTGTTGGAATCGGTCACGTACGAATCACGTACGTTTGTATAACTTGTAACCTGTAACCTGTCATCTGATATAAATAGAAGAGGTGGGGGTATCGAAACTATGGTAAGTGTTTGAAATGTGTATGCTAGTTGAGAAAGATCATGCTGGACCTTGCAGTTAAGACTCTGTGAGGCAATTTTGCATTATGCCGTTTTATATAGAGAGTAAAGAGCGATATAAATTTATCAAGGAAGTATCCGGTTGCATGTTGTCTCAAAGATCTTACTCATCATTTATTTGAAAATGTGTGTCGCTCCCGTCCTTCATCGTCGCCTCATCCCGCAACTACCGACAGGTACTCCCTCCAACCCATATTACTCTTCACTAATATAGATGTATCAAAACATATTTTAGTGATAAATACGGCTGTATTAGCGAAGGATATTATGGGTCGGAGAGAGTACCTAATTGCAGCCGCCTCCGTCAGATAACCGTAACATTTAAGCTGTTACACCGACACACACAGAAATACACTGTGATATTCATATATTCACTAGCAGCCATAGTCAGTCGTGATGGGTGAAACACAGAAAAACAAAACGAAGTTGCAGTTTAACATGTTACCCCTTGAATGGTGGTGTAAAATACTACACACAACTGTGCGTAAGTAATCAGGGGCAACGACGTCTGCGAATTTAAACCAGTCGCGATCATGTTTCAGCTATACGGAAGTGCTATCCATAGTCCTCTCATCTAATGGACTGGTTTATTTCTTGAAACTTCACACGGGCCCTACCGCGGGTTCTGGTCCGTGGGCCTTTTCACACGCCCCATTTGCATAGGAGAGCACCGACTCGCACGGAAGCCATAGTGTGGGTTGCGGCCCACAACATCGTCTCCTACCTCCTTCATCTTTTACCTCCTAATAACTAGCCCGACCACCGCCGGATGAACCACCATCTCCCACCTCCCGCGGCCAACACACTACAAGAACGCCTTGCCGCCCCTCCCTATCCGAGCCGCCACCCCCGCCTGTCCGCCGCCTTCTGGTCGGCCATCCCTCTAACCCTCCTCCTCCGTCGCCGGCCACCCCTCCTCCCCAAAACCCTAACCATAATAAGTATGTCGCCGGTGAAGCACCCCACCCACGGCACCCCGCACCACTAACTCTAAGGCTCTCTTCCCCACCTTCGCTGACGACACCGCGGGCCAGACGCGTCGTCTCCGTCTCTGGGTGGGGCTGCCTGGCGTCTTCTTCCTCACCTCTGGTGGCCGCCTTCTTCATCACCTCTGTCGCTCTTCCTCGGCCTCCTCCGGATAGCTACTAACGGGTCAGCCCACAAGGGGTGTGCGACGGCCCATCTGCACCGACCAGGATGGAGCATTGGATTTGCCGGCATGAAGCACCTCTCGATGAACTTCCAAGTTAAGTACATACGGCTAAGCCTAAACCGGGAAAGCACATGTCAGGATTGTTTGATTATTTTTTATTGTTTCCAAATTAAAGTGAAATGTCTCCACGTGTGAAAAATCATTGGCACAAAATGTGTATGTTCATTGCTGATATGAAGCTGCTAGTTGACTCATTACGCAAGGAGCAATTCGGAACGCCTAGTAAAACATATCTGCAGGAATAATGGTTCACTTCAACTTCAGCCTTTTTTTTGTGTTTCTCTTTACCTTTTGCAAGATGGGATGTATGTTTGAGTTGTTTGTCTTTGTCGGTCATACTTTCCATCGATTAAATTAACTAGCCAATCTTTGAGCCTCTCCTCAGATGTTCTGATGATGTCCAAAGTCCAAACTAACGTTAGAACTCCCAAGTGAATTTACATGTATTGAACCGAACTTCCTGACAATTTGTGCGAGAATGCTTCTTGCATGGAAATCAACAAATCCAGAGGATGGTCTCGGCATGCAGAAAGCGAAATCATATCGTGTTTAACTTGGGCCCTCGCCTGAATTACTAGTTAAGCATGTCCGACTAGGTTGTACTAGTACCAAAACTAGTAGGCTACAGAGCTGGCCAAATATATATATTTATATCCGTTGTTTTCTACTTCTACAATGTGATCATTGGCATAGTGAGAGAGCCCTTGGCGTACCGGCACTGCTTAATCATATTCCTGCATGCATGTACGAAATATGTATCTTATTTTTGCGGGGTGCACGAAATGTGTATCTATAGGCTAGCTCAATTATTATCTTGTAGATCTAGTGCTATCTCAAATTGAACTATTAGTTGGTATCTTTCGTCAATCATGTGTTTGCCTGCAATTCTCTCCATGCAAATCTTTTGTATGCGTCCATTGATCGATTCCATCACCATAAGATATGCATGTTAGTATGTTACTTCAAACGGCTTTGCTAAGTATATCAGTTGGCTAAGATTTTTTTTTTATGTCTCCATTGATTTAAAGAAGTGCAACTTTAGTTTTTTTTTTCTGAAACGAGGCAAATGACTTCCATTTTGATTAGTGACAAATAAATTTAGCGAGGCAAAAAAATTGCACTATTTGCTGATTAAACAAGAGAGTTGGCCGACTAATTAGCAGAAAACTGGTAAAAGACGGGTACAAACACCCGCAGCGACCGTCATGGAACACGACCATGAGAAAGAAGTAATCCACTACTGGACTATGGGGTGTCAAAGTATCCTCATCAATATCTCTCTATGTGTTTTCGGGTTTAGAACCATATGATCTACCCTACATGGTTATGGTCATATTTATATTACCCTTATGATCGACCTTTTGATATTGAGATGAATAATGAGGTGCAATTTGATTATGTATGTGATGTATTTCTAGATGCATATTATTACCCGGTTCTTTTTAAACGGAAGGCCGCTAGCCCTGCTTTAAATTAATAAAGCAACACGACATACAATAGGTTCAAGTGCCGATAGTACATTACCCGGTTCTTGTATACATGTTCTGACAAACTAGTATGCTAGGCCTTAAGAGGCGGAATGTATGTGTGTTAGTTGGATTAGACTTGTCGTATGCATGTAGATAGTGACAGAAAATTTCAAGGTTGCTATGATTTTTACCTTTCTTGTTCTACCTCACTAGGGATAATGGGAAAACGGTGTGCTGAACCACTTTGTGGCAGCAAAATCAATATTGTGTTTTTCAAAGCATGCACACGAGTTCATCCAGTGTTATGTCACTACTTCAGGCAATAGTCGGTGTCATCATTTAATTATGTCACCACTTAATTCTAAGCAACAAAGGTCACCTCTATATTAGGACATGATGCCCATATAAATTATTATCAAACACTACATAGAAGTTGCATAACACATATTACTTATCAAGAAGAGCGGATTTTGTGCCACCATTTTTTATGACGGAGGGATCAAGTGAACCCATGAACCATGGTTAAGTTTTTATCATAAGAAACAACTTTTACAGTGCTACATATCTTTCATATTTTGCATGCTTAATTTTTTCGAAAATACCAAAAAAATACATTACAATTTTTATTAGTCATGCTTTCGTTTTTATTATTTCTATTTTGCAATGAACACCATACCATCAAATTTTCTTTTTAGCACCATGGTACTTTACAAACACCACAACTGGGCATACAAGACATGTTCTTTAACTTTTTGCAGGTTTTGCTTGAAGAGGGAGATAGTTTCTTGGAGAGTCCTTGTGTTCGCTAATCAACTCCTAGTCAACCCTGTGGGGGAAAGAGTTACTTGTCGCAACACACTGCATTTGGAGTCCCAAAAAATTGGTATATGTTGTTTGTTGCAATCATGTCCGTCCATCAACGAAGGATCCCACCTAGGTCTGAAGCTTGACCATTATGAAATGCAGAAGAGCGAGTGAGCAGGTGGAAAGGGTCCGAGCGGTTTTTTCCTTTGTCAAGTAAACAAGAATATTACATATCAAATTCTCAATATTTAGATTAGTACTACCACTACTAGAAAAAGCTTACCCGTAGCGCACCTAATATGGCTACCCGTAGCGCATATGCCGTGCGCTGCGGGTAGCACGCTACTAGTAAAAAAATACCCGTAGCGCATGTGTGGTGCGCTACGGGTAATAGGCTTACCCGTAGCGCATGTGTCTGGTGCGCTACGGGTACGTGCGCTACGGGTAATATGCATACCCGTAGCGCACCTTATACACATGCGCTACGGGTAAGCCTATTACCCGTAGCGCACCTTACACACATGCGCTACGGGTAATATGCATACCCGTAACGCATTAGACACATGCGTTACGGGTATATATTTTTTGATTTTCGAAAATACTCTATTTCTGCTGCCAAATTACAGTTTTTATACATAATATAGTACAGTATAGAGAATATAACAGGTATACAGAATAATGCAATATAAATAGCATAAAACATGCATGGCATATGAATCACATTGTTTCGAAATAAAACAAACACATTCGTAGTCTAAGACACCAATACCGACCAAGTATACAAGTTCATCATCACATCTTACATGAATGAGATAGTCTCCTACACTACAATGAAGTACACTACAACCGCAATCACCGCGGTGAGCAAGACGGCGGTGGTGATGCTGAAGATCGTCCTCCTCTCCTCTCGCAGGTGGTTCCTCCACCTAGCTTCCGCCTCCGCCATGGTGTTGTACCCTTTGTAGCTATTGCCCTTGAACATGTTGACTTGCTTCAAGCAATCTTCCCAGTGGACGTAAACTCCAGGAACCCTACCCCTGTACACCACGTACGGCATCTCTACCTTTAAGACACAAATAAGGTTAGAGAACGGAAAGCAATAGTTCATCATATAATTAAATGATACAATTAACATCACATGACATAATTAACATCAGTACGATCGATGAAGTACATCACAAATAAGTTCATTACATGACATGACAAATAGCAACGAGCCAACGATCACAACTAAGTTCAACGATTATCTACCAAACTTGCCGTGCTAGGCAAGTTAGGATGTACTTAATAAGTTTACAACTAGTGAATCAAACTTTCGGCTTGCCAACATCAGGAACAAAGCAGAAGCCGCCTCCCACGATCAAGAACGGCCTGTTGTCGCCCTGAAGAAGCAGTCTCTTATCTATTTCAGCATTTGACGGCTTCATAGCGGCAGTGTAGAACAAACCCCCTTTTCTGATAACATCTTGAAAGATGATCGTCGCAAACTGCTCCTGGATGCGATAGAACTCTGCTCTTAGTTGATTATCTTGGATCATCGCCAAGTGTTCGGCCCAGGATTTAAGTGAATTTGGCAGCGTCAAGTTATGGTGGTCGCGTACGTACGCCCGCATCTGATATAAGGCGTAGTAGGCCTCCTTCTGGCTGCCCTCAGGCTGCTTGACACAGGGGAACGCCGTTATGTGGCCGAACGTGTACATGCCTTGCTTGAGCGGCCGTTTAGTCTTCAATAAGCCTCCCAGACGGGCGTACTTGGTAAGAGCTTCATCCAAAACTGCCTTGATAGTCGTGTAGTTTTTCTTTCTTGCACTGCCCGAGTCCATATACACGCATTGCGCACTTCTCACCGAGATGTTGATGAGCGTGCAGTATTCGTCGCTGCGCAAAACAATTCAAACAGAATGTTGGCAAAGAACGAGATGGAAATCTAAGAAAACATTACGGCGGCGAGCCAATGATCACTTACTCGGGAAAGTAGGCCATGAGCAAGTCCTTCCCAATATTTTTCCGGAATACGACGCTGAGATACTCATACGCGACTTTCTGGCCCTCCCATTTTGACAACTGGCTCTCACGCATGTAGTAGGGATCCACTATCGCGATGCCCGGGGTCTTGTCTCTAATGACCTGCATCGCCATACTTAGGGAAAATAGGCGGACGAGGGTTTGGTACAGCCGATTCTGGTGAAATATGTCGAAGATATCGGCAAACCGAAGCAGCATAGTATCTGCGGGTGCATCCTCGACGAAGCCCCTGCCCGTTGGCACCTTGGCCATGTAAAGCGGGTATGATGAATCATTATCTCCAAGTTGGCGCGTCTCTAGGTAGAGAATAGCGTCATGCAGACTCCGCATATCCGCACTGCAAGCATGGAGCATTTGCGCATTCAGCATCGGCTGGCCCATAGTATGCACAATGTGGTTAAGACCCTTGGGTCTTGGTGGCCCGTCCTGAGCCCGGATCGGTGCTGGCTGGCTCATAGTATCCTTCTTGCTCTTCCTTTTCCTTTCCTTCTTCTTCATGGGAACTACAATCTGCTCACCGGCACACTTATGGAGCGTGTTGGGGGTGAAAATGTTTCCAGGCTGTGGAGGCTCCGTGCAGACAACATCTGGAGGCGTCTCCTGAGAATGGAACGACAAACGTTTGTTGATAGTAGGTCGTTTCTCCGAGGGACCTGGCGCCGGTTCTTCATTGTCATCACAATATGCAGTATTCATGAAGGCATCAACGTTGACTTCATCATCATTGTCATCGTTCGGATTCTGTGCCATCTGCATATCATGATTAGGATCGGCCGCCACATAGCTGCTTGGCCCGGGCATGACCGGCGGTGTTATCCGTGGAGTTGTGCTCCCCACCCCCAGACGAATCTGATTCTCTGGCCATAGCATTGAATAGCCAAAGCACTGTCTGAGGACTTTTGGCTCTTCATCCTCTTCGTCTCCCATGGGCTGAAAGGGAGGCATCACTTCGTCACAGTTCCGCAGCGTCCGAGCCAATGAGACCCTCAACACGTTGGGTGGCATCGGCCTACCGTGGAACAACCTGTTTCCCGGTTGCATGATACTACCCGTGGCAACATCCTTCAACACGCCGTCGATGTAATGTAGGAGAGTGCAAGGAACGTCGGTGCCCGCGGCCTGCAAAAAACGAGAAATGTACATAGGTTGAGCCACCGCCGCTTAGTTATCCAAGTGTATATTACGTGAAACGATGCGAAAAGTGTGTTACCTTGACGGCGTCGAGCTCCGCTGCCGTCGAAGGAACGCCGACGTACATCGGCGTGCAGGAGACGGAGGGGGTGCTTCGTTGCCCGGAACCTCCCGATGCATTAAGCCCCTTCGCCACGGTGTTGGCGACCGGCACCGCGATGTCGGCGACGTGGGGCGCCGCGGCAGTGTTAGCGGCCGGTGTCACCAATACATTCGGCGCCGCGGCGCTCGAGTTGCTGCCGATTATACTGGGTATCGGGGGCGGACCAACTCGACCTGCCGCATCCCAATTCACAAACGCTTCAAATAGGCGAGGCATCATGGCGGTCATCTTTTCTGTGAAAAGCGTGTCGACCTTATCGGCCACACGTTTATCAACAATCTCCGGAATTTGTGCCACTCTGTCCCTGAGTTCGTGAAGCTCGCGGGCTTCATCCTCACCGAGTGCATTCTTTCCCTTCTGTTGCCTGCCATACTTGTCCGACCATTTCACGGACAAGCCTTCACCGAGCACACGGCCAGCTGACGTCGGCGGTAGTGTTTTTTCACGTCCCTTCACCACGTTCACCGCCCTATTCAAAGCGGTGTTCCACCTAGCTGACCCAATCGTCGTCGAACCCTGGGATGAGGAGGTCTGAGATGCGGAAATCTTTTCTTCAGCTGCCAGAATCTCCTCGAACCGTATCACCTTCTCATCCGTGGTGAGTTGCTTGCTTATCGGGTCGTAATGGTACTTGGACCTAATTACTTTCCTGGCCTGCGGATCTGCGATTCGGTGCCAAGGGTTCTCGATGCCCTTCGCCTCTATCTCCGCATCCTCCTTCGCCCATATCTTGTCCTTCCCTCGGTAACCGCCGCCGCCGAGATTGTGGACACCTAAGTTCTTGGACTGTAATTCCTTCCCCCAGAGACTCTTTCTGTTGCTCTCTACATCGCTGGGGTCGCACTTGAGCCTCATCTGTTCGTAGTCATTCTCCGTGAGCGTCGGGTTGCTCTTCTTGGCCTCCTCAAATGTTTTACCCTTAATGATCAATTTCTTCACCCGGACTTTCCAACTGGCCAGGGCGATGTTCATCTTCGAGATAGCGGCATTGTTCACTGGATTCCCACTAACCTTCAAGTTGACAAACTTGTCAGGGAACTTGTATCGGGCATGCAACTTCTGCAAGAGGAGTTTGTGGTAATGCGCATTGTCCTCACTCCTTAGGTTCACGGTGTGGAGCGGGACAGTGCTTCGGACGATGCACCCGAGTTGGTTTCCGTAACCGGCCACAAACTGCTCAGGTTCGAGAGGATGCCCACTTGTCGACACACGCGTGATTCCTTGGCGGTCGACCACCAGCTGGTTCGGGCGCCGATCCTTCCGATCCTTCCCATCTTTCCGTGGCCTCTTCGTCCGTTGGGTACCATCTACGCCGCAAGATGTGGTGGTAGTGGTGTCGTCGGCGCCCTCCATATCCTCTCCTTCTACATACATATCATCTTGATATATGTCCTCCATCTCCTCTTCTTCTACCTCCCTCTCCTCTTCGTCTACCTCCATCTCCTCTTCTTCTTGCCCCATCGCCAGTTGTTCTTCCAACTCTTGGGAAAGTTCCCAGAATTGCTTGCCAGATCCACCGGCATCATCGTTGTCGGCCATTTTCGCACTAAATGAAGAAAATGCGTCGAGTTAGTAGAAATACAAAAATTCACGGAAAATTTCGGCATGACCTATGCTGTTTTTTTCACATAGGGAGTGCCCATTTTGCTGAAAAGGAAGTAAATCGACATTTCATTGCTAAATGGGCACTCATTTGAATCCCCTGCACAAAAATTCATAGGAAGCAACAGCAAGCAGCAGCAAGCAGCAGCAAGTAGCAGCAGCAGCAAGCAGCAGCAGCAAGCAGCAGCAGCAAGTAGCAAGCAGCAGCTAGCAGTAGCAGTATAACAGTATAAGGTCCCAGATTTCATATGCAAAAAACTGTTGGGGGGTATAATAGTATAACAGTAGCAGTAGTAGTATAACAGTATAAGCAGCAGCAGAGCACAAAAGTATAACAGTAGCAGTAGCAGTATAACAGTATAACTGTATAACAGTAGCAGTAGCAGTATAACAGTATAACAGTATAAGCAGCAGCAGAGCACAAAAGTATAAGCAGCAGCAGCAGCAGTCCCAGATTTACGATTGCTCGAGCTTGAGAACTGTTGCTCGAATGCCACACGTTACGTCTTGAAGAAGACTCAAAAGTAATGGTGTTGCAAGAGCCTACAGAGCACAAAGGACACTATGCTGAACTACCGCAAATACACTTAACTACTCCGCTTAGTAATTAGATGTCAGTAAAGCTGCATTCTAAAATTATTAGTACTTGATAAATGATTATTCCTCAGAGCGAAACAAAAACCTGCATGCAAACCATTTATTAATGCGGCATTTTAATCCTATTGAGAACTTAATTCATCCTTTTGGAGCTTGAAATACTTGGCACATTGGCACCCTGCCAAGGAAGGGTTCTATAATAAAATTGAATTTCATGCTATGATGCACCCCTGTTCATATGTATTTAACTCACTTTCATGTTGCAGAGGAGGCTGTGGTCACTATGTTGAGCCTAGCCCACGAATGGTTTCACTAGAATCACGATGGCAAAGAGGATGTAGAGTATTCCACCATCAGTAAACAAAGTACTAGCCCTGATGCACAATGCTTTTCCTTGGCAACGTAGCCCAGTTTATCATGCACAATGCTATTAACATACTATATTCATTTAGGTGTGTATACTCTCCTATAAGTAACACGCTTGTTACAGAGGTCTGAATTCCTGAAGGATCAGAAGGTTTCCAATGCTGCTACAGAAAGAAACAAGGATCAATACTACTAGACGGGCCGGCGAGCTTCGCCTCGCCCGCCTACATGACGTTCTAGCATAAGTAGCCAGCACAGTTATATTGCACATCTAACATGAAATCTCATAAAAAGTCAGAACAGATCAATAGTCCACAAGTAATGGTAACAATCATCTACATACTATCACTACGTTCTAGGAATCCACCTAAACTCACAAGCATCACTAAAGAACAAAATATAATATCTAAATTGGTCCGAGAGCAAAAGACTAATGATTAGATCACAATGTAACACTTCCAAGACCGAACACCTCACTTTTATCTCCTTCAGCACTCCATCGGCGATGCATACATGGAACTGAACATATGGGTACCATTGGTCCAGAGCAACAACTAATGATCAGATCACAATGTAACACTTCCAAGACCGAACACCTCACTTTTATCTCCTTCAGCACTCCATCGGCGACGCATACATAGAAATGAACATACGGGTATCATTGAGCCTTGCCACCACTCCACCACATTCCACGTCCAACAGAATTTTCATGCATCTACAAAAACATAATTCTCGTGTCCCCCTGATCCCCAAATAACAATGAGCATCACCCATAGGAGCTCTGCAATACTCAGTCAGAAATAGGGATAAAATAATCAGTTATAAACAATGCATCATAAAATCATATGGAAAGACAAAAAAGGGTTTGGGAAAAGAAAAAAATTGATAGTCTGCGACTATAGATGCAAAAGAACACACGTTTAGAAAATGTTTTGCTCATGCTGCTATTTTGACTGCTAGCTCAACTAAGACTTGATCAAAAAAAACATGTCATATCACAGACACAACATTGTAGTAGGTAATAGTATCAGGCTACCGGGTCTGTCGGTGGCAGGCAAAGCAGGAACGACGACGCACCGGATAAATGATGTTGTCAAGACAGAATACAGTCGACGCGAGACGCCGCTGAGAGCTGGTGGGGATATGGCGACGATGCGGTGAAGCCTCGATAGCTAGGGTGTCGGTGGTAGAGCGTCGAAGTGAAGGCCGCGATGCAGGTCGCAACATGCAGAGCAGCATAAAGCATGTTGGGAGCTGTTGTCAGAGACATCCAAGGAGCATAAAGCATGTTGGGAGCTGTTGTTAGAGACACCCAAGGACTTGTCATCGTCTCAGCGTGGAATGTGATTCATCAATGTTCAAACGAAAAAGAAGCATTCCCGCATGCCAAGAAGGAGGAGCACACTAAGAAACTACCATGCAGGCCGAAGTGACTGTACAGTACAGTTGTAGAAGCAATCACAAGCCAATACCCTAGTAGAGCAGCCATCAGGCTTATTATTCAAGAAATTCAGAACACCCTTCGACGGGTTGCAAGCTACAGAGTGCAGATAGTGGAAAATGGTATGGCACAAATGATGTTATGGGGGATTCTGTCGGACTGGCATGTTGAGCTGGTCCTAAGCAACTATAGTCCAAAAAGTATTATCTGATTAATCCACACTAAACTTTTTAATAGATATTTCCTTTAGGTATCTACTTCTGAATTTGAGCTACTCTTACCTGGTCATGGATGGAAACACTATCACCAAATTGCTGGCTATAAATCAGATTTCCATCACATGAACTACTGCAAGCAGAACTGCAGAAGCAGAGTAGCATCACTTACTCCTGGTCGACAACACGGCCTTCTCCAGTTTCGAATTAGGCTCCATACACAACTTGGTGTAAATTGAGCGAAAATACATAAATCTGGTGGAAAAAATCATTTGTGCCGGCCAGGAGCGTACCTCAAAACCCAGCTGCGGAGGGCTGCAGGGGCGGGGCGGGGACGGCGGGGAGGCGATGTCCCGGCGAGGGCGAACGGGGACGGCGACGCGGGTGAGACCGGGCTGTGGGGTTGGGCGGCAGCCGGCGAGCCTCCGCCTCCTCTCTCCTTCCGCCGCCGGAGAAGCCGACCAGCTTGAGCCCCTCTCGCCTCCGCCGCAGGGACCTTCTCCTCTCGATCTGTTTCTTCCCCTTTCTCGATCTGTTTCTTCCCCTTTCTCCTCTCGATGGGATGATCGATCCAGGACATGAAGATCTAGGCGTAGCGCAGGGGGGTGAGATGCGCTACGGGTAATATTACCCGTAGCGCAGGGGGTGGGATGCGCTACTCCTACTCGACTAGTTAGCTTAAAAGCCACCGAAACGGTATACTACACAACCATCTCTCTACCCTAGTGGCTTCGGCTAGCCAGTCTGTGCTAAACCCGGCATTCCAGGTTCGAGTCCTGGAAGCCACATTTTTTTACTTTTGTTTTTTAATTAACTTTTTAGCATTTTGTTACATTCTGATATATTATAATATATATTTTAAAGTAAATAAGCATAAATAATATTTTTGTATCAAGCTAAAATAATGTCTTTTTGTATGTCTCAAAAATACAAAAGTGATCGATACATATGATACAAAGTTTCACAATTTTTTTGCATTTCTTTGTCAACGTCGAATAATTAAGCCCTGAAACCCGATCACTCCTTCTCTAAAAATATGAGTTCCATTTCTAGTTTGGTCCGAAAATGTAAAAGTGATACATAATAATGTGCCCACACACAGGGTCAAGCTAGCTACCGTTTCACAATCTTTTTTCCCTTCTTTGTCAAGGTCGCATAATTAAGCCCCGAAACCCCGAGACTTCTTCTCTTGAACGGTAGACCTTTAGGTAGGGTAGTCCGACTTCTTCTTGTGGTGTATGTTTCATCGGTGTCGCTTTCATCTTCCATCTTCGGGTCACCGTACATATCAAAGTCTTGCTCATTGGCGACCCCATCCATTCCGATGATGTTCCTTTTGCCTCTCCTCACGACAACCCGGGTAGGCTTTGTCGGGTCGGTAATGAAGAAGCATTGGTCCACTTGGCTTGCCAATACCCATGGCTCATTTTTCGCGGTGACATTTGCACCGATAGTCTTGGATTTGGCTTCGGGTATAACCATGGTGGTGAAATACCGGTCTTCTTTTACTACATTCTTGGCCCATCTGACACGAAACATCGGCACCTTCTCCCCAGCGTAGCTCAGCTCCCAGATCTCCTCGATCCTTCCGTAGTATCTCTGCTTGACGTCACCGGTGTAGGCTTCCATCGTTACCCCTGAGTTCTGGTAATCGCAATTACTGCCCTTTTCCTCGGTGTAAAATGTGTAGCCGTTGATATCATATGCCTGGTAGGTCATCAGGCAGTGTTCAGCGCCCTGTGACAAGGCAAATATGAGATTTTCTTCCTCAGAAGATTGCATTGGTGGGGGATTAGCTAGAAGCTTGTCCTTGAACCAAGTCGTGAAATTGGAGTTGTGCTCTTTGATTATTGCTCCTTCGGTCCTCGGCTCGCCCCTATCACTGTACTTCTTCGCAATAGAGCTTTTGTGCTCTTCCACCCAAGGGTCGATCAGTTGCATGTGTTGAAGCGTGACTAGGTTTGCTCTGTCAAAGTCGGCGCGCCGCCCAGTGAAGTCAACATGCATTTCGCGACGACCCTCGCGGTGACCCCATCCATCGATCCTGTCAAGGTGCTTGTTGACGGGCAGACCAACAGGGTTCTCAATGTTAAGATAATTCGTGCAGAAAGAGATGCACTCTTCTGTCAGGAAGCCCTTGGCTATGCTTCCATCAGGACGTGAGCTATTGCGAACGTATCCTTTGATGACACCATTCATCCTTTCAAACGGCATCATGCTATGCAGGAACGTCGGCCCGAGTTGGACGATATCCTCCACGATATGGACCAGCAGATGTACCATAATGTCGAAGAATGCGGGCGGGAAATACATCTCGAGCTCGCATAGAATCACCACGATCTCTTCCTGTAGCCTCTTGAGTTTCTTCACGCCAATTGACTTTCGAGAGATGGCGTCAAAAAAGTGGCAGAGGCCAAACAATGTTTGACGGACGTGATCGTCCATTATTCCTCGGATTGCAACCGGAAGTATCTGCGTCATCAGCACGTGACAGTCGTGAGACTTCATCCCGCTGAACTTCTGCTTCGCCTTGTCTAGGTATCTACTTATCTTGCCTGAGTAACCGTAAGGAACTTTGACTCCTAGTAGGCAGTTGAAAAACTGCTCGTTCTCCTGAGGACTTAGAGTGAAGCATGAAGCGGGGCAGTGATAATCGTTCCACTTGGCCTTTTTGCCCTTGCGACGACCTTCCGTCTCCTCCTCATCAACATCATCAGGACGTCCTATGTGAAGGTCATTCCTAATTTGCATAAATTCCAAGTCGTGCCTTGCTTTCGGCCCGTCTTTGGTCCTATCCGGCATGTTGAGAAGGGTGCCAAGCAGACTCTCGCACACGTTTTTCGTGATATGCATGATATCAAGGCTATGGGGCGTGCGGAGGATCTTCCAGTACGGCAAATCCCAGAAAATAGACCTCGTTTTCCATACCTTCAGCAGCGGCTTGGGCGCCTTTCGCTTCTTTCCCGGCGCTGGGCACTCTGGCCAATTTGTCAACAACTCATCGATTTCGTCGCCGCTCCTCAGAGATGGTGCTCCTCGGAGCTCAACTTTCCCATTGAACAGATCTTTGCGTCTTCTCCATGGGTCATCCTTGCGAAGCCACCTTCGATGCCCAATGAACACGGTTTTCGAAGAACAGGGATCTTTCTGTAGCTGGTGATACGTTGTGTCATCCATGCACTGAATGCATGCACAGTATCCGTGGACCACCTGCCCTGAGACATATCCGCAACCGAGATAGTCATGCACCGTCGTGACCAACGCGGCTCTCATAGAGAAATAATCTTGTGCGACAGCGTCCCACGTATTCGGTGGTGCGTCCCATAACGTTGCTAGTTCCTCTTTCAACAGACCGAGATACATTTGGATGTCATTACCCGGTTGTTTTGGACCTTGAATTAGCATAGTCATTTGTATGTACCTCCTCTTCATGCACAGCCAGGGGGGTAGGTTGTACATCCATACAAACACGGGCCACGTGCTATGGGTGCTGCTCTGGCTGCCAAACGGATTGAGTCCATCGGTGCTCACACCCAGCCTGACGTTCCTTGGTTCGTCCCCAAATTCTGGGTACTCGATGTCCAATGCCTTCCACTGGCTAGCATCAGAAGGGTGTCTCAGTATCTTGTCCACCTCATCATCATCGGCATCATCTTCTGGCTTCTTCCTTTCCGCGTGCCAGCGCATAAGCTTTGCTTCCTTAGGGTCTGCGAAATACCGTTGTAGACGATGAGTGATCGGAAAGTACCATACCACTTTTTGAGGAGCTTTCTTCCCACTCTTGTATCGAGATGCGCCGCACACCGAACATGTGTTTCTCTCCGTGTCTTCGCCCCGATAAATCATGCAATCATTAATGCAACATGATATCTCACATGCGGTAAATCTAGAGGGCACACGATTTTCTTGGCCTCCTCGATACTAGTTGGACACTTGTTCCCCTTGGGTAGACGCTCCTGCCAGAATGCCATGTTTTCATCGAAGCTTTTGTCGGTCCATTTGTGCCTTGCCTTCATCTGGAGAGCCCTGAGCGTGACGTCCAAACGGGTATCCCCGGGCCTACATCCTGCATACAATGGAGTAACCGCGTCCTTCTCCAGGCTCACCAGCTTGGCTTTCTCTCTAGCCGCATCCCTAGCATTGCTCGTCTGCTTGAGAAGCAGTGCTTGAACGTAAGGGTTCTGCACCCAGCTACCTGACGGTGTTCCATCTTCTCCGGCATCTTGATCCTCTTCACCGCCACCATGTCCAACATCTTGATCTTCTTCACCATGTCCGGCATCTTGATTGTCTTGACCTTGTCCGGCATCTTCATCTTCTTCACTATGTCCGGCATCTTCTCCGGCATCGTCATGTCCGGGAGAATCTTCGTGATCACCACCATGCCCTTCCTCGTTATTTCCCGTCGCTACCCCATGCACGTTATCGGCATCTTCATCACTTATCCATCGAGTGTAGCCATCCATGAAACCACGAGATAGCAGGTGGCTCTGCAATACTCCGGAATAAGGGTTGAGATAGCACTTCAGTTTGCATCTCTTACACGGACATTTTATCTCCGTCTGGTTATTTTGAATCATATCGTGGGTTGCGACTTTCATATATCTTGCCACGATGCCTTCGCTCATCGAGCGGACCATGGTCGCCTGGTATATAAAGAGAAGAGAATATTTTAGAACTGACCACATACACATATGGTCGTCCGAAAATTTTGGCATGACCTTGCCTAAATTTGGACCTATGCGTGGTGCCAAAATATGCCGAAATGGAAGTGAATCAACATTTCGGCAAAACAACATTGGCACCATCGGCAAATCAACATTTCATAAACATATCCAAGCTAATGCATACACATATATATATACAAACATGCGCCGATGCCACACAATCATGCATAATACAAACAAATGATGCCACATGCGCGTACAAGCATACCCGGCCGTAGGGCATACAAACACCGTTGCCACATAATCTTAAGCATGGATGTCCTTATATTACTCACCTATTATAGAAGTTACCGCGATACGGGAGCCCGAGAGATTGTGTATGGATGAGAATGTAATAAAGTGATATCTAAAGGTCAGAAGACATTGCACTCACATATCTACCAACCAAAATAGCTCCAATAAGCTAAAATAGGTGAAAGAATGATGGAAATAGGTTGGGGAGGAGGAGGGGGACGACCAGATCTAGAATGAGCTAGAGGGGGAAGAGAGGGGGCAACGATTGGTGTTAGGTGGCTCAATGCCTTAAAAATCTGAATCCCAGGTTACCCGTAGCGCATGTGATATATATGCGCTGCGGGTAGTTCAACTACCCGTAGCGCACACATGCGCTACGGGTAACATAGCACTGTCTATGCCCATACTTACCCGTAGCGCATGTGATATACATGCGCTGCGGGTAGTTCAACTACCCGTAGCGCACCTATACACATGCGCTACGGGTAACATGGCATTGTCTATGCCCATACTTACCCGTAGCGCATGTGTTCGGGTAGTTCAACTACCCGTAGCGCACCTATACACATGCGCTACGGGTAACATGGGACTGCCTATGCCCACACTTACCCGTAGCGCATGTGTATAGGTGCGCTACGGGTAGTTGAACTACCCGTAGCGCATGTATATCACATGCGCTACGGGTAAGTGTGGGCAGAGCTCCCCATCCGGGCCTACATATACCCGTAGCGCATTTTATATATGGTGCGCTACGGGTATGTGACATACCCGCAGCGCATGTACACACATGCGCTACGGGTAAATACCCGCAGCGCACCACATATATGATGCGCTACGGGTAGCTGTATTACCTATAGACGTTTTCCTAGTAGTGTACGGTCAGTCAACTATTTTTTAATTCTGCTACAAATGGAAAAATAACATTGGATCTTCGAGTGTCTAAACTAGGATATTGTTTTCAAAGTTTTATTTCTCATGCCGAGTTTTTAAAACTTAGATCACATAGTGATATTTGAATTGTATTTCTTCTTCTGGATGTGTTTTTTTAAGAGCCAATATAACATAGACGCTCACAAACACGCACACATCACCTACCATTAAAAAAATAGCGAAGGTTAAATCCTAGATTAATCCAGGTAAATATGAACACCCATGCCAAGTCTAGGACTTGAGCCTGGGTGGGCTGGTTCCACCACAAGGAACCTAACCACTAGAGCTCAGTTCACCAGTGGACGTGATTTATGCATTGAAGGCTTTATGCATGAATGCTTCCCTTTGCAAATTCATCCTTGTTTCATTATCTAACATTAACATATACGAGGGGGTCGGTCTTATCCTCTCCTTCTCCCTCCCGAGCTACAGTAGCTGAGCAAGATCTAAAACCTGCCACGCCGCCCCGAGGCCTTTCTCGTCGGTGTAGCCGGTAGAGATAGGCTGAGGGGGGGGGGCGGCGGCGCAGTCTCTATACAGGTTAGGTGTAGATCGGGGCTTATCCCAGTAGCTTGTGGCGTTTTGCCGCAGGGAGTTTGCCAGAGTTCTTGGCCAAGATCCAGTGGGCGGTGGTCCTCCTGTGCCTCTTTGTCTCACTGTCGACAAAGGATATGACGGGATCTCTCCACTCCCTCAACAAGGCTAGCTTGAGCCCATGGTGGCAGCAGTGACCTGTGCTCCTCCTTTCTGCCGGCCATGGTGGCCGGAGATGGTCGAGCCCTGTCTGCCCGCACCCTTGGCCTCGAGCCTATCAGGCTGCTTGGCATCGTTCTGCGGTTCCCCATTCTGTCGGCCGACCGTGGCGGCGAGGGGCAGGGGCGGTTGGGCTCGACTCTGATGTAGGCGGCAACTGGCGGGAAAAATCTATGGATTCGGTGTTTGGGCGCGGCACCGACCGGCTGTCTCCGCTGCACTAGCTGGCTTCCATGGTGGAAGAAGCCAGAGTTGCTTCTGGGGGTTGTTTCCCTTTTCAATAAGTGCAGCTTTGCCGGTTGTGGTCTAGATCGCGTTTTGGAGTACCTAGCTCGATCTTCTTCCTCTCCTCCATTGAGTAAAGCCTTTGCTTCTCCTCTGGCCGGCCATGGCTTCTCCTTCTGTGCTTCTCGGTGAAGCTTGGAGAAGATCCGGGGGCGTGTCGCTTCCTTGGTGTGTCACCTTGCCGGCAAGAGAGCCGGTGTTACCTGCTCACCTCGTGCTGGCAATGCGCGCCTCTGGTCTTGCTGCTCGTGCGTGCGCGGTCACTTCTTCTGCAAAGGTTCTCCTCCGAGCTGTTCTTCTACGTCTGCCTCCTCCTGCCCGTGGCAGGTGTGGTGAGTTTGACGGCGGGCCGATTTGCTCTTTCGGCTTTGGCAGAGTTTCTTTTGCATCTTTCTGCGCCCTGCAGCACCGGAGTTGGGAAGCAGTTTTTTTGAGCACCACCTTGGCAACGGGTGACGACCGTCCGATATCCAAGGCCCCTTTGTGGCCTATCTGCAAGCCGGTGAAGGGCTCTGGCGTTTGTTTAACCTCCTTTGTGAGGCCCCTCTCGAGGTCAACTTCCACGCTCAACGTTAGCAAGGTAGCTAGTGGTTTCGTCCCCGCTTCCGAGCATGATGGCGGCAGCTCTGACCTCCGTCTGGACGGCGGAGATAGAGAAGGACCGATTTGCACTTCTCTAGCTTTCAGTGAGGTTTTTCCTGCATTTGCTAGGGACTCATTTGTTATTTCTATCTTATGGGGTCCTTTGTAATATTGTACTCATCCATTGTGAATATGATGCTTCTAGGCCCTTCGGGGCGCTCCTCGTTCAAAAAAAAAACATATACAAGCCAAACTCACCTTGACCTGATGCAACTCCTAGCGGACAATGTGCTAAATGTTGTATTTCTTCGAGAGCCGCTAATTTTTGTATTGGCATGCATTTATCTAGATCTATAAATTTTATGATAATTGTGTCTCAATTGATTTAATTAAAATAACTGAACCTAAAACCTAGTACTCATTACTAGTTGGTAAAAAAAACATGAATTAGACCGTCCATGTTAGGTAGATGGAACCGTCAATGCATGCGTACGTACACTCTTTTCTCCCGTGTAGAGAGCGGACCTATCTTTGTAGCTAGGTCATGTACCCCACCGGGCCAAAGGGCGGTGACATGCGTGCATGGACGTCCACATACTACACGTCGGGCATGCTTTGCTTGCACTACAACGCCAGCCCCCCCATGCCCCCCTCTCCCGTATATTCTGGTTGCGAGGGACAGAGACGACGACAAGGCATGGGAAAAGTGACATGGGCACTCATCATGCCACGCCACGCCCCTGCCCATGCCATGGACACACACACAGGCACAAAGCGTCAGTTCACCCCAGCATTGACCTATATTATCCAGTGAAATCCTACAGATCATGGGCCAGTAATTGTGATGTTATGTATGCGTGTCTGCAAGTTGGTGCTTGCTCGCAGTGGCTGCCATTGTTGTCCTTTAATTTCTTGGTGCATCCCCTGCACGAGTTAAAAGAAAAAGTCCCTATAGCTATGCATGTATAGCTGCCTTTCTCTCTTGTGCTTACCACGTTCTTGCCCTAGCTAAGACGGTGTCTATTCTGGTCGACATGACCTGACCTGCATATCTTGATGTTTTCTAAACCAAATTGATTAAGGTATCCATCTATGTATACACAAGTAGCTAGCATCGACCCTTCATAATGCTAAAACTTTGGATCTTTAATCATGGGTTATACGTACGTACCAGTACCATACATGCATATAATTCTCTACATGCATGAGGCTAGCAACTAGCTATACGACATCGCAAGTCTTATCGAGCTTTAATTATGAAGATGTAACACATATTCTCCGGTGTTGTTGTGGTTAGGTTTTGTCCCGATCTTGCATGCACACACACTGCGTTCGTAAAGCGACATGACATACGACTATGTCTTGTGTACGTGTAAGAGCACACGTATGATTGTTCCCAACTTTAAGTGAAAAATGTTGCGAGTATGGGGTTTGAAAAGCACAAAAAGGACACACGGTGTGCGCGCATGTCAAACCTCAAAAATACTCATCAAAAGAAAAGCTAAAGTCGGGTACGCATAAAGCCAATGACAAGCTTGGGAGCCAAGGGAGAGGGTGGTGTGGCCAGGACAGGCAGGCCAAACACTCTCACTTGTCACCCATGCAAGAGAAAGAAAGAGATAGAGGACGGGTGAAGGAAGGATTTTATTGGGAAGTGATGGTTGGTGCCTCCTCATGCCAAGAAAGCTGCTAGCTTTTAGGGCAAAAGAGAGGGCCATGCCCATATGCATGCTAGCTAGCTAGGGTTTTTCTCTCTCTCTGCACAGAGAGAAGGAGAGCACTGAAATGTGTGGCCATTTGGCTCCATGATCTTGACAAATCTCTTTTGCAGTGGATTTGAAAGGCTATGTTTGTATTGTACCGCTCCATGGGGCAGGAGTGCCTTTTGCTTCTCTTATTTTGATGCCACTACTCAGCGTGTTCCTCCCCTTTTTGTTACCCTCTAGCAAAAGCTGCCCACCAAAAAGCAACTGATAGCGAGTATAGTACATCCTTACCCTTGCATTGGAGGAGTAGATAGGTTCGTTATCTTAAACTGATTGTGTAATAACGATGTAAGAAGAACAATCATACATAGGAGACCTATGAAATTTGACCTCACTTTCTCGTTAACCGCCGAGCTACCACACCATTTTTTCTTCTTCTTGATCACGTCACTTGGTGCTAATTTTGTTCTCTTCAGAAATTTTCCGACGAATACTTGAAAACGACCCTCACAATATTACACCATTTTTTTCTGGCATCTCTCCAGTAGACTCGATTTTGACAAAGTTGCAGGGTTCGAAACAATGGTGCAAATGGCGGATACCGGAGCCTCGCGGTGAAATTGCCTTCATCTATCCTATAAGTATGACAATGGTGCAGCACGAACATTATCCCCTTGAATTTTCATGCTATAGCATCGTTTATGGAGTCGCATGTTAAGTGGCATTTGTTGCTATTTGGTAAGGTAATTACATCTTTAACATCACTTACATGATCTTTTACTATGTGCATGACTTGATGTAGACGTCCTCGACACACACATGATTAGTATGCATCCATAGAATATTAGTGCAACTTCCATTTCCAGGTCCAATGAAGGCTCCTTTTAACCATGTTTCAATAATGTAATAAGTTGGACAAATACTTACTACAACGGCCATAATTTGATTGATCACCTTTTGACTAGCAATAAGGTATTGGTTGATTGATCAATTTAACTGAAGCTCCTGAAAGGCTGGTATGCGTGGCCACGAATCATGAACCAAACACGCTGATTCATATACTAGTATCGCAGTTGATTAAATATGCTTCAATCTAGCAATACCAACAAACCAAAAATAGCATCACACACTGCTGGCCGCCAACTGAATGCACACAGAACTTTCAGCTCGACCAGTTGCTAGTTTTCAAAGACATTTGCTAACATAGTAGTATTAGCCTTAGCTGCACCACATTGTTATACGTGCGGGAGTCCATCCATTCATTCGTTCATCCATCTCCTAACTAACCTAATTCAAGATCTTGCATCATGCTGTCAGCTTTTGTGCCTGCCCTTCCGAAGCAACAAGACACGAATGCACTTTTCCGTGAATTATTTCGTCTTTGATAGTATACACAGCGATCATCGACCGTGCCCCTCAAACATACCCTTGTGTGTGTGCGCGTGGGTACGTGATGGCGATGCAAGAGCTGATCTCGATCAATAGAAAAATGACAACACTTCGAAGAGAACGAGCCTGTTCTGGTTGCACCGACTTTTTGCAGGTGTCAAAGGTGACACACGCGTTGCAAGTCTTCCTAGTGATCTGATTAAAAACGGCGCGCATTGTTTTGACCTTGGATGACTCATCCATGATGCGCCACTTCTCCTAGAACAAGATTTCACCCTGCTATACGGTTAAAATGAAGCGGCACTACGATTGTGCACCAGTTTTTATCAATTAAAGTTTGGCTATGTGGAATGATCAATTATAAAAAATATGAAGTAAACACCATAGATTTTTCGATGATTTCAGTCCTTAGTATTTTTTTTTCCTTATATGAGCTTTCTGGGTCAGAGAATTTCGTGAACGAGCATGAGTTCGTATGTGTTGGGTTCATATGATCCTAAAGAAGGATGATTTTCTCAAAAAAGTCAAGGCTCTTGGAAGTTTTCATGCCATATAGGGCCGGTCCATAGATTTTATGGGCCCTAAGACCACATGGCACTAAGGGCCCTTGTACATGCTGGTGGAGGTTCCCTAGCTCAGGGGGGGGGGGGGGCAATGCCCCCCTCCCCGGCGTACTCTAGAAATTTACTTGTAGCTATCCTCGATGCCCCTAGTCGATGGCCAGCATGGAGGCAGAGTAGGAATCCTCCAGCGATGAGGAGGAGGATCATGACATAGAGGGAAAACCCAAGAACAAGCTCCATGGTTGAAATCGTAATATCGTTCGCAGCGGCCCTTGTAACAAAGATCACAATTACCTGAAATGGAACAATTAGTGAACTATATTGTTGGTAAACTCTATCTATACCTTATAATAATAATAATAATAATAGGAGTAAAGTCCAATTTTACCCCCTTGTTATACTTTTGTGACACAGATTACCCCATTTAGTAAAAACTTCTCTGTATTACCCCATTTTGTGAAAATAGTCATGAATTTACCCTTTTTAACATTTAGCCAATCTTTGCAGGTTGGACCGGCTCATATGATCTCTGATCGACATGGCGTTATATATAGACATGCAACTCTCGGAGCCTGCACTACTTGGTGTCATCGCGGAAACACCGACATGGTGCTCACCTACTCCAATATGCTTAGGTTGTTCTACATGTGATGCGGCTCTTACACATGTGTTTTGCCACGCTATCTCAATTTTCGTATAAGATCCCCATTTTTCCATAGCTAAGCACTACAAACCATATTTACAAAAATACTAAAAAAATATTATATAACTTACCAGCAGATGAAAACTCGCCTCGTGTAGGAGGTACGGATGAAATCCTTCTCCCCTCTATCTGCATGAAGGAGATAGAAACCGATCCGAATGAGAACTTATATGTGTACATCGAACTGATAGAATATACAGTAGCAAGTGTGTAAATAACTTACCAACAAATGTAAAAGTCGCATGATGCTGGGAAGTGCGGATGAAATCCTTCTTCCCCCTTAATCCACATCAAGGAGATGGAAACGCTTCGAAATGAGAACTTGTATATGTACATCAATCTCAAATAACAAGTGTATATATGGAAATACAGCAGGCGTTTTACAACGGAGTCGCAGTCCGTGTCGATCGGTGCTACCGGCACACCATCATCACTCCCCAACTTTAGAAATATGGCATCATCCAGTGTCTTCTTCGGTGCATTCCCAAGGATCTTGAGGTTGCTGGTGTGGGATATACTACATAGTACGCCGTCGTGTCGATAATTCTCACATGATTATTGTAGCTCGTAGCCACGGTGCAAGATAGCAAGAGCATGGTAGGTTCATATATTTTGGTGTGCCTAGGGCGACACAACATTAAGGGACCTTGTACACAGTGGTAGAGCTTCCGAACTCAAGGGGAGCTTCCCTGTGTCTTTCGCCATCTATTATTTTTAAAATTATTCTAAACTATTGGAACTCAAAAGTAGAAGTATACTAATACAAGTATGACAATAATCTTGGTCCAAGGCCCCTAGCTCATTTGGGCCAAGGCGAGCTCCCTGATGCCATATTTACGTGACATGTGGGCCCATGTTGTCATAGTTGAGGGTACAAATTGGAATTTATGTTTAAACTATAAATAGTTGTCAAAATTGATTCATAAAATTAAATGTGAGGAGTCCCTCTAGTTCACAAAATAAATCGACGTTGAAATGCTTTCAAACAAAATTTCAGTTGTGGGCTATCGACGTATATTGTTTGAAATATTTAGATTGCATATCTAACAATCATATGCAAATATTTATCTCAGAGAATTTTATATATTTTATGGCCTTTTCATATTATACATATATCTCAATATCTGTGGTCGAAGTTAGATCCAGAAGACCATATTAATGCATAAGATGACAGGTTGTATAAATTGGAAGAGTTGTAAGTGTGTAATGCCTTTAATGAGAAAAATATGACAATGTTTTTTAATTATACATATTTTATAGTTGGTCAAAAATTGGATATATCTTTTATCCGATACATAATAAGTAGCACAATAAAACAATCTAAAAGGTTGCATGCAGTCACATGGATACAAGCGCACCCAGATATTCATTTGTAAGAGGTTCTTCGGGGTATATGGCAACAGAACGAACGAGGGCTAAATATTACTCTAAGGTTGCCAATATTTTGAAGACAAACTTTAGCAAGCATGTACATCAAACCAATCGATTAATGTGTGTTTTCTTGGCATGCACCTTTAAGATCTCTCTCCACTTTTCAAAATTCATCTTGCGCCGAAAACTTTTTTTCTCTTCTTTTCTCAACGGCACAATATGTGATCTTGAGCTAAAGCCTGAATTTGTGGGGCTTAGTGGAATTGGCACATCCCTTTAGATGCAAGGCACATCACCGAAGCCAAGAAAAATATGAGAATTTCTCCAATTGTTGGCTCCTGCTTTGCCCCCTAACACGGGTCAGTGCTTCGCTTACGCATTACAAAATGTGCTAATAAAACTAACATATCACAACGCAAGTACCCCACTAAAGTACGCCGTCTAATGGCATGCACTTCAGGCCTAAAGCTATGTTTTGTTCTTTATTTCTTCTTGGAATATGTAGGTCCAGACACTTTAACTTGGAATATATTGCATTATTTTTGAGGTACAGAGATTTATATGTGCTTGCCAGCAGTTGAGCACGTTGGATTAGGAACGTGAGAACTTTTGTGTAATATATATGCACTAGTTATACGTGCAATTCAACATACATATACCTTTCAAGTGAGACTAATTTCGTTGTGTTTGTGTTAGTGTGTAGATATACTAGTAGCAACAGCATGTGTAGCTTCTAAGCAAAATATAGATGCGGCCGGCCTGCTTTTCTTTTGGCGAGATTTCAGCTAGGATGTAAAGACCAAAAAAGTGGCAACAATTTCTGCAGAAAGGGTGGGTCTCCGGTCCTTCAAATTTGATTAGTGCCTCCTCTTCTCTGGGGTGCATGTGGCCATGTTTTGCTCTTGCACGCACGCGTGCCACATACAATACCAGAAAGTTTGCATCACAAAGGGGAATGGAAAGAAAGCCAGAGATGAAAACCAGGTTATTAGCTAGGTGCATGTACTTATGCCAATCTAAAACTCCGCTAGTTAATTACAGTTCAATTTTCCATACCAACCGGTCAAACAATGAAACAACCAATGAAATGACAAGATGGAAACAGTAGCTAGCTAGCAGATGTATGCTTGCGGAGGAAACACAAAATTAGCCACGAAAAGAGAAGGAGCACTCATATCAAAAGGGGCCATGATGATCCAAATCCAACAGACATTCCCTCCCTCTCGGTCAGCTAGCTTGCAGTTTGCACTGCACATGGCATGGAGTGAGGATAAAAAAGGATGACCGAATTGAACTGAACTGGCCCCCTCGGAGTCAGAGATAAGATTGTACCGCATCACCGGCTTGCGTTGCGCGGCGCGGGCGCGGCATGGGGAGGGCCCTTGGCGTGCGCTGGACGCGCCGGGCGGTGTCGGCTGCGGCAGCGGCAAAAGCCTGACGCGCGACGGAGCACGCGCGCCGCGCCGGCCCCAAGCAGACAAGCGCACAGACATCCGCAAGACGATGGCCGCAAAGCTTCAAGGCAAAAGGCAGCCGGCCCGGCTAGCTAGCAAAATGTACGACGGCGTTCGCCCTAACGTCGCCACCCCGGCCGGCCGGCCAGCCGCCGGTGGCATGCTTGTAAAGCTACTAGGCTGTTGATTAAGAAGCCTCACCTTCCGAGATCATGCATGTTTCTTCGATAAAAACTGTGGCTGGAACCTAGAAGCGCATGCAGGTCGATCGATGGTTAATCAAGCTGCAGGATTCTGCTTGGATATAGGCGGTGTACTGCGATAAGTGGTTGCTATCGTTTACAATCGTACGTGCGTCTCGATAAACCTAGGTTTAACGAATTAATGAACCGATCATGACAATATGGGGCTGGGGCATCATGTGTCTCCATAATGCTTCAGTTTACCGAATGTAAGAGATGCCACTGATCTTATCCTCGCACCACACTGATAGATCCGTGGCATTGTTCCTTGTTCGAGAGTGGATTTTCTAAGCGCTGCCTCAGTTATACCCTCTATCTGAACTATTAATAGGTGCATCAAAATCTGTGCTAGTCTTTTTTCGCCCTCTCAAACAACTTCTCTTTTTTGTATGTCTCACTCTATATAACATTTGAATCTAAAACTTTGCAGTTCACTGAAACATTTGAGATAGAATGTGAGAAAAATAGTTTGGGTTTTTTATTATACTATATATACACTTTTTAAAATAATTTTTTATTGAAATTTCAAAATTAGAAAAAGTTAAATTTCACAAAAAAATCCAAACTATTTTTCCCACATTCTAGTTGTAATATTACAGCGATCTGCAAAGTTTGAAATCTATATATTACATAGTTTGAGAGATATAAAAAAGACAAATTAAAAAAAGTATGGGGATGTATGTGAGACTTTGCTTAGACAAAGCTTTTCCTTGTTCTACTCTAGGCGTCTACATACTACTAAGAGCATCACCAGAGGCGCTTCTAATACGGTATCCGACAACAGTGCCAAACGGTCGGTCGGACACATTACCGCTGTATGGGGGATGGCACACCTAAATGCGCTTTCAATAAAATTTATTAACAAAACGTATAATTTAAGCAAGGTTGACCATGTTTAATTCAAACTTAGGATATATTACATGTATTTTCACGAAAATTAAAACTAGAAACCTAAACCCTACATCCAGCATCGGTCAAAAATGCTCTAGTTAAGCTCGTCGTCACGGCCACCATCGTCTTTGTCGTCATAGTTGCTGTGAATGTTGTAGATATCGCATTCCCTTACCAACCACTCCTTGGCATATTCGTCCATTGCTAGAGCACCATTTTGGCCAACCCGCGCAAGGCAGGCGGGAACCCCGGATCATCCGGGGAGTCGGTGGGGTTGCGCAATGGCCAAAGATTGGTTGTTCTTGATTTCAATGCTAAGGGTTGTAGCCTTGCTTGTTTTGCTAATATCTTGGGAACTTTGGAATGAACACAAACCCTAGGTCTTTCAGGCTTTCAAGCTGGATGTCGAGCATAATAATAAACAAAAATAAAATTGAGGCCAAAATTGGCGCCTAGAGAGGTGCGGCATTTCCATCATATTGTGAGAGTAGTCCACTTTTGTTGTTATTTTATATAGCATTTCGGTTGTTGTTTGTAAACTCTTCTTAATTAATAAACTGAGACAAAGTTTTTTCCTCTTTTTCAAAAAAGGTTTGCATTAAGAGTTGAAATCGCTCCGCACCATTTTTCGTACTTAAGTTTGAAAAATTGGAAAATTTAGTTCAATTGGTTGGCATCATGGCTTAGTCACCACCCACGTCAACACAAAATTCCAATCGAAATGAGCCAAATGCAACAATAATAGAACGACTGTAAACACAACACCCTGCCTCGATCTTTAACACTGCAAGAATATATGTTTACCTTTTTCGATAATGAGCGCTTTATTACTCAAGACAAGCAATACACCCGGTCTTTGCATAACTGAGATGCACACGGCCGTCTATAGTTAAAAACGAACCAAAAAAGACAAAATATATATTGTATCGAGCAATTGTAAATCGGCTAAAGAGATTGTGGTGGACTAATCCGATTGTGGTGGACTAATCCGTAGATTATGCGGCTACCCATGTAAAGAAAAAGTATCCATCGTTATAGCCTCCAATCATGTACACACCTCCATAAATAGTTCGCGGTTATCCATCCGCTGAAGAGGTGACCACAAATGGAGCATACTGATGTAGATTATCTTCAAGAGAGAGCATTTTTTATCATTAAAAACTTTCTTATTTCTACACATGCGTATCTACATGTGATGTGTGAATCTATGACGTATCGATCCGTAGACGACTATAGTCGTGGAATATATGCCTGAGCTAAAAGATGACGATTTGGAGTCCTGCATCGTGATTAGTTGATTTGCAACTCGTATCCATGCATTGAATGGCAGGAGACAACAGGAATGGAGTGAAGCATGCATGATAAAACATGCAAAAGAACCTCGTGGCATCTCCTCGTCTCTCGCCGGCGAAACATTGAACTCCCGGCAGAAGTATTCTACTGTTCAGTTCTCACCGACGAACTAGATCAAACTGTTGCAATGGAACCTTTTGAATATTCTGATATACAATACTAGTATGATTGTGCACTGAACATGCTCTAAGTGATTGCCTAGTTCCTAGTTCGTTCCAGATCGCGATGTGTGGCATCAATCATGTAGGTCTAAGTAAAAGTTATCTTAAGAATTATTTGGAACCCAACAAGAAGATAACGCATACATGGCAACAAAATCATAGGAAATAGAGAGGGAAATTTTGCTAGAGGACACCGTTATTTCCTATCGTTTGCTACCGCTCGATTATGGCTTTGCCAAGTATCACTATAATTGGTTGGTACGTTTTGCCAGAATACACCGTATAGCCTACTGGGAAGTCTTGCTTTTCTCGCATAAAATTACCATCCTACTCTTTTACAAATGCACCCAGAATTTTCCAAGTACTCGTTCTAACCGTTTCTTCTTAGAGATGAACTGGCAAAGGGGACAAACCGCTGGTCACATCAACCACTGATGAACCCTAGAGGGCAAGCGCCTGAAAACAACGGTGTCCTCTATCAAATTTCCCTCGAATACCTCTGTCAAATATTTTCAAAGTTTAAGTATGATATTTTAATCCCACTAATAGAAACACTTGGTTCGTCAAGTGCCAAAACCTGTAGTTGCCCCCATCGAAAGCCGAGAACTACCATCAAATTTTATTGGAAAATAAATAGGAAAACTTCGAAGTTTTTTCTTAATATATACACATAATGGAAGAAAATTTTAGAAAACCATTAAAAATTTCTAAATTATTGCGATGGTAGGTTGCAGCAGTATAACCGGTTGTATCCTTCTTGTGTTATGTTGCTTGTATGTGTACCAACTATGTATCATGATGTTTATCAATACAAGTAATGTATGTATACGGACGTACATCGACAAAAACAATTCAAGTGGCTATATTAGAATGATTATTTATGCAAAAAAAAAATACGAAAATTGATAGTAAAATAACATGCAACTTAGAAAAAGAATGAATGTTTTGGAGTTTTACTGGAAATAGTCAATTTTAAATAGAAAAGAAATAAACGTATACCTAAATACCTTGTAACTTTATGAAGATCCATAGATTACTATGATTATCAAATCTATGATTTTCATATATTTTACTGATTGATACATTCTTTTAGAATCCCTGAAATATTTGGTAAATTTATTGGGTACTATTTTATAAAAAATCGCGTCCATATTTTATGATGTAGAAATTTATAAATCTCATATTCTTTGTTAGAGTGATAACTCTGTGTCGCCTTTGGTGGCTCTGTAGAAATGATGTGATGATTGACAAAAGGAAGGCCCCTTCTCCGTTGCAGGCCATCTACTTGTGCACTCATCCACTACTTATGTAATATCCAGTAAACGTAATACATGAAGATATCTTCAGTGGCGTTCACCTAGGAGATGTGGTGGCATGGGATAAGTAAAGATTTTTATGATATTGATAGAGGTGAGTAAAGTCATTGATGTTGCGATTGGAGGTTTTGAAGATATGGCGGAAAGGTGTTTTGGTGGCGATAATCTATGCTGCATAGGCTCTTCCTGTGTGTCGGATGTTTGGTAGCTGGCAGCAACGGCCTCGGCAAGAGGGGGTGGTAGCACATGAGGACTATATTTTTGGTGGTGCTCCTCGAACATCAAGTCTCGTGTTGCAGGGTGAGAACCCAAGGTCTGGATTTATTGGTTGTACCTCGCAATGGCTGAAGGATTTGTCTGTGAACTCGGATTTTCTCGAGGGTGAAAACTCAAGACCTTTGATCGATGACAACGTTTGTGTATTATTTCCTTCTTAGAGGCATTGCTTTTGAAAAATCTCTTTTATAATCCGGGTGTTATCTTTGGTGGTGGTTAGAGTGTTGTACTTGCGAGTGTTTCATCACTACGAAGCGTCTTTGTTTTCTGTATTCTGTTTTCTCTCTTTTTATTTTTATTTCTTTCAAATGTGCATTCTTGATATCTTTGGATATCTCGTTGGTTGGTGCAGAGGCTAGATGTAATTCATATCTTTGCAATCCTTTATAAAAAAAGAGCATAGGTGGCATCTTAGACTCTCGATCGGACCTTCAACATCTTATGTTGTCTTCTATCTGCCGCTTCTTGTTAGGTTTGTTAATACTCTTTTTGCATTGCTAAATGCATCTCAATCATGAGTCCGAGGTAATCTCACTTTATTGTATTGTCTTGATTCGAGTTATAGAAAAAACTTTCTTTCTATGTAAAGTGATGTGAAAAAAAGTATGCAGTTAACAAGACTGGGAAGACCTTTGAGAAGACCGTGATGAGGGGAGGAGACCGCGATGGCGACGACGGGGACGCTACCACCGGAGGCGACCGCGGTGGTGATAGTGGAGGTGCCATCACCGGTGGGATTCCATCTGGCTCAGGCCGGTTCTGGGCTCTCTCGCCGGAGACAGATGGTGATGACATGGAGGCTATACCATCGGCGGAAGGTGAGACTCCCCTCCGATATCTTTGCAGGACACCGGTGGAGGATCCCCAGAGAGATCTTTCTGCGAGGAAGGAGAAACGGGAGGAAAGGAGGAAGATGCAGCGTTGGGCGGCTTGTACGTTGGCGCCTTCCCCTCCATCGTCGGACGGTAAGGTCGGAGGTTTTTTTGCGGCTGGGGGGTTCAGCGCCCGTGATCGCGGATTCAAGTTACCGGTTCTACAACCGACTATCTTTGATCTCGGTCATGTTCTCGATGCTTCGGCATGGACGATCGTCCGTCGACGTAGGAAGGCCAAGGCCTACCAGAGTTCCTGCTCGTCGACAGTGAGTAGAAGGGGATCTGCGGCCGATCGGGGATCACGTAATTTTCGGAATTCAAAGAGTTTTGAAAGTCCTTGATGCGGCACGATGTTGATGTAATTTCACCATCCAGTTGGGAACCCCAAGAGGAAGGTATGATGAGCACAGCAGCAAGTTTTTCCCTCAGTAAGAAACCAAGGTTTAATCGTCCAGTAGGAAAAAGCCAAACTCCAGAAGGTGATGCTTGCTAGCTTCACGACAGCTCCGGACAATTTATAAGGCGTCTCGTCCAGTGCTTTGCTTTGCCAGCTGCAACGCGGAACCTGCACACAACACAACCAAGTACTTTGCTCCCAACTTACGATGAGGTTGTCAATCTCACCGGTTTGCTGTAAACAAAGGTATGAGCGTATCTAGTGGAAAACAATAGTAGTATGCGAGAAAGTAAACAATGTGAGTAAAGTAAACAGGTGATAGCAATATAAAGGAAATTGGACCGGGGTCCACAGTTCACTAGTGGTGTCTCTCCATAAGATAAATAACAACATGCTGGGTAAACAAATTACAGTTGGGCAATTGATAGAATAAAGATAACGTTCATATATCGTGAGGATCACTATGAAATTTACTCTGGGCATTACAACAAAATACATAGACCGCCATCCAACTGCATCTATGACTAATAATCCACCCACGGGGATATCGTCCGAACACCCCACAAGTATTAAGTTGCGAACAACAGATAACTACATTAAGCAAAGTGTGTAATGTAAACAAAGCATATGCCCTTGGGCATAAGAATGTTGTTTTCTCCCTAGTGGCAACAGCACATCTACAAACTTAGAGGTTTCTGTCACTCCCCCATATTAAATAGAGGCATAAACCCAACTATCGAGCATAAATACCCCCTCTTGGAGTCACTAGTATCTACTTGGCCAAGATAGCTACTAACAACGGAGAGCATGCAAGATCATAAACAACATAGAGATAACATAAGATAATATTCAACACATCAACTCAACATAACACCAATATTCATCGGATCCCAACAAACACAACATGTAGAATTACATAACGGTGACCTCGATCATGTAAGGCAGCTCACGAGATCTAAACATGAAGCACATGGTGGAGAAGACAACCATCTAGCTACTGCTATGGACCCATAGTCCAATGTAGACTACTCACTCATCGCGCCAGAGGCAAGCATGGCAATGAAGAAGACCTCCGGTGGCGATTCCCCTCTCCGGCAGGGTGCCGGGAAGAGCTTCTGGACCCTCCCGATCTCGGGTCGACGACGGCGGCGGATCGCGATGTGTTTCTAGAAAATTGATCGGGTACATAGGTTTTTCCCGTCGGGGGGTCTTTATAGGCGAAGGGGCAGCGTCAGAAGTGGACCAGGTGGGGCTCACCATAGGGCGGCGCGGCCAGGCCCTGGGCCGCGCCCCCTGGTGGTGAGACCACCCTCTGGCTCGGTTCCGTCTCCTCTTCGGTGTTCTGGAAGCTTCGTTTAATATCTGGACGTTCGGCTTTTGTTTCGTCCAATTCCGAGAATATTTCCTTTGTAACTTTTCTGAAACACAAAAACAGCAGAAAACAGGGAACTGGCACTGTGGCATCTTGTTAATAGGTTAGTTCCGAAAAATGCATAAAAACGCCACGAAGTGTAACGAAACACTAAGCAAATGGTGTAAAAACAAGCATGGAGCATCAAAAATTATAGATACGTTTGAGACGTATCAGCCATGCAATCAACGGGCACAAGGCCCCTTTCTTGATTGCTGGGCCAGTACTTGAGGAAAACCGTTTTCTTGGCCACAAGGGCCTATCTGTCATGAACTATGCCGGCCACAAGGGCCTTGCTTTTTCTTCTGATCGATATCCTCGAGCAAGGTCAAACCGTGTTGGTTTAGCGAAACTTTTAGGGTTAGCCTGGAGTCGGTCTGTCGGCGCCACTCCTGTCCTTGGAGCGATCACTGGCTCACAGAGAAGCGGGTTCCTGCATAAGATCATGGCTAAGAGAGGTTCAAGGCCGATCAAGCCGGGTTTTGGTGCTGGCACCGGTCCTTCCTTCGACAAGCAGCCGGGCGCCGGCGGAGGTAACGGACCTCCACCGCAATTCCAGGGTTTTGGATCCAGCTCGGGTCCTTCGGGTGGCTCTGGCAATCATCTCGACCAGCAGGTTCGTGGTAATAGCTCTGGTTTTGTTGGCAATGCTAATATGAGAAACAACAATTTCATCCCGAGAAACGAGAATCATGGCTTTGTTCCACAAGGGAACTTCGGCAATAATTTCGATACTGCCAGCGCTGGCAACGGCAGGGGTTCTTATGGTGCTCCACCACATATGCTGAGAAACATCTCTAATCAGCAGGGTGCTGGTGAAGGAAATGAATTTATGGAGGTGGACATGATCAGGGGTGATAATCAGCAACCCTTTGAAAGTTTTAATGGAAATTTCGGGAATTTTGATGAAGGTTATTTTGAAGGGGGGCAGAATTCCAATCAGGGCCATGATGGTTATTCTTATGGTAATCAGGGAAACAAATATAACTACAGGCAAGGGTACAATGGCGGTAGAGGCCGAGGTGGTCGTTATTGGTATGGAAGGGGTCGCTTCATTCCCCGTGGAGGGGGCCGAGGGACTCCAGTTCAAAAAAACCAGACTGCTGGGGAAGGGTCTTCTACAGGGGTTGAACTGCAGAAGGGGGCTGGTTCTGAAGTCGTTCTTGAAAGAACTGCTCTGTCTAGCATCAAAAATGCTATCAAAGAGAAAGATATCCTTTGTTTTCGTTGCAACCTTAGTGGGCATCTAGCAACTGATTGTACTGCCATCCTATGTATATACTGTGACTCGGCTCTGCATAAAGATGAGGAATGCCACCTGCTTTCCATGCCAAAGCCTACGGCTACCATGTATGGCCTGTGCCGGGAATCACTTCTGTTCATGTATGTGCCAAAACTCCGGATGTCCGGATGAAAAACAGCAGTGGCAAGGTGGGTAGAATTCGTATCACAGGCACTACTAGAAAAATAGCCTGTAGAGACATTATTTTTGGTAGCTAGAGACATTATCATTGTCTCTACAATGGAGTAGAGGCACTTCGTTAGGTGTCACATAAGTGCCACTACATGCAATGTCCCTAGGACTAAAAGACACTTCCATAATGTCTTTAGATATTATAAGACATTTCATAGAGGCACTATTTATTGTCTCTGCATTCTATAAGACATTAGTAAAGGCATTCATTCTGTCACTATTTATATGGAAAAATAATTTATAGAAACATTGGTAGCAATCCTTGAACTCAAGACCTTCATGTAAAGGTCATACTAACCCAACCACTTAGCCTCACACAACATTTTGTTAATACACATTAGAAAACTCTTATGGGACTATGTTACATGCCTAAAAATGCCTCTACAGAATGTAAATAGTGTCTCAAACCGTGTCTCTAACTATGATGTAAGGCCATTTTATGAAGTGTCTTTAAAAATGCCTCTACAAGATTTCTTGCGACACTTATTTAGTGTCTCATACAATGCCTTTTAACACTCATTTGATACTTACGAGATAAATGTCTCAACTAGTGTCTCTAGATTTAAGACAGTCAACCTTGTGTCCATAATAAGTGTCCCTACTTCAAGGAAAGTGTCTCTACATGATTATTTAACAATTTTATAAAGGCAAATCATAAGTGCCTCTAGAGAAGTGCCGCTACAAGCAGTTTTTATTGTAGTGAGGTGGTGTGATGAACATCCAACAAGTTATTAAGGAGTTGAGCTGGTTAGTCCCTGGTGATCACCAATGGGAAATTTATGCTTCTGGTGCCAATATGTTCAAAGTGAATTATCCAACAAAAGCTGATTATGAGAGAGTTAGAAAGATCAAATAAATTGAGGTGGAGGAAACAAGGTCAAAAAAATTCTTTGAGGAATGGTCCACCAAGGAGACAAACAAATGGGGCTTATATGATGTATGGCTTTAGATAAAAGGCTGCCCGGAACCTTTGTGTAGGGATTACTTGGCTCTTTTTGCTGTGGGGTCACTTATTGGAAAAACCGAGGAGGTTGACATGAAATACACTCGGGAGAAGGGTGTGGTTAGGGCAAGGGTGTCTTATTTGAACCCGGTGGAAATTCCTCAAAGTGTGAGCCATTATTATGATGGAGAGGGGTACAATATCGAGTTTGTTATCGAGAGTGTGGATGGGGAGACAATTGCTGATGATAATCAAGTAGAAAATGGAGAGAATGATACTGAAAATAAAGAGAATGATAGCAACTGTAACAATGATATTAAGAAGGGCGAGCCGAGCAAGGAAATGCAAGAGGATACAAATCAAGAAGGGAGATTTTCAGGTGGGAAGCGGAATGTGGGGTCTGATCCACCCCCCTCTGATCATGAGGTGATTAACATTGGTTCTCTTGCAATTTCATACTCTCCATACAATGACAGTCCTTCTAGAGTGTTTGGGCTGATAGAAGATCTAGCTGTGATCGAAAAGATTGATGAGGAGAAGGTGGTTCGTGGGCCTAAGGAGATGTTGCCTGGAGATCACATGTTTTCCCCCTTGCAAGCACCTAGTTCGGATATGACTCTCGAGATGGAACGTCTTGGTACGGCGGCAGAAAAGGCCTGTGCAAGGTTTTCAGTATCGGGATACTAGATAGTATCGTTTTCTTGTCAACAGTATCGTATCGTAGAATCATATCGTAGTATTACGATACTATGAGATTTTTATTTTTAATAAAATATATGTATACATTAGTAATATACCTAAAAAATATATCTAAATTTAATTTTTATTTGAATTTGAAACATATTTTATGTATTTCATAGAGTCTCATTATGTAAAATGATGCATTTATAATATAAATATGGGCCCACCTATACGATACATAATACAAGCATAATTAATTAGAAACCCACAAAACAAAATATTGGGTTTAAGAAAATGAATACACACAACTCGCTAGTTGACTTCTTTCTTGCATGTACGGAATCCTTTTTAAACCCATATCAACAAACTATTGTTTATATACTTTGTTAGCCTTGAGATTACAAAACCAATTTTAATCTTGAGCTTGCCACGGCTTCGTGTCCTTATTTTTTACTATAGGTGTGAGATCGTATGGTATCATTTTTATATCGGGATACTAAAGATACCATGATACGTATTGGGATACTAGTATGATACTACCCAGATTAAGATACCATCACGATACGTATCGTTTTACCATGGTAGTATCATAAAATCGTAAGATACTAAGATACATATCGAGATACTGACAACCATGGGCCTGTGTGCTCGATGTAGTGGACCAGCGGGACTATGGTGTGTCCTCTAATCTGCCGCAAGGGGGTTTTGCCAAGGTTTCTCTGTCGCGGCAGGAATCTGCCGGTGTTTCGCAGCCGCAAGCTGTTTCTCTGCCGCAAGAAGGTTTTGCCTCTGTCTCTCTGCCGCGGCACGAAACTGAAGATGATTCTATGTCGCAATCTCTGCCTTGGCAGGAACCTGACATTGTTTCACTGCCGCAGCAGGCGGGCACTTGCTCTTCGCCACCTTCTAGCCCAAATACAAGTTTATGGGCTGTGTGCAGCGGAAGTTTCTCCTGGGGTGCCGCGTCGTTGTAAGGACAGCAGAACACACTCTCCTTTGCCATCTATGGGTGTTACTTCAGATTCATCTTCTCAGCCTACAAGAGGTTGTGCCAAGAAAGTTCAGGGTACGGGGGTGTTCCTTGGTGGCCGGTACTCAAGGGAAGAAGTGATAAAGTATGGCGGCATTTCTGAACATGTGGCGAAGAGTGTGCGGTCTAGCGAGCGTATCCGGGCTCAATCGAATGCGGATGCAATGTAGATGGAACGCGCTCAAGAGCGGGCTTTTCTTCGGGACTTCGGGAATCTGAAAGGTTATACCGATGGCTTCCCATTGGATCCATATGTGGTCCTATCTAGTCAGTGGAGGTTCGAGAGGCCATGGATATTGGGTGCAACCGTTTGGAGACGGTCGCACGGGTCTTATTCAGCTAATTCGGTTGGCGGCGTGATAATCGAATTACGGCATGTTGAGCTCTAGGGGTCTTGTGTTGTGGATTTTTAGGTGGTTAATCTTTGTAGCCACTTTGAGTGATCCATGAGCTATAATAATTACTTTTGAACCTTGGTGAATAAGTTAATAAATACTGACCATATGCATCGATTTGATGCAGAGTCTGAGGACTGCCCTTTTTCAAAAAAAACAAGACTGGAAAGAGAGACTGTTGTCGATGCAGAACACTTTCATGCATGATGTGTGACCTCACGATAAAATTCTCCCAACGTTCGCTGTTCGATGTGAATAGCCGATCGAGCTGTTCCACAGAAATCCTAAAACCTGTTCGAAGGGGGGCAGACAGGATTTTTCAAAAGCACGAGATATTTTTATTTTTTTGCGAATGTCGAGATTCACACATGGAACAAACACATTTGACTGTATTGACAAGACGAGGGCATCACAAATAGGCGTAGCTAGGTGAAGCAGTGCGATCACGTACTCCAACCCAGTGGAACTCGATCAGTCTCACACAGTACTGTATATGAACAGTTTTATACACAGCTAGAGCCCCCCTCTCGTGGGCCGATTTATGTTCTACTGTTCGTTGTGTAGCACGGCAGCAGCGTTTTTACTTCTCTGTGCCTGCTCGTGCTACTGCTTCAAAAGATCCGTGGAGAGATGCGCTTGAACTGTTTGGGTTTTAACTAGAACATGCCAGAGCGGCCAGCAGAGACCACAGTTTTAAGAATCAATGTGAAATCCAGAAGCATTTCACCTCCGTTCAAAAAAATACTTATATGCAATTTTATCCTCAGCCCAACTTCACCCCAAAAGACACCAAATCCACACCAATTGCTTACGAGAAAATGACACATGAAACGTTCACCTCCAAAAGACCAGCACCGTGGGGCCCCTTGCCACCATTTTACCCACCCTACGACAGCATCGGCGCGCATGCTTCTGCCGTGGGAACGTGCTTGCCATCAAAAGCACAACGCCACCAATGCAACGCGCGCGCGAACACACAGGTCTCAACCCCCTTCGGATTGAAGAATAAAATTGACTCCTCCAAAGGAGAGAACAATGCCCAATTAAATCTCACAAAACAAGGATTTTTTTATGAATGCAGTTCAACACATTTTCTGGTAAGTATAGCCAAACATGCAGCATGACATCTAATGAAGAGGTGCCGATGAACATATTACCCATGCTTGTGAAATAAGCACGAATTGTGTCGATGTGGTTGTTTTGGCTCCTAGGTGTATATGTTGTGGCAAAGCTTGCCAAAGATCTACAAGCGACTATATTTTTTTTATATTTTAGATCTTGTAAAAAAAACCTTCAATGAATTTCCAAAGGTAGGGGGGGTGGCACCATTGTAAAAATGGATACAAAATAGATTTCAAAATGTAAAAAACAATTATAGCGTGTACATCCGCCATTTATATTCACTACACAAAGTTTCGGGAAGAAAAGGCATTTTTTGTGGCATGTGTTAAAAAGACAAAAACAAATCTCATTAATAGTCATAATGGAGCATTAATTGGAGTTCACATGATTTTTTGTATTTTAACACAAGCCACAAAAGGTATTCTTTTATCCCCAAACTTGTGTGCAAATATAAAATATCGTGACATAAACACAGTTATATTTTCAGAACTTGTGGCTTTTTAAGTACGCTTTTAGACAAGGATGCATATACACCCAACATCAAATGGGTTTCCACGGATTGAGTTGACTATGATAATGTGATATCCTGGCCTAGGGCTTAATAGGATTGATAGGATACTCATATCAACAAGGTATACCTTCTTTTTCGGAAGCTCATTTGAAAAGACATCCAGGTTAAGCGTGCTTGCCCTGGAGCGATTTGAGGATGGGTGACCGACCGGAGAGTTGTTCCTGGGTGCACACGAGTGAGAACAAAGTGCGCAGAAAAGACTAGTGTTGGTCCGTGGGGCCAGTCTAGACATCCTAGAGAGCTGTCAGGGGTAACAGGCCCGAGCCACGGGGTGGTCGGGGTGTTACAGGTAATTTCATTACAAATATACACAATGGAGGAGCTTGCCAAGGAACTCTTGGGGGGTAAAAGACGATAATTTTATTCTAAAGCTTGTAAGAAATTCATTAGTGATGGTGTAGCTCCCCCGAGTGCAAATACACATAGATTATGTACTACTATTATATTACACAATTACATGTTGTTTGAAAAAACAAAATTGGCTTAGTGTGGCCTTCCAAGATTTCCTGTTTTGTGCACACACTGGTGTGGTGGTTGGTGCAACCTTCCAATAGCAGGTACGAATCTAGGAATTTAACTTTGGGTGTTCAAATTTGAAGCAACAAAAAACATCAAGATGAAAAACTAAAAATGGTTCATGCATTCATGACAATAAAAGTACAAATTGGCCATTATAGCAATGGTATCTCAAAAGGTCAAGAAACTTATAAAATAATAAAGAAAATTGCAATACGACCATGTGACAACTGCTGCCGTGGTGCGCTCTCAATCTCCACATCCATCCCCTCCGCCACCTCATGTCCACACGCCACCTTGTCCAGCACATCGGCCTTGCTGCTAGCTGGGACGCCGCCTAGCCTTGCTACTTGGGTTGGTGCCCGCGGCATCATAGCCATGGGGGTTGGGATGCCGCCTGGCTGCTCGATTTGGGGCTCTCTTTGTTACTCCCTCCTATTGGAAAAGAGTGTCGGTGACATAGTGCAAATTTTATACTAAGTAGTACTAAATTATCTAATACTCTTTTTTATTGGAGGGGTATTTTCTATTGATTAGAGTTGATCGAGTAGGCTCAAGGTTGTGGGTCTTAGCTACATGGGCGGCATGGACGTGGACACAAATTCTCATATTTTTGAAGTTTGAACCTAATTTAAATGAGAAAATGTAGGTTAGACATAGGAGCCTGCATACTACATATATAAATTTATTGCAGAAAAATTTGGGTGTTCAGCTAAACACCCATGAGCAAGTGCAGCTTTGTCCATGTTCATTTTGAGGCTCTTGCTTGCAATTGCAAAGACATTAATCTGATTGTTTATGATGGTGTTGCTAATACATAATGGTATAGGACAATGTAATTTCCTACGCATATTATCCGACAATTTAACATGGTTACTTAATTTATTCGTAAATTTTAAACTATTAACTTACTATTACTTAATGTTTTATTTAATTTTTTTCGTACCTGGTAGTGTTTTATGTGTGCTCAGTGTGTTTAAGTATTAATACTTGCTCATATTTTATGTATAATTTTATTATGAAACATGTTAATTTACATATCACCTCACACTGTGTATGCCACACTGTATTATTGAAAAACTATTTCTTTGTATATGTATTCCTATAAGATGTATGGTACACATAAGTTATTATTGTAATATACCATTTGGGTACTTAATCTTCTTGTCTTTCTTTATGATGTATTTCTCATATATGCATGTGGTATATGTACATTTTTTTCTAATTGAATCCAACATAATCTGGCACTCAAATCCACATCGAATTGCTATCCATCTCATTCCCAAATCCGAAGAAAGTATAAAATAGGATGTGGTTTGAACTAATCTTCTCTATTTTCACCCTTAGTCATATGCTTTGTAAAATGTAGTTTCAACTTCTAGGTTATTTTTTTATGTTCTTTTACTTGAAAACTTGGGAGATACACTAAAAAGTGTGGTATCATGAACCTACTTCGTGAACCATCCTTCTTTGAGCAGATGGATTTTGTAGGATTTCAACCCTTATAATTATTTTTATTAACCTGTTTGGATTTGTAGAGATATAACCAATAACATTTCTTTTGTAGGTCAGTGCGCCCGTTTTAAAATAAGAAGTATCTCGCAATCATACACCTATTGTGTATGGAACAGTCCTGAGTTATCCTATAGCGCAACAAAACACCATATGTAGTTGGTTGGTGCCTTAATTTTTTTTATATAAGCAATACTTTTTTATACTGATTTTGCGTTATTATGTTACTACCATGTCGTAAAAATCATGCAAAACTAAATTGGTCATAGTATGTATATACACACATAATAATAAAGGGAATATTTTAATTTGCAAATACTAAAGAGGAGAGAATGAGAAAAACCCCCAGTCCACGTAGAGAGGTCAGTCAATGGACAAAAATATATTTTTATTTGCAAATAAGGGGAAAGGGAAATAATTCTCGAATTACGAAAACACCCCTCTGAAGACCACAGTCCACACAGAGAAGGCCTAGCAGTATAAACAAGAGCGCAGAGCTCTGCTTTCCATTTGTTCCTCCTCTGCTCCACTATTAAACCAACCCCCACCTCCTCCCTCGCTTCCTTTCCCTTCCTTCCCCTCGCACTCTCTCCCCTCCTCCACCTCACCGGCGCAGCAACTCCCACCACCACCACCACCACGAGCCATGGCGTCCACGGGAGGCGGTGTCGCGCGGAGGGCATGACGCGGCGTCGTCTTCTTTGGCCGTGGCTCATCCTCTCTTTACTACTACTACTCACTCGGTTGGCGGCGGTCGTCCTGGTAGCGGGCTCGAGATGGCGGGGGCGATGGTGTTGCACGGCGGGGGCAGGGATAGAGACAGGGACAGGTCGTCGCCTGGCGGCGGCCCGCAGGTGGACACGGGCAAGTACGTGCGGTACACCCCGGAGCAGGTGGACGCGCTGGAGCGGGTCTACAGCGAGTGCCCCAAGCCCAGCTCGCTGCGCCGGCAGCAGCTTATACGGGAGTGCCCCATACTCAGCAACATCGAGCCCAAGCAGATCAAGGTCTGGTTCCAGAACCGCAGGTGCGTGCTCGCTCTTCCACGCCGCCCCTCGATCTGACGCCCTCAGTGCTTGCTCCTGTTCTTGGAGCTAAATTTTGGCCTTCCGTTTCTTGGGTTCGTGGTGCCTCGGTGGCCAAATTTGTTGTCTTTGGTTCCCAGCTTTTGATTTTGGTGCTGTTTCTTTCTGATCCTTCCACTGAACTTAGTGGCTCGCTGTAGGAAGTATGTGCGCGCACATCTCCTTTCCAGGCGGCGGCTTTCCCTTTGTCCTGTTTCTGGTTAGTGGTTCTAGCATAGGCTTGGTTTAGTTTGTGGAAGCAGGCACCACCTAGTACATATGTTACCCCCAAATTAGAGTTTGCTTTTGGCTCGACTGGTCTAAAAGTTACCAAGATTCCGTGATGGTTCCTTAACAATACCACAAATCGAGTGCTTGTGTCCTGCTCTAAATGTCTTTCTCCATATTTTTGCCATTTGTAGAGTGGTGGTGGAGGAGCGGACCCTTCCTCTTTCTTTATTTATTTGTTTCTTGTTCTTGCAACGTGTTGTTCTAGAACAAAGCTGTTCTCTTGCTGAATCTTGACTGAGCAAGTGTTCTTGTTCTGATCCTAAGAACGTTTTCACAGGATGGGTAATAATATCGTGTATCCCCAATCCAGCACAATGTTCAGATTTTAGTCCACAGCATTGTGTAGCTGAAATGCCTTCGCCTAACCCACTTGGTGCTCACCTGAGATGTGACTTGTCAAACGTTAGCAGTAACACAGGAATCTCGTGCACCAGTGATCGCTTTCTTGGTTCTCTTGATGAGCACGTGACATTTTTGTAACTCTTGTTGCTTGATGTACCTTGTGATTGGTAGGTGCCGCGAGAAGCAACGGAAGGAGGCCTCTCGCCTGCAGACTGTGAACCGGAAGCTGTCTGCCATGAATAAGCTGTTGATGGAGGAGAATGACAGGCTGCAGAAGCAGGTGTCCCGTCTCGTGTACGAGAACGGGTATATGCGGACGCACCTTAATAATGTGAGATTCTATCCCATCACATATTGCTACTTTTGTTAAATTTATGCATTTTTCTTCTGTTGATTCTGATGCTCCTTGGCTTAATGTTGTGTATATGTTTGCAGCCTTCTGTAGCGACTACAGACACGAGCTGTGAGTCTGTTGTTACGAGTGGTCAGCACCACCAACAGCAGAATCCAGCAGTTCCGCGTCCGCAAAGGGACGCGAACAACCCAGCAGGGTAATTGCAATTCCCTTTCTATTTTCCAACACCATTTTGTACATCTTCACTTGCTTATGTTTGATGTAATTTGTTCTGTTTGTTACAGTCTACTCGCTATCGCTGAGGAGACCCTGGCAGAGTTCCTGTCCAAGGCGACGGGGACTGCTGTCGATTGGGTGCAAATGGTTGGGATGAAGGTAATGTAATAATTGCAACTGGTGGAATTTTGGCACGCGTTGATTATTTCTATTCTTGTTTTTTTCCCGATGATGAACTAAAGTGGGGTTTTCTTTACAGCCTGGTCCGGATTCCATTGGAATCATTGCTGTTTCGCACAATTGTAGTGGCGTAGCAGCCCGAGCTTGCGGTCTTGTGAGCCTTGAGCCCACAAAGGTATGTTGTTCATCATCATCACGGAGCTTTATGTTTCCATTCAGCAAACATATCTTAATAGACTAGTACATAGGTTGCTGAGATCCTCAAGGATCGCCCCTCTTGGTACCGTGACTGCCGGTGCGTGGATGTGCTCCAAATTATCCCCACGGGTAATGGTGGAACAATTGAGCTTATCTACATGCAGGTATGTGCAATTTTGTCAACCTGGTTTCCCTTGTATTGGGACTGTTTCTCTGTGTTCTGTGTTGTCTGTAACATGATTGTTCTTTCAATTCTGTAGACTTATGCACCAACAACTTTGGCGGCACCCCGTGACTTCTGGATACTCCGCTACACTAGTGGTCTTGAAGATGGCAGTCTTGTGGTATGGATTTCTCTTGCTGTTTGTTATGATTCTATCATTTTGTTTGATTTTTTGTCTGGTAGTAGACTTCTCTGTTGGGCTTGGTCTATTTCGTCAAATAAATTTGGACAACATATGATTTCACTTTATGCAGTGTCATATTAATGCTGCTGGATTGACTCCTTCGATATGTTTCCTTTGTGTTTGTGCTGAAATTTGACAACTATCACTCATTGCTATCTTCTGTAGATCTGCGAGAGATCGCTGACTCAAGCCACTGGGGGTCCATCAGGACCTAGCACTCCAAATTTTGTCCGAGCCGAGGTGCTACCTAGTGGCTACTTAATCCGCCCTTGCGAGGGGGGCGGCTCCATGATCCACATTGTGGATCATGTTGACTTGGATGTAAGCAGAATGTCCATCAATTTTTGTATACTCGATCAGATTTATAAACTTTCAGAATATTGCATATCCATCTTACAATCCTATCTCTTTGTAGGCATGGAGTGTGCCTGAGGTCCTTCGACCGCTTTATGAATCTCCAAAGATTCTCGCGCAGAAGATGACAATTGCTGTATGTTTTACCATTGCATCTCCCTTTAAGATTTTGTTGGTACTAAGCATTCATTTGTTCTTGTGGCACTAACATATATGATAAACTGAGAATTGCTTGTCAATTTTACAGGCACTGCGTCACATTAGGCAAATTGCTCATGAATCAAGTGGAGAAATGCCCTATGGAGGGGGACGTCAGCCAGCAGTTCTAAGAACATTTAGTCAGAGATTGAGCAGGTTTGTAGCAATGCTCTTATATTCCTTGCATACCATCACAGTGCAGTAATGTGCAAAGATGTTCTCCCGTGCATGCCCCATGACTAAGGTCCTCTACATAATTTGCAGAGGCTTCAATGATGCTGTTAATGGATTTCTGGATGATGGCTGGTCACTGATGAGCAGTGATGGTGCTGAGGATGTTACAATTGCTATCAACTCATCTCCAAACAAACTTGTTGGATCTCATGTTAACCCCTCCCAGCTGTTTTCTGCAATTGGAGGCGGTGTCTTGTGCGCAAAGGCTTCAATGTTGCTGCAGGTTTCTACTCATAAACCATCTATGTTTTTACTTGGCATAAATAGTTAGATTGGCTGCTGATGTTTATGTGACCTAAATTGTTTTCATATGTAGAATGTACCTCCTGCTTTACTAGTGCGGTTTCTGAGGGAGCACCGCTCTGAATGGGCTGATCCTGGTGTTGATGCTTATTCTGCTGCTGCTTTGCGAGCTAGTCCTTATGCAGTTCCTGGTCTAAGAGCGAGTGGGTTTATGGGCAATCAGGTTATACTGCCACTTGCACACACCTTAGAGCATGAAGAGGTATTTCAAGTTAGCTCAAGTTCTAATAATTGCCTTATACTAACTGTGAACAGCTACTTGTTCATCAGATTAACCTCTTAAAATTGCAGTTCTTGGAGGTTATTAGGCTCGAGGGACACAGTCTCTGTCATGATGAAGTTGTTCTGTCAAGAGATATGTACCTTCTGCAGGTAGTTTTCAAACGGCACTCATTTGCACCTTTGCTATTTTATTGTTGTGTTATCCTTACAAGATTGTATCTTCTATGGCAGTTATGCAGCGGTGTTGATGAAAATGCTGCTGGTGCATGTGCCCAGCTTGTCTTTGCACCCATTGATGAATCTTTCGCTGATGATGCTCCACTGCTACCTTCAGGCTTCCGTGTAATACCGCTAGATGCCAAGACGGTTAGTATAGTTTGCACTGGTTGCATCAGTCTTATCAATTTTGTAAACTGACAATGGCTTGGTATTGTGAACTTAACTGCAGGATGCACCGTCTGGAACACGTACACTTGACCTTGCATCTACTCTTGAGGTTGGATCCGGTGGTACTCGTGCTTCGAGTGACGCGTCCAGCACTGGCAGCACGAGATCAGTCCTTACCATTGCTTTCCAGTTCTCTTATGAAAATCACCTCCGAGAAAGCGTTGCAGCAATGGCCAGGCAGTATGTGAGAACCGTGGTGGCATCGGTGCAGAGGGTGGCCATGGCAATAGCCCCTTCCCGTGTTGGTGGACAGATTGAAATGAAGAACCCTCCAGGATCTCCTGAGGCTCATACACTCGCAAGGTGGATTGGTAGGAGCTACAGGTAAGAAGTTTACCTTTTTTTCCAAACATGGTTGACATTTCTCCATTTCAACTTGGTGGCACCACCTGTTTGTATAATAGCTCAATGGAGAAGTAATTTGGTTGCATGAAAATGTCTAGGTTTCACACTGGAGCGGAACTCCTCTGCCCAGAGTCCCAAAGCCCAGACGCTTCCTTGAAAGCATTGTGGCAGCACTCAGATTCAATCATGTGCTGTTCCCTGAAGGTCAGTTTTGTGCTCGATTATGTTGTCACGGATATATTCATATTGGTGTTGTCTGGGGCTAACAAAGTTTTTTGGCTCAAAAAATTTTTAGGCTGCTCCTGTGTTCACCTTCGCCAATCAAGCCGGGCTCGACATGCTGGAGACGACCCTGATTGCTCTCCAGGACATTTCGCTCGAGAAGATCCTCGACGATGATGGCCGCAAGGCGCTGTGCTCTGAGTTCCCCAAGATCATGCAGCAGGTATGTAATGTCGCAGCCACGGACGTAGTAACGAGAGTACGCTAGTAACAAGTAACAAGGCTGAAACTCTTCTCTTTGTCTCTGCAGGGTTTCGCCTACCTCCCAGGCGGTGTCTGCGTGTCAAGCATGGGGCGGCCGGTGTCTTATGAGCAGGCGGTGGCTTGGAAGGTCCTGGGCGACGACGACACCCCTCACTGCCTCGCCTTCATGTTTGTCAACTGGTCCTTCGTGTAGTAGTCGTAGCAGTAGTAGTTTCGCAGTCACCTCGTACTCTGCAAACTGTTTTCAGAACCTACGTGCCGGTGCTCGGCGACCTTTGTCAAGAACCCTGTTTTCAGTTTTATGAATCATGCACCCTGTGCAACACACCGCTGTACCTTGTTGCTCGCTGTATCAATGGATTATTGCGTGTCCTGTCTGTGAGTCGTGATTGTGATCGGTTGTAGGTTACCTGGGTCCCCGGCAGGTTGCTTGCCCCGCGTGCTTTGATCGAAGTCGGAAGTGGTGTGACTGAGATGTGATGCGGCCGTGTGCCGACCTCGGACGGCCGCAATGGCGTGGCAGCGAGCCGCGGAGGCGACGGGGCGCGTGGACCCTGGACGGCGACCGGCGGCGGGACGTGATGCGGTGGTCGGACCTCGACCGGTGAGATTTGGGGTTGGGTCGGTAGCTGGCTTGGCGAGCATGTTTCGGGTGGTCAAGATCGCCATGGCGTGGTCGTGAAAGACTGAAAGTAAGGCGGGAGAGGTGGGCGGCGGTCCGGGAGCACCTGAGGATGGCGACGGCCCGCCAAACGGCTGCCAGCGACGGCGGCGCCTAGTTGCCGTGTCTGACCGCTTCTTCGGGGAGTCCCGCTGTCAAGATGCGTGCGTGTGGTGGGTGATGGTATACGATCGATATGGACCGAGGTAGATTTGCAATTTCTTCTTCTTTTTTAGGGAACAACTTCTTCTTTCTTATATAAACAAGCACAAAATTTGCTGTTTTCATTTGTCATTATTTAATTAAGGAGAAGGTCTCGAATAAACGCCTAGGACAAAGCCTAAGACTTCTCTAAAACTCGAGTATTCCTCTCTTTCCAAACTTGCCAAGAAACAAGCACGATCATGAAGGCTACGGTGTTCATAATATGTTCTTGCCTCGACGCCATTTTCGTCCACCGATCTTTGATGCAAACTTCGTTTGCCCATAAGGATGGGTCTGTGTCATGTCGGGCTAGCCATGGAAGAAAAGCACTCAAATACAGATGGTGAAGCGACACGTGAATAGCATGTGTAAAGTCGATTCGTAAGCTTGATTGCAAATGGGGAAATTGCCACTATTTGGCCATCCTTTTCGAACCGCCGTCCAAATTCTACTTAGCAAAACCAACCATAGAAAGAACTGCATTTTGGAGGAGCCCAATTTTTTCATCTAAGGTATTTTGGATAAGGCCTTCAATTGCATTTTTTGAGCCGGTGAAGCTTCGTATTTACCATCGGTGGTAAACTTCCAAGAGATAGTGTCTCTGATTCTTTGGCAACCTTCTCCCAAAGCGTGACAAATTGTTGAATGTGCTCCACCTCTGGACCTTGGCTCAAATGGATTTTGCTTATCCACAAGTTGTCCGAGTGTCCTTCACCATGCACCTCTTCTTCTTGGCTATCTTAAATTTTTTTTGGAGCAATGTCCTTAATTAGGCCTCAATCCGGCAAGCCATGGGGATGACCAAAATTTGGCATTTTCTCCATCTCCAATATGGACAATCGTAGCCGCATCAGAATATTCTCTATCTTGATTACTGCAAGGGTATTCCAGCATAATCCAAGCCATTAATTGATTCATCTGTCCATTCAAGCCACATCCATCTTAGCCGTAGCGCGGTTGCACATTTGTTAATGTTCAATATGCCAAGGCCACCAAGTTTTGTTGGGCAACACATCATGTCCCAAGTAGTTCGCATTTTTCATCGGAATCTTTCTCGCAACCGGCATATTTAGCACTTCCTTTGAAATGTCGAGAGAGGTGATATAGTAGAGTGCTTGTGAAGCGGGGACGGCACAGAACAACACTCTACGGCCGGCCATAGTGAGAATTTTTTTTTTTTTTTTGGAACGTTAGGATTCTGGCAGGAACTTTGAACCTAAAATCGAGTGGCATCTGCATGCTAAACTGAAATAAGATGCGAAGTAAATCAAGGAGGCCGTGATCCATCGGACACCATCTATTCTGATTTCTGAGTAAGCTGTCAAGAAGATCGAAGGGAGCTGGGATGGCATGCGTGCAAGCAAGCAAGCAAGCGTCCCGTGATTAGCGTGGTACTCGCGAAGTGGCTTCCGACGCGTGAGGAAACAACAATGGTGCGCGCCGCACGTAGTAGGAAGCAATTTTGGTAGAAAGCCATAGCGGGACTGGCAAAGGGCCGACAAATTTCAATTTTGATCCGTGAGCTTTCGCGCCGCTCTCCTTCCCCTTTAATCTGACTGACCGGGTAAACGGCGCGAGCGAGGCACGCACGCAGCTACGGCGCCGCAGACGTTCAGCTGGTTCGGCGGCGTCGGCAGGCGGTAGAGCAGACAGCCCGTGTCTTGTCAATGCCAGTATTCCCTTCCTCGACTGTCCCTCCCTCCGTTTTGCCTGCCGGCGACCTGTGTTACTGCTGCGCCTGCCGCGCATTTACGCGCGCGCCAGTTCAAGCTCGCATGCCGCGCTCCGTCGGCGTCGTTTGTTTGGCATGACGACGACGTGCTGCAGACAGGTTCGTTGCCTGCCGTTTCGGCGCTTCTGCTCCATCCCTGCGGCACCGGCTCGTGGCACAGGTATATTCAGCGGTCTACAGTGCGGGGGAGTGATGTGATGTGATAGGACCAGACAACAGTCACGGGGCGGGCCGTTTGGCAGGAATAATCGGAAGCGATCAGACGGCCGCGGCCGCCCCGAGGCGGCGGGATCCGCCGGTCGGGAATAATCGGGAGCCGCGCCGCGTCTCGTCCCAGTCGAGCTGCGCTGCGCTGCCTGCCGGCATGCCGATCGAGGTGGCCGACCTCGCCGCTCGCGACGGGGCAGCGGACGCCGGTCGTGGCCCGCGTTGCATGTCGTCGCTTTTCTCTAGGGCTCTGCGCGTGCGTGGTGCGGTTGCGCGCGGATTCGGGGAGCACGCGGGTGACGGACGGGCTACCGGTACCGTCCCACACACGGATGGGAATGCCCCTGCTGTTTCCATCGAATAGCGACACTGCCCCCCGCGGTAGGGCGTCAATGGCGACGAGCAGGCGCGTCCATGCCAGGCACGCGCGAGCCGGATGGAGCAGCCTAGTACACAACGAGCTTTGCTGCCAGTGCCAGGTCCGGGCTATAGCTCCGAGATCCAGGCATTGAAGTTTAAACTCTGAATGTGATCAGAGAGGGTGGCAGTCCAGCACGCACCTTGGCCCCTCACTGTGCATGCGTGCCGGTGGCCGCGGCGGAGCAGCCGGCCCGGCGTGCAGCAAGCTAAGCCTACTGGTGTGTAGGCCGGCGACCAGTACATGGGGAGTTAATCGCCAGCCCCGTCGTTAGAGCATCTCCACTCACACGCCCGACGAGACCCTCGGCACCCTTTTTTTCATCCAGACGGCGTAAATCGGCCCAGTCGCGTCCCCGGATCCTCGTTTTCGCTCGGATCTGGGCCTTTATCCATCCGGCGAGCCCAGGCCATCCCCGGCCTTCCGGGGCGCGCTCGGGGACTCCGGACGAAAGAAACGCGTGCGAAACGGCGAGGAAAATTCCCGCGCGTCGTGTGGCCCCGACTTGTCGGCGAGAGTGGGCGGTCGTCGTCCTCATCGTCTCGTCTTCCGCGCATCGTCGTCTTCCTCACGCGCATCGTCTTCCGCGCGCTGTAAAAGCTGCCGCCGATGGACGGCCAGCCACGCGGCGAGGCGAGTTAATGTCAGTCCGTCTATATATCGCGGCCTACCGCGCCTGGCCGGCCACATTCGCCAGCATCATCTCCCCCAATCAATCTGTCCACCTCCTCCACTCACCTCCTCGAAGAATGGCGGGCTACCCATCGAACGAGGACGGCGCGACGAACAACGGTTTCGGCCGTCGCTCCCTGCACCAGTGGGAGGGCCGGCTGCTATACGCGGCCGGCTACATGGCGCCGCCAGACTTCCGGGCGCCCGGAGGATGGCGCCTGAGCGCCGGCGGCATCCCGATCCCGCCGCCGCCAACAGGGGCCGCCCTCGACGCAGCCATCGACGAGGTCATCGAGACCATGTCCGACGAGCAGCGCGCCGATCCATGCTTCTACCCCGACAATCGGGAGGCGTGGATGGCGTTCTTCCGTCGTCGCTACGAGCGCTAGTTGGCGGCGTACGACGGCCCGCCCCCTCCTCCGGCGCGCAACAACGCCGTCGGGCGCCGCCGCTGGTGGAGCGCGCCTGGCCGCACGCTCGAGTTCGTCCTCGAGCACATCGAGCGCGGCAACGACCCCGTCCTGGAGATGCTGCCGCCGCTGCGTCCGACGCTCTCCCGCCGCCGTGGGAGCTCCTGGATGCCACGGCGGATGGCGTCTGTCTCCTCCGGCTCGGTGTCCTCCAGATCAGCGACGAGGTCGGCATCACGGTCCTCGGCATCAACGCCGAGGACCGTCAAGCAGGAACCGGCGTCCGCGCCTCGGCGCAACAGCGGCGCCCTTGTCATCCGCGAGGGGGGGCGCGCACCGCGTCGCCGCCGCGCCGTCGCAAGCCGAGGAAGGACGCCGCTGTCAAGGCCGCATCTGACCTCGCCGAGGCGGAGGCCGCGCGCCGAGGAGGCAGCGACGGAGGAGGCCATCAAGCGGTCTCTGCGCGACGTCGTCCCCGCCGAGAACGCCATGCCGCTCGACGCGGCGCTGGAGTGGTCCCGGCGGGAGTGGGACAGGGAGGAGTGGGAGCAGCAGCGGCGGCTGCTGGACCTGGCCGCCGCACAGCGTCACGTCGCCGCCGCCGCGCTACCTCGCCGCGGCGCGCCGCCGGTCGTCAAGCTGGAGGAGTCCAGCGACGACGAGCTCTACCGCCCAACGCCACCACGTTTCGGCGACGCTGGGCAGGGCTCGAGCCGCCAGGCGCCACCGCCGCAGGACGACGACGACGACTCCTCCGATGACGGCGGCGACTACACGCGTTTCTACCGCCATTTTGGCATGTAGAAAACGCGTGTTTTTAAGTTTAGGTTAGCCGAATTCGAATATATGACGAATTCGGCCTATATATGTAATATTTCGCCCTGTTAATATAAAGGGATTTCTATTTTTGTGCCCCTGGTTCGTTAGTTGTACTCAGTTTTCCCCAGCTCGTTAGTTTTTCCTCAGTTTTCCCCTCGCTCTAGTTTGAAACCCCTCGCGGTCGCTCGGACGGGAGGGTTGCGGTCTGGTCAGAGGCCTTAGACCGTTACCGGTGACGGCTAGGGAGCCGCGGTGGTTGTGAGTGGACCGTTGCTTTTGAATTGTGTTGACTGTTGACCCAATGAGACACGTCGGACTGGCGGTCTGTCACTCACCCAAAGCTTTCCCCTCCGCCCGAGACTGGAAGAGCTCACACACCGCCCCTCCACCGCCACGCCGTCCTGCCCTCCTACCTTATGGCGTCGTCCGCCATCGAGCCGGCCCCGCCCCCACCACCTCCCCCGGGAGGCGGAGAGGGCTCCGCCTCCACTAGATCTAGATCTACCCCTATGGAGGTAGAGTTTGTACATCCGTCTAATGTGCCGATTATGCCCCTCAACAGCGGAGAAGATTGGGAATCGGAGGGATCTAACGCATGGATTCCATCTGGGTAAGCATCGTCTGCCTATGTGAATTAAGAGTACGCAGTTTTTGAGCGCAAATCGTTGTTGCTCAACTAACTGCGTTGCTTTTCGAATAGGATTGATCCAGCGCTGGCTTTTCGGCTGGTGGTTAGGCTGGATACTAGCTTTTTGCGTGATTCTGAACGCAATGTGACCGGATTTTACATCCCAGCGGTGGTTGCAACTACCATCTCGTTGAGGGATTTAAAAGATAACATCTGCGCTCTGTACCCCTGGGGCGCTGGCGATTCAGTTGATTTGCAATATTTCAACAGCACGGAGGGAAGATTTGTTCCACTAATTTCCGACGACGATCTGGGAATTCTTTTTGCTTTAAATGATTCTTGCCGTGTCGGTAAAATTCGAATCCATGTGGACAGGTTCCAGGCATCATCTGGTGTTGGGGCATCATCAGGTGGTCAGGCATCATGTCTCTCTAGTGTTGCTGCCTCTGCTAATCGTGTGCGCCGCCCCACTCCTTGTAGGTCCACAGCAGCACCATCTGTCCCCAGTGCTAGTGGTAGCCAGATTGTTCCTGCGGTCGATGTGGAGGACGATGCAGAGATTGAGGATCCGTCTCCTCAAGATGATGAGGATGAGTTGATGTTTCCTGAATTGGTAGATCGATGCAGTAAGCAGGCAATGGAGGATCAATACATGGAAGATATTGCACAAGGTGCCAGATTTGATGACACTGATAATGAAGAGAAGGATGAGAACAATGACAGTCTTGTTTTAGCCGATTACGAAGACGATGACTTGCCAACAATTGAGTGGAACAGGGAGGATCCTCAGCTTGCAGAAGGCACCGTATTTCAAACGATGATGGACTGCCGTAATGCAATTACTACATATTGCATTCTCACCAAGAATGATTATGAGGTTATTAAAAGTGAGCCAGGTAGGTTCACAGTTAAGTGCCCATACAAGAGGTGTAGGTGGAGGCTGCATGCATCCACAATGCTCAGAAGCACCGTGGTTCAGGTACTACGCCAACCAGTTGTGTATTTTAGATCACGGTGTAAAATTTGTTAACTGTTACTGACATCCCTTATAATTATGTTTCAGATAAAGAAGAACTCGATCGGCCATACTTGTCCACCTCGAGCGGGAGCGCCAGAGGAGAAATCAAAGCTAGCGAAGACTAGGTGGTTGGCAGATGCAATCATAGATTGGCTGAGAGAAACTCCAACACTTGGTCCAACAGCACTCATAAAATTGATATCTGATAAGTTTACTATAAACATACCTTACATGAGGATGTTCTATGCAAAGGAAATGGCTCTTGACAGGATAAATGGTCCATGGAATGAAAGCTTTCAGTTGCTTTACACTTTCAAAGCTGAAGTGGAGATGGCTAGTCCAGGCAGTGTTGTAGCGATAGACAAGCATACAGTTCCCTACAAATTGAAAAGCGGGAGGATGATGCAGAAGGAATGTTTTAGAAGGGCTTTTGTTTGTTTCAAAGCTTGCTGGAAAGGCTTTCTGGACGGTTGCAGGCCTTATTTGGCCGTGGATGCAACAGCTCTTCATGGCAGGTTTAAAGGACAGCTAGTTGCTGCTACTGCAATTGATGGACACGGTTGGATGTTCCCTGTTGCTTATGGAGTTTTGGAGGTTGAGTCAGAGGAAAGTTGGACTTGGTTTCTGCAGAATTTGCGCGACCTTATAGGTCATCCACCAGGACTTACTATCCACACAGACGCTTGCAAAGGTTTGGAGAGTGCAGTAGAAGCAGTATTCCCTGGAGTGGAGAATAGGGAATGTATGCGACACTTGGTACAGAATTTTACAAAGAAATTTAAGGGTAAAGTTTATACTGACAACCTATGGCCAGCTGCATACACATGCAGCATTAGGAAGTATCTGTTTCATTTGGAAGTGTTGTATAAACAAAAAACTGGGGTGAAGGAGTACTTGGATGAACATCATGGTAGGTTGTGGTCAAGAAGCCAATTCAATGAAATTTGCAAGGTAGACTATGTAACAAGTAACCTTGCGGAGAGTTTCAATGCAAAGGTCAAGTCATTGAAAGGGCTTATGCTGTGGCAAATATTTGATAAGATTAGGCAGATGATCATGATAAAAATCGATCTGCATCAAAGAATTGCAGCCACAAAATATGTTGGCCATCTCATGCTCCCATCTTTGATTAAGTCTTTGCATGCCAGGGCAAAACAATTGAAGATGAAATGCATCAGAAAAGGAATGGAGGCTGAGGTAACCTACACTGACAGTAAAAACAGGCAGTGGAGGTATCCAGTGAGTTTGGTTGATAGGACATGCCATTGTAGGCGATGGCAGATCCGTGGGATACCCTGCATACACGCATTGTTTTTCATGAGTGTTATAGCGGGTGCAGAAGGTGAAGTTGATCAGTATGTGTCAGAGTATTTCTCTGTTGCCAAATTTAGGGCTGCATATGCTATGAATGTTCCTACCTTGTTGGGAAAAGACCAATGGATGAAAGTCGATCCAGGCTTCAAACTGTACTCTCCAGTTTTGACTAGACCGGCAGGTAGGCCGAGGAAGAATAGGATCAGAGCTAGTGCAGAGGGTGGTCCACCGATTCGACGACGTAAGTGCAAACGTTGTGGAATCCCTGGACACATTGCTAGGCTTTGTAAAAATCCAGTTGACCCAGCTTTTGGAATGGAAGATCAGGCGGGAGCAGCAAATGCAGAGGAGAATGAAGAAGCAATTCAACATGAGGAGATTGAAGCAATGGATCATGAGGAGATTGAAGCAATGGATCATGAGCTGCTTGAACCGATGGATCCAGAGCAGATTGAACCGATGGATCGAGAGCTGCTTGAACCGATGGATCGAGAGCAGAGGGAACAGATGGATCGAGAGCTGCTTGAACCGATGGATCGAGAGCAGAGGGAACAGATGGATCGAGAGGCCATTGAAGCAATGGATCGACAGCTGCTTGAAGCATTTGAAGAAAATGCATTAGAAGAAAGAGCACAAGCTTCGTATGATATGGTTGTCTCGGTCTTGGCACAACCCGAAGAGAAGAAGAACAAGAACAAGAAAGATGGCAAAAGGAAGGTAGACACCGGTAATATCCCTGGTAGGGTTACCCGGAGTAAGGTGGTGGACCCAGCGAGTCACACCAGGAGCAAGAGAAAGATTTTATTTTGAATAATTAATTTGAATTTGTATGAACAATTTGTATTGGGGATCCCTTTGTATTGAATTCGAACTAGTGTGACGTTCCCAAGTTTGTATGTTGAATAATCACAATAATGTAGGGAATATATGTGTTATTTGCTTGAATAAGTTTCTAGTCCATGAGCTACTAGCTATAGTTCATCGCTTGAGGTTTCCTCACTTTTCCCCCTCTTAGTGACTAAACTCAAAAAATATAGTTTTGGGTTTATTTTAATTCATAATAATTCAAAACATGGTGGAACCTTCCCATGGAGTCTTGTTATGTTACCTACAACCTAGAGAAATAATAATGGAAAAGGATATATAGAGATATGAAGTTTCCCTTTCCCAAAACCACTTCCTAGTACATGAGCTACTAGCTATGAAGATGGAGGGCTTTCTACTCAACACACCTCCCAAATGCCCACAATGCTTACAAACTTTGTCCAAATGAGTCCAAATTCGTCACACTTGTGTATCTTTGAATTGCAAACAATATCACGTCGGCCAAAATGTACTATATTGTTCAAATAACACAATCTAACAATTTTTATGCCAAAAGCTTCAATTTCCCTTACTCCCTTTATTATTTGGGTGCCCCTGTTTTACTTAGTTTTACTCAGTTTTCCCCCTCCGGGTCCACTTGTTTTATTCAGTCATACTCAGTTTTGCCCTTCCGATAAACATTTCCTCACTTTTTCCCCTCTTAGTTCTACTCAGTTTTCCTCCCTTGTACTCACTGGCTGATCTCTGATTGGTCGAGATGTATTTCACACGAATCTTGGTTGGTTGATAGCTCAACGCACGCTTGCACCGTTGGATCATTTATGATCGGACGGCCTGGCAACCCTGGCGGTCGCGGCGGCGCGGATCTGCAGAGCACATACCTACCAACCCTGGCAATCGCATATTCCAGTCGCATCTTCCTCTCTTACTCTGGCGGTCGCGGCGGCGCGGATCTGCAGCGTGCGTGCGTGCGTGCGGCGGCGCGGATCTAACCGTGCGTGCGGCGGCGTGGATCTAACCGTGCGGCGGCGTGGATCTAACCGTGCGGCGGCGTGGATCTAAGAGTGCCGGTGAGGATCTAACCCTCAGAAATAGTTGAAATGTCTCTCTCTGTCTCACTTTCGTTTATCTTCTCAGATCTGTTGATGATGAAGAACACCAAGACGGTGGCCATGTCGACAGTGCTCAGCGATCGTCTTGAAGCCATCGCCAACAACATCGCTGCGACCTACAACATCGCTGCGACGGCGCAGATCCAGCCTTCAATGTCAGAGCCTGCCGATGTCTCACTTCCGTTACCCTCGTCAGATCTGTTGCTGATGGACACCAAGACGGCGGCCATGTCCACAGTGCTCAGCGATCGTCTTGAAGCCATCGCCAACAACATCGCTGCGACCTACAACATCGCTGCGACGGCGCAGATCCAGCCTTCAATGTCCGAGCCTGCCGATGTCTCACTTCCGTTGCCCTCCTCAGATCTGTTGCTGATGGACACCAAGACGGCGGCCGTATCGACAGTGGTCATAGATGACAAGATGATTGAAGCCATCATCCACAACATCGCTGCGACGGCGCAGATCCAGACCTCCTCCATGTCCGAGTTTGCGGATGGCGCAGATCCAGCTCCTCAGCCGCCCGTCGTCCTGGCCCTTCTAGCCCTTCGGTGCACGGCCGTGTTCGACGCCGCTAATTGGGATAAATTATGATAAATTTATATTTTTCAATTTCAATTTGGGATAAAATTGTTCGAACTACTACCTCCGTGTCAAAAAAAGCTTCTCCACTTTCTCGATGTGTCCCTGTACATCCGAATGTATGATTTGAATTCTATCCCAACTTGATTGGGAAGATTGATATGTATTTGATCCGAGAGGCTGGTACATGCTTTCACTTTTGGGACCCCTTCACTTTTATAAGATGTTCATGCATGAAAATTATCGCGCGCATTACTTAGCACAACTAGGAAATTGTACGACAAAATACAGTGGTTAGAGCCACACCAAAATACAGTGGTTAGAGCCATCTACTGAATAACAATTGTATACTATCTAAATCATCTACCACAACCACATAACTGCTAGAACAGGGATGACACTTAATAAAACTGCCCAGATGAATCTACTTTTCGGCTCTCCCATCACTTGAAGTTCATGTTCTAGATTTTCTACCACTTGATCAAATAAGGCAAGATCTGTCTCAAGTATCAACTTCTCCTTGCGAATAAGCTCTGAATTCTTCTTTTCTTCCTCCACAGTACGCTTCAGCTCGAATATCATCAGGTTTTTACGGGCCAATTCATCACCTAATTTGGCCACCTTCTCCTCCAAATCCATCCTCAGGCTACACCACTGGGTTGATTCATCTTGGTATGCAATGTACCATGGATCATCGGCTTGCCTGGCGAACTGTAACAATAATGGAAAAAAGAACAACTGAAATCACTCCAACAAGCCATGGCGGCACTTCAAATTCAACGGTAGTACAGAGAGCACAAGCTAGATACCTGCACTTCCGACGAGGTAGGAGAAGTAGAACGTGGCCACGACATGATCGAATCCCCACCCTCGCCGGTGTACCCGCTACGACCAGACATTGAGGACTATTTCGCACCTGCAAACTCCAAATAAATTACGGGAACCGAATCGATTAGGGGGCGGGGGAGGCGGAAGCGGAGGTCGTCGTGGGCGGCGGATCTGCTTGCGGCGGAGCAAATCCCGGTCGTCGTGGGCGGCGGATCTGCTTGCAGCGGACTTTCCTGCGGTGGGTACAATGCGTGCGGACGAAACAAGTGCTGGAGCCGTGGTTGACGTGCAGCGCCGCAGTCCGTCCGACGCCGCCGGGGAACAGAGCCGGCGGCGCGACGAGGCGCCGGCGATGGCTGCTCCGTCCGAGGGTGGGGAACGAGCTGCCAGCGGTTCTCCGATGACTAATGAGATGCACTTTAATTAGTGAACTTGTTTAGCACAAGATTCACTTTAGATTAAGCTGCGAAAATAGTTACCTGCTGGGTCTAGCTTAAGAAAAATTAATTAGCGAACTTGTTGCTTCTCTCTAACTAAAAGCACGGATATATGCCTTTTCACTAAGGGCGACCCCAGCGGTCATTGGCTGAGGCGGCCCCACAGAGCGGCTCTATATGATTTTCTCTAAATAAATAGACGACCCCAGCGGTCATTGGCTGCGGAGGCCCCACAGAGCGGCACTATATGATTTTCTCTAAATAAATAGACGACCCCACTGGTCATTGGCTGCGGCAGCCCCACAGAGCGACAATATATGTCTTTTCCTGGAAAATACACGACCCCACTGGTCATTGGCTGAGGCGGCCCCACAGAGCGGCTCTATATGATTTTCTCTAAATAAATAGACGACCCCAGCGGTCATTGGCTGCGGAGGCCCCACAGAGCGGCTCTATATGATTTTCTCTAAATAAATAGACGACCCCAGCGGTCATTGGCTGCGAAGGCCCCACAGAGCGGCAATATATGATTTTCTCTAAATAAATAGACGACCCCACTGGTCATTGGCTGCAGCAGCCCCACAGAGCGGCAATATATGTCTTTTCCTGAAAAATACACGACCCCACTGGTCATTGGCTGCGGCAGCCCTATAGAGCGGCCCCATTTGTCATTGGCAGCACCGCGTATACAATCAGGAAATAAAATAGCCCACACGTCAGCGATAGATAGATGGCTGCTCCGACGTGTCTTCTGACCCTACCCGTCAGCACCATTCAAAAGCATCGGTCAATCCACAACCACCGCGGCTCCCTAGCCGTCACCGGTAACGGTCAAGGCCTCTGACCAGACCGCAACCCTCCCGTCCGAGCGACCGCGAGGGGTTTCAAACTAGAGCGAGGGGAAAACTGAGGAAAAACTAACGAGCTGGGGAAAAACTGAGTACAACTAACGACCTGAGGGCACGAAAATAGAAATCCCTAATATAAATATCTCTAAATTTCGCCAAACTTCGTCTATTTTGTGCGCTTTTCGTCTACTTTGTGTTTAAATTTAAATAATGTCCTGGGCTCGCCGCTGGAAACATGGGCCTCCCCAGGCCAAAATTTCATCCAACCGGATTTCGGCCTGGGGCCTTCAACGGCTGGAGATGCTCTTACTGTTCCTGTTCCTGCTTCGTCTTGTTATCTCTCGGTCTGGATCATGTTCAACATTTAGAGATCGGCTGAACGTCCCTCAAAAAAAAAATTAGAGATCGGCTGAACGTAGTTTCCGCATGTAATTTTCATGAAATGCTTTGGTTCTCACGTGAGTGCAACGAAAACTCCATCACTAATAAAACTTAGGAATGATATTGCCGACATGATCGATCATTGTCTATTTTCAGTTCTGAAAAGAAACGACGAGCGTACACCTTTTGTTTTGGGGACATGGCTAAGAAGCCTAACAAAGTAGATCATACAGTTGAGACCGCAAGCAAGATATTTCTTGGACCATACCTATTACAGATATTATGACGATACTAAACAAACTAATTAAAGACACATGGAACACACATACATTAATATATTGACACCATAATTTATGCAGCAGACATCATAAATTACATTATTAGTTTAATTATTCTTTAAGAACCAATGTCTCCAAAAGAAAAAGGCAATGTATTAATATTTATCAGTATTATTACGATTAATATTACTAGTAAGTTTGCACGTGTCATGCACGTCTTCATTATACTAGCTGAATGCCCGTGCGTTGCTACGGGCTTAAAAATTCTCTCGCTATTCATATATTTTGCAGCCATCTGACCCTAACATGTCACCATTGTACTCCATAGCTCCCCGCTCCAGCAACTTGTCACTTGCCGCTGTGTGCCGATGTTTTTTCAAACTTTATAAAAATTTCCTAATCTCTATGGTAGCCACAAATTTGTAATGGCCACGAGATAATACAAAGCAATATAGAAACAAAATCATTAAAATATTCATTATGTGTATGCTTTCTTTACGATTCTAATATTCTTCGTCTCCTTCCTACCACTCCTACTAATACATTATCTCTTTTAAATGAAGATAAAATGTGACAACACTCGATAAGAGACCATTCAGTGTGCTATCTCTCCATCTCGAGGCATAACTATGAAGCAATAAACCAACAACCTTAGCATAGTATTAACTATTAATCAAAGCATCTTTCTTCCACTTCTCCATTTGGCTCTACCTTTTTAAGTCATTCATCCCCACTCCATCGTGGGTCGTCCCTTAAAAAAAACAACTTGGGAACTTCACAACTTTCTCCATACTTATTCCTACCGGTGCGTTGCCACGAGAAATAAATAAATGAATAAACATATTGTAGATAACATACATGATATTCTACCACTCCGCCGGCTAATAAGCATGTCATTCTAGCTACGACAAACAATGTGAACCCCGCAGGAAACTCTTTCAATTCAGTGCATGGTCACTCCCTTCTCTTCCCAACCCCTTCCTCCCCGCTCATCCTTACCAACGCTAGGTTTAATAGGGACGTTAAATAATATTTTTTATGTTTGTGAAAATTTATGATACGATGTTGCGTACACCTACTGATAACGTAAATTATTATGTTTTAAACATTAAATTGATTTAAGGTTTCATTACACCCTTTAATATTTTGCTTTCATTTTTTTTGTTTCTCAAGTTTAAGTTAGTTATGTGAATTAAACATATTTATTTAGTTTCATCTATGTTGTGTAACTTGCGTCCAATGAAACATTTCATCAATTCATTTATCTTTTTTCTATCTCCTTACTCGCCTCATATTTGCATCGCACAATTCTTAATTGAGTTTTATTTAACTTTGGATATTTTTAGGATTAAATTAGATGTTTCTAGCCGCGTTCTTCAAATTGACACTATTTGGTATTTATATACACCTTTGCACCCAAAAATTTTAGTTAATATTTTCCAAAGAATTATTATATTACTTGTGTTTTAGCCAACAATTTTTGTCGCTTCTTTGTTCAAAATGCTTTTGGTCCATCGGATAAACCACCAACATGTCACACCCATCTTCTCTACATCTCCTGAAAATCTAGCAAGAAAAATCTCATTTCTCTTCTCTACATGTGCCCAATCTCTTTGTAGGCATCGCACGACTCATGTCAGCATCTCTCATATGAAAAAAATCCCCATCACAGTGAGTCAAGTTTACCTAATCTATTAATTTATCCGTACATCTCGAATTTTGCCAGGACATGCTCTTGGAGGGGACAGGGGAGGCTCGACCAAGCCACCAAGGCGGGGATGCGCGCTGGAGCCGTGGATATGGCGTTGTCCACCAGCGAAGCCGCATCTTGCTGTCACACTGATTTGGTAAGTTGCAGTGCGGTGGCTGACAAGGTATAGCATAATAGCTGCAACTACTTTGACGTATGAGTGTTTGAAAGTATTATCACGATTTCTTATGAATGGACATGCTGCATACAAAATGAGTGAGATTGGATGATATATAATTGTTACAAGTTCAAATGTTCAAATGCTCTATTTTTACCACATAAACTTGATATATAGCATTAGTAATCACTAATCAGTTGTGGCAGTAGAGTGGCAATATGAAATTGCGAGAAACAAACCTTGGGGAGAAGCTTTAGATAGCTAGGTGGCTTACTCATCAGCGGATCTTCTTCCCCAATGGTCCAATGCATATCAGAATTCCAAACCTTAGATAGCTGTACCGTACAAAATGAGAACTATCGATTCCAAATTTTCTGAACAATGTTACAGTGATCTTGCTAATTGATCTTGTGTTATTTATAGCAAATCATATCTTAGTTAAGCAGTACACACACAATTAATGGGTTCAGCAGAATGTACTGCCCGTGACATCGTTGAATTCGCCTTGGCATTTCCGTTTTTGATCAACTCCATGAATGCACAAGACCTTCTTCCCACTCATCGGCTGATGCACTCTCTTCACGCTCTTCACCGCCGCCGTCGTCTCTTCGCAGTTCTCGGTGATCTTATTTGGAGTGGACAGCTGGGCCAAGTACCTGCTAGGCACCTCCCGGCACGCCAGGTTGAGCTTCTTCATCTTGGAAGTTGGAACAGACCCTCGGCCACGGGAGGAGCCTGGTTCTTCTTCGCCGGCGTCTCCTTCTTGGGCGTGGTCGTGAACAGCGTCTTCACCATGGTCCCCTTCATCTCCGCCGCCGCGACCGGCTCCTTCTGGTGCTTCGCGCTGAGGAACAATGGCTCCTGCCTTGGACGCAGCGCAGTTTTGGTCCTGGGCGTTGTCAGAGCCTTCTTCCTCGCGCTGGACGGCTCCACCCTCGCCGCCTTGGTCCGGACCGGAGAGTCTCTCTGGCCGCGGAGCCAGGTCCTTGCCGCAGCCTTCGCGGCGGCCTCCGTCGCCATGCTCAGCCTCGTCATCCGTGTCCTCCGCGGCTTCGCCGACACAGATTGGGGGCATCTCGGTAGCATCGAGCTGCGCGACATTGACAGTCGAATTCAGGTGAACAGTCGGTCGGGAGCGGTGAGATCGGCACTGCAGCGACGAAAACAAAATTCAGATCAGCGACGCGCGCACCTCTTGGTTTCTCCTGCTGATGGCTCTCTGCAGCCTGACGTTGGGGCTCCTGGCCGCCATGACCCGCATGACGAAGCTCCTGTGCAGCGCCTCCGGGTCGACGTGCTCGTGCCTCTGGTCGCAACCTGCACGCGCGCCGATTCCGCATCGGATGGATTTGGTGTCTTGGCACCGCAGATTCGCAAACGCGGTGGGGAAGTGATTGCTTACCTACGTGGAGGCAGAACCAGGCGGGGTCGTCGGAGGGGCGGGGGACGGACTTAGAATAAAAAATATTGGAGAAAAGCAAAATCACAGCGGCAGATAAGCAATCAGCAGCAGCGACACTCATCAGCGAGAGAGCTAGCAATCAGCAACAACAGCAAAGCACACGGAGCCGCTCCAATCTCCTTGTCCAATCTCTCCTCTCAATCTCTCACACACAGCAGCAGAAGCGCTCAATCTCTTGATGCCATCCCCTCCCGTCCATCGAGCTCCGACCTCCGAGTAGAAAGCGGCACCGAGATCCACCGAAAAATCAAGCGGCCAAAGGGACAGAGCGACCCCGATCGATACGCTGCAAACTTCCCTCGCAGACAAGGATGAAAGTGGCAGCGGCGTCCACCGGTACCACTTACTTCGCCCGCGAAATTAGGCCTAAACGGCCGAAGTGGATTACCACTAAAATTAAACGGCGCAAGTGGAAAAGTCCACCAATCCAACGATAGCCAGCGGCGACCTACGACCATGGCCTCACCTGCTCCTTCCGGCGGAACCTCCTCCTACCCTGGCCTACTTCCTGCAAGAGCACCACCTCCGATTGGTTTCCCCTGCCACGCAGCCAACCTCCGGCGTGTCTTGCTGCCTCCCCAACCTCCTACCGCTGTCGCCCTCCTGCTTCCCCTGCCATCGCTCCATCAAGTCGTGCCGCCGCCACGACCTCTCGGGCGTGATTCGCGGGGATAGCGGCGCGGCGCGGTGCAGAAGCTCGAGGAGGGACCACTGAGGCTCGGTGGGAATACCGGGGCGGGGGAAGCGGCGCACTCGGCGGCACAGTGCGGTGGGAGGACCACGACGCCGTGAGCACAACCCTTGGCGCCGCGGTAGGGAGAATGAGGTCGCGGTGGGGATACCAGAGGTCCGGCGGCAGGCGCGCGCAGTCGAGGGGAGGCCAGTGGACCAGCGGCGGGCGCGTGCGGTCGAGGTGAGGTCGGCGGGAGCGCGCGATCGAGGTGAGGCCAGAGGACCGACGGCAGGAGTGCGCGGTCAAGGGGAGGCTGGCGGTAGGAGAGCGCGCTGGATGAGACGCCGGCGGTGGACAGGATGGGCTTCCATGGTGGCGGTGGAGCCCAGGCCGGTGAGAAATTTCAGGGTCAGGTGCCAACAATCGGATGCTCGTTTGTCTCGCCGGCGGTGGCACTGGACCACGAGAGAGTAGAGGAGCTGATGATGGGATATGGCGGAGAAGGTCGCCAGGATTCGCGGGAGCGGGGAGCAGCTATCGCGGCGCCGCTGAGCCGCTAGAAATAAATATTTGGTCTCGATCCGGCCCCGAGAGAGTTGGAAGAGGGTAGCGGAGGGGAAGAGCCCCGGGAGAGTTGGACGTCGATCTGGCCCCAGGAGAGTTCGATCTAGGATTTCTTCGATCGTTCTCGACGAACATAGATGGTAGAGAGAGATTGAAGTGGGGATCCGGGAGAGGGCGTGCACGCGGCTTCTTCGGTTTTTCACACGGACGGACGGAGCGATTTTGTTGACGTACGAAAAAAGACCGCTGGTTTTTTACCTACCACGGTTTTCTGACCATCGCGTCCTCAAGCCGTATTATTAGTTTAGATTGTATGTGTGATGTATCTACAACTCTACATGTATATACTAACATACCTGGAAAGAGAAAAAACAGAAAGTAAACATGTTTATAGATCATTTGGTCATGTTGGAATGAAAAACAACAGCGCGGAATCAATCATATGGTATATGGAACCTTATGTTTGGAGAGTCAGCACCAAAACCAGTGGTGAAGTACCAAAATGCCCTTGATTGATTCAGTTTGACATCGAAGTTACAACAGAGGACCGTTGCCGCACCTCCCTCCCCGATCACGATCGTAATTCCCTCGCCAGCAGCAGGCCCCAACAGCAGCAGCACGCCTCGCCAGCCGCCGGCTCCCAGCAGCAGCAGCAGCAGCACACCTCGCCAGTGCATCGCTTCTTCCTCCCCCGCCCCGCTTCTTCCCCGCCCTGCGCGTGGCCTCTTCCCCAGCATCTTGCCGCCCAGCTCCTCCCCCAGATTCTCACCCAGCTCTCCCCCAAAAGCACGCGATTGCCAGCCCCCCACCACAAGAAGATCATCGCCCAGCACCTCTGGTCTCCTGTCTCGTCGGCAACCTCCAGGCGCTCGCCCAGCGCATCGCCGGCAACCAGAGGAGAAGGTCAGCGAGACCACCTCCAGCCTCCAGCTCACCGAGCATGTCGCCGGCCGCTGTTCTGGGCTGGGCTGCTCTTAGTTTCCAGCTGTTTTCAATACAGTACCAGGCTGCTATGTGTTGCATGGTGCCTGTTGCTTGGCAAACTGCTCGAAGAATGGCGCATCCTTGGAGTTGGGTTGCAGGTTCAGTATCCCTGTAAAAGTTGAATCCACAATCAAAGAAAACTTGGCTAATTAATTACAAGCATGGTACCTTTTAGACAATGACATGCATGTGTTCTGACCATTATCAACTAATCTAATCAATGTCAACAGCAAGTGTTTATTTTTTATTCAGTAAGCTTATTTGTACCTAGTGTCTAAAATTCAGACGACTCCATCTTTCCAAGTTGAACGTCCAATGCCATCTTATAATGGTTCATGGAAAATTAAAGTGCTCATATTAGCCATTACAGAGCAGGCTGCATACTATACAACTGATGTTATTTAGGATCACCGCAAGAAAAACAAATGACATCACCAACCTGACAGTGTAGTCATTGACGAACTTAGCCAACATCAGGTCCATCACCTAATTGAATACAATGGCTTCTAAATTAATACCCATGAGTTCGTTCTATTTTCTCGATCAAAAGTTGTGAGTTCCCAGTTCCTACCCTCAAACCTAACACAAGGAATATGCAACTTCAGATACAAGATGGACTCCTGTACGACAAAGAAGGATTTACTCTATGAGTGCATAATTGGTACACAAGCACAAAATTATCATGCCCTCTTTCCAATTGCATGCAAGGTCTCATGTCATATAGCAGCAGTAATTCTAGGTAGTGTCAAGTATAACAGGTGCAGCAGAGGATGCCGCAGCTACTCGACGCAATTGTCAGTAGGAGACCAGCAACAGAACCAACGGATCAAGAGGTCGCCCAGCACCTCGCCGCCGGTGATCTACACGTTGTCCTGTTCTGACAACAATTCTAAGTGGCATGCATCAATCTGAATTAAATTGATCACTACAGCACAGAGAGAGCATTACAAGTACTGCTAGATGCACAAGATACAAGTACACCTATAAAACTAAATTAAATTTGATGAAATACTGTATAAAACTGAAAACTACTCCCAACCTTGCACTACCAAGACAAACTACACTTCCAACCATGCAAAGCATCGACAGCAGGTGGAAAATGAACATGGCAGTAAGGAACAAACTGTATTTATACTGACACTACTAATCCGCATCAAAGACAAAGCAACCATTGAATTATGATAGAGACAATACTAATAACCCTAAGCACTCTTGTTGCTATCTTGAATTCAGTCAGTAGTGACACTCACTTGAGGTGAGTCTCTGTGTGTGTGAAAATTCTGCATCTACAAGTTTACAATAAGTTTTCTTTTTGTTTGTATGAAAAGATAATTAGCAATTAGCACATCTGTATGTGACAGGGACAATATCATGCAGCAGGCAAACAAATCATCTAGGGATTGGATGGGACATGAAGAAAGGGAGAGGTCTTACCGAGACATCCTCCTCTAGTTCTGGACCTGGCCACAGGCACGAGCGTGTATGAGGATAGGCCATTCAGGGGTGAAGCCAAGAAGTGCCTAAGCTCATGCGCGCCGCTAGCTGGTTTCGCTCCCCTTGACCTCCTCGTTTGATTCCCCGCCGTTGTGGCGCCCGACCGCGGCGTCGCGCATGGCCCTGCTGGAACACTTGCTCTGCTCCCCGCATATCCAGCGTCGTCGCACGCAGCTCCAACACCGCTGCCCGTAGATCTACCGACAGAGCATTAACATTCAACCTTTACCCACGGGGCGCCGCTGTCCGGGGAGTTGAAGGCGGAGAGCAAATCGCTGCAGGCTGGGAGTCGACGGTGCGCTGCAGGGCCTGACGTCACCGTTCAGGGAGGCGACAGGGCTGCTAAGGCAGGTCGTCGTCGTGGCTGCCACGAGGGGATCTGATTGTGTTGGGTTTTCTTTTGTGCAGTTATTTATTGCGTGATTGTAGGGAGTAGGGACGCGGCCCGAGGATTGTGGAGGTGGAGGTGGAGTATGGTCAGTCATCTTCAAATGCTAAGTGCACACCAAATTAGCGACAACTATCAGTTAGAGTTTGGTTTGGTGGGCCTAATTGTGTTGTTCTAATTATTATGTGTACAACTGTTGGTGTGGCTTTAGAATAATTCTTGTTTGCTCTTCTATTAGTAGTGTAGATTAGATATGCAATATATAGAATATGGTGCTTAGTTCTAATAAAAATAGCTAAAAATAAAAATAGTATAAGTACATTTTAATATATGGGGTGGGATACAAATAAGTAACTAAACTATAAATAGTTAACACTAGTAAGTTTGCACGTGCCATGCACGTCTTCATTATATTGTATTTGTGATGTATCTACAACTCTACATGTATATACTAACATACCTGGAAAGAGAAAAAACAGAAAGTAACATGTTTATAGATTATTTGGTCATGTTGGAATGAAAAACAACAGCGCGGAATCAATCATATGGTATATGGAACCTTATGTTTGGAGAGCGTAATAAAAACTACTCTCTCCGTCAGCACCAAAACCAATGGTGAAGTACCAAAATGCCCTTGATTGATTCATTTTGACATTGAAGTTACAGCAGAGGATCGTTGCCGCACCTCCCTCCCCGATCACGATCGCAATTCCCTCACCAGCAGCAGGCCCCAACAGCAGCAGCACGCCTCGCCAGCCGCCGGCTCCCAGCAGCAGCAACCGTGCACCTCGCCAGTGCATCGCTTCTTCCTCCCCCGCCCTGCTTCTTCCCCGCCGTGCGCGTGGCCTCTTCCCCAGCATCTTGCTCCCCAGCTCCTCCCCCAGATTCTCACCCAGCTCTCTGTGGGGACCCCGGTTTACCGTCCGGGATTCCCGTTATGCATACAATTCATGATCCCAGGAAGACCGTCATGAATCCACATAACAGAGCTGGCATTACCGAGTACATCATCCATTACATAAATAGGTCGCAAAGTTTTACATGGCCACTTGGCCGAATTTAAATGCCACGCAGGGCAAGTTCACTAAGCAGTGCAGCGGAAACAAAGGTAGCGTAGGATTAGCCCGTGTCATGCCTCTACCCTACAGGCGACTGACCGGGAGACGGATCCTAGTTCGCATCGGCATCATCGAACTCCTCACCATCATCTTCATAGTCTTCATAATCTGGCCAAGTTAATAGCCAGGGACAGAGCCGTGAGTACATTTGAATTGTACTCGCAAACCATCTAAAGGGGAGGGAACAATATGCAGTTTGGCTGTAGCAAGAAGAAAGGCTCTAACCTAGTTTATCCTATCTAGTCAATTTCTCGTGTCGATATAGCATGTCTTACGACATTTCGATATCCTTGTTAAAGAAGAGTTTTGGTAAAGCATCTTGAGAAAAAGCTCTAGGAAAGGGGGAAACTCATTTCAAGAGAAGAGCTGGGGTCAATCAAACATGACCACCATTAGCTTCTAGTCAATCATACATGACCACTTCCCACCTTCGGCAGTACCCTACAAGTACTCCGGACCAAACATGTGCCACGGCAGTACCCTCCGAGTACTCCGTCCGGCACTGTCTTCATTTCTTTCTGAAATCCACTTTGAAAAACAAAACCGACATTGGGCTAGGCAACGGTCGTCCCAACCGTCCATGACCGAGGACTCGGCTATTCGAATAGATTTACACTCTGCAGAGGTTGTATACTTTACCCACACCATTCGATAAATCCGCTGGGATACCACCACGGACTGTCATACACCAGTATGCGGGGTTCGGATAATCGATCATAGCCTTCCATCTATCCACCTTAATACGGGTGCCTACCCTGTGGAGTATACATCCCCGGCAAACCCTGGCCGTCTACCTCTGCCGAGCGTAGTTCCAGTTCCACGGCGGGAGATACCCAAGTGTCTTCCGGCCGGATAAATCCCAATGGATCCCGATTTACTATTGCCCATAATCTGGCGGCAATCCGGATTCCAGGGTCCTACAAACCCTTATATAGTGCGAGGCTCCCCGCACTAAGGCAGATAAACTTCCGACTAAGCCCCGTCCCATACCAGGGTAATGTGGTTGCACGGGTTAATTGTTCTGAGCGAACGCCTAGTGATCACCAATGTCATATTAAAAAAACCATCATCTCCTTGTTCTCCATTTTGACAAAAACCATTTTTGAAATCACTTCAGTGGGGTAGTTACTACCCCAAGGTTTTCGGAAACATTTTCGTAAACTTTCTTTGAGTGTTCCCAGTCCTAGAGTTTTAGCTCCACTAGAGATTTTATCAAAGGCATTGTCGCTAACCAACAAGCCACTACTTCAGGGGTATTGGAATAGGTAGCAACGGGGTCATCTCGATGGATGATAACAACTTGACTCGCGGAGCATGAGTCAACAATTAATTGCTATAGGAACTATAGCAACATAAATCCATGCACTTTAATAAAATAGAAGGAGACATGCAAATGTGTAATTAGGGTTCAGATATGCATCAAGTTAGATGGCTTGCCTTGGTTGGCTTGTCCCTGATCTTCTTCTTCCTGGTACTCGTACACTTCACCCTCCTCGGTACACTCCTCGTTCGATTCTATCGTCGGAAATTAATAACACGTGGTAAATATACAAGCATACAAGGTTCGCACACATTCAGCAAACAAACCATATCATCAAAGAGTATCAGAAGCAAACAAGTTTAGAAAACAAACAAGGTTTTAAAGGTTCTTAATTAACAATTAATCCTAATAGAAACTAGGGTTTAACAAATTGATGTGAACACCACTACTAGCAACCAAATCAAGCATGCATGCATCCAGTGATATAAACAGCACATCCATCAATAATACAGGTTGACAACAATCTTAAGAAACTACCAAAGTTGGATTCACTGAAAAACAAAGTGGGGTTTAATTTCTAAGCACTTAACAATAGGGAAATATCACTATACTACCATTTTAATCCTCAGATATTCTCTGCTGCTCAGAAAAATATGAGGTCAAGTGCTCTGGAGAGCTCTTCCAGAACACAATCCAACAAGGTTGGATTCAGCACAAGATTTAATATTTACTGCAAGCTATGATTTTTCTAAACTTAATTACATCTTATGCCATTTTAATTACTACTGCAAGATTATAAGTCCTAAAATGGGAAATCCAGTGAGACATGCAAGCTAACAAGATATACTAACATAGAAAATTGGTTTCAAACGATCTGGCCATACCAAACTCAAGATTTGCATTTTAAGTGGAAAAGGTGGCTAATAACACAATACTAATTAGCAAATAATCTACAGTGATTCAAAAATCATGGGACTAGTACCATATGAAAGCTACCACCCTAAGCTACTCACAAGACTTTGAACCACATCATTTGCATGCACAGATTATTTTCTATTTAATTTCAAAGTTCACAGGAACAATCAAAATAACAGGGTATTTCAAAAATAAAAATAGTCACGGGCCAGATCTGCCCGAAACGGGCCGAAACAGCCAGATGCGGCCCAGATCTGCTAGGCCACGCGCGGGAGAAGAAATTTGAACAGCTGATAGGCGGGGTCCGGTCGTCAGCGGCTGCGGGATACCGAATCGGTATGCGCCGTTCCTGGCCGTCCGATCAAGTCGCGATCGACGGCCAGCGTTCGTCCTCTTCGCGATAGAAGAGGCGAACGGCGGCGAGGCTAGGGTTTGGTCGGGGTCTACTGGGGGCTCACCTAGGGTGGTTCGGCGATGATCTGGAGGCAGCGCTCGGCTGCGGTGGGTCGGAAGAGCTTGGCGACGCTGCTGGAGAGGTGAACGTCGACGCGGCGAGGTCCTGGGCGTGCTCCTTCACCTCCAGGTGCTCCGGTGATGGCGGCGATGGCGTCGGCTGCTTGCAGATCTAGGGCACGAAAAAGGTAGCGTTAGACTCGCGGAAGACCTAGGAAGCCAGAGAGGGAAAGAAGAGGGGCCAGTGGCGTCACGCGGGACGGCAACCTTCCCCTTCACTTCTCCCGGCCTCGGTGGTTCTCCGGCGAGCTCGTGGAGGCTTGGCAAGGCAGGGGAGAGGGTGGCTTAGCGCATGCAGGCTTGCGGATGAGAGGAGAGGTGGGATGGGGAGAAATGGCGAGCAGAGGGGCGAGGCGAGGGGTGCAGGGGTTTTTATCTGCAGGCGATGGGCTCGGTCTAGGGTGCACTTCGATGGAAACGATTGGAGGGATGGGGCGATGTCTCTGGCGCGGCGTTGTGAGCCTAGTCCAGTGGTGTGATCACCAGGTTCGGGCGCGTGCTGTGCCAATGGCTAGGCGCACGTTTTCAGTGGTCGTGCAACATTTTCGTGACACGGCCAGGAGGTTCGGGAGGGCGAGCATGCTGGGCGAGGGTGGCACGTCGTTGGGGCTTCGATGCCGTGCGGGGCGACGTGTTCTGCGCGAGGAAAGGGTGTGTGCACGCCTCGGAACGGCTATGCCGCTCTCGGCGTCCAGATCGTGCACGGGAGGGGGCAGAGCGCGGGCTAGGGGGCGGCCAACGGATGGCATGGGCGGCAGCAGACGATTGGGCATTGACGACGGTGGCTGGGGGCTGTTAATGGCGCGGTGGCAGGGGCTGGCTTGTCCCCTACACCCTGGTCGGCATGAGTGGGCTCGGGGTGACTTCGGGCTTCGAGGGAGAGGAAGAGTGGCTGGGGCTGAGCAGGCACTGGCCGGTGGGGTTCTAGGGTTCATCTGGGCGGTGGCTTGATGCTGATTGGGGGTAGAAGGTGGCTGGGGGTGAGAGAGAGAGAGATGGAGTGCAATCTTTGCAAGATTGCCTTGGGCTTCCCCCATCCTTTGTGTCCAAGAGAATAAGACAAGGGGAAAAAAGAGAGAGGGAGAGTGAAAAGCCGGCTGGTATGCCTCCCTGGTCGAGTTGGAGAAGAAAAGAGGAAGAAAGAAAAGAAAAGAATGAGATTTGGTGAATTCGGCCAAAATTCACTTGAATTTTGAAATGTGCAAAGTTTTGATCCAGAGGTGGTGATGATTGGTTCAGAAGGGCTCTTAGGTGGATAGCAAAGCATCCACCAAGTTTCAATATTTTTGGCCCAAAGGAAATAGGGTTTTGGTCAAGTTTCTATTTTCCAATATAGTGTGCAAAAATAATGTTTAATCAAACAAGAAATAAAGGAAGAAGGGGTGCTAGGGTTCTAACTCACTAGGTTTGGTGTTGGCATGAAATCATAGCACCACTCTGAGCATTTATGCTGCAAGCTAAGTTGGAAATAGAAAGAAAAGAAAATAGATGATAAACACATATGCACATGAAATCATAGTGCGACACAAGCAAACAAGCCCTAGTCTTATTTCCTCTAGTGTTTGAATTGGAGTTCAAACGATTTGCAAGTCAGCACACAATACAAATCACACTTGCAATAGTTATAGAAAGAAATTTTGATCCAAAAGATTTTGTAGCACCAAACTAGATCACAAGAGATCATGCATACAACCGGCAAAGTATTTTAATTAAAAGTTTTAGTTTCCCCTAAACAAGGCATTACTTGGTTCCAACAAGCAACACAAAAAGTGGGCTGTTACAGACCTTCCCCCCTTAGAAGAATCTCGTCCCGAGATTCCGTAGCTAAGCGTTGAGTAACTCGGGAAATTCTCGCTGAAGATAATCTTCACGTTCCCAGGTGGCTTCGTCTTCGGTGTGATTGCTCCATTGAACCTTGTACATGTTGATCTTTCGTCTGCGGGTGAGACGGACATCTTTCTCCAAAATTTTGATCGGCCTCTCGCGATAGGTCAAGTCTTGGTTGAGGTCAATGATATCTTGATCAATCTCTTTGAAGGTTTCGGGTTTATTGGGGGCTTGGAGACACTTGCGAAGCTGGGAGACGTGGAAAACGTCATGGAATTCCGACAACTTAGGAGGTAGGTCTAGCTTGTAGGACAATTCTCCTCGGCGCTCAAGGATCTGATATGGGCCAATGTAGCGGGGTGCCAATTTTCCCTTCTCGTGGAAACGTTGCATGCCTTTAAGTGGTGTCACCCGGAGGTAGACAAAATCTCTCACTTGGAAGGTAAGAGGTCTTCGACGAGAATCCGCATAACTCTTCTGTCTAGATTGTGCGGCCTTCAAGCGGTTGCGGATTATCTGCACTTGTTCTTCAGCTTCCTTGATGACATCGGGACCAAACACTTGACTTTCCCCAGTTTCTGACCAGTTAAGAGGGGTTCGGCATTTACGGCCATATAGGGCTTCGAAGGGGGCCATCTGCAAACTAGCTTGGTAGCTATTATTGTAGGAGAATTCAGCGAATGGTAGGCAATCTTCCCACTTGGATCCATATGATAGGACGCATGCTCGGAGCATGTCTTCAAGAATCTGGTTGACCCTTTCGGTTTGACCTCCCGTCTGCGGATGGTAGGCTGTGCTGAAATAAAGCTTGGTTCCCAAGGCTTCATGAAGTTTTGCCCAAAAACGAGATGTGAATTGAGTACCACGATCAGATACTATGGTCTTGGGCACTCCATGCAGGCTCACAATCCGGGAGATATAGAGATCGGCGAGTTCTCTACCATTGTGGGTGGTCTTGACTGGAATAAAATGGGCAACTTTGGTTAGGCGGTCCACAATGACCCAGATGGAGTCATGACCTCTATTTGATCTTGGTAGACTAGTAATGAAGTCCATTCCAACATCTTCCCATTTCCACATGGGCACCTTCAGGGGTTGCAGCAGACCAGCAGGTCTTTGGTGTTCGGCCTTGACTCGTTGGCAAACATCGCATCGGGCAATATAAAATGCTATTTCTCGCTTCATTCCATGCCACCAAAACTACTCTTTCAAGTCTTGGTACATTTTGGTGCCTCCTGGGTGAATTGAGTAGGGGGTATCATGGGCCTCCTTCAAAATGAGCTGCTTTAATTCTTCGACATCTGGGACGCATAGGCGGCCATTATACCATAGCACACCTTGCTGATCAACCGAAAATCCAGGCACTTCTTCTCGTCCCATTCTACGCTTGATCCCCTCAATGCTCTCATGGTCTTTCTGAGCTTCCTTGATTTGGTCGAACAGAGTGGGTCGGACTTCAAGGTTAGCTAGGAACCCATGGCTCACTAGTTCCAGTCCAAACCTCTCAAATTCTTTACATAGGGTAGGCTGGTTGGTCTTTAGTAGGGCGTTTAGGGAGCAGGGCTCTCGGCTGAGGGCATCGGCGACCACGTTCGCCTTGCCTGGATGATAGTGAATACCTAGATCATAATCCTTGATGAGTTCAATCCACCTACGCTGCCTCATATTTAACTCCTTCTGTGAGAAGATATACTTCAAGCTCTTGTGATCAGTATAGATCTCGCATCTGTTTCCCATGAGATAGTGTCGCCAAGTTTTTAGTGCATACACGACGGCAGCAAGTTCCAGATCATGGGTAGGGTAGTTTAGCTCGTGCGGGCGCAGTTGACGGGATAGGTAAGCAATGACCTTGCCATCTTGCATTAGGACACTTCCAAGACCAAGCTTGGAGGCATCGCAATAGACATCAAAGCTTTTGGTGATGTCGGGCATGGTCAATATAGGAGCTGATACGAGTCTCTTCTTGAGTTCTTGGAAACTCTGCTCGCACTTCTCAGTCCACTCAAACTTTTTATCCTTCCTGAGGAGCTGGGTCATTGGACGGGCAATGCTGGAAAAACCTTCAACAAACTTCCGGTAATATCCAGCTAATCCGAGGAATGCTCGAACCTCGGTGGGATTGGTTGGGGCCTTCCTTTCTAAGATAGAAGTAATCTTCGATGGGTCAACAGACACTCCCCCGGCTGAGATAACGTGTCCCAAAAATCCAACTTCCTTTAGCCAAAATTCACACTTGCTAAATTTGGCGTAAAGTTGATGTTCCCTCAGGGTTCCCAACACTAGTCGCAGATGTTCTGCGTGCTCTTCCTCCGTCTTGGAGTAGACCAAGATGTCGTCAATAAACACCACCACAAATTTGTCGAGGAACTTCATGAACACCTTGTTCATGAGATTCATGAAATAGGCTGGGGCATTGGTCAGGCCAAAGGACATCACGGTGTATTCAAATAAACCATATCGTGTGGTGAAGGCAGTCTTGGGAATATCGGACTCGCGGACTTTCAGCTGATGATATCCAGTGCGGAGATCGATCTTGGAGAACACCTTAGCTCCATTCAGCTGATCAAATAGGTCTTCAATTTTTGGGAGTGGGTACTTGTTTTTGATTGTCACCTCGTTCAACTTGCGGTAATCCACACATAGGCGAATGGTACCGTCTCGCTTGTCTACGAATAGAACAGGCGATCCCCAAGGTGACGCGCTGGGGCGGATAAGACCTTTGCTGAGCATATCAGCGAGTTGCCTCTTTAACTCTTCTAATTCTTGGGGGTTCATACGATAGGCTCTCTGTGCTATAGGGGCTGTTCCGGGAATCAACTCAATAATGAACTCTATATCCCGGTCAGGGGGCATACCTGGCAACTCTTCAGGGAAGACATCGGGGTATTCATATACCACCAGAACTTGGTCAAGGGTTAGCCCAGACACAGATTTCTTGTAGTAGGCCTTGCGGGATGGCATGGTAGCGATGTGCTCAACTTGGATCCCATCACTGTTGGTCACAGATATAGCCTTTCGGGCGCAGTCAATATGACCTTGATACTTGGTCATCCAATCCATCCCAAGTACCACGTCTAAACCCCTGGTGCCTAAAATAATTAGGTTTGCTTCGAAGGACACCCCATGGATATCTACTGGCACATCTAGGCAATTCCTCTTGGTTTTCATGACTGACCCGGGAATTTGAACTAACATAGCTCTAGGCATCATGGTTGACTTTAGTTTTCCCTTTTCAACGAAGTTCTCGGTTACGAAAGAATGAGATGCACCCGAATCAAATAGTACTCTGGCAGGGGTGGAGTTGACAAGAAACGTACCCAGAACAATATCAGGGGCATCAGCAGCTTCCTCTGCGGTGACATGGTTGAGACGGCCACGAGCAACATTGGCTTGAGTCTTCGAGTTCCTGCCAGTGGGTCCACGGCCTTGACCCTGGTTGGGTCTCGGCGCGCTGAGGCTCGGTGCAGAGGGCTTCTTCAGAGGGCACTCCTTGGAGAAGTGACCTGGCTGTCCACATGTGTAGCATCCACTGCCCTGGCTTCGGTTGGTGGGGTTGAATGTGTTGCGGTTACCTCCGGAAGAATTTCCACCATTGGGGCGGCCGCTGGAGTATTGACGGTTTGGGTTGTTAGGCCTTGGAGCCTAAGAGGCAAACCTCTGAGGTGGTGGCGCTGACCTCGGTGGGGGCATGCTGCGGGACCTTTGATTGCTTGGACCTCCCTGGCTCATCATCCGCCTTTTGCGGCTCTCCCGGGCAGCCTTGTTTTTGTCTTCAACCATAATGGCTGCATCCACCATGGCTTCTAGGTCTCGATAGTGCACTGCTACAAGGTAGGTCTGCAGCTCCTCTTGCAGTCCATTGAGGAACCGCTCTCTTTTCTTCTCATCGGTGTCGATGTCATTGGATGCATACCTTCCCCAAGAGGTAAACTTGTCCAGATACTCAGGGACACTCATTCCTCCCTGCTTCAGATTGAGGAACTTATCCCTCATGATCTTGATGAGTCCAGAGGGAACGTGGGCCTTGCGGAACTTGGTCTTGAATGCCTCCCAAGTCATCACCTGACCCTCGGGCTGCATGGCGCGGACATTCTCCCACCATGCTCTAGCTGCTCCAGCTAGGAAGTGGGTTGCATACAAAACCTTGTCATTTGCCCCGACTCCTGCATACTCTAGCTTGTTCTCTATGGTGCGGAGCCAATCTTCAGCTTCCAAGGGCTCGGTGGACTTGGAGAAAACTGTGGGATTGGAGTTTTGGAACTCCCTAAGCTTGCTCTGGGGCTCATCATTGCCACCATTGTTGTTGCACTGGGTGGCAAGCTGGGCGAGGTGTTGAAGTGTGGCGAGGCTAGCTTGGCGCTCGGCACGTGCGGCTTCACGATCCTCAAGCATGAGCCGCAGCACCTGCGTCATGTTGGGCTCAGGAGGTGGGGGCGGGTTGTTGCTGTTGCTAGCATGGCCTCGCGTTTCGGGAGCCATTCTGGAGAGAAGTTTAACTTGTGAGATACAGCAATAAATGTGAATGCAGGGGAAAAATAAGGTGTGCGACAAGTCATGGAAGGAAATCATGAGAAACATAGCTACACCAATACCCGTAGGCATACATCATCAACCAAAGTCAACCAAGTCCATCACATGCATACAAGCATACAAAAGAGGTGCTAATATAAGTCTAGCACACATACCACAAGTCTCATGCAACACACATCAAATGGTTTCCGCAGAACCATACACAACCATACGTAAAAGGGATCGGGTAGTCCTAATCGATACGCATCATCCTAAGTGCAGTGGTGGGGCGCCTGGTACCTACTCATCGGCGCTCACGTGGGGAACAACCTCCTCGGGGTCCTCCTCACTCGGGGTCGCAGGAGCGTAGAAGTCCATGATAGCATCGTGGCCCTCCCCACTGTCGCTACCACGGTCGTCGTCGTCGGTGCTCGCGGGCTCTTCGTCGTAGGCCTCCTGGTGGTCATCATCGCGGCCAAGCACCTCCTCGTTCTCCTTGCGGAGCTCGGCGGTCTCCTCCTCTAGCTCGGACACGTGGCTCTCAAGTGACGCGAGGTGATCCTCCAGATCACGGACGCGCTGACGCAGAGCCCTGTTCCTCTTCACGATCCTCCTCTTGGCAGCGAGGAGACGGTGACGAGAGAAAATGGACTCCTGGAGGTCCTCACGGAGAACGGCCAACTCCAGGCCGCGCTCGTCGGCAACCATCCGGACATGGTCCAGATGCTCCTGAGTGTGGTGCAGTATCGCCTCGGTGTGGCAGAAGTGGCGGCTGAAGGGCGTGTGCGCTGCAGCCTGGTAGGGGAGGCCATCGGCGTCGATCCTCCCGTAGTGCTCGTAACGGGTCCCAAGCAGCTCGTCGTAGTGGTCGTGGACGAGGCGGGAGATAGCGTGACGTAGAACGCGCATGAGGCCATCGCCCCAGTTGCGCTCAATCACCTCGAAGGTGAACTCCGGCGAAGTGGGCGGGACCTCTCTCCCGCGGACCTGGCAGACCACACGGATCGCCAGCTCACGGGTACCCTCCTCGAAAAGCTGGTAGCCTCGGACCTCCGGACGCGGACGTCCGAGACTCGCGCACAGCTCCACCAAGTCCCTCTCAAAGATCAGCACGTCGTGGTGGGTGCCGATCTGACGGTGAGCAGTAGGAGCGTCCATCTACACAAAATTTTAGAGTAGGTTGAGTTAATATTTTACCCAAGTGTGCAATATTTTAAATACAGTAAAAGCTTGAATTAAGATGCAAGTAATTCTAAATGCTTAAAGAATGAGGGAAGAGATGAGAGCAATATATATTTACCTCATATATATTAAGCCATCTCTTTTAGTTTTTAGTAGTAAAATATATATTTTGGTCCTGTCTAACGCCCATGCTAACTAGGGTCTCCTAAGGTCAGGATGGCTCTGATACCAACTCTGTGGGGACCCCGGTTTACCGTCCGGGATTCCCGTTATGCATACAATTCATGATCCCAGGAAGACTGTCATGAATCCACATAACAGAGCTGGCATTACCGAGTACATCATCCATTACATAAATAGGTCGCAAAGTTTTACATGGCCACTTGGCCGAATTTAAATGCCACGCAGGGCAAGTTCACTAAGCAGTGCAGCGGATACAAAGGTAGCGTAGGATTAGCCCGTGTCATGCCTCTACCCTACAGGCGACTGACCGGGAGACGGATCCTAGTTCGCATCGGCATCATCGAACTCCTCACCATCATCTTCATAGTCTTCATAATCTGGCCAAGTTAATAGCCAGGGACAGAGCCGTGAGTACATTTGAATTGTACTCGCAAACCATCTAAAGGGGAGGGAACAATATGCAGTTTGGCTGTAGCAAGAAGAAAGGCTCTAACCTAGTTTATCCTATCTAGTCAATTTCTCGTGTCGATATAGCATGTCTTACGACATTTCGATATCCTTGTTAAAGAAGAGTTTTGGTAAAGCATCTTGAGAAAAAGCTCTAGGAAAGGGGGAAACTCATTTCAAGAGAAGAGCTGGGGTCAATCAAACATGACCACCATTAGCTTCTAGTCAATCATACATGACCACTTCCCACCTTCTGCAGTACCCTACAAGTACTCCGGACCAAACATGTGCCACGGCAGTACCCTCCGAGTACTCCGTCTGGCACTGTCTTCATTTCTTTCTGAAATCCACTTTGAAAAACAAAACCGACATTGGGCTAGGCAACGGTCGTCCCAACCGTCCATGACCGAGGACTCGGCTATTCGAATAGATTTACACTCTGCAGAGGTTGTACACTTTACCCACACCATTCGATAAATCCGCCGGGATACCACCACGGACCGTCATACACCAGTATGCGGGGTTCGGATAATCGATCATAGCCTTCCATCTATCCACCTTAATACGGGTGCCTACCCTATGGAGTATACATCCCCGGCAAACCCTGGCCGTCTACCTCTGCCGAGCGTAGTTCCAGTGCCACGGCGGGAGATACCCAAGTGTCTTCCGGCCGGATAAATCCCAATGGATCCCGATTTACTATTGCCCATAATCTGGCGGCAATCCGGATTCCAGGGTCCTACAAACCCTTATATAGTGCGAGGCTCCCCGCACTAAGGCAGATAAACTTCCGACTAAGCCCCGTCCCATACCAGGGTAATGTGGTTGCACGGGTTAATTGTTCTAAGCGAACGCCTAGTGATCACCAATGTCATATTAAAAAAACCATCATCTCCTTGTTCTCCATTTTGACAAATACCATTTTTGAAATCACTTCAGTGGGGTAGTTACTACCCCAAGGTTTTCGGAAACATTTTCGTAAACTTTCTTTGAGTGTTCCCAGTCCTAGAGTTTTAGCTCCACTAGAGAGTTTATCAAAGGCATTGTCGCTAACCAACAAGCCACTACTTCAGGGGTATTGGAATAGGTAGCAACGGGGTCATCTCGATGGATGATAACAACTTGACTCGCGGAGCATGAGTCAACAATTAATTGCTATAGGAACTATAGCAACATAAATCCATGCACTTTAATAAAATAGAAGGAGACATGCAAATGTGTAATTAGGGTTCAGATATGCATCAAGTTAGATGGCTTGCCTTGGTTGGCTTGTCCCTGATCTTCTTCTTCCTGGTACTCGTACACTTCACCCTCCTCGGTACACTCCTCGTTCGATTCTATCGTCGGAAATTAATAACACGTGGTAAATATACAAGCATACAAGGTTCGCACACATTCAGCAAACAAACCATATCATCAAAGAGTATCAGAAGCAAACAAGTTTAGAAAACAAACAAGGTTTTAAAGGTTCTTAATTAACAATTAATCCTAATAGAAACTAGGGTTTAACAAATTGATGTGAACACCACTACTAGCAACCAAATCAAGCATGCATGCATCCAGTGATATAAACAGCACATCCATCAATAATACAGGTTGACAACAATCTTAAGAAACTACCAAAGTTGGATTCACTGAAAAACAAAGTGGGGTTTAATTTCTAAGCACTTAACAATAGGGAAATATCACTATACTACCATTTTAATCCTCAGATATTCTCTGCTGCTCAGAAAAATATGAGGTCAAGTGCTCTGGAGAGCTCTTCTAGAACACAATCCAACAAGGTTGGATTCAGCACAAGATTTAATATTTACTGCAAGCTATGATTTTTCTAAACTTAATTACATCTTATGCCATTTTAATTACTACTGCAAGATTATAAGTCCTAAAATGGGAAATCCAGTGAGACATGCAAGCTAACAAGATATACTAACATAGAAAATTGGTTTCAAACGATCTGGCCATACCAAACTCAAGATTTGCATTTTAAGTGGAAAAGGTGGCTAATAACACAATACTAATTAGCAAATAATCTACAGTGATTCAAAAATCATGGGACCAGTACCATATGAAAGCTACCACCCTAAGCTACTCACAGGACTTTGAACCACATCATTTGAATGCACAGATTATTTTCTATTTAATTTCAAAGTTCACAAGAACAATCAAAATAACAGGGTATTTCAAAAATAAAAATAGTCACGGGCCAGATCTGCCCGAAACGGGCCGAAACAGCCAGATCCGGCCCAGATCTGCTAGGCCACGCGCGGGAGAAGAAATTTGAACGGCTGACAGGCGGGGTCCGGTCGTCAGCGGCTGCGGGATACCGAATCGGTATGTGCCGTTCCTGGCCGTCCGATCAAGTCGCGATCGACGGCCAGCGTTCGTCGTCTTCGCGATAGAAGAGGCGAACGGCGGCGAGGCTAGGGTTGGGTCGGGGTCTACTGGGGGCTCACCTAGGGTGGTTCGGCGATGATCTGGAGGCGGCGCTCGGCTGCAGTGGGTCGGAAGAGCTTGGCGACGCTGCTGGAGAGGTGAACGTCGACGCGGCGAGGTCCTGGGCGTGCTCCTTCACCTCCAGGTGCTCCGGTGATGGCGGCGATGGCGTCGGCTGCTTGCAGATCTAGGGCACGAAAAAGGTAGCGTTAGACTCGCGGAAGACCTGGGAAGCCAGAGAGGGAAAGAAGAGGGGCCAGTGGCGTCACGCGGGACGGCAACCTTCCCCTTCACTTCTCCCGGCCTCGGTGGTTCTCTGGCGAGCTCGTGGAGGCTTGGCAAGGCAGGGGAGAGGGTGGCTTAGCGCATGCAGGCTTGCGGATGAGAGGAGAGGTGGGATGGGGAGAAATGGCGAGCAGAGGGGCGAGGCGAGGGGTGCAGGGGTTTTTATCTGCAGGCGATGGGCTCGGTCTAGGGTGCACTTCGATGGAAACGATTGGAGGGATGGGGCGGTGTCTCTGGCGCGGCGTTGTGAGCCTAGTCCAGCGGTGTGATCACCAGGTTCGGGCGCGTGCTGTGCCAACGGCTAGGCGCACGTTTTCAGTGGTCGTGCAACATTTTCGTGACATGGCCAGGAGGTTCGGGAGGGCGAGCGTGCTGGGCGAGGGTGGCACGTCATTGGGGCTTCGATGCCGTGCGGGGTGACGTGTTCTGCGCGAGGAAAGGGTGTGTGCACGCCTCGGAACGGCTATGCCGCTCTCGGCGTCCAGATCGTGCACGGGAGGGGGCAGAGCGCGGGCTAGGGGGCGGCCAACGGATGGCATGGGCGGCAGCAGACGATTGGGCGTTGACGACGGTGGCTGGGGGCTGTTAATGGCGCGATGGCAGGGGCTGGCTTGTCCCCTGCACCCTGGTCGGCATGAGTGGGCTCGGGGTGACTTCGGGCTTCGAGGGAGAGGAAGAGTGGCTGGGGCTGAGCAGGCACTGGCCGGTGGGGTTCTAGGGTTCATCTGGGCGGTGGCTTGATGCTGATTGGGGGTAGAGGGTGGCTGGGGGTGAGAGAGAGAGATGGAGTGCAATCTTTGCAAGATTGCCTCGTGCTTCCCCCATCCTTTGTGTCCAAGAGAATAAGACAAGGGGAAAAAGAGAGAGAGGGAGAGTGAAAAGCCGGCTGGTATGCCTCCCTGGTCGAGTTGGAGAAGAAAAGAGGAAGAAAGAAAAGAAAAGAATGAGATTTGGTGAATTCAGCCAAAATTCACTTGAATTTTGAAATGTGCAAAGTTTTGATCCAGAGGTGGTGATGATTGGTTCAGAAGGGCTCTTAGGTGGATAGCAAAGCATCCACCAAGTTTCAATATTTTTGGCCCAAAGGAAATAGGGTTTTGGTCAAGTTTCTATTTTCCAATATAGTGTGCAAAAATAATGTTTAATCAAACAAGAAATAAAGGAAGAAGGGGTGCTAGGGTTCTAACTCACTAGGTTTGGTGTTGGCATGAAATCATAGCACCACTCTGAGCATTTATGCTGCAAGCTAAGTTGGAAATAGAAAGAAAAGAAAATAGATGATAAACACATATGCACATGAAATCATAGTGCGACACAAGCAAACAAGCCCTAGTCTTATTTCCTCTAGTGTTTGAATTGGAGTTCAAACGATTTGCAAGTCAGCACACAATACAAATCACACTTGCAATAGTTATAGAAAGAAATTTTGATCCAAAAGATTTTGTAGCACCAAACTAGATCACAAGAGATCATGCATACAACCGGCAAAGTATTTTAATTAAAAGTTTTAGTTTCCCCTAAACAAGGCATTACTTGGTTCCAACAAGCAACACAAAAAGTGGGCTGTTACACTCTCCCCCAAAAGCACGCGATTGCCAACCCCCCACCACAAGAAGATCATCGCCCAGCACCTCTAGTCTTCTGTCTCGCCGGCAACCTCCAGGCGCTCACCCAACGCGTCGCTGGCAACTAGAGGAGAAGGTCGATGACACCACCTCCAGCCTCCTACTCATCGAGCGTGTCGCCGGCCGCTGTTCTGGGCTGGGCTGCTCTTAGTTTCCAGCTGTTTTCAATACAGTATCGGGCTGCTCTGTGCTGTGTGGTGCCTGTTGCTTGGCAAACTGCTCGAAGAATGGCGCATCCTTGGAGTTGGGTTGCAGGTTCAGTAGCCCTATAAAAGTTGAATCCACAATCAAAGAAAACTTGGTTAATTAATTACAAGCATGGTACCTTTTAGACAATGGCATGCATGTGTTCTAACCATTATCAACTAATCTAATCAATGTCAACAGCAAGTGTTTATTTTCTATTCAGTGAGCTTATTTGTACCTGGTGTCTAAAATTCAGACGACTCCATCTTACCAACTTGAATGACCAATGCCATCTGATAATGGTTCATGGAAAATTAAAGTGCTCATATTAGCCATTACAGAGCAGGCTGCATACTATACAACTGATGTTATTTAGGATCACCGCAAGAAAAGCAAATGATATCACCAACCTGACAGTGTTGTCATTGACAAACTTAGCCAACATCAGGCCCATCACCTAATTGAATTCAATGGCTTATAAATTAATACCCACGAGGTCATTCTATTTTCTCGATCAAAAGTTATGAGTTCCAGTTTCTACCCTTAAACCTAACACAAGGAATATGCAACTTCAGATACAAGATGGACTCCTGTATGACAAAGAAGGATTTACTCTATGAGTGCATGATTGGTACACAAGCACAAAATTATCATGCCCTCTTTCCAATTTTTTGCATGCAAGGTCTCATGTCATATAGCAGCAGTAATGGTAGGTGGTGTCAAGTATAACAGGTACAGCAGAGGATGCCACAGCTACTCGATGCAATTGTCAGTAGGAGACTAGCAACAGAACCAATGCATCAACAGGTCTCCCAGCACCTCGCCGCCGGTGATCTATACGTGGTCCTATTCTGACAACGAATCTAAGTGGCATACATCAATCTGAATTAAATTGATCACTACAGCACAGAGAGAGCATTACAAGTACTGCCAGTTTAGAATAAGTTTTCTTTTTGTTTGTATGAAAAGATAATTAGCAATTAGCATTGTTTCTCATCTGTATGTGACAGGGACAATATCATGTAGCAGGCAAACGAATCATCTAGGGATTGGATGGGACATGGAGAAAGGGAGAGGTCTTACCGAGACATCCTCCTCTAGTTCTGGACCTGGCCACATGCATGAGCGTCTAGGAGGATAGGCCATTCAGGGGTGAAGCCATGAAGTGCCTAAGCTCATGCGCACAGTGATACGTCTCAAACGTATCTATAATTTTTGATGCTCCATGCTTGTTCTTTCACCATTTGCTTAGTGTTTTATTACACTTCGTGGCGTTTTTATGCATTTTCCGGAACTAACCTATTAACAAGATGCCACAGTGCCAGTTTCCTGTTTTCTGCTGTTTTTATGTTTGAAAAAAGTTACACATGAAATATTCTTGGAATTGGATGAAACAAAATCCGAACCTCCTATTTTTATCGAAGCTTCGTGAAGACCGAAAATGACACGGAGAGAGGCCAGAGGTTGGCCACACCATAGGGGGGCGTGGCCCAGCCCGTGGCCGCGCCCACCCATGGTGAGCCCGCCTGGTCCACCTCCTGACGATGCCCCTTCGCCTATAAAGACCCCTCGACGGGAAAAACCTAAGAGACGGATCGCTTTTCCCAGAAACATACTGCAAGCCGCCACCGCCGCCGTCGCCGTCGCGAGATCGGGAGGATCCAGGAGCTCTTCCCGGCACCCTGCCGGAGGCCTTCTACACCACCATGGTCGCCTCCGGAGTGATGTGTGAGTAGTCTACCTTGGACTATGGGTCCATAGCAGTAGCTAGATGGTTGTCTTCTCCACCATGTGCTTTATGTTTAGATCTTGTGAGCTGCCCTACATGATCAAGATCATCTTTATGTAATCATACATATTGTGTTTGTTGGGATCCGATGAGTATTGGTACTATGTCAAGTTGATGTGCTGAATTATATCTTATGTTATCACTATGTTGTTTATGATCTTGCATGCTTTCCATTGCTAGTAGCTATCTTGGCCGAGTAGATGCTAGTAACTCCAAGAGGGAGTATTTATGCTCGATAGTTGGGTTTATGCCTCTATTTAATCTGGGGGAGTGACAGAAACCTCTAAGGTTGTAGATGTGTTGTTGCCACTAGGGAGAAAATAATATTCTTGTGTCTAAGGACATTTGCTTTGTTTACATTACGCACTTTGCTTAATGCAATTATCTGTTGTTCGCAACTTAATACTCAAGGGGTCCTCGGACGATTCCCCGCGAGTGGATTTTTAGTCATAGATGCAGTTGGATGGCGGTCTATGTATTTTGTCGTAATGCCCAGAGTAAGCCTTGATGACCCACAAGTATAGGGGGTGTATCGTAGTACTTTCGATAAATAAGAGTGTCGAACCCAACGAGGAGCAGAAGGTGTTGATGAGCAGTTTTGATCAAGGAATCACTGTAAATACTAGCAAACAGGTTTTCAGGAGTATTTGGTAATACGAGTAAATAAAGTGCGAGTAAATAAAAGACAGTAGTAACAATTGCAGCAAGTGGCCCAATCCTTTATTCAGCAAAGGACAAGCCGGTTGTGTTCTTATAATAACCAAACGTTCTCGAGGACACACGGGAGGTTTCTGTCAAGAGCTTTCGCTTCATAGAGCCAATAGTATTTATTGGTTTGGTAAGTATTATGGGGGTGAACCTGTGCTAGCGCACTACCCTTACTAGGATAAATACACACTTGTGATTATACCCCTTGCAAGCATCCGCAAATACAAGTAAGTAATTAAGATAAATCTAACCACAGCCTTAAACTCTAGGATCCTACGCTCCCTGGTGCAATGGTTTCCCAACGGAGGTTTAGGTTTCTGTCACTCCAGCAACCCCACAGTCGGTGACCAAATACACAATGCATCTCACTAGGCCCATAAATGGTGAAGTATCATGTAGTCGACGTTCACATGACACCACTAGTGAAATAGCACCACAACAATATCAAACCATTAAATATTTCTCAACAATAATTCACTACTAACATCTTGACTTCTCCCATGTCCTCAAGAACTAAACGAACTACTCACAAGACATCATTTGGATCATGATCAGAGGTGAAATAATGGTAAATAACAATCTGGACATAAACCTTAATTCAACGGTTCCACTCAATAGCATCAACTACAAGAGTAATCAACACCGGGAAAGTTTCCCCTATGAATATAACAAGATCCAACTCAAGATGTTACAGCGGGATGGCGAGGTGACGGTGGAGATGAAGGTGCTGGTGATGGAGATGATGATGATGATGATCCCGATGAAGTCCGGTGCGATGATGATGACAATGGCGACGATCTCCCCTCTCCGGGAAGGAATTTCCCTGGCAGATTTCTCTCTGCCGGAGGGCTTTCTCTCTCTGGTGTTCTCCGCCCCGCAGAGGCGGCTGTGTCTAACTCTGAACCCCCCCCCTTGACTTAGGTTTTCGGGGACGATGATGTACGCGAAGGGGCGAGACCAGAGGTGGGCCAGGGGCCCCTCACACAGGGCTGGCGCGGCCAGGGGGGTGGCCGCGCCGCCCTAGTGTGTGGGCTAGCCCTGGCCCCTCTCGACTCCTCCTTCTGGCTCCGTGAGTCTTCTGGGAAATTATAATTTCTGGGTATTTTTCTGGAATTTTCCTGATCTTCAAAATATGGTCTCCAGATGGTCCTTTTTCCAGCAGATTCCTGACTCCGGCAGCAGCTCCTCCGATGATCATCAAACATGTGAAAACAAAGGAAATAACATAAGTATCATATCTAAATATGAAATATATCAATGAATAACAGTAAATTATGATACAAAATAGTGATGCAAATTGGACGTATCAACCCCCCCAAGCTTAGACCTCGCTTGTCCCCAAGCGAAAACTAAACTCGGTAAACATGACCACAGGTTTATGGAGTGAAGTGTCGATAATCAAAATACGAACAAGAAGCATCACATTCACTAAGGCACAAATTATAATAGACAGCAACTTCCCTTTATAAGATGTAAACTTGCAATAAGTAAAAGGAAATCACATGTAAGGATGCACAAGGTAAATTATAATTGGCAATGGCAAACCTTAGTTCTTGGTCAAAGAATGGAGAACAAGCTGTTCCCTCTTTTTAAACGGAGTCTTTTAAAACAGAGCTAATATAGCAGACTATATGCTCAACAAAGTAAACTTTTGCATTCTAAGAAAGCTTTCAAAGATGTATTCCTTCAGACAAAAGCATTGTACGAAAACAAGGAAGATAATAAACATGATTAAACGGATCAACATATGGATGAGTGAAACATAACAACTCAAATGCTTGCTTGAGACAGAGGGAAATAGGTTGACTCAACATAAAAGTAAAAGATAGGCCCTTCGCGGAGGGAAGCAGGGATTAAACATGTGCTAGAGCTTTTTATTTTGTAAAAACAGAGGTAAAGATTGTTTTGAGAGGTGGTTGCTTTTGTCAACGACTAGCAACAGAGTTCTTGATATCTTCCATACTAAACAAGTGAGAGTGGTTCCGAGATGTTTGATTAATTGGCACTTTAGTGCTCTTTTAAAACTTTGCACTCCTCCCCACCTTTTTTTCCTTTCTCAAACCATGGCTAACCGATTCCATCGGGTGCCGACCAACTTTCACAATCCAATGGAGGAGTGCCTTTTTCTTTCTTTTTTAGAATTAAGATTATAATGGTCTGACCAGCTCCCTTGCCAAATTAATGACGAGCAGATGAAGCTGCCTAGTCGAGGGGTACTTAATTTAGTATGGAAGATAACAAACCCATCCACTACGTCCTCATGAGCTAAAAATAGTGGCACAAAATGAGAAGCGTTTGAAAGTTTTTGAAGGGTAGCACATGAAAATTTACTTGGAATGGCTTAAAATACCATGTATAGGAATTTATAGTGGACTCTTTGGAAGTGACTTGGCTTTTGGGAATTGGATGCACGAGAAGTATTTCCTCTCAGTACAGGTTTTTTGGCTAGCAAGGCTGGGTAGCAAGCATAAGAGTTGCATGAAACAAACAAACATACATATAATAAGAACAATCATGCAAACTCCCCTGAAAGTACAATGATTTTAACTTTAAGAATAACAATGCTTATAAGCCAAACATAAGGAAAACTGAAGTGATGTAACTACAAGCACTTCTTTATTCTATTCTACTCAAACTTCAAGGTAAAGTTGCTACTGACCAAGCTAGGTTTGCCAAAACCAACTGAATCTACTCATGCTCCCAATGTGATACCAATACCAATCAACAAGACTAGTCACATAAGAGAGATTGCAGACTAGCATAGAGTGTGCGAAAAGTAAACGATAAAACTTCTCATTAATATTTCATTACCGCAACTCACACCAAGGGATACAAAGATAACTAACTAAGGAGGATACTTCCAACTGCAAACTATTCTATATGATAACTTCTCTATTCATGATAAGACTCTACTTGAAAAGTAAATAAACAGAAGGTAATGATGTGATACCGCGGCACTCCCCCAATCTTGGAACAAGCCAAGGGGATGCCTATACCGATGACGAATTACTCCTTTGGTGGTGGCGGTGGATAATCTCGAATAAGCTTCTCAATCAAGTCCTTCAGGTCATCAATCTTGTACTCGAGATTACAAATCATCTCAGAATTGTGCTCAATACGGTTCATGAACCTGTCAGCAAGAGAATCCCAGCTCTTGGAATTATTTCCCATCCTTCTTCACTCTTGGAGCTTCCTGTTCCTGCATTGTTAGAACGATCTATATCCCAGCCAGAGGGTAATCGTGATTTGGGCACCTTTTGGAACTGATGTTCATGAATTAGAGTATGGAAGGGACTTTGGCTTGGCGGAGATGCTCGCGGAGCTAAAGTGTGATATGGCACACCTCCACCGGTCTTTATGCGAGCGCTCCTCTTGAACTTGTCATGATCTGTCACCACCCCTATGCTGGCAATCACGGTGCTTGGCCTTGGACCTTGATCTTCCTCCTCATTTTCTCTTTCAACCTCTTCTTTCTGCCGGAAATCTTTGATACCATCTTCTGGAGGTGTCTTCTCCTTGTCCCCGCTTGAAGAGGCCATGACTCCCCAAAGCTTAAGATCAACTCCTGACAGAAACAGCTCGAAACAAAACACGACGAGAAAATGATATACAGACCTCGGGGACTCCGGGGGGGTTAAGTAGGCGAAAATTATACATCGAAACGAAGTCACAGGAGGAAACCGGGACGGAAAAGAGTTCCGAGGCGTTCTCACACGTGGGTGGCGCGGCCAAGGGTGGGCCCGCGCCACCCGTGTGTGAGACCCACACGGACTTCTTTTCCTCCCCGTTTTCATCTCGTGATTTTTCATATTTATTAAAAGCAGCAAAAATATTAAAGGAAGAACTTTTCGCAAAACTTTTCTAACTAGAACTGTTACCTATTCGAAAACGAACTCTGCAGGTTCCTGCAGTTTGTCTTGGATGTAATCTTCCGGAGAAATTGTTCCAATAACATCAACATCTTCATTATAAGAATCTCCAGAGATATAATGTTTGAGTCTTTGCCCATTCACCACTTGTGTAGAATCATCTTTCAATGAAGCAATCTTAATAGCACCTGAGCGGTACACTTCCACAATAACATATGGTCCTTCCCATTTAGAAAGTAATTTACCTGCAAAAAATCTGAGACGAGACCTATACAATAGAACTTTCTCACCAACATGGAACTCTCTCTTAAGAATTCTCTTATCATGCCATTGCTTGACTTTCTCTTTGAAAAGTCTGGCATTCTCATACGCTTCGTTTCTCCACTCATCTAGAGAACTCAAATCTAACAACCTCTTCTTACCGGCTAGTTTAAAATCTCTATTAAGCTCTCTCACTGCCCAAAAAGCTTTGTGTTCTAATTCTAATGGCAAGTGACACGCTTTTCCGTAAACCATCTTATAAGGAGACATACCCATGGGATTCTTATAAGCAGTTCTATAAGCCCATAAAGCGTCATTTAACTTACTAGCCCAGTTTTTCCTAGATCTACTAACAGTCTTCTGCAAGATAGACTTAATCTCTCTATTTGAAAGCTCTACCTGCCCACTAGTTTGGGGATGATAAGCAGAAGCAATTCTATGATTGACATCATACTTAGCAAGAGTCTTTCTAAAACTACCGTGAATAAAATGAGAACCTCCGTCAGTCATAAGATATCTAGGCACTCCGAACCTAGGAAAAATAACATCCTTAAGCATTTTTAATGAAGTCTCACCATCGGCACTCTTTGTAGGTATGGCTTCTACCCATTTAGTAACATAATCAACAGCAACAAGTATATGGGTATAGCCTTTTGAAGGAGGAAAAGGACCCATAAAGTCAAATCCCCAACAATCAAACGGTTCAATAACGAGAGTGTAATTCATAGGCATTTCATTGCGTCTAAAAATATTTCCAACTCTTTGACATTCATCACAAGATAAAATGTACCTTCTGGCATCTTTAAAGAGGGTTGGCCAATAAAAACCTGATTGTAGAACCTTTTGTGCGGTTCTATCTCCAGCATGATGCCCTCCATAAGCACTGCTATGGCATTTCCTTAGTATCTCTTGTTGCTCATATTCCGGTACGCATCTTCTCATGATACCATCAACTCCTTCTTTATATAAGTGTGGGTCATCCCAAAAATAATGCCTCAAATCATAGAAGAATTTTCTTCTTTGCTGAGCTGTAAAGGTCGGAGGCAAATACTTGGAAACAATAAAGTTAGCATAATCAGCATACCAAGGAAGGTCCCGTGAAGTTACATTAATTGCAGCCAACTGTTCATTTGGAAAACTATCATTAACAGGAATAGGATCAAAAGAAATATTTTCCAATCTAGACAAGTTGTCAGCCACAGGATTTTCAGCACCTTTCCTATCTACGATATGCAAATCAAACTCTTGTAAAAGCAACACCCATCTAATAAGCCTAGGCTTAGCATCCTTCTTAGTCATAAGATATCTAATAGCAGCGTGATCAGTATGAATAGTAACTTTAGAATCAACAATGTAAGATCTAAACTTATCGCATGCAAAAACAACAGCAAGAAACTCTTTCTCAGTAGTAGCATAATTTTTCTGAGCAGCATCAAGAGTCTTACTAGCATAATGAATAACATTCAACTTATTATCAACGCGCTGTCCAAGAACAGCACCAACAGCAAAATCACTAGCATCACACATAATTTCAAAAGGTAAATTCCAATCAGGTGGTTGAACAATAGGAGCAGTAGTTAAAGCCTTCTTAAGAGTTTCAAAAGCTTCCTTACAATCATCATCAAAGACAAATGGTACATCCTTTTGAAGAAGATTGGTAAGAGGCTTTGAAATCTTAGAGAAATCTTTAATAAACCTCCTATAGAAACCAGCATGACCAAGAACACTACGAATAACTTTAACATCTCTTGGACATGGCATTTTCTCAATTGCCTCCACTTTTGCTCTGTCAACTTCAATTCCTTTTTCAGAGATTTTATGTCCAAGGACAATTCCTTCATTCACCATAAAGTGGCATTTCTCCCAATTAAGAACAAGGTTAGTTTCTTCGCATCTCTGCAAAACTTTATCAAGGTTGTGCAAACAATTATCAAAAGAAGTTCCATAGACGGAGAAATCGTCCATGAAGACCTCCACAATTTCTTCACAAAAACCATGAAAAATAGCAGACATACATCTTTGAAAAGTAGCAGGAGCATTGCATAAACCAAACGGCATACGTCTATAAGCATAAGTTCCATAAGGACAAGTAAAAGTGGTTTTCTCTTGATCATCCTTCTTAACAGCAATTTGAGAAAAACCAGAATAACCATCAAGGACACAAAAATGAGTCTTCTTAGACAACCTTTCTAGCATTTGATCTATAAACGGTAAAGGGTAATGATCTTTCTTAGTAACTTTGTTTACCTTCCTATAATCAATGCACATTCTATAACCAACAACTACCCTCTGAGGAATAAGCTCGTTATTCTCATTAGGTACAACAGTCATACCTCCTTTCTTATGGACACAATGAACAGGACTAACCCATCTACTATCAGCAATAGGATAAATAATACCAGCATCAAGGAGTTTTAATACCTCATTTCTTACCACATCCTTCATCTTAGGAATTAGGCGACGTTGATGCTCTACAACTGGCTTTGCGTCTTTCTCCATATTAATGGCATGCTGACATAAAGTAGGAGAAATCCCTTTTAAATCATCAAGAGTATATCCCATAGCTCCTCGGTGTTTCCTCAATATCTCCAATAATCTTTCTTCTTCCTTTCCTGAAAGTTTAGAACTAATAATAACAGGATATATTTTCTTATCATCAATATAAGCATATTTGAGATCATCAGGCAAAGGTTTTAATTCAAACACCGGATCTTCTCTAGGCGGCAAAGTGGTACCAAGATCCTCCACAGGTAGATTATGCTTGAGTAATGGTGGTTGACGAAGAAGAATATCGTCAATCTCTTCTCTTTCCTTGCTAAACACATCACTTTCGTGATCTTCCATGAATTGCTGCAAGGCATTATTAGGGGCAAGAGCAATAGAAGCAAGCTGCTCAACTCGAAAATTTTCATTAGGCGTGTCATTTTCATAAGAAGTCTTAGCAAACTTGGAAAAATTAAACTCATAAGACTCTCCATTAAACTTAGTAAAAATTTTCTCTTTCTTACAATCTATTATGGCTCCACAAGTGTTCAAAAAGGGTCTACCAAAAATAATAGGACAAGTTTCACTAGCCTCCTTACCAAGTACTAGAAAATCAGTAGGGTACTTAGTCTTACCGCATAGAACTTCCACATCTCGAACAATACCAAGAGGCCAAACGGTCTCTCTGTTAGCAAGCTGAACAACCACATCAATATCTTCAAGTTCACAAGCGCCAATCTCGTGCATAATTTCTTTATAAAGCTCTAAGGGAATAGCACTTGCACTAGCACCAATATCACATAAGCCATAATAGCAATGATCTCCAATCCTGACAGAAATAACAGGAACACTTGCTTTCCTATGCTTTTTAGGATGCGAGAGAATGTTAGAAGCATCTTCACAAAAAAGAATATATTCATCTCCTACATCTTTAGTAACAAGATCTTTCAATATAGCAACAGGAGATTTAATAGTAATTTGCTCATCGGGCTCTGCAGCTTTCTTAGTACTTTTATTAGACACACTTACCAAAGTAGAATACTTTATTACCTTAGCAGGGAAAGGTGTCTTCTCAATATAAGGTTCAGGAATGATGCTATCAACCGTGCAAACTTCTGTAGCTGCAGCAGGTATATGACTAATAGAATCTTTATAAGGCGCATGATATTTGTTCCAATCTTTCTTTGGAACATCAATATAAGAGGCAAAGGCCTTAAGACAATTAGCAAGTATTTGGGAATCAAGACCATAAGCAGCGCTAACACTATGAAAGTCATCGGTTCCCATAAAAGATTTAATGCATTCATAATCATAGTTTATACCTGACTTCCTACCTTTGTCGTTTTCCCAACCTTCAGCATTCTCTTTTATACGGTCAAGAAGTTTCCACTTGGCATCTTCTTTCATATGAGTGAATGATCCAAAACACGAAGCATCCAAATAATCCTTATCAGGAAGAGTAAGCCGCGCATAAAAATTATCAATAACAATATTATTAGGGAGCTCATGAATGGGGCATTTGAGCATTAGTAACTTCAATCTCCCCCACGCTTGGGCAATACTCTCTCCATCATGAGGCCAAAAATTATATATCTTGTTACGGTCTTTATGAATTTCACTTGGAGGATAAAACTTCGAATAAAAGAGAGGCACAATATCCTCCCATGCCATAGATGGACCATCTTGGAGTAGTCGATACCACTCTTCAGCTCTGCCTTTCAATGATATAGAGAATAATTTCTTCTTGACCTGGCTTGGTGAAATACCTGCACACCTGAACAACTCGCATAATTCATGTATAAACAATAAGTGATCACCCGGATGGACAGTTCCATCTCCTGAATAGCAGTTATCCATAATACGCCCAACAATTTTCATAGGTATTTTAAAAGGATCAATTTCAGCAGGCGGTGGCGGTGGTGGTTCCTCCGCATGTGCAGCAGCAGCAGTAGTAGTAGGTGTGTTTCCAAATAGGAAACCAAATGGAGAGTTCTCCATAGCAGAATAAAAATGAGAGACAAAATAAAACAATACTCACAGTGACGGTTACCTTTTCCAATTCCACTCTTCAATAGCGCTACACTCCCCGGCAACGGCGCCAGAAAATAGTCTTGATGACCCACAAGTATAGGGGGTGTATCGTAGTACTTTCGATAAATAAGAGTGTCGAACCCAACGAGGAGCAGAAGGTGTTGATGAGCAGTTTTGATCAAGGAATCACTGTAAATACTAGCAAACAGGTTTTCAGGAGTATTTGGTAATACGAGTAAATAAAGTGCGAGTAAATAAAAGACAGTAGTAACAATTGCAGCAAGTGGCCCAATCCTTTATTCAGCAAAGGACAAGCCGGTTGTGTTCTTATAATAACCAAACGTTCTCGAGGACACACGGGAGGTTTCTGTCAAGAGCTTTCGCTTCATAGAGCCAATAGAATTTATTGGTTTGGTAAGTGTTATGGGGGTGAACCTGTGCTAGCGCACTACCCTTACCAGGATAAATACACACTTGTGATTATACCCCTTGCAAGCATCCGCAAATACAAGTAAGTAATTAAGATAAATCTAACCACAGCCTTAAACTCTAGGATCCTACGCTCCCTGGTGCAATGGTTTCCCAACGGAGGTTTAGGTTTCTGTCACTCCAGCAACCCCACAGTCGGTGACCAAATACACAATGCATCTCACTAGGCCCATAAATGGTGAAGTATCATGTAGTCGACGTTCACATGACACCACTAGTGAAATAGCACCACAACAATATCAAACCATTAAATATTTCTCAACAATAATTCACTACTAACATCTTGACTTCTCCCATGTCCTCAAGAACTAAACGAACTACTCACAAGACATCATTTGGATCATGATCAGAGGTGAAATAATGGTAAATAACAATCTGGACATAAACCTTAATTCAACGGTTCCACTCAATAGCATCAACTACAAGAGTAATCAACACCGGGAAAGTTTCCCCTATGAATATAACAAGATCCAACTCAAGATGTTACAGCGGGATGGCGAGGTGACGGTGGAGATGAAGGTGCTGGTGATGGAGATGATGATGATGATGATCCCGATGAAGTCCGGTGCGATGATGATGACGATGGCGACGATCTCCCCTCTCCGGGAAGGAATTTCCCCGGCAGATTTCTCTCTGCCGGAGGGCTTTCTCTCTCTGGTGTTCTCCGCCCCGCAGAGGCGGCTGTGTCTAACTCTGAACCCCCCCTTGACTTAGGTTTTTGGGGACGATGATGTACGCGAAGGGGCGAGACCAGAGGTGGGCCAGGGGCCCCTCACACAGGGCTGGCGCGGCCAGGGGGGTGGCCGCGCCGCCCTAGCGTGTGGGCTAGCCCTGGCCCCTCTCGACTCCTCCTTCTGGCTCCGTGAGTCTTCTGGGAAATTATAATTTCTGGGTATTTTTCTGGAATTTTCCTGATCTTCAAAATATGGTCTCCAGATGGTCCTTTTTCCAGCAGATTCCTGACTCCGGCAGCAGCTCCTCCGATGATCATCAAACATGTGAAAACAAAGGAAATAACATAAGTATCATATCTAAATATGAAATATATCAATGAATAACAGTAAATTATGATACAAAATAGTGATGCAAATTGGACGTATCAAGCCTCATAGTGATCCTCGTGATGTATGTATGTTATCTTTACTCTATCAATTGCCCAACTGTAATTTGTTTACCCAGCATGTGCTTTTTATCTTATGGAGAGACACCACTAGTGAACTGTGGACCCCGGTCCAATTTCCTTTACATTGTTACCGTTTTACTTTACTCGCACTGTTTACTTTACTTGCATTACTATTATCTAATTACCACTCGATACGCTCATTCCTTTGTTTACAGGAAACCGGTGAGATTGACACCCTCATTGTAAGTTAGGAGCAAAGTATGTATTTGTGTTGTGTGCAGGTTTCATGTTGCTGCTAGGTGAAGAAGCTCCTACGCACCAGCAAGTCGTCTGGCGCCATTCGGAGTGTCGCGAAGCTAGCAAGCATCACCTTCTTAAGTTTGGATCATCTCAACAATTTTGTTGAGCTATGTGAGATGCAAAAGTATAAGGATGTAGATGTCAATATTATTATGCTTAAGTTGTTTCCTTTCTTTTTAAGAGGAAAAGTTGAGGATTGGTTGCTATCTTTGTCTGGAAATAGTATTAATTCTTGGGATAAGTGTAAGGATGCTTTTATTGGAAAATACTATCCTCCTGCTAAGATTATAGCTTTGCATAGTGATATCATGAAGTTTAGATAGTTTGATAATGAACATGTTGCTCAAGCTTGGGAAAGAATGAAATCTATGATAAAGAATTGCCCTACCCATGGACTGACTACTTGGATGATTGTCCAAATTTTTATGCAGGATTGAATTTTTCTTCAAGAAACCTATTGGATTCAGCTGCCGGAGGCACTTTTATGTCCCTTACCTTAGGCGCCACAACAAAGCTTCTCGACAACATGATGGTAAATTATTTTGAATGGCACATTGAGAGAGCTCCACAAGGTAAGAAGGTAAACTCTGTTGAGGAAACCTCTTCCTTGAGTGATAAGATTGATGCTATTATGCTTATGCTTTCTAATGATAGGACTCATGTTGATCCTAATAATGTTCCTTTGGCCTCTTTGGTTTCTCAAGAAGAGCATGTTGATGTAAACTTCATTAGAAATAATAATTTCAACAACAATGCTTATAGGAACAATTTTGCTAGTAACAATTATAGGCCGTATCCTTCTACCAATGGTAATGGTTATGGTAACTCTTATGGTAATTCCTCCAACAACACTAGGGGTGCGCCCTCTGAGCTTGAAGTCATGCTCAAGAACTTCATCGTTAAGTAAACTACTTTTAACAAGTCTGTTGAGGAAAAGTTAGGTAAAATTGATATTCTTGCTTCTAAAGTTGATAGCCTTGCTCTTGATGTTGAACTTCTGAAACTAAAAGTGTTGCCTACTGAGGTGAAAGAAAGCAATCCTTTTGCCGCTACTAATGCTATCCAAGTTAGAATTGATGAAAATATTAGGATGTTAGCAGAATTGCATGCCAGGTGGAAAAGAGAAGATGAGATAGCTAGAAAGATGAAGGTATGTACTATTACTACCTCTAATGATATTGTTCCAAATGCTAGCAATCCTCTTACTTTGATTGGTATAGAGAAAACTCCTACTCCTTGTGCTAAAAAGCCCAAAACTGCAAAAACTTTTTCTCAAAAGAGTGCTGAAATTTTTTGGAGTGTAGGAGATGATAGCTCTATTTCTTTCAATGATTTTGATGTTGATGGCTGCAATATATCTGAAGTTGTTTTGTTCTTGCAAAAGCTTGCTTTGAGTCCTAATGCTAGTTCTTTGAATATTGCTTTTACAAATCATATTACCAATGCTCTCATGAAAATTAGGGATGAAAAGTTGAAGCAAAAAAGCTTCTATTCCCAAGAAGTTAGAAGATGGTTGGGAACCCATCATTGATATGCATGTTAATGGTTTTGATTGCCATGCTTTATGTGATCTAGGTGCTAGTATTTCTATTATGCCTAGAAAAATTTATGATATGCTTGATTTACCACCGCTTGAAAAGTGTTATTATGATATTCCTATTGCTGATGTTGCTAAGAAGAAACCTTTGGGAAGGATTGATGATGTTCTTATTATGGTTAACAATAACCTTGTTCCTGTTGCTTTTCTTGTCATGTATGTTGAATGCAATGCTTGATGTCCTATTATTTTGGGAAGACCTTTTCTTCGAACTGTAGGTGCCATCATTGATATGAAGGAAGGCACCATCAAATATCAATTCCCATTTAAAAAAGGTATGGAACACTTCCTTAGAAGAAGGAAGAAATTAATTTTTGACTCTATTCTTAGAGCAAATTATGAACCTAATGCTTCATCGCTTGTTATTACTTGATTTGCACTTTCTGCGCCTAGCTCAAAGGCGTTAAAGAAAAGCACTCTTGGGAGATAACCCATTATTTTACTTTCAGTACTTTTTCTTTTATTTGAGTCTTGAAAGTTATTACTACTGTAATAACTGCTCCTTATCCTTTTTATTTCGTTGTTGTGCCAAGAAGAACCTCTAATTTGAGTGAGGTAAGATTTGGGGAAGTTGCTATCCTGAAACAGATTTTGGTGCTGCACTATAAAAATTCGTGAAAATTCTCAGAATATCTTTTTGACTTGCGATTTCTTGCGCATATGCCCAAGGTTATATCCAAACTTTCTTTAGTTTTGCACTTTTTGATTTGAGCAACATAAGGTCCTCGAAAAAATTGACCTTTGTCATCTGTTCTGTTTTGACAGATTTCTACCACTATTTGTGTTTGCCTCTCGATTGCTTTATTTTTGAGTTCTTTGGATCACGGAACTTTTGGGTAAGTTGCTACAGTAGTATATGCTTTATATGTGGTGTTTTTTAGTTGAAACCTGAACCAAAAAGGGTTGATTCATTATTATGTTTATGCTAACGTTGCTAATAGAATTGTGTTGAGTTTTGTATGAAGGAAGTTTTCAAGTGTAGGGATTGGTGCTACTCGTGTGATGGCGCCAGAAAAGACTGTGGCGTTTAGTTGACGTGGGAGCAGTATGTCCTTGTGCGTGGTGATGACTAGCCCGTTGGGAACCCCAAGAGGAAGGTATGATGAGTGTAGCGGCTAGTTTTCCCTCAGTTAAGAAACCAAGGTATATTGAACAGGAGAAGAGAGACGATGACGACTGAAGGTGTTTGTGGAACCTGCACACACACAAACAAATACTTTGTTCCCAACTTGCGATGAGGTTGTCAATCTCACCGGTTTGCTTGAAACAAAGGTTATGAGTGTATCGAGTGAAAAATAGTAGTAATATGCTAGTAAAGTAAACAGTGCGGGAATAGTAAACAGGTGATTGCAATATGATTAAAATAGGACCGGGGTCCACAGTTCACTAGTGGTGTCTCTCCATAGATAAATAACATGCTGGGTAAACAAATTACAGTTGGGCAATTGATAGAATAAAGATAACGTGATATGTCAAGAAGATCACTATGAGATTCACTCTGGGCATTACAACAAAATACATAGACCGCCATCCAACTGCATCTATGACTAATAATCCACCCTCGGGGATATCATCCAAACACCCCAAAAGTATTAAGTTGCGAACAACAGATAATTGCATTAAGCAAAGTGTGTAATGTAAACAAAGCATATGCCCTTGAGCATATGAATGTTGTTTTCTCCCTAGTAGCAACAGCACATCTACCACCTTAGAGGTTTCTGTCACTCCCCCAGGTGAAATAGAGACATGAACCCACTATCGAGCATAAATACCCCCTCTTGGAGTCACTAGCAACTACTCGGCCAAGATAGCTACTAACAACGGAGAGCATGCAAGATCATAAACAACATAGAGATAACAAAAGATATAATTCAGTACAGCAACTTAATCATAAACACCAATATTCATCGGATCCCAACAAACCAACATCATAGTATTACATAACGGTGATCTCAATCATGTAGGGCAGCTCATGAGATCTAAACATGAAGCACATGGTGGAGAAGACAACCATCTAGCTACTGCTATGGACCCATAGTCCAAGGTAGACTACTCACTCATCGCTCCGGAGGCAAGCATGACGATGAAGAAGACCTCCGGTGGCGATTCCCCTCTCCGGCAGGGTGCCGGGAAGAGCTTCTGGACCCTCCCGATCTTCGGGTCGACGGCGGTGGCGGATCGCGATGTATTCTGGAAAACTGATCGGGCCCTTAGGTTTTTCTCGTCAGGGGGTATATGTAGGCGAAGGGGGGCTGTCAGAGGTGGAGCCACGCGGCCTCACACGGGGCTGGCGCGGCCAGGGGCCAGGCCGCGCCGCCCCTGTGTGTGGGGGCCACGTGGCCCCCCTCCGTCAGGTCTTCGGATGTTTGGGAGCTTCCCCGTGAAATATGACTTCAGGAACTTGTTTCGTCCAATTCCGAGAATATTTCCTATGTATCACTTCTGAAACACAAAAATAGCAGAAAACAGGAAACTGGCACTGTGGCACTTCGTTAATAGGTTAGTTCCGGAAAATGTATAAAAGTACCACTAAGTGTAACGAAACAATAGGCAAATGGTGTAAAAACAAGCATGGAGCATCAAAAATTATAGATACGTTTGAGACGTATCAAGCATCCCCAAGCTTAACTCCTGCTCGTCCTCGAGTAGGTAAGTGATAACAAAGAATAATTTTTGAGGTGACATGCACCTACACAGTCTTGATCATATATGTAAGCATTGATGAGCTGGGATCAATAGAACTTAAAACATGGGCATGAAAGATATAATCATGACAATAAGAACTTAGCAACCATGTTGTAAACATGCAAATGAACACAAACAAAAGATCATGATAATGAAACAATGAAAGTCAAACGTGTGTTCTAATCATAAGGAAAGACATACAAAAGGTTTTCAGCTTGTCCTTCAAAGAGAGCAAAACATAAATGCATAGGACACCTCAAAGTTTAAGAGGGCGACTAGATACAAATAATTTAAGAACAAGTGAAACCAACAATATGAGTCAATCAATGAACCTTGGGACAATGCATATCAGACTAAGAATGACAACTATGCTCTCTTAATGGTGCATAAAGAAAGAAGGTGGTGACTCAACATAAAAGTAAAAGAAAGGCCCTTCGCAGAGGGAAGCAGTGATTTAAACATGTGCTAGAGCTTTTCATTTGTAAAACAGAGATAAAACTTGATTTTGAGAGGTGGTTGTCTTTGTCAACGACTGGCAATGGGGTTCTTACTATCTTCCATACAAAAATAAAGCAAGTTTTTGAGAGAGAGATTGGCACTTCGTGCTCTTTTTTATAAAACTAGGCACTCCTCCCCACCTTTCCTTTCACATACCATGGCTAACCGATTCCATCGGGTGCCCACCAACATTCACATTCATTGGAGGAGTGCCTTTTTTCTTTCTTTTTTCCTTTTTTTTTCTTTTTGGAATAAGCAATATGGAAGATAGCAAATCCGACCACTACGTCCCCATGAGCTGAAAACAGTGTCACAAAACGAGAAGTATTTTGAAGGTTTTTGAAAGGTAGCACACGAAAATTTTACTTTGGAATGGCTTACAAATACCATGCATAGGAATTTATAGTGGACACAATGGCAAACTTGGCTTTTAGGAGTTGGATGCACGAGTAGAGCTCATACTCAGTACAAGATGAGGGCTAGCAAAAGACTGGGAGCGACCAACTAAGAGAGCAATAATGGCCATAATCATGCAAAGCGACAAAGCGACATTAAAAGAAGCATATGATGGCATCAAAAGTCTAAAACTAAATGATCATGAAGGCTAATGGCGACTTTGTAAGAGTCTAACATGTGTGAGCATGCGCCAAGTCAACCCAAATAAAGCATCAAGGAGAGAACCAAAATAATGCTTCCATACAATAAAAACAACGCATGATTTTTTCAAAGACTCATTAAGCAATCTCAGTTATTTGAGACAAGTCATGCTACAGCAAAACCACTAAGCATACTATCAAAAAGACATCAAGCATGACATGAAAAAGCCTAAGCCGCAGTCTACACAAGCTCCTTCTTGTACCACTATTTTGCACAAAGCTTTTTCTCTTTTCCAACACCATTCGAAATTTTTATAAACACCTCTTTTGATGAAAACCAATGAAGATCAGAGGCAAAAATACACCTTGATGAAAATATATGACAAGATCTGAACGCATATCAAGGCGAAAACGAAAACCAAAAGCAGTAGCAGACAAAGTAGAACGCTCGATTAATAAGAGTGAAAACTAGAGCATTCTTTGCAAATGAAAACGAGTACATCTCCTCCAAAGGAAATTTGTTGGGGTCCAACCATTTATTGCAGCAAACAAACAAACTAAACAAACTAAGAAAACTAAAACAACTGACACTCCAAGAAAAACACATAGTGCATGAAGCAATAAAAATATAGTGTTTTGAAAGGTGACCTGATTTTTGCCGATGAAGAAGGGGTGCCTCGGGGGCATCCCCAAGCTTTGACGCTTGTACTTCTTGGATATTTCTTGGGGTGATGCATGGGCATCCCCAAGCTTGAGCTTTTGTCCATTCTTCAACTCATCTCATCATTCTCCAATCCCTACACTTGAAAACTTCCTTCATACAAAACTAAACACAATTCTATTAGCAACATTAGTGTAAGCATAAAATATATTCAACCTCTTTTAGCTTCAGGTTTCAACCCAAAACCACCACATATATAGTATATACTACTGTAGCAACTTCCACAAGAGTTCCATGATCAAAAAGAACTCAAAAGAAAGCGGTAAAGTGGCAAAAACAAATATTGGCAGAAATCTGTCAAAACTGGACAGCTGATAATGGACGAATTTTTGAGGGATTTTCCGTTGCTCAAATCAAAAAGTGTTCAACTAAGAAAAGTTTGGATATAACCTAGGGCATATACACAAGAAATCGCAGGTCCAAAAGATAAACAGAGAATTTTCACAAATTTTTACGGTGCAGCACCGAAAACAGTTTCAGGACAGCAATAACCCCAAATCTTTACCTCACTCAAATTAGAGGCTTCTCTTGGCACAAAAACGAAATAAACAAGATAAGGAGCGGTCATTACAGTAGTAATGACTTCCAAGACTCAAATAAAAGAAAAAGTACTGAAAAGTAAACAATGGGTTATCTCCCAAGAGTGCTTTTCTTTAACGCCTTTGAGCTAGGCGCAGAAAATTGTGAATCAAGTAATATCAAGTGATGAAGTGCTAGGGTCAGCACGTGCCTTACGTCTCCCTTTCTTACCTTTGCTCTTGACTCTAGGAAAGACATGGTTATTGCAAGGTGGAGTAGTAAATGTTATATTGCCTTTTCCCACATCGATAACGGCGCCAAGGAGCTTCAGAATGGATCTTCCAAGTGTGATTTGTCCTTTTCCTACACATTCAATAACAAGATAATCAGTAGATATCATTCTTCCTAGGATTTTTGTAAAGACTCCTTCAGCTATTCCAAGGGGAGATATGGTGGCATTATTAGTACGAAAAATTTCTTCTCCTCCCTCAGAAAGCTTCCAAAGGCTCAAAGATTCATAAACATCCTTTGGCATGAGACAAAATTCAGACATAATATCACAACGAGCATGAAAAGTTTCACCACTAATGGTGATTTTTATTGTAGGATACCAACTCGAAGGCTCAGAATTTATAGGCACATAATCAAAATGCTGACGCAAAGTATTGTAGCAAGAATTCAAACTAGCAGTGTGAGTCTCAAGAGTATTAAGTCTATTAAAAATGCACACAAGAGAGGAATCAAAATAGGTTGGCATGCTATAAATTGTAATCAACTTTTTAATAATATTGAAGGCTTGATCTCCATCACAATGAAGGAAATCTCCCTCTGCAGTAGCATCCAAAGCATATCTATAACGAAGAGAAAGTCCAAAGTAAAAGCTACTAAGAAGCAAACTCAAAGTCATTTTAGGTTCAGTTTTTCCATGCCATTCATAAATTCTAGACCAAGCTTCTTTAAAGCTTTCCTCATCTTTCTGCTTAAAGGTAAAGATCATGTCCGCGGGGGACATAGTAGTAGCAACTAAACTTGACATGATAAACTAAGAGCAAAGAAATAACAACTACCAAGGATTCTAATTTTTTTGGGTTTTTGATATAAAAAGCAATGCAGGTAAAATAAAATAAAGTAAAGCAAAACAAATAACAAAGTAAAGAATGTGTGTGCGAAGAACTCCCCTCGCAGAAGTCTTCTCTCTTCCCCGGCAATGGCGCCAGAAAAGAAGCTGCTACTCGTGTGATGGCGCCAGAAAAGACTGTGGCGTTTAGTTGACGTGGGAGCAGTATGTCCTTGTGCGTGGTGATGACCAGCCCGTTGGGAACCCCAAGAGGAAGGTATGATGAGTGTAGCGGCTAGTTTTCCCTCAGTTAAGAAACCAAGGTATATCGAACAGGAGAAGAGAGACGATGACGACTGAAGGTGTTTGTGGAACCTGCACACACACAAACAAATACTTTGTTCCCAACTTGCGATGAGGTTGTCAATCTCACCGGTTTGCTTGAAACAAAGATTATGAGTGTATCGAGTGGAAAACAGTAGTAATATGCTAGTAAAGTAAACAGTGCGGGAATAGTAAACAGGTGATTGCAATATGATTAAAATAGGACCGGGGTCCACAGTTCACTAGTGGTGTCTCTCCATAGATAAATAACATGCTGGGTAAACAAATTACAGTTGGGCAATTGATAGAATAAAGATAACGTGATATGTCAAGAAGATCACTATGAGATTTACTCTGGGCATTACAACAAAATACATAGACCGCCATCCAACTGCATCTATGACTAATAATCCACCCTCGGGGATATCATCCGAACACCCCAAAAGTATTAAGTTGCGAACAACAGATAATTGCATTAAGCAAAGTGTGTAATGTAAACAAAGCATATGCCCTTGAGCATATGAATGTTGTTTTCTCCCTAGTAGCAACAGCACATCTACCACCTTAGAGGTTTCTGTCACTCCCCCAGGTGAAATAGAGACATGAACCCACTATCGAGCATAAATACCCCCTCTTGGAGTCACTAGCAACTACTCGGCCAAGATAGCTACTAACAACGGAGAGCATGCAAGATCATAAACAACATAGAGATAACAAAAGATATAATTCAGTACAGCAACTTAATCATAAACACCAATATTCATCGGATCCCAACAAACCAACATCATAGTATTACATAAGGGTGATCTCAATCATGTAGGGCAGCTCATGAGATCTAAACATGAAGCACATGGTGGAGAAGACAACCATCTAGCTACTGCTATGGACCCATAGTCCAAGGTAGACTACTCACTCATCGCTCCGGAGGCAAGCATGGCGATGAAGAAGACCTCCGGTGGCGATTCCCCTCTCCGGCAGGGTGCCGGGAAGAGCTTCTGGACCCTCCCGATCTTCGGGTCGACGGCGGCGGCGGATCGCGATGTATTCTGGAAAACTGATCGGGCCCTTAGGTTTTTCTCGTCAGGGGGTATATGTAGGCGAAGGGGGGCTGTCAGAGGTGGAGACACGCGGCCTCACACGGGGCTGGCGCGGCCAGGGGCCAGGCCGCGCTGCCCCTGTGTGTGGGGGCCATGTGGCCCCCCTCTGTCAGGTCTTCGGATGTTTGGGAGCTTCCCCGTGAAATATGACTTCAGGAACTTGTTTCGTCCAATTCCGAGAATATTTCCTGTGTATCACTTCTGAAACACAAAAACAGCAGAAAACAGGAAACTGGCATTGTGGCACTTCGTTAATAGTTTAGTTCCGGAAAATGTATAAAAGTACCACTAAGTGTAATGAAACAATAGGCAAATGGTGTAAAAACAAGCATGGAGCATCAAAAATTATAGATACGTTTGAGACGTATCAATTGGAGAATGATGAGATGAGATGAAGAATAGACAAAAGCTCAAGCTTGGGGATGCCCATGCACCCCAAGAAATATCCAAGAGGTACAAGCATCAAAGCTTGGGCATGCCCCCGAGGCACCCCTTCTTCATCGGCAAAAATCAGGTCACCTTTCAAAACACTATATTTTTATTGCTTTATGCACTATGCATTTTTCTTGGAGCGTCTTTACTTTATTTTTTAGTTTTCTTTTGTTTTGTTTGCTGCAATAAATGGTTGGACCCCAACAAATTTCTTTTGGAGGAGATGTACTCGTTTTCATTTGCTAAGAACACTTCGTTTTTCACTCTTATCGTTCAACGAGTGTTCTCTTTTTCTGCTACTACGTTTAGCTTTTGTTTTTCACCTTGATTTTTGTTCAGATATTGTTTTATCTTTGCATCAAGGTGTATTTGGACCTCTGGTCTATGTTGGTATTCATCAAAAGAGTTGTTTTAAAAAGGTTCGAATGGTGTTGGAAAAGAGAAAAAGTTTCATGCAAAAAAGTGGTATAAAAAGGAGCTTGTTTAGACTGCGGCTTAGACTTTTTCATGCCATGCTTGATATCATTTTGATAGTATGCTTAGTGATTTTTGCTGTAGCATGACTTGTCTCAAATGACTGAGATTGCTTAATGAGCCTTTGAAAAAAATTATGCGCTGTTTTATTATTTGGAAGCATTTATTCAGTTTTCTCCTTGATGCTTTATTTGGGTTGACTTGGCACATGCTTACAACATGTTAGACTCATACAAAGTCGCCATAAGCCTCTATGATCATTTATTTTTTGACTTTTGATGCCATTTTATGCTTCTCTTAATGTTGCTTTGTCGCTTTGCATGATTATGGCCATTTTGCTCTCTTAGTTGGTCGCTCCCAGTCTTTTGCTAGCCCTCACTTTGTATTGAGTATGAGGTCTACTCGTGCATCCAACTCCCAAAAACCAAGTTATTCCATTGTGTCCACTATAAATTCCTATGCATGGTATTTGCAAGCCCTTCCAAGTAAATTTTCATATGCTACCTTTCAAATATCTTCAAAATACTTCTCATTTTGTGACACTGTTTTTAGCTCATGGGGACATAGTGGTCGGATTTGCTATCTTCTATATTGTCTTATTCCAAAAACAAAAAAAGAAAAAAAAGAAAAAAAAAAGAAAAAAGGCACTCCTCCATGGTTTGTGAAAGGAAAAAGGTGGGGAGGAGTGCCAAGCTTTATAAAAGAGCACCAAAGTGCCAATCTCTCTCTCAAAAACTTGCTTCATTTTTGTATGGAAGATAGTAAGAACCCCATTGCTAGTCGTTGACAAAAACAACCACCTCTCAAAACCCAATTTTTATCTCTCTGTTTTACAAATGAAAAGCTCTTGCACATGTTTAATCACTACTTCCCTCTACGAAGGGTCTTTCTTTTACTTTTATGTTGAGTCACCACCTTCTATCTTTATGCACCGTCTAAGAGAGCATAGTTGCCATTCTGAGTATAATGTGCATTGTCCCAAAGTTATCATTGATTGATTCATTATTTTGGTTTCACTTGTTCTTAAATTATTTGTATCTAGTCGCCCTCTTAAACTTGAAGGTGTCCTATGCATTTATGTTTTGCTATTCCATGAGGGACAAGCTGAAAACCACTTGCTATGTTTTCCATATGATTTGAACACACATTTGACTTTCATTGTTTCATTATTCATGATCTTTCGTCTGTGTTCTTCTTTATGTTATAACATGGTTGCTAAGTTTCTTATTGTCAAGATTATATCTTTTATGTCCATGTTTTAAGTTCTTTTGATCCCAGCACTCAATGCTTATTTAGATGATCAAGATTGTGATGGTGCATGTCACCTAAAAAATTATTCTTTTGTTATCACTGACCTACTCGAGGACGAGCAGGAGTTAAGCTTGGGGATGCTTGATACGTCTCAAACGTATCTATAATTTTTGATGCTCCATACTTGTTCTTTCACCATTTGCTTAGTGTTTTGTTACACTTTGTGGCATTTTTATGCATTTTCCAGAACTAACCTATTAACAAGATGCCACAGTGCCAGTTCCCTGTTTTCTGCTGTTTTTGTATTTCAGAAAAGTTACACAGGAAATATTCTCGGAATTGGATGAAACAAAAGCTGAACCTCCTATTTTACGGAAGCTTCGCGAAGACCGAAGATGACACGGAGATGGGCCAGAGGCTAGCCACACCACAGGGGGGGTGCGGCCCAGCCCCTGGCCACGCCCACCCATGGTGAGCCCGCCTGGTCCACCTCCTGACGATGCCCCTTCACCTATAAAGACCCCTCGACGGGAAAAATCTAAGGGACAGATCGCTTTTCCCAGAAACATACTGCAAGCCACCGCTGTCGCCATCATGAGATCGGGAGGATCTAGGAGCTCTTCCCAGCACCCTGCTGGAGAGGGAAATCCCTGTCGGAGGCCTTCTACACCACCATGGTCGCCTCCGGAGTGATGTGTGAGTAGTCTACCTTGGACTATGGGTCCATAGCAGTAGCTAGATGGTTGTCTTCTCCACCATGTGCTTCATATTTAGATCTTGTGAGCTGCCCTACATGATCAAGATCATCTTTATGTAATCATACACGTTGTATTTGTTGGGATCCGATGAGTATTGGTACTATGTCAAGTTGATGTGCCGAATTATATCTTATATTATCTCTATGTTATTTATGATCTTGCATGCTTTCTGTTGCTAGTAGCTATCTTGGCCGAGTAGATTCTAGTAACTCCAAGATGGAGTATTTATGCTCGATAGTTGGGTTCATGCCTCTATTTAATCTGGGGGAGTGACAGAAACCTCTAAGGTTGTAGATGTGTTATTGCCACTAGGGAGAAAACAACATTCTTGTGTCTAACGACATTTGCTTTCTTTACATTATGCACTTTGCTTAATGCAATTATCTGTTGTTCGCAACTTAATACTCAAGGGGTCCTCGGACGATTCTCCGCGAGTGGATTTTTAGTCATAGATGCAGTTGGATGGCGTATATGTATTTTGTCATAATGCTCAGAGTAAGCCTCATAGTGATCCTCGGGATATATGTACCTTATCTTTACTCTATCAATTGCCCAACTATAATTTGTTTACCCAGCATGTGCTTTTTATCTTATGGAGAGACACCACTAGTGAACTGTGGACCCTGGTCCAATTTCCTTTACATTGTTATACCATTTTACTTTACTCGCACTGTTTACTTTACTTGCATTACTATTATCCAACTACCACTCGATACGCTCATTCCTTTGTTTACAGCAAACCGGTGAGATTGACACCCTCATCGTAAGTTAGGAGCAAAGTATTTGTTTGTGTTGTGTGCAGGTTTCACGTTGCTATTAGGTGAAGAAGCTCCTACGCACTGATACGTCCATTTTGCATCACTATTTTGTATCATAATTTGCTGTTATTCATTGATATATTTCACATTTAGAGATGATACTTATGTTGTTTCCTCTATTTTTACATGTTTGATGATCATTGGAGGATTTGCTGCCGGAGTCAGGATTCTGCTGGAAAAAGGACCGCCAAGACACCATGTTTCGGAAGATCAGGAAATTCTAGAAAAATACCAAAAAATTATATTTCGCCAGAAGACTGAAGAAGCCAGAAGGAGGAGGCGAGAGGAGCCATAGGGTGGGCTCACCCACAGGGGCGCGGGCCCACCCCTGGCCGCACCGGCCTGTGGTAAGGCCACCCTGGCCCACTACTGCCATTGCCCCTTTGCGTATATCATCGTCCCCAAAAACCTAAGTGAAGGGGGGCTGAGAGATAGACACCGCCGCCTCTGCGGGGCAGAAAACACCAGAGAGAGAAAAGCTCTCCGACAGGTAGGAATCTACCGGGGAAATTCCTTCCCGGAGAGGGGAGATCGTCGCCATCATCATCGCCATCGCACCGGACTTCATCGGGATCATCATCACCAGCACCTTCATATCCACCGTCACCACGCCATCCCGCTGTAACATCTTGAGTTGAATCTTGTCAACTTCTTAGGGGAAACTTTCCCGGTGTTGATTACTCTTGTGGTTGATGCTATTGAGTGGAACCGTTGAATTAAGGTTTATGTTCAAATTGTTATTTACCATTATTTCACCTATGATCATGATCCATATGATGTCTTGTGAGTAGTGCGTTTAGTTCTTGAGGACATGGGAGAAGTCAAGATGTTAGTAGTGGAATTATGTTAAGTAATATTTAATGGTTTGATATTTATTTGTTGTGGTGCTATTTCACTAGTGGTGTTGTGTGAACATCGACTACATGATACTTCACCATTTATGGGCCAAGTGAGATGCATTGTGTATTTGGCTACTAATTTTGGGGTTGCTGGAGTGACAGAAATCTAAACTTCCGTTAGGAAACCATTGCACCAGGGCGCGTAGGATCTTAGAGTTTAAGGCTGTGGTTAGATTTATCTTAATTACTTTCTTGTAGTTGTCGATGCTTGCAAGGGGTATTATCACAAGTGTGTATTAATCCTAGTAAGGGTAGTGCGCTAGCACAGGTTTACCCCTATAACACTTATCAAACCAATAAAAATTATTTAGCGGCATGAAGCGAAAGCACTTGACAGAAACTCCCGTTTGTCCTCGAGAACGTTTGGTCATCATAAGTTACACAACCGGCTTGTCCTTTGCTCTAGAAAGGATTGGGCCACTTGCTGCAATTGTTATTACTGTCTTTTATTTACTCATACTTTATTTACTTGCATTACCAAATACCCCTGAAAACCCGTTTGCTAGTATTTACAGTGAATCCTTGATCAAAACCACTTGTCAACACCTTCTGCTCCTTGTTGGGTTCGACACTCTTATTTATCGAAAGTACTACAATACACCCCCTATACTTGTGGGTCATCAAGACTATTTTCTGGCGCCGTTGCCGGGGAGTGAAGCGCTATTGAAGAGTGGAATTGGTAAAGGTAACCATCGCTGTTAGTATTGTTTTTATTTCTTTCTTTTATTTTTATTTTATTTTGCTATGGAGAGTTCTCCATTTGGTTTCCTATTTGGGAACACTACTACCACTGTTGCGGATGTGGATGAACCACCTCCTGCTCAATTAGATCCTTTTAAAATACCTATGAAAATTGTTGAACGTGTTATGGATAACTGCTATTCAGGAGATGGAATTGTCCATCCGGGTGATCATTTACTCTTTATATATGAATTATGCAAGTTGTTCAAGTGTGCAGGTATTTCATCAAGCCAGGTTAAGAGGAATCTATTCTCTTTATCACTGAAAGGCAGAGCTGAGGAGTGGTATCGGCTGCTAAAGGATGGTCCATCTATTGCTTGGGAGGAAATTGTACCTCTCTTTTATTCCAAGTTTTATCCTCCAAGTGAGATTCATAAAGATCATAATCGAATATATAATTTTTGGCCTCATGATGGAGAGAGTATTGCCCAAGCGTGGGGGAGATTGAAGTTACTAACGCTCAAATGTCCCATTCATGAGCTCCCCAGTAATATTGTTATTGATACTTTTTATGCGAGGCTTGCTCTTCACGACAAGGATTTATTAGATGCTTCCTGTTTTGGATCATTTACCCATGTGAAAGGAGAAGCTAAATGGGATCTTCTTGATCGTATTCAAGAAAATGCTGAAGGATGGGAGAACGACAAAGGTAGGAAGTCAGGTATAAATTATGATTATGAATGCATTAAAGCTTTTATGGGAACCGATGACTTTCATAATGTTAGCACTGTTTATGGTCTTGATTCTCAGATACTTGCTAACTGTTTTAAGGCCTTAGACTCTTATCTTGATGTTCCAAAGAAAGATTGAAACAAGTATCATGCGCCTTATAAAGATTCCATTAGTCATATTCCTGCTAAAACTACTAAAGTTTGTACTGTTGATCGCATTTTGCCTGAACCTTATTTCGAGAAGACGCCTTTCCTTGCTAAGATAAAGGAGCATTCTACTTTGGTAAGTGTGCTTAATAAAAGTACCAAGAAAGCTGTAGAACCTGATGAGCAAATTACTATTAAGTCTCCTGTAGCTATAGTGAAGGACCTTGTTACTAAAAATGTAGGAGATGAACATAGTCTTTTGTGAAGATGCTTCTAACATTGTTTCACATCCTAGTAGGCGTAGGAAAACAAGTGTTCCTGTTATTTCTGCCAGGATTGGCGATCATTGCTATTATGGTTTATGTGACATTGGTGCAAGTTCAAGTGCTATTCCTTTCGAGCTTTACAAAGAAATCATGCATGAAATTGCCCCTTGTGAACTTAAAGATATTGATGTGGTTATTCAGCTGGCGAACAGAGAGACTGTCTTGCCAATTGGTATTGTTCGAGATATGGAAGTTCTATGTGGTAAGACTAAATATCCTACTGATTTTCTAGTACTTGGTAAGGAAGCTAGTAAAACTTATCCTATTATTTTTGGTAGACCTTTTTTGAACACTTGTGGTGCTGTTATAGATTGTAAGAAGGAGAATTTTTTTACTAAGTTCGACGAAGAGACATATGATTTTAATTTTTCTAAGTTCGCTAAAACTCCTTATGAAAATGAATTGCCTAATGAAAATCTTCGAGTTGAACAGCTTGCTTCTATTGTTCTTGCTCCTAATAATGCTTTGCAGCAATTTATGGAGGACCATGAAAGTGATGTCTTCAGGAAAGAAAGAGAAGAGATTGACGATATTCTTCTTCGTCAACCACCGTTGATTAAGCACAATTTACCTGTGGAGGATCTTGGTACCACTTTGCCACCTAAGCAAGATCCTGTATTTGAATTAAAACCTTTACCTGATGATCTTAAGTATGCTTATATAGATGATAAGAAAATACATCCTGCTATTATCAGTTCTAAGCTTTCAGAAAGGAAGAAGAAAGGTTATTGGAGATATTGAGGAAACACCGAGGAGCTATGGGATACACTCTTGATGATTTAAAAGGAATTTCTCCTACTATATGTCAGCATGCTATTAACATGGAGCCAGATGCAAAGCCAGTTGTTAAACATCAACGCCGCTTAATTCCCAAGATGAAGGAGGTGGTAAGAAATGAGGTATTGAAGCTCCTTGATGCTGGTATTATTTATCCTATTGCTGATAGTAGATGGGTTAGCCCTGTTCATTGTGTTCCTAAGAAAGGAGGTATCGCTGTTGTGCCTAATGAGAATAACGAGCTTATTCCTCAAAGGGTAGTAGTTGGTTATAGGATGTGCATTGATTTTAGAAAGGTTAACAAAGTTACTAAAAAGGATCATTATCCTTTACTGTTTATAGATCAAATGCTAGAGAGGTTATCTAAGAAGACTCATTTTTGTTTTCTTGATGGTTATTCTGGTTTCTCTCAGATTGCTGTTAAAAAGCAAGATCAAGAGAAAACCACTTTTACTTGTCCTTATGGAACTTATGCTTATAGACGTATGCCATTTGGTTTGTGCAATGCTCCTGCTACTTTTCAAAGATGCATGTCTGCTATTTTTCATGGTTTTTATGAAGAAATTGTGGAGGTTTTCATGGACGATTTCTCCGTCTATGGAACTTCTTTTGATAATTGTTTGCACAATCTTGATAAAGTTTTGCAGAGGTGTGAAAAAACTAATCTTGTTCTTAATTGGGAGAAATGACACTTTATGGTGAACGAAGGAATTGTTCTTGGACATAAAATCTCCAAAAGTGGTATTGAAGTTGACAGAGCAAAGGTTGAAGCAATTGAGAAAATGCCCTGTCCCAGAGATATTAAAGGTATTCGTAGTATTCTTGGTCATGCTGGTTTCTATAGGTGGTTTATTAAAGATTTCTCTAAGATTTCAAAGCCTCTTACTAATCTTCTTCAAAAAGATGTACCATTTGTTTTTGATGATGATTATAAGGAAGCTTTTGAAACTCTTAAGAAGGCTTTAACTACTGCTCCTATTGTTCAATCACCTGATTGGAATTTACCCTTTGAAATTATGTGCGATGCTAGTGATTTTGTTGTTGGTGCTGTTCTTGGACAACACGTAGATAAGAAGTTGAATGTTATTCATTATGCTAGTAAGACTCTTGATGCTACTCAGAAGAATTATACTACTACTGAGAAGGAGTTTCTTGTTGTTGTGTTTGCATGTGATAAGTTTAGACCTTATATCGTTGATTCTAAAGTTACTATTCATACTGATCACGCTGCTATTAGATATCTTATGTCGAAGAAGGATGCTAAGCCTAGGCTTATTAGATGGGTGTTGCTTTTACAAGAGTTTGATTTGCATATTGTAGATAGGAAAGGTGCTGAAAATCCTGTTGCTGACAATTTGTCTAGATTGGAAAATGTTTCTTTTGATCCTATTCCTGTTAATGATAGTTTTCCAAATGAACAGTTGGCTTCAATAAATGTAACTTTGCGAGACCTTCCTTGGTATGCTGATTATGCTAACTTTATTGTTTCCAAGTATTTGCCTCCAACCTTTACAGCTCAGCAAAGAAGGAAATTCTTTTATGATTTGAGGCATTATTTTTGGGATGACCCACATTTATATAAAGAAGGAGTTGATGGTATTATGCGAAGATGTGTTCCAGAATATGAGCAACAAGAAATATTGAGAAAGTGCCATGGTAGTGCTTATGGAGGACATCATGCTAGAGATGGAACTGCACAAAAGGTTCTATAATCAGGTTTTTATTGGCCAACCCTTTTTAAAGATGCTAGAAAGTTTGTTTTATCTTATGATGAATGTCAAAGAGTTGGTAATATTTCTAGACGTAATGAAATGCCTATGAATTATACTCTTGTTATCGAACCATTTGATTGTTGGGGATTTGACTTTATGGGTTCTTTTCCTCCTTCAAAAGGTTATACTCATATACTTGTTGCCGTTGATTATGTTACCAAGTGGGTAGAAGCCATACCTACAAAGAGTGCCGATGGTGAGACCTCATTAAAAATGCTTAAGGATGTTATTTTTCCTAGGTTTGGTGTGCCTAGATATCTTATGACTGATGGAGGTTCTCATTTTATTCATGGTGGTTTTAGGAAAACTCTTGCTAGATATGACGTTAATCATAGAATTGCTTATGCTTATCATCCCCAAACTAGCGGGCATGTAGAGCTTTCAAATAGAGAGATCAAGTCTATCTTGCAGAAGACTGTTAATAGATCTAGGAAAAACCGGGCTAGCAAGTTAAACGATGCTTTATAGGCGTATAGAACTGCTTATAAGAACCCCATGGGCATGTCTCCTTACAAGATGGTTTATGGAAAATCGTGTCACTTGCCCTTAGAATTAGAACACAAAGCTTTTTGGGCAGTGAAAGAGCTTAATAGGGAATTTAAACTCGCCGGTAAGAAAAGGTTGCTTGATTTGAGTTCCCTAGAAGAGTGGAGAAACGAAGCTTACAAGAATGCCAGACTTTTCAAAGAGAAAGTCAAGCAATGGCATGATAAGAGAATTCTTAAGAGAGAGTTTCATGTTGGTGACAAAGTTCTATTGTATAGGTCTCGTCTCAGATTTTTTGTAGGAAAATTACTCTCAAAATGGGAAGGACCCTTTGTTATTGAAGAGGTGTACCGCTCAGGTGCAATAAAGATTGCTTCGTTAAAAGATAACACTACATAGGTGGTGAATGGACAAAGACTCAAACATTATATTGCTGGAGATTCTTATAATGAAGATGTTGATGTTATTCAAATGGTGACTCTGGAAGAATTCATTCAGGACAATATGCAGGAACCTGCAGAATTCGTTTTCGAATAGGTAACAGTTCTAGTCAGAAAAGGTTCGCGTTAAACTTTTCCATTAATATTTTTTTGTTGTTTTTACTAAATATGAACAATCACGAGATGAAAACGGGCAGGAGACGTATTCCGGTGGCTCCTCACCACCAGGGGGCGCGGGCCCACTCCAGGCCACGCCGCCCTGTGGTGAGACCACCCCGGAGCTCATTTCTGTCCCGATTTTCTCCTGTGATTTTGTTCCCATGTTTAGTTTTCGCCTATATAACCCCCCGGATTGCTTGAGGTTTGTATATCGTGTTTTTGTTTCGATCTGTTTCTGTCAGGAGCTATTCTCAGTTCTAGGAGGATCATGGCTTCTTCAAGCGACGACAAGGGCAAAAAGCCTATGGAAGAGGACCACCAAGACCTCAAGCTGAAGGAAGAATAGGTGGCTGGAGGATCAAGGGTGAGAGACCCTACTTTTGTAGGATCAATGAACGCTGGACGTGCCTTTTCTCATAATATGCAGGGACCAACACTACCAGTCTTAGATCTAAACTTCATGCCTGTAATAAAAGAGGGTCTTCTGGTCACCGACGAGCTTTGTGCCCAGTACCGAGTTCTGGAGAGGGAGATACAGATACTTCAAGAAGAGAATCTCAGGCTTCGCAGGATGCTGGAACTTTTACTTGGTCCAAGGATGATCGCACCACCACCGCCGAAGGAGTAATTCATCATTGGTATTGGCATCCCCTTGGCTTGTTCCAAGCTTGGGGAAGTGCCGCGGTATCACATCATTATCTTTTACTCATTTACTTTTCAAGTAGAGTCATATCATGAATAGAGAAGTTATCTTATAGAATAGTTTGCAGTGTGAAAGTATCCTCCTTAGTTGGTTATCTATGTATCCCTTGGTGTGAGTTGCGGTAATAAAATATTAACGAGAAGTTTTATCATTTACTTTCCACACACTTTATTTTAGTTTACAATTTTTCTTATACGATTAGTCTTGTTGATTAGTATTGGTATCACTTTGGGAGCATGAGTAAATTTAGTTGGTTTTGGCAAACTTAGCTTGGTCAGTAGCAATATTGCTTTGAGGTTTGAGTAGAAAAGAAGAAAGAAGTGCTAGTGGATACATCATTTCAGCTTTCCTTCATGATTAGCTTATAAGCATTAGTATTCTCAAGTTAAAATCGTTTGTACTTTTAAGGAAGTTTGCATGATTGTTCCTATTATATGTATGTTCGTTTGTTTCATGCAACTCTTATGCTTGCTACCCAGCCTTGCTAGCTAAAAACCTGTACTGAGAGGGAATACTTCTCGTGCATCCAATTCCCAAAAACCAAGTTACTTCCAAAGAGTCCACTATAAATTCCTATGCATGGTATTTCAAGCCATTCCAAGTAAAATTTCATGTGCTAACTTTCAAAAACCTTCAAATACTTCTCATTTTGTGCCACTGTTTTTAGCTCATGAGGACATAGTGGTTGGGTTTGTTATCTTCCATACTAAATTGAGTACCCCTCGACTAGGCAGCTTTATCTGCTCATCATTAATTTTGCAAGGGAGCTGGTCAGACCATTGTAATCTAAAAAGAGAAAAAGAAAGAAAAAGGCACTCCTCCATGGTTTGTGAAAGTTGGTGGGCACCTGATGGAATCGGTTAGCCATGGTTTGAGAAAGGAAAAGGTGGGGAGGAGTGCCAAGCTATAAAAGAGCACAATTGTGCCAATTAATCAAACATCTCGGAACCGCTCTCACTTGTTTAGTATGGAAGATATCAAGAACTCTGTTGCTAGTCGTTGATGAAAGCAGCCACTTCTCAAAACAACTTTTATCTCTGCTTTACAAATGAAAAGCTCTAGCACATGTTTAATCCCTGCTTCCCTCTACGAAGGGCCTGTCTTTTACTTTTATGCTGAGTCAACCTATTCCCTTCTATCTCAAGCAAGCATTTGAGTTGTTATGTTTCACTCATCCATATGTTGATCCGTTCAATCATGTTTACTATCTTCGTTTGTTTAGTATAATGCTTTTATCTAAAGGAATATATCTTTGAGTTTAAGGCTGTGGTTAGATTTATCTTAATTACTTTCTTGTAGTTGCGGATGCTTACAAGGGGTATAATCACAAGCGTGTATTAATCCTAGTAAGGGTAGTGCGCTAGCACAGGTTCACCCCCATAACACTTATCAAACCAATAAAGATTATTTAGCGGCATGAAGCAAAAGCACTTGACAGAAACTCCCGTGTGTCCTCGAGAACGTTTGGTCATCATAAGTTACACAGCCGGCTTGTCCTTTGCTCTAGAATGGATTGGTCCACTTGCTGCAATTGTTATTACTTTCTTTTATTTACTCATACTTTATTTACTTGCATTACCAAATACCCCTGAAAACCCGTTTGCTAGTATTTACAGTGAATCCTTGATCAAAACCACTTGTCAACACCTTCTGCTCCTCGTTGGGTTCGACACTCTTATTTATCGAAAGTACTATGATACACCTTCTATACTTGTGGGTCATCACGCACCAGCAAGTTGTCTGGCACCATTCGGAGTGTCGCAAAGCTAGCAAGCATCACCTTCTTAAGTTTGGCTCATCTCAACAATTTTGTTGAGCTATGTGAGATGCAAAAGTATAAGGATGTAGATGTCAATATTATTAAGCTTAAGTTGTTTCCTTTCTCTTTAAGAGGAAAAGCTAAGGATTGGTTGCTATCTTTGCCTAGAAATAGTATTGATTCTTGGGATAAGTGTAAGGATGCTTTTATTGGAAAATACTATCCTCCTGCTAAGATTATAGCTTTGCATAGTGATATCATGAGGTTTAGACAGTTTGATAATGAACATGTTGCTCAAGCTTGGGAAAGAATGAAATCTATGATAAAGAATTGCCCTACCCATGGACTGACTACTTGGATGATTGTCCAAACTTTTTATGCAGGACTGAATTTTTCTTCAAGAAACCTATTGGATTCAGCTGCTGGAGGCACTTTTATGTCCCTTACCTTGGGCGCCGCAACAAAGCTTCTCGACAACATGATGGTAAATTATTCTGAATGGCACACCGAGAGAGCTCCACAAGGTAAGAAGGTAAATTCTATTGAGGAAACCTCTTCCTTAAGTGATAAGATTGATGCTATTATGCTTATGCTTTCTAATGATAGAACTCATGTTGATCCTAATAATGTTCCTTTGGTTGCTCAAGAAGAGCATGTTGATGTAAACTTCATTATAAATAATAATTTCAACAACAATGCTTATAGGAACAATTTTGCTAGTAACAATTATAGGTTGTATCCTTCTACCAATGGTAATGGTTATGGTAACTCTTATGGTAATTCCTCCAACAACACTAGGGGCGCGCCCTCTGAGCTTGAAGTCATGCTCAAGGACTTCATCGGTAAGCAAACTGCTTTTAACAAGTCTGTTGAGGAAAAGTTAGGCAAAATTGATATTCTTGCTTCTAAAGTTGATAGCCTTGCTCTTGATGTTGAACTTCTGAAACTAAAAGTGTTGCCTAATGAGGTGAAAGAAAGCAATCCTTTTGCCGCTACTAATGCTATCCGAGTTAGAATTGATGAAAATGTTAGGATGTTAGCAGAATTGCATACCAGGTGGGAAAGAGAAGATGAGATGGCTAGAAAGATGAAGGTATGTACTATTACTACCTCTAATGATGTTGTTCCAAATGCTAGCAATCCTCTTACTTTTATTGGTATAGAGAAAACTCCTACTCCTTGTGCTAAAAAGCCCAAAACTGCAAAAACTTTTTCTCAAAAGAGTGCTGAAATTTTTCGGAGTGTAGGAGATGATAGCTCTATTTATTTCAATGATTTTGATGTTGATGGCTGCAATATATGTGAAGTTATTTTGTTCTTACAAAATCTTGCTTTGAGTCCTAATGCTAGTTCTTTGAATATTGCTTTTACAAATCATATTACTAATGCTCTCATGAAAATTAGGGATGAAAAGTTAAAGCAAAAAGCTTCTATTCCCAAGAAGTTAGAAGATGGTTGGGAACCCATCATTGATATGCATGTTAATGGTTTTGATTGCCATGCTTTATGTGATCTATGTGCTAGTATTTCTATTATGCCTAGAAAAATTTATGATATGCTTGATTTACCACCGCTTGAAAAGTGTTATTATAATGTTCCTATTGCTGATGTTGCTAAGAAGAAATCTTTGGGAAGGATTGATGATGTTCTTATTATGGTTAACAATAACCTTGTTCCCGTTGATTTTCTTGTCATAGATGTTGAATGCAATGCTTGATGTCCTATTATTTTGGGAAGACCTTTTCTTCGAACTGTAGGTACCATCATTGATATGAAGGAAGGCACCATCAAATATCAATTCTCATTTAAAAAAAGTTTGGAACACTTCCCTAGAAGAAGGAAAAAAATTACTTTTTGACTCTATTCTTAGAGCAAATTATGAACCTAATGCTTCATCGCTTGATATTACTTGATTTGCACTTTCTGCGCCTTGCTCAAAGTCGTTAAAGAAAAGCACTCTTGGGAGATAACCCATTGTTTTACTTTCAGTACTTTTTCTTTATTTGAGTTTTAGAAGTTATTACTACTGTAACTAGAAGATACCCCGTGCGTTGCGGTGGGATTTTTAGCAAAGAATTTACATGGATAGAAATAGAAACTATATATATTATACATGTGACGATATCGGTATGTCAACGGTTCTTTAGAACATTGAGAATAAATGTTCAAGTCATCTAAAGAAACTTTGACTGACCAAAAAAAATCATGTGTTTATTAATTACATTTGTAGAATTAGTCTAGATGCCTAAATATATTTTGGCAGTAACTAAGCATTGTTTTAGAGTTAAGAACCATTTGTACCAATCTGCAATTAAGTTCATAGGTTACAAAAAACAGAGAAAAACTCATGAACGTCAACCTGAAGGTGCCAGCAAAATCTGAATTACAGTTAGCCTTATAAACCTGAATTAAACACACATATCCTGAAGCCCACAAATGAGAAAAATAAATTTTAGATGGATGCTATGAAAACAAAATTGCTATCAATATTTTGAAAAGGAAATCGATGCCTGAAGCCAAAACTTCCTCCACCGCTACTTGTGTGTCCTTATTTTGGTTTACTGTTGCTCCTTATATCTACTGCAAACTAATACCATAAGATTACTATAACATGTGCTATACCAGAGTTATTATTAGTCAAAAAAGAGCCATATCGAAATCTGTTTGAAATATTGCATGTTATAGTATTATAGTTGACTGAATATAATAGGATTGACATAGAGAGAACTAATTTGGCTAGTCATTGCAGCAATATAATCGGATAGAACAATTCAAGATAGAGAGCAAGCTGGTAAATACTCTTATTACAGAGGAAATAATAAGCACGCTTACCTTTCTCAAGCCTCTCAAATTTGGTATGTAACAGACAATTTGTTCAAATATTTGTCATGCCTACCGGGACATCGCATCAGAATCATACCCTGCCTGAATAACACTTATAAAAAAACAGAGCATACGCATCACTTGCTAAATTTACCAGAACATAAGATGGTAGTAAAAGTTAATGCCCATTTCACAGCGCCATCGATATGTAGCATGCACAGGGAACAAAATCAAAGATCACAACAGCTATCTGAGAGTTCACAGAACTTGTATACAAATACTACTGGTTAAATGAATCTGCACGTCAGTTCAGATGGTCATACCTTGTTAGCGATTAACCCCGATCCACGCCCCTAAACACACGTTGAAGTGTATAAGTGGATTGTACTAGCCCTTTCCATCAGTTCGGACTTTTGGTTGCGTTGGCTAGTGCATGAAGCTTAATATGGTATCAGAGCCTAGGGTCTCGAGTTCGAGTCCTGGTTTTCGCAATTTATTGTAAAATTGTTGTCGCCCCCTTTGTGTCCACATGTTGACTTTCTCTTCTCCCGTCACACGTGAGTGGGGGTGTTGAAGTGTATAAGTGGATTGTACTAGCCCTTTCCATCAGTTCGGACTTTTGGTTGCGTTGGCTAGTTGATACGTCCAATTTGCATCACTATTTTGTATCATAATTTACTGTTATTCATTGATATATTTCACATTTAGATATGATACTTATGTTATTTCCTTTGTTTTCACATGTTTGATGATCGTTGGAGGAGATGCTGCCGGAGTCAGGATTCTGCTGGAAAAAGGACCATCAGAAGACCATATTTTGAAGATCAGGAAAATTCCAGAAAAATACCCAGAAATTATAATTTCCCAGAAGACTCACGGAGCCAGAAGGAGGAGTCGAGAGGGGCCAGGAGGCGCCCTCACACGTGGGCGGCGCGGCCAGCCCCCTGGCCGCGCGGGGCCCACGTGAGGCCGCCCTGGCCCACCTCTGCCATCGCCTCTTCGCGTACATCATCGTCCCCGAAAACCTAAGTGAGGGGGGGGGTTCAGAGTTAGACACAGCCGCCTCTGCGGGGCGGAGAACACCAGAGAGACAAAGCTCTCCGGCAGAGAGAAATCTGCCGGGGAAATTCCTTCCCGGAGAGGGGAGATCGTCGCCATCGTCATCATCATCGCACCGGACTTCATCGGGATCATCATCATCATCTCCATCACCAGCACCTTCATCTCCACCATCACCTCGCCATCCCGCTGTAACATCTTGAGTTGGATCTTGTTATATTCATAGGGGAAACTTTCCCGGTGTTGATTACCCTTGTAGTTGATGCTATTGAGTGGAACCGTTGAATTAAGGTTTATGTCCAGATTGTTATTTACCATTATTTCACCTCTGATCATGATCCATATGATGTCTTGTGAGTAGTTCGTTTAGTTCTTGAGGACATGGGAGAAGTCAAGATGTTAGTAGTGAATTATTGTTGAGAAATATTTAATGGTTTGATATTGTTGTGGTGCTATTTCACTAGTGGTGTCATGTGAACGTCGACTACATGATACTTCACCATTTATGGGCCTAGTGAGATGCATTGTGTATTTGGTCACCGACTGTGGGGTTGCCGGAGTGACAGAAACCTAAACCTCTGTTGGGAAACCATTGCATCAGGGAGCGTAGGATCCTAGAGTTTAAGGCTGTGGTTAGATTTATCTTAATTACTTACTTGTATTTGCGGATGCTTGCAAGGGGTATAATCACAAGTGTGTATTTATCCTAGTAAGGGTAGTGCGCTAGCACAGGTTCACCCCCATAACACTTATCAAATCAATAAATACTATTGGCTCTATGAAGCGAAAGCTCTTGACAGAAACCTCCCGTGTGTGTCCTCGAGAACGTTTGGTTATTATAAGAATACAACCGGCTTGTCCTTTGCTGAATAAAGGATTGGGCCACTTGCTGCAATTGTTACTACTGTCTTTTATTTACTCGCACTTTATTTACTCGTATTACCAAATACTCCTGAAAACCTGTTTGCTAGTATTTACAGTGATTCCTTGATCAAAACTGCTCATCAACACCTTCTGCTCCTCGTTGGGTTCGACACTCTTATTTATCGAAAGTACTACGATACACCCCCTATACTTGTGGGTCATCAAGACTATTTTCTGGCGCCGTTGCCGGGGAGTGTAGCGCTATTGAAGAGTGGAATTGGAAAAGGTAACCGTCACTGTGAGTATTGTTTTATTTTGTCTTTTATTTTTATTCTGCTATGGAGAACTCTCCATTTGGTTTTCTATTTGGAAACACACCTACTACTACTGCTGCTGCTGCACATGCGGAGGAACCACCACCGCCACCGCCTGCTGAAATTGATCCTTTTAAAATACCTATGAAAATTGTTGGGCGTATTATGGATAACTGCTATTCAGGAGATGGAACTGTCCATCCGGGTGATCACTTATTATTTATACATGAATTATGCGAGTTGTTCAGGTGTGCAGGTATTTCACCAAGCCAGGTCAAGAAGAAATTATTCTCTATATCATTGAAAGGCAGAGCTGAAGAGTGGTATCGACTACTCCAAGATGGTCCATCTATGGCATGGGAGGATATTGTGCCTCTCTTTTATTCCAAGTTTTATCCTCCAAGTGAAATTCATAAAGACCGTAACAAGATATATAATTTTTGGCCTCATGATGGAGAGAGTATTGCCCAAGCGTGGGGGAGATTGAAGTTACTAATGCTCAAATGCCCCATTCATGAGCTCCCTAATAATATTGTTATTGATAATTTTTATGCGTGGCTTACTCTTCCTGATAAGGATTATTTGGATGCTTCTTGTTTTGGATCATTTACTCATATGAAAGAAGATGCCAAGTGGAAACTTCTTGACCGTATAAAAGAGAATGCTCAAGGTTGGGAAAACGACAAAGGTAGGAAGTCAGGTATAAACTATGATTATGAATGCATTAAATCTTTTATGGGAACCGATGACTTTCATAGTGTTAGCGCTGCTTATGGTCTTGATTCCCAAATACTTGCTAATTGTCTTAAGGCTTTTGCCTCTTATATTGATGTTCCAAAGAAAGATTGGAACAAGTATCATGCACCTTACAAAGATTCTATTAGTCATATACCTGCTGCAGCTACAGAAGTTTGCACGGTTGATAGCATCATTCCTGAACCTTATATTGAAAAGACACCTTTCCCTGCTAAGGTAAAGAAGTATTCTACTTTGGTAAGTGTGTCTAATAAAAGTACTAAGAAAGCTGCAGAGCCTGATGAGCAAATTACTATTAAATCTCCTGTTGCTATATTGAAAGATCTTGTTACTAAAGATGTAGGAGATGAATATATTCTTTTTTGTGAAGATGCTTCTAACATTCTCTCGCATCCTAAAAAGCATAGGAAAGCAAGTGTTCCTGTTATTTCTGTCAGGATTGGAGATCATTGCTATTATGGTTTATGTTATATTGGTGCTAGTGCAAGTGCTATTCCCTTAGAGCTTTATAAAGAAATCATGCACGAGATTGGCGCTTGTGAACTTGAAGATATTGATGTGGTTGTTCAACTTGCTAACAGAGAGACCGTTTGGCCTCTTGGTATTGTTCGAGATGTGGAAGTTCTATGTGGTAAGACTAAGTACCCTACTGATTTTCTAGTACTTGGTAAGGAGGCTAGTGAAACTTGTCCTATTATTTTTGGTAGACCCTTTTTGAACACTTGTGGCGCCATAATAGATTGTAAGAAAGAGAATTTTTTTACTAAGTTTAATGGAGAGTCTTATGAGTTTAATTTTTCCAAGTTTGCTAAGACTTCTTATGAAAATGACACGCCTAATGAAAATTTTCGAGTTGAGCAGCTTGCTTCTATTGCTCTTGCCCCTAATAATGCCTTGTAGCAATTCATGGAAGATCACGAAAGTGATGTGTTTAGCAAGGAAAGAGAAGAGATTGACGATATTCTTCTTCGTCAACCACCATTACTCAAGCATAATCTACCTGTGGAGGATCTGGGCACCACTTTGCCGCCTAGAGAAGATCCTGTGTTTGAATTAAAACCTTTGCCTGATGACCTCAAATATGCTTATATTGATGATAAGAAAATATATCCTGTTATTATTAGTTCTAAACTTTCAGGGAAGGAAGAAGAAAGATTATTGGAGATATTGAGGAAACACCGAGGAGCTATGGGATATACTCTTGATGATTTAAAAGGAATTTCTCCTACTTTATGTCAACACGCCATTAATATGGAGAAAGATGCAAAGCCAGTTGTAGAGCATCAACGCCGCCTAATTCCTAAGATGAAGGATGTGGTAAGAAATGAGGTATTAAAACTCCTTGATGATGGTATTATTTATCCTATTGCTGATAGTAGATGGGTTAGTCCTGTTCATTGTGTTCCTAAGAAAGGAGGTATGACTGTTGTACCTAATGAGAATAACGAGCTTATTCCTCAAAGGGTAGTTGTTGGTTATAGAATGTGCATTGATTATAGGAAGGTAAACAAAGTTACTAAGAAAGATCATTACCCTTTACCGTTTATAGATCAAATGCTAGAAAGGTTGTCTAAGAAGACTCATTTTTGTTTCCTTGATGGTTATTCTGGTTTCTCTCAAATTGCTGTTAAGAAGGATGATCAAGAGAAAACCACTTTTACTTGTCCTTATGGAACTTATGCTTATAGACGTATGCCGTTTGGTTTATGCAATGCTCCTGCTACTTTTCAAAGATGTATGTCTGCTATTTTTCATGGCTTTTGTGAAGAAATTGTGGAGGTCTTCATGGACGATTTTTCCGTCTATGGAACCTCTTTTGATAATTGTTTGCACAACCTTGATAAAGTTTTGCAGAGATGCGAAGAAACTAACCTTGTTCTTAATTGGGAGAAATGCCACTTTATGGTGAATGAAGGAATTGTCCTTGGACATAAAATCTCGGAAAGAGGTATTGAAGTTGACAGAGCAAAAGTGGAGGCAATTGAGAAAATGCCATGTCCAAGAGATGTTAAAGGTATTCGTAGTATTCTTGGTCATGCTGGTTTCTATAGGAGGTTTATTAAAGATTTCTCTAAGATTTCAAAGCCTCTTACCAATCTTCTTCAAAAGGATGTACCGTTTGTCTTTGATGATGATTGTAAGGAAGCTTTTGAAACTCTTAAGAAGGCTTTAACTACTGCTCCTATTGTTCAACCACCTGATTGGAATTTACCTTTTGAAATTATGTGTGATGCTAGTGATTTTGCTGTTGGTGCTGTTCTTGGACAGCGCATAGATAATAAGTTGAATGTTATTCATTATGCTAGTAAGACTCTTGATGCTGCTCAGAAGAATTATGCTACTACTGAGAAAGAGTTTCTTGCTGTTGTTTTTGCTTGTGATAAGTTTAGATCTTACATTGTTGATTCTAAAGTTACTATTCATACTGATCACGCTGCTATTAGATATCTTATGACTAAGAAGGATGCTAAGCCTAGGCTTATTAGATGGGTGTTGCTTTTACAAGAGTTTGATTTGCATATCGTAGATAGGAAAGGTGCTGAAAATCCTGTGGCTGACAACTTGTCTAGATTGGAGAATATTTCTTTTGATCCTATTCCTGTTAATGATAGTTTTCCAAATGAACAGTTGGCTGCAATTAATGTAACTTCACGAGACCTTCCTTGGTATGCTGATTATGCTAACTTTATTGTTTCCAAGTATTTGCCTCCGACCTTTACAGCTCAGCAAAGAAGAAAATTCTTCTATGATTTGAGGCATTATTTTTGGATGACCCACATTTATATAAAGAAGGAGTTGATGGTATTATGAGAAGATGCGTACCAGAATATGAACAAAAAGAGATATTAAGAAAATGCCATAGCAGTGCTTATGGAGGGCATCATGCTGGAGATAGAACCGCACAGAAGGTTCTACAATCAGGTTTTTATTGGCCAACCCTCTTTAAGGATGCCAGAAGGTACGTTTTATCTTGCGATGAATGTCAAAGAGTTGGTAATATTTCTAGACGCAATGAAATGCCTATGAATTACACTCTTGTTATTGAACCATTTGATTGTTGGGGATTTGACTTTATGGGTCCTTTTCCCCCTTCAAAAGGCTATACCCATATACTTGTTGCTGTTGATTATGTTACTAAATGGGTAGAAGCCATACCTACAAAGAGTGCCGATGGTGAGACTTCGTTAAAAATGCTTAAGGATGTTATTTTTCCTAGGTTCGGAGTGCCTAGATATCTTATGACTGACGGAGGTTCTCATTTTATTCACGGTAGTTTTAGAAAGACTCTTGCTAAGTATGATGTCAATCATAGAATTGCTTCTGCTTATCATCCCCAAACTAGTGGGCAGGTAGAGCTTTCAAATAGAGAGATTAAGTCTATTTTGCAGAAGACTGTTAGTAGATCTAGGAAAAACTGGGCTAGTAAGTTAAATGACGCTTTATGGGCTTATAGAACTGCTTATAAGAATCCCATGGGTATGTCTCCTTATAAGATGGTTTATGGAAAAGCGTGTCACTTGCCTTTAGAATTAGAACACAAAGCTTTTTGGGCAGTGAGAGAGCTTAATAAAGATTTTAAACTAGCCGGTAAGAAGAGGTTGTTAGACTTGAGTTCTCTAGATGAGTGGAGAAACGAAGCGTATGAGAATGCCAGACTTTTCAAAGAGAAAGTCAAGCAATGGCATGATAAGAGGATTCTTAAGAGAGAGTTCCATGTTGGTGAGAAAGTTCTATTGTATAGGTCTCGTCTCAGATTTTTTGCAGGTAAATTACTTTCTAAATGGGAAGGACCATATGTTATTGTGGAAGTGTACCGCTCAGGTGCTATTAAGATTGCTTCATTGAAAGATGATTCTACACAAGTGGTGAATGGGCAAAGACTCAAACACTATATTTCTGGAGACTCTTATAATGAAGATGTTGATGTTATTGAAACAATTTCTCCGGAAGATTACATCCAAGACAAACTGCAGGAACCTGCAGAGTTCGTTTTCGAATAGGTAACAGTTCTAGTCAGAAAAGTTTCGCGAAAAGTTCTTCCTTTAATATTTTTGCTGTTTTTAATAAATATGAAAAATCACGAGACGAAAACGAGGAGAAAAAGAAGTCCGTGTGGGTCTCACACACGGGTGGCGTGGGCCCACCCCTGGCCGCGCCACCCCTGTGTGAGAACGCCTCGGAACTCTTTTCCGTCCCGGTTTCCTCCTGTGACTTCGTTTCGATGTATAATTTTCGCCTATTTAACCCTCCGGAGTCCCCAAGGTCTGTATATCGTTTTCTCGTCGTGTTTTGTTTCGAGCTGTTTCTGTCAGGAGTTGATCTTAAGCTTCGGGGAGTCATGGCCTCTTCAAGCGGTGACAAGGAGAAGACGCCTCCGGGGGATGATCACCAAAACCTGAAGTCGAAGGAAGAACAGTTTACCGCTGGTTCAGGAACAAGAGAACCTACTCTTGTAGGGACAATTAACACTGGACGTGCCTTTTCTCATAACCTGCAGGGACCAATTCTGCCAGCTTTCGACCTCAGCTCCTACCCTACATCTGTGGAAGCCCTTCGGGTTACCAATGAGTTTTGCGACAAATATCGAGCTCTTAGGATGGAGGTGGAGATACTTCGAGAGGAGAACAATAGGCTTCGCAGGATGCTTGAGGATTTTCTCGCCCCAATCATGATTGCACCACCACCACCGCCAAGGGAGTAATTCGTTATCGGTATAGGCATCCCCTTGGCTTGTTCCAAGCTTGGGGGAGTGCCGCGGTATCACATCATTACCTTCAGTTCATTTACTTTTCAAGTAGAGTCTTATCATGAATAGAGAAGTTATCATATAGAATAGGTTGTAGTTGGAAGTATCCTCCTTAGTTAGTTATCTTTGTATCCCTTGGTGTGAGTTGCGGTAATGAAATATTAATGAGAAGTTTTATCGTTTACTTTTCGCACACTTTATGTTAGTCTGCAATCTCTCTTATGTGACTAGTCTTGTTGATTGGTATTGGTATCATATTGGGAACATGAGTAGATTTAGTTGGTTTTGGCAAACCTAGCTTGGTCAGTAGCAACTTTACCTTGAAGTTTGAGTAGAATAGAATAAAGAAGTGCTTGTAGTTACATCACTTCAGTTTTCCTTATGTTTGGCTTATAAGCATTGTTATTCTTAAAGTTAAAATCGTTGTACTTTCAGGGGAGTTTGCATGATTGTTCTTATTATATGTATGTTTGTCTGTTTCATGCAACTCTTTTGCTTGCTACCCAACCTTGCTAGCCAAAAACTTGTACTGAGAGGAAATACTTCTCGTGCATCCAATTCCCCAAAGCCAAGTCATTTCCAAAGAGTCCACTATAAATTCCTATGCATGGTATTTGTAAGCCATTCCAAGTAAATTTTCATGTGCTACCTTTCAAAACTTTCAACTACTTCTCATTTTGTGCCACTGTTTTTAGCTCATGAGGACGTAGTGGATGGGTTTGTTATCTTCCATACTAAATTAAGTACCCCTCGACTAGGCAGCTTCATCTGCTCGTCATTAATTTTGCAAGAGAGCTGGTCAGACCATTATAATCTTAATTCTAAAAAGAAAGAAAAAAGGCACTCCTCCATTGGAATGTGAAAGTTGGTCGGCACCCGATGGAATCGGTTAGCCATGGTTTGAGAAAGGAAAAAGGTGGGGAGGAGTGCAAAGCTTTAAAAGAGCACCAAAGTGCCAATTAATTAAACATCTCGGAACCGCTCTCACTTGTTTAGTATGGAAGATATCAAGAACTCTGTTGCTAGTCGTTGACAAAAACAACCACCTCTCAAAACAATTTTTACCTCTGTTTTACAAATAAAAAGCTCTAGCACATGTTTAATCCCTGCTTCCCTCTGCGAAGGGCCTATCTTTTACTTTTATGTTGAGTCAACCTATTTCCCTCTATCTCAAGCAAGCATTTGAGTTGTTATGTTTCACTCATCCATATGTTGATCCGTTTAATCATGTTTATTATCTTCCTTGTTTTTGTATAATGCTTTTGTCTGAAGGAATACATCTTTGAAAGTTCTCGTTGAATGCAAAAGTTTACTTTGTTGAGCATATAGTCTTTGCTATATCAGCTCCGTTTTAAAAGGCTCCGTTTAAAAGAGAGAATAGTTTGTTCTCCATTCATTTACCAGGAACTAAGGTTTGCCATTGCCAATTATAATTTACCTTGTGTATTCTTATATGTGATTCCCCTTTTACCTATTGCAAGTTTACATCTTATAAGGGAAGTTGCTGTCTATTATGATTTGTGCCTTAGTGAATGTGATGCTTCTTGTTCGTATTTTGATTATCGACACTTCACTCCATAAACCTGTGGTCATGTTTACCGAGTTTAGTTTTCGCTTGGGGACAAGCGAGGTCTAAGCTTGGGGGGGTTGATACGTCCAATTTGCATCACTATTTTGTATCATAATTTACTGTTATTCATTGATATATTTCACATTTAGATATGATACTTATGTTATTTCCTTTGTTTTCACATGTTTGATGATCGTTGGAGGAGATGCTGCCGGAGTCGGGATTCTGCTGGAAAAAGGACCATCAGAAGACCATATTTTGAAGATCAGGAAAATTCCAGAAAAATACCCAGAAATTATAATTTCCCAGAAGACTCACGGAGCCAGAAGGAGGAGTCGAGAGGGGCCAGGAGGCGCCCTCACACGTGGGCGGCGCGGCCAGCCCCCTGGCCGCGCGGGGCCCACGTGAGGCCGCCCTGGCCCACCTCTGCCATCGCCTCTTCGCGTACATCATCGTCCCCGAAAACCTAAGTGAGGGGGGGGGGTTCAGAGTTAGACACAGCCGCCTCTGCGGGGCGGAGAACACCAGAGAGACAAAGCTCTCCGGCAGAGAGAAATCTGCCGGGGAAATTCCTTCCCGGAGAGGGGAGATCGTCGCCATCGTCATCATCATCGCACCGGACTTCATCGGGATCATCATCATCATCATCTCCATCACCAGCACCTTCATCTCCACCATCACCTCGCCATCCCGCTGTAACATCTTGAGTTGGATCTTGTTATATTCATAGGGGAAACTTTCCCGGTGTTGATTACCCTTGTAGTTGATGCTATTGAGTGGAACCGTTGAATTAAGGTTTATGTCCAGATTGTTATTTACCATTATTTCACCTCTGATCATGATCCATATGATGTCTTGTGAGTAGTTCGTTTAGTTCTTGAGGACATGGGAGAAGTCAAGATGTTAGTAGTGAATTATTGTTGAGAAATATTTAATGGTTTGATATTGTTGTGGTGCTATTTCACTAGTGGTGTCATGTGAACGTCGACTACATGATACTTCACCATTTATGGGCCTAGTGAGATGCATTGTGTATTTGGTCACCGACTGTGGGGTTGCCGGAGTGACAGAAACCTAAACCTCCGTTGGGAAACCATTGCATCAGGGAGCGTAGGATCCTAGAGTTTAAGGCTGTGGTTAGATTTATCTTAATTACTTACTTGTATTTGCGGATGCTTGCAAGGGGTATAATCACAAGTGTGTATTTATCCTAGTAAGGGTAGTGCGCTAGCACAGGTTCACCCCCATAACACTTATCAAATCAATAAATACTATTGGCTCTATGAAGCGAAAGCTCTTGACAGAAACCTCCCGTGTGTGTCCTCGAGAACGTTTGGTTATTATAAGAATACAACCGGCTTGTCCTTTGCTGAATAAAGGATTGGGACACTTGCTGCAATTGTTACTACTGTCTTTTATTTACTCGCACTTTATTTACTCGTATTACCAAATACTCCTGAAAACCTGTTTGCTAGTATTTACAGTGATTCCTTGATCAAAACTGCTCATCAACACCTTCTGCTCCTCGTTGGGTTCGACACTCTTATTTATCGAAAGTACTACGATACACCCCCTATACTTGTGGGTCATCACTAGTGTATGAAGCTTAACAGTCGACCCAAAGACTTTGTCAGAATATCGGCAAGCTGATCATCGGTGCAAACGTAGTTGACTTTAATCTTGCTCTCCTCTACACACTCTCGTATGTAGTGATACTTCGTATCAATGTGCTTACTCCTGTCATGATGGACCGGATTTTGCACAATGAGATTGCAGACTTGTTGTCAATATTGAGCACCACTCGTTCCTCTTCCTTGTTCATAAGGTCATGCTAGCGCCAAGTTGACGTGGAAGCAGACAGTCCTTGTGCGTGGTGAATGACCAGCCCGTTGGGAACCCCATGAGGAAGGTATGATGAATATAGCAGCTAGTTTTCCCTCAGTTAAGATACCAAGGTTTATCGATCAGGAGAGGAGAGACAGCGACGACTGAAGGTGATGCGGAACCTACACACACACAACCAAGTACTTTGTTCCCAACTTGCGATGAGGTTGTCAATCTCACCGGTTTGCTTGAAACAAAGATTATGAGCGTATCGAGTGGAAAACAATATAGTATGCGAGTAAAGTAAACAGTATGAGTAAAGTAAACAGGTGATAGCAATATGATGTAAATAGGACCGGGGTCCACAGTTCACTAGTGGTGTCTCTCCATAGATAAAATAACACATGCTGGGTAAACAAATTACAGTTGGGCAATTGATAGAATAAAGATAACGTGATATGTCAAGAAGATCACTATGAGATTTACTCTGGGCATTACAACAAAATACATAGACCGCCATCCAACTGCATCTATGACTAATAATCCACTCCCGGGGATATCAATCCGAACACCCCAAAAGTATTAAGTTGCGAACAACAGATAATTGCATTAAGCAAAGTGTGTAATGTAAACAAAGCATATGCCCTTGAGCATATGAATGTTGTTTTCTCCCTAGTAGCAACAGCACATCTACCACCTTAGAGGTTTCTGTCACTCCCCCAGGTGAAATAGAGGCATGAACCCACTATCGAGCATAAATACCCCCTCTTGGAGTCACTAGCAACTACTCGGCCAAGATAGCCACTAACAACGGAGAGCATGCAAGATCATAAACAACATAGAGATAACAAAAGATAATATTCAGTACATCAACTTAATCATAAACACCAATATTCATCGGATCCCAACAAACCAAACATGTAGAATTACATAACGGTGATATCAATCATGTAGGGCAGCTCATGAGATCTAAACATGAAGCACATGGTGGAGGAGACAACCATCTAGCTACTGCTATGGACCCATAGTCCAAGGTAGACTACTCACTCATCGCTCCGGAGGCAAGCATGGCAATGAAGAAGACCTCCGGTGGCGATTCCCCTCTCCGGCAGGGTGCCGGGAAGAGCTTCTGGACCCTCCCGATCTTCGGGTCGACGGTGGCGGCGGATCGCGATGTGTTCTGGAAATCTGATGAGGTACTTAGGTTTTTTCCGTCGGGGGGTCTTTATAGGCGAAGGGGCGATGTCAGAGGAGGGGCCAGGTGGCCTCACGCGGTGGTGGCGCGGGCCAGGGGCTGGCCGCGCCACCTGTGCATGTGGGCCCCTGGTGCCTCGCCTCCTACTCCTCTTCGGATCTCTGGAAGCTTCTGGGTAAAATAAGACTTTAGGAACTTGTTTCATCCAATTCCGAGAATATTTCCTGTGTATCACTTCTGAAACACAAAAACAGCAGAAAACAGGAAACTGGCACTGTGGCAACTTGTTAATAGGTTAGTTCCAGAAAATGCATCAAAATGCCACTAAGTGTAACGAAACAATAGGCAAATGGTGTAAAAACAAGCATGGAGCATCAAAAATTATATATACGTTTGAGACGTATCAAGCATCCCCAAGCTTAACTCCTGCTCGTCCTCGAGTAGGTAAGTGATAACAAAAGAATAATTTTTGAGGTGACATGCACCTACACAATCTTGATCATATATGTAAGCATTTGTGAGCTGGGATCATAAGAACTTAAAACATGGGCATGAAGATATAATCATGACAATAAGAACTTAGCAACCATGTTGTAAACATGTAAATGAACACAAACAAAAGATCATGAAAATGAAACAATGAAAGTCAAACGTGTGTTCAAATCATAAGGAAAAACATTCAAAAGGTTTTCAGCTTGTCCTTCAAAGAGAGCAAAACATAAATGCATAGGACACCTTCAAGTTTAAGAGGGCGACTAGATACAAATAATTTAAGAACAAGTGAAACCAACAATACGAGTCAATCAATGAACTTTGGGACAATGCATATCACACTAAGAATGACAACTATGCTCTCTTAATGGTGCATAAAGAAAGAAGGTGGTGACTCAACATAAAAGTAAAAGAAAGGCCCTTCGCAGAGGGAAGCAGTGATTGCACATGTGCTAGAGCTTTTCATTTGTAAAACAGAGAGATAAAAATTGGTTTTGAGAGGTGGTTGTCTTTGTCAACGACTGGCAATGGGGTTCTTACTATCTTCCATACAAAAATGAAGCAATTTTTTGAGAGAGAGATTGGCACTTTTGTGCTCTTTTATAAAGCTTGGCACTCCTCCCCACCTTTTTTCCTTTCACAAACCATGGCTAACCGATTCCATCGGGTGCCCACCAACATTCACTTTCCATGGAGGAGTGCCTTTTTTCTTTCTTTTTTTTTCTTTTTTTTTTCTTTTTGGAATAAGCAATATGGAAGATAGCAAATCCGACCTCTACGTCCCCATGAGCTGAAATGAGTGTCACAAAACGAGAAGTGTTTTGAAGGTTTTTGAAAGGTAGCACATGAAAATTTACTTTGGAATGGCTTACAAATACCATTTATAGGAGTTTATAGTGGACACAATGGCAAACTTTGACTTTTAGGAGTTGGATGCATGAGTAGAGCTCATACTCAGTACAAGGTGAGGGCTAGCAAAAGACTGTGAGCGACCAACTAAGAGAGCAATAATGGCCATAATCATGCAAAGCGACAAAGCGACATTAAAAGAAGCATACGATGGCATCAAAAGTCAAAAACTAAATGATCATGAAGGCTATTGGCGACTTTGTAAGAGTCTAACATGTGTGAGCATGCGCCAAGTCAACCCAAATAAAGCATCAAGGAGAAAACCAAAATAATGCTTCCATACAATAAAAACAATGCATGATTTTTTCAAAGGCTCATTAAGCAATCTCAGTTATTTGAGACAAGTCATGCTACAGCAAAACCACTAAGCATACTATCAAAAAGACATCAAGCATGACATGAAAAAGCCTAAGCCGCAGTCTACACAAGCTCCTTCTTGTACCACTATTTTGCACAAAGCTTTTTCTCTTTTCTAACACCATTTGAAATTTTTATAAACACCTCTTTTGATGAAAACCAATAAAGATCAGAGGCAAAAATACACCTTGATGAAAAGATATGACAAGATCTAAACGCAAATCAAGGCAAAAACGAAAACCAAAAGCAATAGCAGAAAAAGAAGAACACCCGGTTTTTAATAAGAGTGAAAACTAGAGCGTTCTTTGCAAATGAAAACGAGTACATCTCCTCCAAAGGAAATTTGTTGGGGTCCAACCACTTATTTCAGCAAACAAACAAACTAAACTAACTAAGAAAACTAAAACAACTGACGCTCCAAGAAAAACACATAGTGCATGAAGCAATAAAAATATAGTGTTTTGAAAGGTGACCTGATTTTTGCCGATGAAGAAGGGGTGCCTCGGGGGCATCCCCAAGCTTTGACGCTTGTACTTCTTGGATATTTCTTGGGGTGATGCATGGGCATCTCCAAGCTTGAGCTTTTGTCCATTCTTCAACTCATCTCATCATTCTCCAATCCCTACACTTGAAAACTTCCTTCATACAAAACTAAACACAAATCTATTAGCAACATTAGTGCAAGCATAACATATAATCAATCCTCTATTTGCTTCAGGTTTCAACTCAAAACCACCACATATATAGCAAATACTACTGTAGCAACCTCCCTAAAAGTTCTGTGATCAAAAGAATTCAAAAGAAAGCGATAAAGTGGCAAACACAAATATTGGCAGAAATCTGTCAAAACTGAACAGCTGAAAAAGGTCGAATTTTTGAGGGATTTTATGTTGCTCAAATCAAAAAGTGTTCAACTAACAAAAGTTTGGATATAACCTGGGGCATATGCACAAGAAATCGCAGGTCCACAAGATAAACAGAGAATTTTCACGAATTTTTACGGTGCAGCACCGAAAACAGTTTCAGGACAGCAACATCCCCAAATCTTTACCTCATTCAAATTAGAGGCTTCTCTTGGCACAAAAACGAAATAAACAAGATAAGGAGCGGTCATTACAGTAGTAATGACTTCCAAGACTCAAATAAAAGAAAAAGTACTGAAAAGAAACATTGGGTTATCTCCCAAGAGTGCTTTTCTTTAACGCCTTTGAGCTAGGCGCAGAAAATTGCGAATCAAGTAATATCAAGTGATGAAGCATTAAGATCATAATTTGCTCTAAGAATAGAGTCAAAAAGTAGTTTCTTTCTTTTCCTAGGGAAGTGTTCCATACCTTTCTTTAGTGGGAATTGATACTTGATGGTGCCTTCCCTCATATCAATGATAGCACCTACAGTTCGAAGAAAGGATCTTCCCAAAATAATAGGACATGAAGCATGGCATTCAACGTCCATAACAAGAAAATCAACGGGAACAAGGTTATTGTTAACCACAATAAGAACATCATTAATCCTTCCCAAAGGTTTCTTCTTAGCAACATCAGCAATAGGAACATCAAAATAACACTTTTCAAGCGGTGGTAAATCAAGCATGTCATAAATCTTTCTAGGCATGATAGAAATACTAGCACCTAGATCACATAAAGCATGGCAATCATAACCATTAACATGCATATCAATGATGGGTTCCCAACCATCTTCTAACTTCTTGGGAACAGAGGCTTTTTGCTTCAACTTTTCATCCCTAATCTTTATGAGAGCATTGGTAATATGCTTAGTAAAAGCAATATTTAGAGAACTAGCATTGGGAGTCAAAGCAAGCTTTTGCAAGAACAAAATAACTTCAGATATATTTCAGCCATCAACATCAAAATCATTAAAAGAAATAGAGCAATCATCTCCTACACTCTGAAAAAATTCAGCACTCTTTTGAGAAAAAGTTTTGGCAGTTTTAAGCTTTTTAACACAAGGAGTGGGAGTTTTCTCTACACCAATCAAAGTAAGAGGATTGCTAGCATTAGGAGCAACATCATTAGAGGTAGTAATGGTACATACCTTCATCTCTCTAGCCATCTCATCTTCTCTTTCCCACCTGGCATGCAATTCCGCTAACAATCTAATATTTTCATCAATTCCAACTTGGATAGCATTAGCGGTAGCAAAAACATTGTTCTCTTTCACATCATTAGGCAACACTTTTAATTTCAGAATTTCAACATCATGAGCAAGGCTATCAACTTTAGAAGCAAGAATATCAATTTTGCCTAACTTTTTCTCAACAGACTTGTTAAAAGCAGTTTGCTTACCGATGAAGTCCTTGAGCATTACCTCAAGCTCGGAGGGCACGACCCTAGCGTTGTTGTAGGAATTACCATAACCATTACCATTGGTAGAAGGATACGGCCTATAATTGTTACTAGCAAAATTGTTCCTATAAGCATTGTTGTTAAAATTATTGTTTCTAATGAAATTCACATCAACTTGCTCTTCTTGAGCAACCAGAGAGGCCAAAGGAACATTATTAGGATCAACATGAGTCCTATCATTAGCAAGCATAGCCATAATGGTATCAATCTTATCATTTAAGGAAGAGGTTTCCTCAACAGAATTTACCTTCTTACCTTGTGGAGCTCTCTCGGTGTGCCATTCAGAATAATTTACCATCATGTTGTCAAGTAGCTTCGATGCGGCGCCCAAGGTAAGGGACATAAAAGTGCCTCCAGCAGCTGAATCAAGTAGGTTCCTTGAAGAAAAATTCAGTCCTGCATAAAAAGTTTGGATAATCATCCAAGTAGTCAGTCCATGAGTGGGGCAATTCTTTATCATAGATTTCATTCTTTCCCAAGCTTGAGCAACATGTTCATTATCAAACTGAGTAAACTTCATAATATTGCTACGCAAAGCTATAATCTTAGCAGGAGGATAGTATCTACCAATAAAAGCATCCTTACACTTAGCCCTTGAATCAATACTATTCTTAGTCAAAGACAGCAACCAATCTTTAGCTTTTCCTCTCAAAGAAAAAGGAAACAACTTGAGCTTAATAATATCACTATCAACATCCTTATATTTCTGCATCTCACATAGCTCAACGAAATTGTTGAGATGAGCTGCAGCATCTTCAGTACTAGCTCCAGAAAATTGCTCTTTCATAACAAGGTTCAATAAAGCAGGCTTAATCTCATAAAAGTTTGCAGCAGTAGCAGGTGGTGCAATAGGAGTGCAGATAAAATCACTATTGTTTGTGCTAGTAAAGTCACACAACTTGGTGTTTTCAGGATTGGCCATTTCAGCAAAATGAAAGTAAACAAGTAAAAACAACTACCAAGGATTCTAATTTTTTTGGGTTTTTGATAAAAAGCAATGCAGGTAAAATAAATAAAGTAAAGCAAAACAATAACAAAGTAAAGGATGTGTGTGCGAAAAACTCCCCTCGCAGAAGTCTTCTCTTCCTCCCCGGCAATGGCGCCAGAAAATAAGCTGCTAGCACCAAATTGACGTGGAAGCAGACAGTCCTTGTGCGTGGTGAATGACCAGCCCGTTGGGAACCCCAAGAGGAAGGTATGATGAATATAGCAGCTAGTTTTCCCTCAGTTAAGATACCATGGTTTATCGATCAGGAGAGGAGAGACAGCGACGACTGAAGGTGATGCGGAACCTGCACACACACAACCAAGTACTTTGTTCCCAACTTGCGATGAGGTTGTCAATCTCACCAGTTTGCTTGAAACAAAGATTATGAGCGTATCGAGTGGAAAACAATATAGTATGCGAGTAAAGTAAAAAGTATGAGTAAAGTAAACAGGTGATAGCAATATGATGTAAATAGGACCGGGGTCCACAGTTCACTAGTGGTGTCTCTCCATAGATAAAATAACACATGCTGGGTAAACAAATTACAGTTGGGCAATTGATAGAATAAAGATAACGTGATATGTCAAGAAGATCACTATGAGATTTACTCTGGGCATTACAACAAAATACATAGACCGCCATCCAACTGTATCTATGACTAATAATCCACTCCCGGGGATATCAATCCGAACACCCCAAAAGTATTAAGTTGCGAACAACAGATAATTGCATTAAGCAAAGTGTGTAATGTAAACAAAGCATATGCCCTTGAGCATATGAATGTTGTTTTCTCCCTAGTAGCAACAGCACATCTACCACCTTAGAGGTTTCTGTCACTCCCCAGGTGAAATAGAGGCATGAACCCACTATCGAGCATAAATACCCCCTCTTGGAGTCACTAGCAACTACTCGGCCAAGATAGCCACTAACAACGGAGAGCATGCAAGATCATAAACAACATAGAGATAACAAAAGATAATATTCAGTACAGCAACTTAATCATAAACACCAATATTCATCGGATCCCAACAAACCAAACATGTAGAATTACATAACGGTGATCTCAATCATGTAGGGCAGCTCATGAGATCTAAACATGAAGCACATGGTGGAGGAGACAACCATCTAGCTACTGCTATGGACCCATAGTCCAAGGTAGACTACTCACTCATCGCTCTGGAGGCAAGCATGGCGATGAAGAAGACCTCCGGTGGTGATTCCCCTCTCCGGCAGGGTGCCGGGAAGAGCTTCTAGACCCTCCCGATCTTCGGGTTGACGGTGGCGGCGGATCGCGATGTGTTCTGGAAATCTGATCGGGTACTTAGGTTTTTTCCGTCGGGGGGTCTTTATAGGCGAAGGGGCGATGTTAGAGGAGGGGCCAGGTGGCCTCACGCGGTGGTGGCGCGGGCCAGGGGCTGGCCGCGCCACCTGTGCGTGTGGGCCCCTGGTGCCTCGCCTCCTACTCTTCTTCGGATCTCTGGAAGCTTCCGGGTAAAATAAGACTTTAGGAACTTGTTTCGTCCAATTCTGAGAATATTTCCTGTGTATCACTTCTGAAACACAAAAACAGCAGAAAACAGGAAACTGGCACTGTGGCAACTTGTTAATAGGTTAGTTCCAGAAAATGCATAAAAGTGCCACTAAGTGTAACGAAACAATAGGCAAATGGTGTAAAAACAAGCATGGAGCATCAAAAATTATAGATACGTTTGAGACGTATCAGGTCACCAAGTAGCCTCCTTAGCCACACGCCTTGACACGCCGCGGTCGCAGCTGCAATATACTCTGCTTCACAGGAAGACTGTGCCACTACTTTCTGCTTTTGTGATAGCCAACTTACCGGGCTTTCTCCAAAGAAATATGCCACGCCCGAGGTACTCTTACGGTCGTCAACATCTCCTGCCATGTCACTATCACTATAGCCAAGTATCTTCACCTTTCACTTCTTCTTCAAATAGACAACACCAAAGTTAGTTGTCCCTTTGATGTACCTGAGTATATGCTTCACCGCTGATGTCTACGCACTTCTATTCTTGTAGACACTTGTTGGGCCTCCAAGTGCAGAGGTTTGTAGAGCAGCAGCAAGTTTCCCTTAAGTGGATCACCCAAGGTTTATCGAACTCAGGGAGGAAGAGGTCAAAGCTATCCCTCTCAAGCAACCCTGCAATTACGATACAGAAAGTCTCTTGTGTCCCCAACACACCCAATACACTTGTCAGATGTATAGGTGCACTAGTTCGGCGAAGAGATAGTAAAATATAAGCGGTAGTGATGATTATAAGTAGTAACTGTGATATGAAATAAGTATCGCTGCGAGCAAACATATAACAAAACAGCAAGTAAACGGTGTGCAAAGCTTGGAAACAAGGCCTAGGGATCATACTTTCACTAGTGGACACACTCCCAACAATATAACATGATTGAACAAATAAACAACTTCTCTCCACTATGGTACTCTGAATTACTCTCCTATTGAACAACACTAATCATTGTGTAGTGGCTACAGAAGCACCCCTTAAAGTTCATCAAGTACTTGACAAACACCACTCATAGAGATATCCAAATCAAAGCACAACTCAAGATAGATATCATTGCAACTTAAACCAAGTACTAACACGGTGCACACACTGTCAACATTACACCATGAAAGGAGGAATAGATCACTTCAATACTATCATAGCAATAATTATTCTCATAATCCACAAGAGATCACAATCATAGCCTAAACCAAGTACCACCATGATGCACGCACTGTCACCGTTACACCATGGCAGGAGGAATAGATTACTTTAATAACATCACTAGAGTACACATAATATCTGAATAATAACATCTACTTGTTCAACATGATACAAAGCTCACAATCACATAAAGATCACATCATGGGAGAGAGAGGTGAACCACATAGCTACCGATAGAGCCCTCAACCCCGGGGATGAACTACTTCCTCCTCATCATAGGAGACAGCAAGGTTGATGGAGATGGCGGTGAGGTCGATGGAGACGGCGGAGACGGTGATGGAGACCAATGGAGGTGGCTCTGGGGGCACTTACCCATCCCGGCAGGGTGCCGGAATAGAGACCTCTGTCCCCCGAAATTCGTTGATGGCAGCGGCGGAGCTGCGGAACTGTTTCTGGAAAATTGCCGAATCCCTTAGGGTATTCCGTCCCGAGGCTTTATATAGGCGAAGGGGCAATGTCAGAGGTGGCCCCAGGCCTCCTCACACTAGGGTGGCGCGGCCAGGGCCTGGGCCACGACAGCCCTGTGTGAGGGTGGCCTGTGGCCCCTCTCCTTCCTCTCTTCGGATGTCTGGATGCTCCCGGGAAAAATAAGACTTCTGGCTTTGGTTTCGTCCAATTCCGAGAATATTTCCTATGTATCACTTCTGAAACACAAAAACAACAGAAAACAGGGAACTGGCACTGTGGCATCTTGTTAATAGGTTAGTTCCGGAAAATGCATAAAAGTGCCACAAAGTGTAACGAAACATCGGGTAAATGGTGTAAAACAAGCATGGAGCATCAAAAATTATAGATACGTTGGAGACGTATCAGCATCCCCAAGCTTAACTCCTGCTCGTCCTCGAGTAGGTAAGTGATAACAAAAGAATAATTTTTGAGGCGACATGCACCTACACAATCTTGATCATGTATGTAAGCATTTGTGAGCTGGGATCATAAGAACTTAAAACATGGGCATGAAAGATATAATCTTGACAATAAGAACTTAACAACCATGTTGTAAACATGAAAATGAACACAAACAAAAGATCATGAAAATGAAACTATGAAACTCAAACGTGTGTTCAAATCATAAGGAAAAACATACAAATGGTTTTCAGCTTGTCCTTCATGGAGAGCAAAACATAAATGCATAGGACACCTTCAAGTTTAAGAGGGTGACTAGATACAAATAATTTGAGAACAAGTGAAACCAACAATATGAATCAATCAATGAAAACTTTGGGACAATGCACATTATACTCAGAATGACAACTATGCTCTCCTAATGGTGCATAAAGATAGAAGGTGGTGACTCAACATAAAAATAAAAGAAAGGCCCTTCGCGGAGGGAAGCAGTGATTAAACATGTGCTAGAGCTTTTCATTTGTAAAACAGAGATAAAAATTGGATTTTGAGAGGTGGTTGTCTTTGTCAACGACTGGCAATGGGGTTCTTACTATCTTCCATACAAAAATGAAGCAAGTTTTTGAGAGAGAGATTGGCACTTTTGTGCTCTTTTTTAAAGCTTGGCACTCCTCCCCACCTTTTTTCCTTTCACAAACCATGGCTAACCGATTCCATCGGGTGCCCACCAACATTCACATACCATGGAGGAGTGCCTTTTTTCTTTCTTTTTTCTCTTTTTTTTTTCTTTTTGGAATAAGCAATATGGAAGATAGCAAATCCGACCACTACGTCCCCATGAGCTAAAAACAGTGGCACAAAATGAGAAGTAGTTGAAAGTTTTGAAAGGTAGCACATGAAAATTTACTTTGGAATGGCTTACAAATACCATGCATAGGAATTTATAGTGGACACAATGGCAAACTTGGTTTTTGGGAGTTGGATGCACGAGTAGAGCTCATACTCAGTACAAAATGAAGGCTAGCAAAAGACTGGGAGCGACCAACTAAGAGAGCAATAACGGCCATAATCATGCAAAGCGATAAAGCAACATTAAAAGAAGCATAAGATGGCATCAAAAGTCAAAAACTAAATGATCATAGAGGCTATTGGCGACTTTGTATGAGTCTAACATGTGTGAGCATGCGCCAAATCAACCCAAATAAAGCATCAAGGAGAAAACCAAATAAATGCTTCCATATAATAAAAACAACGCATGATTTTTTCAAAGGCTCATTAAGCAATCTCAGTTATTTGAGACAAGTCATGCTACAGCAAAACCACTAAGCATACTATCAAAAAGACATCAAGCATGACATGAAAAATCCTAGGCCGCAGTCTACACAAGCTCCTTCTTGTACCACTTTTTTGCATAAAGCTTTTTCTCTTTTCCAACACCATTTGAAATTTTTATAAACACCTCTTTTGATGAAAACCAATAAAGTTCAGAGGCAAAAATACACCTTGATAAATAAATATAAGAAGATCTGAACGTAAATCAAGGCAAAAACGAAAACCAAAAGCAGTAGCAGAAAAAGAAAACACTCATTGAAACGATAAGAGTGAAAAACAGAGTGTTCTTGGCAAATGAAAAGCTAGTTCATCTCCTCCAAAAGAAACATGATGTGATCTAACCATTTATTGCAGCAAACAAAACAAAAGAAAACTGAGAACAAAAACAACTGACACTCCAAGAAAAACACATAGTGCATGAAGCAATAAAAATATAGTGTTTTGAAAGGTGACCTGATTTTTGCCGATGAAGAAGGGGTGCCTCGGGGGCATCCCCAAGCTTTGACGCTTGTACTTCTTAGATATTTCTTAGGGTGATGCATGGACATCCCCAAGCTTGAGCTTTTGTCCATTCTTCAACTCATCACATCATTCTCCAATCCCTACACTTGAAAACTTCCTTCATACAAAACTAAACACAATTCTATTAGCAACATTAGTGTAAGCATAACATATAATCAACCTCTTTTTGCTTCAGGTTTCAACCTAAAACCACCACATATATAGCAAATAGTACTGTAGCAACTTCCCAAAAAGTTCCATGATCAAAAGAACTCAAAAGAAAGCGATAAAGCAGCAAACACAAATATTGGCAGAAATCTGTCAAAACAGAATAGCTGACAAAGGTCGAATTTTTGAGGGGTTTTCTGTTGCTCAAATAAAAAAGTGTTCAACTAACAAAAGTTTGGATATAACCTGGGGCATATGCACAAGAAATCGCAGGTCCAAAAGATATACAGAGAATTGTCACGAATTTTTACAGTGCAGCACCGAAAACTGTTTCAGGACAGCAACATCCCCAAATCTTTACCTCACTCAAATTAGAGGCTTCTCTTGGCACAAAAACGAAATAAAAAGGATAAGGAGCGGTTATTACAGTAGTAATAACTTCCAAGACTCAAATAAAAGAAAAAGTACTGAAAGTAAAAACATTGGGTTATCTCCCAAGAGTGCTTTTCTTTAACGCCTTTGAGCTAGGCACAGTGATTTGCAAAGATGCTCATATGGGCGCCATATGAGAGCTTGAGGCAAAGGCCATATAGGAACTTAAAGCAATAGAGAGCATCAAAAAGTAGATATGAAAGACATTTAAATCTAAACCACTTCCTATGAAAAATAGTCTTGTAAAGAGACAAGTCATAAAAGCGCAAAGCAAAAAGCATAGGAAGGCAAAACAAGTACAACTTCAAAAATTGCAACATAAAGAGGGGAAACTCAATATTGTTGAGATCCATCAAACCATGTTTCCTTCTCTCATAATAACCTTCAGTGGCATCATGAATAGAATTAACAATATAACTATCACATAAAGCTTCCCTATCACGAGCCACATGCGTAAAAGAATTAATACTCCCCACATGAACAATCGTAGTGGGAGCAGATTCAACAGAATAATTATTCTCATCACCATAATCATCAAAAATAGGAGGCATATTGTAATCATAACTAATTTTCTCCTCAAAAGTAGGTGAACTGAAAATATTATACTCATCATCATAACCATCATAAATCAGAGGTTTAGTATCATCACAAGCTAGAGAACAACTATTTCGCAAAGCATATTCATCAAACATATCATCATAAGAAGGAACATGGATAGCACTAATGGTACAACAATTATTAACCTTAGAATTGGTACCAAAAAGATTTTCAATATCAAAAGTAGAGTGCTTTTCCCAATCATGATCACTAACATAATTAATAGGCATAGGAACATCATCCCAATCAGAATTATCATAATCAATAGCAGGATCATAACGCTTAGGGGAAGATACCGTGTCCTCTCGCCTTTTACTCCTCTTCTTCTTCTTCTTCTTCTTCTTCTTACTCTTCTTACTCTCTCCTTTAGGAGGGAGAGACTTGAAGGTCATCTTCTCCACATATTCTGGTTTGCTGACAGAAACAACAGAAGAAACTTTGGAGGATTCCTCCTCTCTATTAATAATATCGAAACATCTATTAGTCCTGTCATAGCTTGGCAAAACATTATGTTTTATAAGATCTTGTAAGTAAGTATTTGCAAGGCAGTCTTTAGCACAATAGAGATGACAACCAAGAAGGGTGCTATTAATATCAACATCATTCATGTCTACCAAAGCAATCTTTCTAGATATCTCTTCACAATTCAAAAACAAAGTAAGCTCATCATACTAATTGAAAGTAATCTTATCATCACAATACAAATCTGCGGTACTCGTTCAATTAATTGGACATTGAAAATTAAAGTGCCCCTTTTCACCGCAAAATTCACAAAGAAAAGGATAAAGCTCACAAACCCATTCACCAAGCACATCTAGATCCTTGAGCTACATACTGGTTTCTTCATTTGCGTGGGTGATGCAATAATCTTCCTTATTGTAACTCTGTTCACAAGGTCTATGTATTCCACAAAAATTAACATGCTTATAAGAAATAGTACTTTTAGAAGTTTGAGCATGTTTATTGCAATCATCAACAACAATATCACTTTTTATGCAAGTATCCTTAAAAGGTTCATGATACACGTCCCCATTTCCTTTAGGAACATTCATATGGGAAGCAAAGGCTTTAAAGCAATCAACCATAATTTGAGGATCAAGACCATATTTAGCACTAAGCTCTTGAAAATTAGCAGTTTCAGCGAAAGACTTAATGCAATCAAACTCATAATTCATACCTGATCCTTTACCTTTGTCGCTATCCCAACCTTCAATATTGTTTTGAATTGTCTCAAGCAGACCCCACTTGGTGTCGACATCCTTGCTTGTGAAAGACCAATCAAAGCATGCATCTAGATAGTCCTTGTAATGTCCTGAAAGCCTTGCATAAAAATTATTAATAACAATATTACGGGGAAGATCATGAATAGGACATTTATGCATTAGTAACTTCAATCTTCCCCATGCTTGGGCAATGCTTTCTCCCTCATGAGGCCAAAAGTTATATATCCGATTACGATCTTTATGAATTTCACATGGAGGATAAAACTTGGAATAAAAGAGAGACACAATTTCCTCTCATGCAATAGATGGACCATCTTCAAGCAGCCGATACCATTCCTTAGCTCTGCCTTTCAGTGACAAAGAGAATAGCTTCTTCTTAACTTGGTTCATTGAAATACCTGCACACTGGAACAACTCGCATAATTCATGTATAAAAAGCAAATGATCACCAGGATGGACAGTTCCATCTCCTAAATAGCAGTTATTCTTAACATGATCAACAATTTTCATAGGTATTTTAAAAGGATGAGGAGCACAAGCATCATTAGAAACATCACATATGGGAGATAAAATATCATCAGAGCAAACCTTCTCCACTAAAGCTGGGGGGCTAAAAATATCATACTTAACAAAACCAGCTTCCCCAAGCTTAGACTTTTCTATAGCATTAGCAGTAACGGTATTCAAAGCATTCGTACTAATAACATTGCTATGCGAAATAAGCTCCAAAGGTTTTTCAATTTTCTCTTCAAATCTAAAATCAGGAAAAAGACTAAAGAACTCTTTGTTTTCCATTAAGCCTAACTAGTGAAAATAAAAACAAGAAACAAAAAGATATAATTGCAGAATCTAAAGGAAATAACTCCGAGCACTCACACAGGAGGATGCGAGTACCTTTTACCTTACCTCCCCGGCAACGGCGCCAGAAAAGAGCTTGATGTCTACGCACTTCTATTCTTGTAGACACTTGTTGGGCCTCCAAGTGCAGAGGTTTGTAGAGCAGCAGCAAGTTTCCCTTAAGTGGATCACCCAAGGTTTATCGAACTCAGGGAGGAAGATGTCAAAGCTATCCCTCTCAAGCAACCCTGCAATTACGATACAGAAAGTCTCTTGTGTCCCCAACACACCCAATACACTTGTTAGATGTATAGGTGCACTAGTTCGGCGAAGAGATAGTAAAATACAAGCGGTAGTGATGATTATAAGTAGTAACTGTGATATGAAATAAGTATCGCTGCGAGCAAACATATAACAAAACAGCAAGTAAACGGTGTGCAAATCTTGGAAACAAGGCCTAGGGATCATACTTTCACTAGTGGACACACTCCCAACAATATAACATGATTGAACAAATAAACAACTTCTCTCCACTATGGTACTCTGAATTACTCTCCTATTGAACAACACTAATCATTGTGTAGTGGCTACAGAAGCACCCCTTAAAGTTCATCAAGTACTTGACAAACACCACTCATAGAGATATCCAAATCAAAGCACAACTCAAGATAGATATCATTGCAACTTAAACCAAGTACTAACATGGTGCACACACTGTCAACATTACACCATGAAAGGAGGAATATATCACTTCAATACTATCATAGCAATAATTATTCTCATAATCCACAAGAGATCACAATCATAGCCTAAACCAAGTATCACCATGATGCACGCACTGTCACCGTTACACCATGGCAGGAGGAATAGATTACTTTAATAACATCACTAAAGTACACATAATATCTGAATAATAACATCTACTTGTTCAACATGATACAAAGCTCACGATCACATAAAGATCACATCATGGGAGAGAGAGGTGAACCACATAGCTACCGGTAGAGCCCTCAGCCCCGGGGATGAACTACTCCCTCCTCATCATAGGAGACAGCAAGGTTGATGGAGATGGCGGTGAGGTCGATGGAGACGGCGGAGATGGCGATGGAGACCGATGGAGGTGGCTCCGGGGGCACTTCCCCGTCCCGGTAGGGTGCCGGAACAGAGACTTCTGTCCCCCGAAATTCGTCGACGGCGGCGGCGGAGCTGCGGAACTGTTTCTGGAAAATTGCTGAATCCCTTAGGGTTTTCCGTCCCGAGGCTTTATATAGGCGAAGGGGCGATGTCAGAGGTGGCCCCAGGCCTCCTCACACTAGGGTGGCGTGGCGAGGGCCTGGGCAACGCCAGCCCTGTGTGAGGATGGCCTGTGGCCCCTCTCCTTCCTCTCTTTGGATGTCTGGATGCTCCCGGGAAAAATAACACTTCTGGCTTTGGTTTCGTCCAATTCCGAGAATATTTCCTGTGTATCACTTCTGAAACACAAAAATAGCAGAAAACAGGGAACTGGCACTGTGGCATCTTGTTAATAGGTTAGTTCCGGAAAATGCATAAAAGTGCCACGAAGTGTAACGAAACATCGGGTAAATGGTGTAAAAACAAGCATGGAGCATCAAAAATTATAGATACGTTGGAGACGTATCAACCGCCGCCCAATGCTCCGTTGTAGGTGCTTCCATGTAGCGACTCACAATGCCAACGAAATAGGCCAAGTCCGGTCTTGTGTTCACGAGATACCTCAAACTTCCGACCACACTCCTATACTCCGTTGCATCAACCGCGGGTGCTTTGCTTCTCTTGCTAAGTTTAAGTCGAGGTTCCATAGGAACTTGAGTTGGATTGCAATCTTCCATAGCACAACTCTGGAGTATCTTCTTTGCGTACGCCTCTTGACATAATGTGATCTCACCCGGCTTTTGATGTACCTCTATTCCAAGGTAGTAGCTCAATAAGCCTAGATCACTCATCTTGAATAACTCCTTGATCTGTAGCTTGAACTTTGCAATTTCTTTCTCATCCGCTCTAGTTATCAATAAATAATCCACATAGATGCTAACTAGTAGATAATCCCTTCCGTGTCCTCGCTTATACATAGCATGCTCCAGTGGGCTCTTCTTGAATCCGAGAGACTTCAACGTATGATCAAGCTTGATGTTCCACGCCCGAGACGCCTGTCGGAGCCCGTACACTGCCTTGTGTAGCTTCAAAACCTTGTGTTCTTCTCCCTTCTTGATGTATCCCGGTGGTTGTTTAACACAGACCTCTTCTTCTAACTCTCCATTCAAAAACGCGGATTTCACATCCATATGATGTAATTTCCAACTTTCTTGAGCCGCGAGAGCCATAAGTAATCTCACCGATTCCATCCTTGCAACCAGAGCAAACACTTCTTCAAAATCCACACCTTGCTCTTGCACGTATCCTTTGGCTACTAGCCTCGCCTTGTGTTTCACCAATTTTCCTTCGGCATCTTTCTTGATCTTGTACACCCACTTGAGTCCTATGGCTTTATGATTCTTGGGTAGATCGACGAGCTTCCATGTATTATTGTCGTGGATCGATCCCAACTCATCATCCATAGCTCAACGCCAACACTCCTCCGTGTTAGCCTCCTCGAACTTCGTCGGTTCCTCGGTGAGTAGACACCCACCCCGACCTCGTTGTCGCGCACGTGTCATCCGAATAGGATTAATCGTGCGAAGCGTCTCCGGCGGATATAAATCCATTACGTTTCGTAATTTTTCCGAAGTAGCCGGCCGTGCCGATGATGACGATGCGGCGCCTGCCGCACGAGCCGGTGAAGTCGCTGCAGCCTCGGAAGAACCTCCTGGCGAAGCGTCCGTGACGCTGTGATCGCCCGTCCCTCCTCCTGGACTGGTGTGTACTGGCGAGATACCTCGAGGCGGAGACGCTGCCTCCCGATCCTGTCCTCCTCGCGTGGTCGGGCTGCCAGGCTGAACGCTCGGTCCTGGGCTCCCTGCTCCTGGCCCGTCTGCTGCTGAGACGCTTGGCCCGCTCGAGGGGCTCCGAGGCTGAGTGCTGTGTCGGTCTCGTGACCGCGCACCTGGCCGAGCGCGGCTCCCGCGCGCTGTGCCTTCCGACGCGGACGAGTCCTCCACGCGTGGACTGCCTTGTGGTGAGCCTACTTCAGCGCTGGATGCAGCGTTAGTTCCTGGAGTCCCTTGTGCAGTACTACAATTTCCTAAACTCGTTGCACTTGCACCAGCATTAGTACTCGTGTCCTCATCTGCACGCGTACCTTGATCATCTGCATGTTCAATATCATTGTTATAAACAACAGTAAAAATCTCATCTGAGATTGATTCAACCAGTTCCGTGGAGCTCCAATTCCATGATTTCTCCTCCTCGAAAAGTACGTTACGTGTCACAACTAATTTTTTGTTCACCGGATTGTACGGGCGATATGCCTTCATACCGGTTTCATAGCCGATCATGACCATTGGAGTACTTCGATCCGCCAACTTATTAAGATGCCCGGCCACCGTCTTCACATGCGCCACACATCCGAAAGTGCGAAGATGATCAACCGAGGGCTTGCGCCCGTACCATGCTTCGTACGGCGTCATACCGACTACACTCTTAGTCGGCGCCCTGTTCAGCAAATAGACGGCCGTACTGACCACCTCGCCCCAAAACCTGCCCGGCATGCCTTTGCTTTTCATCATGCTGCGTGCCATGGCCACCACGGTTTGGTTCCTCCTTTCCACAACACCGTTTTGCTGCGGTGAATATGGCGCGGTGAGGTACCGCTGGATCCCATGAGCTTCACAAAATGTCTTGAATTCATTGGAGTTGAACTCACCACCCCGATCGGTACGAAGGGCCTTTAACTTGGCCTCGGCCTCAACCTCGGCTGCCATCTTCACGATCCGGAACGCTTGCAAAGCTTGATCCTTCCTCTTCAGCAACACAACCCACATGTATCTACTGAAGTCGTCAACGATGAGCAAGAAATACTTGTTCCTGGCGGTCGTCGCTGGCGTGATTGGTCCGCACAAGTCGCCATGGACCATCTCAAGAACCTTGCTTGCTCGATATTGTCCTTCCCTTGGAAATGGGGCTCGCCTTTGTTTCCCAACAAGACAACCGTCGCACAATTGCTCAACATGATCGACGCACGGTAGGCCGCGAACCATCTGTTTCTGTCCAAGTTGCCGTAGAGCTTGGAAATTGAGATGCCCGTAGCGCGCGTGCCACTTCCACGCCGAGTCTTCCATGCTTGACATCAAGCATATTAGATCCACCCAATCCAAGTTGAGGATGTAGAGTCTGTTCTTCGCTCTCTCCACCTTCATGATGAGTTTTCTCTCACGGTCGTATCCCCATAGGAACTTGTCCTTGAGCACAATCTCGCATCCACGCTCCGCAAGCTGACCAAGACTGATAATGTTGCTCTTCAACCTGGGAATATAGTACACATCAGTGAGTACCTTGTGACCGCCGTCCTTCAACTCAAACAAGACAGTGCCTCGTCCTTCTATCCCAACGGTCCTTCCATCGCCGAAACGAACCGTCCCTCCAACTGAGAGGTTTAACTCAGAGAACTGAGCCTTGTCGCCGGTCATGTGGTTGCTAGCGCCTGTGTCGAGGTACCATACGTGCGTAGCCGTATTTCTCGTCCTATCATGAAGAAGAACCTTCTCTTCCTCGAGCTTGACGATCTCCATGGCCGGCTTCTGTGGAGGTGACTCTCCATTATCCGATTGCTCGCATACTTCGAGCATCATCATCCTAGGTCCATCATCTCCTTCCATCGCCATGAGAGCCTTCTCCGCCGGAGCGTTGCGACACTCCGATTTGAAGTGACTGAGCTGATTGCACTTATGACAGCGAAGATTCTTTTTGTCGAATTTTTTCTTTGGCTTCTTCCCCTTACTCGACTTCTTCGTCGAGTTGGAGTCTTCCTTTTTTCCACCGCTGCCAGATGCACCATCGCTCTTCTCTCTAGCGTCCATTGCCTGCCATTGGGCGCGCGTGAGCATGATATGCTCCTCCACTTTCGCGTCGCCATAGGTGATCTTCATCCGCTCATCATGCGCCTTGAACCGTCCGACCAAATCATCCAACGTGACAGTCTTGAGATCAACGCACTGCTCGATCGCTGACACAACAGAGATGTACCGCGCCGGTGCGGCACGAAGGAAACGCCTAACCACTGAGATCTCCTCGAGCTTCTCGTCCAGTCCGCGAATCTCATTGACTATTGTGGCAACCCTCGAGGCGAAGGCGTCCAGTGTCTCATCTTCTCCCACCTCCAGGTTCTCGAACTTCTTCTGAAAAGTTTGCAGGGTCGCCTCGCGCACACGCGCGTGCCCAAGATTGAGGATCTTGAGCGTGTCCCACGCCTCCTTCGCAGATTTCTTCGAGATCAGGTGCTGCATCACGTCCATCGGCATCACGGAGCAGATGTGCCTGTCGGTCCTTGCGGTACTTCGACGCGCCCTTCTTGTACTCGTCGCCGCCGGGATCGACAGCCTCCCAGAGCTCGTTGGACTCGAGCGCCCACTCCATCGTGGCCGCCCACACCGTGAAGTTGTCGCGGTTGTACCGCGGGTACGTCGTTGACACCGGCGCGGCCGCGGCCGCCCCGAAATACTCGCCCGTCTCCTTCGCCATGACCTTCCGTTACTAGAAGATCCTCCACGAGGCTCTGATACCAATTGTTGGACCAGCCCCACGCACCGAGTACAGTCCGGCGACGTTTGACGACGAAGCTCCAGCGAGACGTACGTACGCGTACACTTCCGTCGAACTGCAACGTACAACACGCTAGCAGATTTCAGATACACGAGAATCGATTCAGCTAGCCTAGTATGTACGCACGCGAAACACAGATCGATTGGATAGCCAGAGGCTCGTATCGAGCCTTGCTCTTTATTTGCTTCAACTCACGGTGGTTTACAACGTAGCCTTACACGCATATAAATACATGGCCAAGCTAACTAGTCTCCTACTTGGTCAGGAACTCCACGTCCAACACGGCGTGACTCCACGCCCAACACGACGCTATCCGGTTTAGAACCGGTTTACTCAACGCACACACGCGCACGACATCGTACCGATGTCCACCGTGATTATTATCGCTAACAATAAACAAGAGCTCTGATACCAATTGTTGGGGGGGGGGGGTGATACCAATTGTTGGAAATAATCACGTCCGACGCCGTAGCTCCGTGTAGTCTACGCGTAGTCTACGTAGGTTCCTAGTTGTCCTAGTATAAACCGGATTTGTCTCCGGGTAGCGTCATGTTGGATACGGTTTACCGTATCGTGTTGGACGCGGAGTCTGTCACCAAGTCGGTTCGTTGCCGGGTATAAATACCCATGTATCTCTACCTTGTAACACACCGTGAGCTGAGTTAATCAAAGCAAAGGCACGTGCTATACATCGTTTTCGCGTGTGTGTTGTTCCGCCGTTTTGTGCGTGACTATTAGCTAGCTGATTACGGAGATCAATCAAGCAGGAGCGCTTGGTGCTAGCTGGTTACGTGCGATCGCGGAGCTTGGTGCTAGCTGGTTACGTCGGAAGTGTACGTATACACGATATTACGTCTCGCCGGATTTTGTCAAGGATCGTCGCCGGACTGTACTCGGCGTACGATATTGGGGCTGGTCCAACATACCTTTGGCTTACACAGAGATCGAGCAGGCGAGTAGATGTTCATCATTAGTACTATATACTGCAGAAGATATGGTGAAAAAAGGATACCCAATTTTAAAAGTTGTCAATGATGAAAGGGACATTGAGATAAATAAAGCTCAAGCATACCACATGTTATGCTGGGCAACGTTGTCCAAAGATGCCCTCAACAGGCCAAATATATTGTCTTCCGATGAAATATCCAACAACAATGTCAATCTGAATTGGTGCAAGGGCTTTTAAACATTCTAAGGAAAAACATAGCACATACAAGCTGCAGATAGGCATTTGATCAAACACACAGGCTACATTCGACGGGAATAAAGTCATGCAACCATAAGGAGTAAGAAAATAGAAGTTTCATGTGCTCATCCAATGTTAATAAAAAATTAAGAGTAAGACACGAGGGGTTGTTTACCGATGCAAGCAGCTAGTGTTGTCCAGCGTGCATAGGGCAGACAGGTGATGACAGCCGCCTCCTCATAGTCCTACGTTCAGCAAGCAACACCCAGAATCCAAATGACAACCACTTCCTCCTAGCATCAGCTAGCAGCAGACAAATCGAATCAAATCGGGGGAGGCAAAACGTCGAGCAAGCTTGGAGCCAAACCTGGCAGATTGATACATATGAGTGGGTGATGAAAGAGAAACGGGGAAGGATAATTGGAAGCGGACAGCTAAAGAGTGGAGACCGGTGGCAGAGAGATCGACGCACGAAATAAGAGATCATCTCACGTTCTGTATGTACCAGCACGCGATCAAAATGTAAATATTGTGAAGTGGGGAAAAGAAGAGGAGAAGACCGAAGATGCCAATTCGTGCATGAGGACGATGCAAAGTGTGTCAAGAACTGAAGATTGATCTCGTAATTTAAATGGGGAAATCTACGCGAGTCTCCTGCTATGCCTCCATCAATGCCTTGTACAGTTAGTTTTCATAGAGATCGTGGGCAGATGGAGAGATTGCACGGTAGTGGGTGGGGATCGATGAGGAAGAGAAAGCAATGGCGGCAGTAGAGAAGATGGAATAATGGGCTGCATGGTGGCGAATAAGTGTGCTTCCCATGGGCTTAATTAGTAGGCTACATAGGGACTCTATTGGGCATTACAAAACTAAATGGGTGATATGTCTCAAACGTATCTATAATTTTTGATGCTTCATGCTTGTTTTTACACCATTTGCCTATTGTTTCGTTACACTTAGTGGTACTTTTATACATTTTCCGGAACTAACCTATTAACGAAGTGCCACAGTGCCAGTTTCCTGTTTTCTGCTGTTTTTGTGTTTCAGAAGTGATACACAGGAAATATTCTCGGAATTGGACGAAACAAGTTCCTGAAGTCATATTTCACCGGGGAGCTCCCAAACATGCGAAGACCTGACGGAGGGGGGCCACGTGGCCCCCACACACAGGGGCGGCGCGGCCTGGCCCCTGGCCGCGCCAGCCCCGTGTGAGGCCGCGTGGCTCCACCTCTGACAGCCCCCCTTCGCCTACATATACCCCCTGACGAGAAAAACCTAAGGGCCCGATCAGTTTTCCAGAATACATCGCGATCCGCCGCCACCGTCGACCCGAAGATCGGGAGGGTCCAGAAGCTCTTCCCGGCACCCTGCCGGAGAGGGGAATCGCCACCGGAGGTCCTCTTCATCGCCATGCTTGCCTCCGGAGCGATGAGTGAGTAGTCTACCTTGGACTATGGGTCCATAGCAGTAGCTAGATGGTTGTCTTCTCCACCATGTGCTTCATGTTTAGATCTCATGAGCTGCCCTACATGATTGAGATCACCGTTATGTAATACTGTGATGTTGGTTTGTTGGGATCCGATGAATATTGGTGTTTATGATTAAGTTGCTGTACTGAATTATATCTTTTGTTATCTCTATGTTGTTTATGATCTTGCATGCTCTCCATTGTTAGTAGCTATCTTGGCCGAGTAGTTGCTAGTGACTCCAAGAGGGGGTATTTATGCTCGATAGTGGGTTCATGTCTCTATTTCACCTGGGGGAGTGACAGAAACCTCTAAGGTGGTAGATGTGCTGTTGCTACTAGGGAGAAAACAACATTCATATGCTCAAGGGCATATGCTTTGTTTACATTACACACTTTGCTTAATGCAATTATCTGTTGTTCGCAACTTAATACTTCTAGGGTGTTCGGATGATATCCCCGGGGGTGGATTATTAGTCATAGATGCAGTTGGATGGCGGTCTATGTATTTTGTTGTAATGCCCAGAGTGAATCTCATAGTGATCTTCTTGACATATCACGTTATCTTTATTCTATCAATTGCTCAACTGTAATTTGTTTACCCAGCATGTTATTTATCTATGGAGAGATACCACTAGTGAACTGTGGACCCCGGTCCTATTTTAATCATATTGCAATCACCTGTTTACTTTTCCCGCACTGTTTACTTTACTAGCATTTTACTACTATTTTCCACTCGATACACTCATAACCTTTGTTTCAAGCAAACCGGTGAGATTGACAACCTCATCGCAAGTTGGGGACAAAGTATTTGTCTGTGTGTGTGCAGGTTCCACAAACACCTTCAGTCGTCATCGTCTCTCTTCTCCTGTTCGATATACCTTGGTTTCTTAACTGAGGGAAAACTAGCCGCTACACTCATCATACCTTCCTCTTGGGGTTCCCAACGGGCTGGTCATCACCACGCATAAGGACATACTGCTCCCACGTCAACTAAACGCCACAGTCTTTTCTGGCGCCATCACACGAGTATCAGCTTCTTTTCTGGCGCCGTTGCCGGGGAAGAGAGAAGACTTCTGCGAGGGGAGTTCTTCGCACACACATTCTTTACTTTGTTATTTGTTTTGCTTTACTTTATTTTATTTTACCTGCATTGCTTTTTATATCAAAAACCCAAAAAAATTAGAATCCTTGGTAGTTGTTTTTACTTACCTGCTTTTAGTTTTGTTACAATGAGTAATCCTGAAGTAGAAGTTCGTAGTTTCAAGCAACAAGGGGGAGAAAGTTTAAAAGATGCTTGGTACCGTATTAACAATGCTCATCATAGGTGTACCAAAAAGCACTCCACCACGATCCTCCTTAGAAATTTTTATGTTGGTATATCTAGCTGGAATAGGTATGTTCTTGATACTCTTACAGGAGGTAATTTCTGGGTACTCCCGCGGGAGAAGCATGCACTATAATTGAAAGTTTAGTGGGAGTACCACCTATTCATGTTGCTAAGACCGAGACCACCTTGGAAGAGGTGGTAGAAAAGCTCAGCTCCTTAGAAAAAAGTTTGCCAAGTATCCTAGAAAATGCTAGCCGCGTTAGTGAATTAATAGAAAATTTTGGTAAGAGAATTACCATTTTAGAGGCTAGCACTACTCATGACAATCAAAACTTGAGGATTGGTAAACTAGAGGAGTCTATGGAAACTCTTAGTTTAATTTTCTCTTCTCTTAAATTTAAGAAGGAGAAAGTGTTTGTTGGAAAAGAGCAAAAATTTATGTATGTTCCCAAGGTTTCTGCGCTTAAATCTCAACATGTTCTTAAAATTGGTAAGACTCTTAGTTCCACTAAGGGTGACCTGCAGGTTGAATCATCTTCGGGAACCTTCAAAGAGCCTACTGAGGTAACTAGCACTTCATCTATTGATATTACTTGATTCGCAATTTTCTGCGCCTAGCTCAAAGGCGTTAAAGAAAAGCACTCTTGGGAGATAACCCATTGTTTACTTTTCAGTACTTTTTCTTTTATTTGAGTCTTGGAAGTCATTACTACTGTAATGACCGCTCCTTATCTTGTTTATTTCGTTTTTGTGCCAAGAGAAGCCTCTAATTTGAGTGAGGTAAAGATTTGGGGTTATTGCTGTCCTGAAACTGTTTTCGGTGCTGCACCGTAAAAATTCGTGAAAATTCTCTGTTTATCTTTTTGACCTGCGATTTCTTGTGCATATGCCCCAGGTTATATCCAAACTTTTCTTAGTTGAACACTTTTTGATTTGAGCAACGGAAAATCCCTCAAAAATTCGTCCATTATCAGCTGTCCAGTTTTGACAGATTTCTGCCAATATTTGTTTTTGCCACTTTATCGCTTTCTTTTGAGTTCTTTTTGATCATGGAACTCTTGTGGAAGTTGCTACAGTAGTATATACTTCATATGTGGTGGTTTTGGGTTGAAACCTGAAGCTAAAAGAGGTTGAATATATTTTATGCTTACACTAATGTTGCTAATAGAATTGTGTTTAGTTTTGTATGAAGGAAGTTTTCAAGTGTAGGGATTGGAGAATGATGAGATGAGTTGAAGAATGGACAAAAGCTCAAGCTTGGGGATGCCCATGCATCACCCCAAGAAATATCCAAGAAGTACAAGCGTCAAAGCTTGGGGATGCCCCCGAGGCACCCCTTCTTCATCGGCAAAAATTAGGTCACCTTTCAAAACACTATATTTTTATTGCTTCATGCACTATGTGTTTTTCTTGGAGTGTCAGTTGTTTTAGTTGTCTTAGTTTGTTTAGTTTGCTTGTTTGCTGCAATAAATGGTTGGACCCCAACAAATTTCCTTTGGAGGAGATGTAGTCGTTTTCATTTGCAAAGAATGCTCTAGTTTTCACTCTTATTAATCGAGCATTCTACTTTTTCTGCTACTGCTTTTGGTTTTCGTTTTCGCCTTGATATGCGTTCAGATCTTGTCATATCTTTTTATCAAGGTGTATTTTTGCCTCTGATCTTTATTGGTTTTCATCAAAAGAGGTGTTTATAAAAATTTCAAATGGTGTTGGAAAAGAGAAAAAGCTTTGTGCAAAATAGTGGTACAAGAAGGAGCTTGTGTAGACTGCGGCTTAGGCTTTTTCATGTCATGCTTGATGTCTTTTGATAGTATGCTTAGTGGTTTTGCTGTAGCATGACTTGTCTCAAATAACTGAGATTGCTTAATGAGCCTTTGAAAAAATCATGCGTTGTTTTTTATTGTATGGAAGCATTATTTTGGTTTTCTCCTTGATGCTTTATTTGGGTTGACTTGGCGCATGCTCACACATGTTAGACTCTTCCAAAGTCGCCATTAGCCTTCATGATCATTTAGTTTTTGACTTTTGATGCCATCATATGCTTCTTTTAATGTCGCTTTGTCGCTTTGCATGATTATGGCCATTATTGCTCTCTTAGTTGGTGGCTCCCAGTCTTTTGCTAGCCCTCGCCTTGTACTGAGTATGAGCTCTACTCGTGCATCCAACTCCTAAAAGCCAAAGTTTTCCATTGTGTCCACTATAAATTCCTATGCATGGTATTTGTAAGCCATTCCAAAGTAAAATTTTCGTGTGCTACCTTTCAAAAACCTTCAAAATACTTCTCGTTTTGTGACACTGTTTTCAGCTCATGGGGACGTAGTGGTCGGATTTGCTATCTTCCATATTGTTTATTCCAAAAAGAAAAAAAAGAGAAAAAAAGAAAAAAGGCACTCCTCCAATGAATGTGAATGTTGGTGGGCACCCGATGGAATCGGTTAGCCATGGTATGTGAAAGGAAAAGGTGGGGAGGAGTGCCAAGTTTTATAAAAAAGAGCACGAAGTGCCAATCTCTCTCTCAAAAACTTGCTTTATTTTTGTATGGAAGATAGTAAGAACCCCATTGCCAGTCGTTGACAAAGACAACCACCTCTCAAAATCAAGTTTTATCTCTGTTTTACAAACGAAAAGCTCTAGCACATGTTTAAATCACTGCTTCCCTCTGCGAAGGGCCTTTCTTCTACTTTTATGTTGAGTCACCACCTTCTTTCTTTATGCACCATTAAGAGAGCATAGTTGTCATTCTTAGTGTGATATGCATTGTCCCAAGGTTCATTGATTGACTCATATTGTTGGTTTCACTTGTTCTTAAATTATTTGTATCTAGTCGCCCTCTTAAACTTTGAGGTGTCCTATGCATTTATGTTTTGCTCTCTTTGAAGGACAAGCTGAAAACCATTTGTATGTCTTTCCTTATGATTTGAACACACGTTTGACTTTCATTGTTTCATTATCATGATCTTTTGTTTGTGTTCATTTGCATGTTTACAACATGGTTGCTAAGTTCTTATTGTCATGATTATATCTTTCATGCCCATGTTTTAAGTTCTATTGATCCCAGCTCATCAATGCTTACATATATGATCAAGATTGTGTAGGTGCATGTCACCTCAAAAATTATTCTTTGTTATCACTTACCTACTCGAGGACGAGCAGGAGTTAAGCTTGGGGATGCTTGATACGTCTCAAACGTATCTATAATTTTTGATGCTCCATGCTTGTTTTTACACCATTTGCCAATTGTTTCGTTACACTTAGTGGTACTTTTATACATTTTCCGGAACTAACCTATTAACGAAGTGCCACAGTGCCAGTTTCCTGTTTTCTGTTGTTTTTGTGTTTCAGAAGTGATACACAGGAAATATTCTCGGAATTGGACGAAACAAGTTCCTGAAGTCATATTTCACCGGGGAGCTCCCAAACATCCGAAGACCTGATGGAGGGGGGCCACGTGGCCCCCACACACAGGGGCGGCGCGGCCTGGCCCCTGGCCGCGCCAGCCCCGTGTGAGGCCGTGTGGCTCCACCTCTGACAGCCCCCCTTCGCCTACATATACCCCCTGACGAGAAAAACCTAAGGGCCCGATCAGTTTTCCAGAATACATCGCGATCCGCCGCCGCCGTCGACCCGAAGATCGGGAGGGTCCAGAAGCTCTTCCCGGCACCCTGCCGGAGAGGGGAATCGCCACCGGAGGTCCTCTTCATCGCCATGCTTGCCTCCGGAGCGATGAGTGAGTAGTCTACCTTGGACTATGGGTCCATAGCAGTAGCTAGATGGTTGTCTTCTCCACCATGTGCTTCATGTTTAGATCTCATGAGCTGCCCTACATGATTGAGATCACCGTTATGTAATACTATGATGTTGGTTTGTTGGGATCCGATGAATATTGGTGTTTATGATTAAGTTGCTGTACTGAATTATATCTTTTGTTATCTCTATGTTGTTTATGATCTTGCATGCTCTCCGTTGTTAGTAGCTATCTTGGCCGAGTAGTTGCTAGTGACTCCAAGAGGGGGTATTTATGCTCGATAGTGGGTTCATGTCTCTATTTCACCTGGGGGAGTGACAGAAACCTCTAAGGTGGTAGATGTGCTGTTGCTACTAGGGAGAAAACAACATTCATATGCTCAAGGGCATATGCTTTGTTTACATTACACACTTTGCTTAATGCAATTATCTGTTGTTCGCAACTTAATACTTCTAGGGTATTCGGATGATATCCCCGGGGGTGGATTATTAGTCATAGATGCAGTTGGATGGCGGTCTATGTATTTTGTTGTAATGCCCAGAGTGAATCTCATAGTGATCTTCTTGACATATCACGTTATCTTTATTCTATCAATTGCCCAACTGTAATTTGTTTACCCAGCATGTTATTTATCTATGGAGAGACACCACTAGTGAACTGTGGACCCCGGTCCTATTTTAATCATATTACAATCACCTGTTTACTTTTCCCGCACTGTTTACTTTACTAGCATTTTACTACTGTTTTCCACTCGATACACTCATAACCTTTGTTTCAAGCAAACCGGTGAGATTGACAACCTCATCGCAAGTTGGGGACAAAGTATTTGTCTGCGTGTGTGCAGGTTCCACAAACACCTTCAGTCGTCATCGTCTCTCTTCTCCTGTTCGATATACCTTGGTTTCTTAACTGAGGGAAAACTAGCCGCTACACTCATCATACCTTCCTCTTGGGGTTCCCAACGGGCTGGTCATCACCACGCACAAGGACATACTGCTTCCACGTCAACTAAACACCACAGTCTTTTCTGGCGCCATCACACGAGTAGCAATGGGCCAAACCGAAAAGCCACCAGAAAAAGGAAACTGAACAGGTATTGACAAAAACTTCCCTAAAAAAACATATTGACGGAAACATTATTGTAAACTTTGTGCTGACGTGGCCTACAACTAAACGGTAACTGATGGAGATGATGTGGCATGCTTGCATGTTAAGATAAATAGGTAGTGGGGGGCTCCTATTTAGATATAGAAGATAACCTCTCCTTATCCTTTTTATTTCATTGTTGTGCCAAGAAGAACCTCTAATTTGAGTGAGGTAAGATTTGGGAAAGTTGCTGTGCTGAAACAGATTTCGGTGCTGCACCATAAAAATTCGTGAAAATTCTCAGAATATCTTTTTGACCTGCGATTTCTTGTGCATCTGCCCCAGGTTATATCCAAACTTTCTTTAGTTTTGCACTTTTTGATTTGAGCAACATAAGGTCCTCGAAAAAATCGACCTTTGTCAGATGTTCTGTTTTGACAGATTTCTGCCACTATTTGTGTTTGCCTCTCGATCGCTTTCTTTTTGAGTTCTTTTGATCATGGAACTTTTGGGGAAGTTGCTACAGTAGTATATGCTTTATATGTGGTGTTTTTGAGTTGAAACCTGAACCAAAAAGGGCTGATTTATTATTATGTTTATGCTAACGTTGCTAATAGAATTGTGTTGAGTTTGTATGAAGGAAGTTTTCAAATGTAGGGATTGGAGAATGATGAGATGAGATGAAGAATGGACAAAAGATCAAGCTTGGGGATGTCCATGCACCCCAAAAAATATCCAAGAGGTACAAGCATCAAAGCTTGGGGATGCCCCCGAGGCACCCCTTCTTCATCGGCAAAAATCAGGTCACCTTTCAAAATACTATATTTTTATTGCTTCATGCACTATGCATTTTTCTTGGAGCGTTTTTACTTTAGTTTTTAGTTTTCTTTTGTTTTGTTTGCTGCAATAAATGGTTGGACCCCAACAAATTTCTTTTGTAGGAGATATACTCATTTTCATTTGCTAAGAACACTTTGTTTTTCACTCTTATCGTTCAACGAGTGTTCTCTTTTTCTGCTACTGCGTTTAGCTTTCGTTTTTCACCTTAATTTTTTTCAGATCTTGTTTTATCTTTGCATCAAGGTGTATTTGGACCTCTGGTCTATGTTGGTATTCATCAAAAGAGTTGTTTTAAAAAGGTTTGAATGGTGTTGGAAAGGAGAAAAAGTTTCATGCAAAAAAGTGGTACAAAAAGGAGCTTGTTTAGACTGCGGCTTAGACTTTTTCATGTCATGCTTGATGTCATTTTGATAGTATGCTTAGTGATTTTTGCTGTAGCATGACTTGTCTCAAATGACTGAGATTGCTTAATGAGCATTTGAAAAAAAATCATGCGTTATTTTATTAGCTCGGGACGAAGCCATTCACCCACGCACCTCCAGGGCTTAGTTCCCTAGATGCCTTCTCCAGCGCCTTAGGGGTGCTTGGTGCAAGATCCACAGCCGCCGGCTTCCCCCTGACCCAAGTGCGCCTATGCTGCTCTAGGCACTGAGTGCATGGTAATGATGCTAGTGATGCCCTACATATTTCATAGTTCAACATTGTAAAGTACTTTTCATCATCCTGCTAACTATGGTTTTGTCTATTTGTTTGTTGAAGCGTTCGGGGCTGGTTCTAGTCTTTTGGTTTGGGGGATTCCGGATTCTTGCCGGTTTGTTCCCGTTGGGGAATCCTACAAGTTCAGGTAACAAAATCGGTCAAGTTTAATTGAATTCACTCAAATTTGATCAACTTTGACCACAATGTTTTTGGTTTGAAAGTTGTGGGACTAGTTTTGTCCACTTTGCAAGTTCCAAGACTAAAAAGCTCTCGCGACCTTAATCCAAATATAAACCCAGGGGTACCAATGCCATAGGTCCTGGTAGACGTACCGATGTCACACTGATAGCAGTGAGTGAAGACCCACCGGTAGAGTTTGAAGCAAATGGCTATAATTACAACTATGTATACTACCTAGTCAACATCATCTATCTAAAGTGGTGCACATTTGTGAAGCCGGTTGTCGGCCCCAAACGTAAGAAACAAGTAGAATTTCATAATGCATAAGTGGTGGCTAGGAAAGATGTGGGAAAGAGCATTTGAGATATTGTAAGCCTAGTTTGTTTTTGTGAGTAGACTTTGAGATCAAAAGGTTCTTTAGTATATCATGAATGTATGTGTAATCATGGGTAACATGATTACTTAGAACACGTGGCCAAAACATTGAACTAGTCTGTGTATGAATTGATGGGAAAATCGGTGGGTGTGCAAAGGAGAGGAGATAATATTGCTAAGTTTTTAGAGTCATTCTATTACGTGATATTGATATGCACGACAATCTTCAAATTGATTTCATGGATGAGTGGTGGAAGTGGAATGGCAACCAAAGCCAAAGGCACAAGTGAAGCTGTTGCATGTTTGTGTGTGATTTTATAAACTATTTGTGTGTGATTTGATGAACAAATTGTTTGTGTTGTAATAATAATGAAGTACATATGTGTTAGAAACTTGTTTGTATCGTTGCGTGCTCGCTGTATCTTAGGGCGCGTGGTAGAACATATGTCGCCGCTGCACTCTTTTTTTCCCGCGTCTAAAATGACAGCAAGTGCACCAGCGCTGTAAACAGCTAAAACCGGCATTGTAAACCAATTAACACGCACTGTAAAAAATACGCATCTGTTAGAGATGCTCTTTGTCTTGGTTACACGTCTTAGCGCGACAACACACATCTCCATGACCCATAGCAAAGCCAAATCGAGGGTGAGGCGTTGATCCAACCACCACAGACCATGACACTGAGTTTGCCGTATTAGATTTCGAGTGTCACCGTATAAACACCACGAATCTGGGTGTTAAGACGTGTAATGAAAACAATAGTGGTAACGTTTAGATGTGTTAGACTTTATTGTTGATGCCATTTAGGCTTAATATTTCAATGGAGGTTAGATGTGTCAATTTTCACTCAAGCTGAATTTGGAGCCTAGTGAAAAGGATTTCAAAATCTGGTTTAATACTCGCAAAATAAACTCATCTTGTCTCATGTTCTCTTGCACATGGAACTAATCTCAAATAATTATCACAAAATGTAGGATACATATGTTAAGGTGATCGTGAAAAGGCCCCTCTCGCCGTTGAACTCAAACCATACAAGGTCCACCGAGGCACCGATAAACTATATGCACATGTTCTCGTTATGTACATGTGGCTAACAAGCCCACAACGACTGAGAGATCAACAAAGCATATCATACATTCGAGACCGCTAACAAGATATTTGTTGGACCGTACTTCTTATAGGTATTTACGATGATATATTAAAGACACTAAAAACATAAGGAACACACATACATAAATATATTTACACCATAATTTATGCAGGTGTCCCAAATTACATTGTTGGTTTAATGATCATTTTTTAGAACCAATGTCTCCAAAAGACAAAAACCAATGTATTAATATTTGTCAGCATTGTCATGGTTAAGTGTATTAAGTGAACAATACACATAATATGATAGTTGATATAATGAGTTAGTTAAAAAGAATTAGTATAAGTACACTTTAATACATGTTTTGCGCTACAAATAAGAAATTAGACTACAACATGATACAAGGCTTCAGTTGTGACTTCTCAACCCTTCCTCAGTTTCCTGATATATAGATCTTGAATTTGAGAAACTTGACACATCTATTTGTTCTAAACGTGTGGGTCTTTTAGTAGGCTAATGCAGGGGCGAATCTAGAAAAAAATGGCGATGGGATCGGCTACTATATATAAAATTCTACACATCAAACTAATACGATGGAAATATTGTACCATGCGATCTCTCATACCATTATAGGGCGTTAAAACACAATACACCCGATGAAAGTATGCACTGATAGAATACTTATTACATTAATAAAGATAAGGCGTACCATTTAGATGATGTGCTAAATCCGCTTCTTTATTCTTTATTATAAATATTAAACAGACACATAACCCACAACTCGCAAAAATTATTCCAACGCCTCATGTGTTGCAACCTGTAGTATGGAGACAATAGCAAAACATGTTATACTCACAAAAGCTACATGTAATAAATAATTAAAGGCGAGAGAAGTATTGACAATAGAAATGAGTGACCAAAGTGACTCACATTTTACAATTTCCCTTCTCGTTTTTTCACTTTCCTAAAGTGGTCAATCACATAATCTCTAATATTAGTGAAAAAAGATATCTTTCTCCACAAAGCAGATGAGATAATCACTCATGATTTGCTCGCCCACAACACATTCTTGACAATATTCATTGTTGGGAAGCATCTCTCCACTGACATTGTGGCAACCGGCAAACTTAGCACCCGCTTCAAATGTAGCAACACAAACAAATTTATCTATGCACCTTCTCACTATATTCTAACCAACCACCATAATCCTATTTGAACCATACTGGATTAAATCTTCATGGAGCATTTGCGACAAGCTTTTGTGGACATTTAAATCTAGGTTGTGGCCTGTAAGGTCCTCTAGTTAAATATATCTGCCTTATCTCACCTTATTTCCTAGAATTATTGGTGTATTGTTGAATTCTTCTCTGATCAGCCGGATCATAGCTCATCAAGTTAATTTCTATGTGGAAAGTTGATCCATGATCTTGCCCCGATGAAGGCCCAGGTTGCCTAGAGGAACCTACATCAGCGTCTGTTCTTTTCCTTTTCACCACAAATCGATCCATAGCCTAGAATAGTCAAGAAAATACAGAAACAAATCAAGCTTTGGTGCTTACCGATTGGTTGATTACAGACTAGATAATGAATTAGGTATACTGTTTACGATGAGTCTAGATTTTAGAAAATCCAATTGATTTATGAAGTACTAGTATCCATCTGATGTCTACTTACAAGTTGTTGGCGCTGTTCTCCGGACTCCGGCAGTCCGCAGTCACCTCGTCTCCCGTCGGCACGAGCACACGGAATCTTTGGCCGGTCGCCCACCACGCTGGTTTGGGAGATTCGAGAGACGAGAGGAGAAAAATAAGAGATCGATTTTGGTCTATTTTTTTACGGCGCCGTCGTGGCCTCGTGGGGAGACTGGAGGGTCACGCCTCACGCTCACGCAGTCATTTATGTGATCTGCTAGTGATCGATCGATCGCGGGCCAGTTTTCCGATTAGTAATTTTGAAGGCCCCTGTAAATATGCGGTGTAGCCAGGCTTTGATGGGGTCAAATTCGAATTTTTTAGGGTTCTCTTCGGTATAACCTGCGATTCATTGGTGTCAGCTGAACCGAACTAATGGGAGATTTGCCCCTGCCGCTAATGTGAAAGGTTCCTTTATCCTCTTGTCAAACTACAGTCTAAGTTCTTTACTCATTTTAAAAGCAAAAGTATGAGCTACAAACTTGTTTTTCCTAGGCCAATGAGCAAAATTACGAGCTAGAAAGGAAATTCTTCGAGATAGTAGTTGGACCACGAATTGAATCCCTCCCTTTTGCATCATATCAACGACGTCCATGCAATTGTTTTTTATCTCAATTTAGTTGAAGCCTGGCTAACCTGCATGAAGAAGGACATCTCAAGACGCTCACGTCTCCGTAGTAGTTGCATCTCTGATATGTGGTATTCCTCAACAGATTTCCTCTGTAAAACATACCTTTATCATCCCTGATAACAACATCAATGGTTCCCTAGAAAGTTTCTACAGAAAAAGCTGCGTAAATATTCAGTTTCACGAAGTCATCTACTCGTTTTTCCCAACTGTTGGCGTCCTATTCCTGGATTCTTGTAGCAAACTTTGCAATAATTCAGGGGTAGGGCCAGGGCCGTCTCCAGAAATTTGGGGCCCCGGTGCGAAATACATAGTGGGGCTCGAAAATTGAAATGTGTGGCTGTATGCAAAACAAAAAAATTGGTCAGGTTTCCTATATAGAAGTGAATGTCTGGATCCTTTTTCTATATGTTTTGAAATTTGTATGTTGTTGTAAACTTCTAAATCGTATTTGTTGTGGAGCAATCAACAACTGACTAACATATACTAGAACGTGGAGGTTCAATATAAATATAGACAGACATACCTAATCACCTGAATCAAAATATATACAAGTTAATTTACGGCGCCGTTCTTAAAAAAGAATGCAAAGATAATAAAAGAGAAATATAAGAGCCACATGCACCTTGAATTAAGGAACCAACGCAAATAAGCTAAGATTGTCTTCTTGAGGCCAGACCATCGGAAGATAGGGGATCTCCACCTTCCACGCGATCCCAATATGCTGCATTAGTTTCCTGATAATCCTTCATTTGCGAAAGGAAAGGTTAGACATATAATACAGGTATTGCATCAGAAATTCAGAATTTAATTTGGCAATCCAATTACGGTCTGGCCAGTGTCCACAAATAGCGACCCCCTAAGGAAAACTAAAGCTAATGACCGAGACACCTAATGACCAGAAATTGGTGCTCCGCCATCACGGCCTTTGCCCTAGGGAAAATCTGCTGGGTCGGTGTCTCATAAAGTCACTAGATGATACCCCGCGCGTTGCTGCGAGATTTTGTATCTTACATAATTTTTTTTAAAAAAATATCACATCATGTTAAACATAATAAATAAAAAAGTTAAATTCTTGTGAACATCTAATATTAGTCACCTTTGCAATGCTGAGCAAATACATTTTGCTAGACTGAAAATAGCAAGAACATGACATTCTGACTCTCAATAGGCAATCAGCTTGGTTTGTAAGACACCACTCAAATAATTTCTTATGTGTATATTGAGGATGGCTTTAAAAAAGATAATAATATACAGTACCATTGAGAATTGACGGGAGAAGCAAATCGCACCAAAATAGCAGGAATCTGGGCAGCAAGCAAGGCATCAGAGGGATTCAAGTGTGGTCTAAAGGTCCATAGGTATGTTCGGATATAACTTATACAGCAAACAGAACCATATGAATACTTTACCGGCCTGCAAGACTTGCAAAATTACTACATGCTTGGCAAGTACGGTATATGCTGGATACAACCTTCGTTTGGAACAATTTGAGCATGAAGACAATATGATCTTTATAATATAAAAGTGAGATGAGATGTATTGTACAAAAAATAATGTCCTTAATTTACACATGTTAGGGTATACATCACCTGGTAGTGTGTTCACCAGCACTGGGGGATAAAAATACTTGCCACTGGCCTTGATAGACGCGTGCAGTAGACATAACCAAGAATGAACGCCAGAAGATTATAGTCTGAAAATAACAGAGAACAGGAGCATCACAAAGCTAAAGCCTGACATGGATTTCTTTTGCTTAGGAAGAGTACGGAAGATATTTATGCGGCATTCGAAATCGACCGGAGAGGCAAAGCACACCTGTAATACTTGAATCTAGCGACGGAGAAAAGAATGGGCATCCATGTGCTTTTGTTTGAACATCCAGAGGCATGTCAGAAATAGATGGCTCTTTCGCTCTTATAACTGAAAAATGCAACGGTGGTATAGACAAAAATATAGAAACATAATTTAGGGCAAAGCACAATCTATGAGCATTGTAAATGTAATGCACTTATCAGGTTGTTGATTACATATTTAGTGGCAAAGCAATATCTATGAGTATGTAAATGTAATCTGCACTTGTCAGATTGTGTGATTGATTAAGAAAAGGTTTGCAACAAATGTAAATGAAGTTTTTGATACGTACCTTGTGCAGCTGTATTACTGAATGTACAGCCAATCTGGATAACTAATAAAGATGGGAAACAGGACCAAGAATGATATATGATTAATCGGCTACTCCTAGCACCTGCGGTAGTGAACTCTTATGTCAACAACTCTTGATTTTCACACTGAATAATGAAAATAAAATTGGAGGAATCATCTTCGTGTAGTCATTTCAACCTTGCAAATCCTATGATCCATCAACTGTTCCCTGCACCTGCAGTGCTGGAGCCTCCAGCCTCTCTAGATAAATCCTTGTCTACTCCCTGTACCTGCAAAGTTTGAATCTGTCTAAGTAATACTCTGTCCCATCCCACGCGCACCTGCTCAATAACTCCAGGTTTCCAGAATTATAAAAGAAGAAAAGTAAAATATTAGTCATGCTTTTTGTACAATGAAACCTACAAATGATTGGGAATAACCAATCTATAGATCACCCACATACGAACGGGTAGATGGAGGCTGGCCAGCGGTTTGGCGGCGTCCACATGAACAAAGAAGCGTGATGCAGGTGGGTGAAATAGAGTAATTGTGGGGTTAGAGAGACAGGAATAAGAGGATTGGAGTGGATTAGGAGGAGGCAAATGAGCAGATTTGTAGGATGACGATTGGTGAAGAAGATGATGGATAGGGGAAGAGGCTGTGCTTAGATATTGGAGAATTATTAAAGGGAGGAGAATGCCTAGGATCTTATGGGGGTCGGGGTGGTGGGATTTGATGACTGTAGAAACACTGAACGGTGTGGATATAAAAAGTTAATAATAATTCATGCGTGACAGGTGACTTGGCGGACAGTTTTCTTGCTGATGTGGAGGCCTTGCATGTTAAGAGAAATAGGTAGTGGGGGCTCCTATTTAGATATAGAAGATACGGTGCACAATACCTGAACTGGTTGGGCCGCACTTACCCCTTCGCTGATGGGCCCCACGGTACAGGTCCATCTTCTTCCTTCTGCCTTTCCTCAAAACGCACGAACACAGAATTTCATCATCAGATGCTTATACATACACATGGGATTTGGGGGCTCCAAAAATTTAGGGGCCCTGTGCGGTCGATCACTTCGAACACCCTCATCGACGGGCCTGGGTAGGGCTAATATTGTTTGGGGTGCTAATATTTTTAGTTTTTTACTTATTTCTCACCATTATGTTCTTCTCCTGGGGCATCATTTTTAGAGCAGTCACTAACTAGAGGTGGTTCTGAGGTGGAGCGACGTGTCCCTCCTTGCAGCTACGACGGGGTCTCAGCGGCGTGGCACCGGTGGAGTCTCAACCAAGGTTGCGTGTTGTGTTACATGCGCAGGGAGGAAGAACTATCTGGGGCCATGGTGGCATCGACGACAAGCCTGGTGAGACACTTTGCTTCTGTTTAACATCCGGGAGATGGGTTCGCCGAAATATAGGTGGATGTGACCTTTGGAGCTTGCACAAAAGACGTTTTCATTGGATTTTATCGAGAGGCGGCGATGGCGATGGCCGAGGCGCAAGGCCTGGTCTAATCCTCTAGCGGTGTACTAGTTTGGTTGTGCTTGACAGTGTTTGGTGGTTTCAGTTTGTATGATTGTTATAAGGCTTCTCGCTAGTCATTGTTGAATAATTAAAATAAAGAAAAGCCAAATGCATCTCTTCGATGCAGAACTTGAGGCAACCCATTTTACCCCATTTTGAAAACAAAATATGTTCTTCCATCAAATCATTTTTTTTGAAGAGATCACAGATTATCATGTTTGTATGCTTTATGAGATCAGGCTTCTTGGGTTGGCCCAGTTTATCTCCCGTGCTCAGGCCACGCATTAGGCTATGCCAGCCCACGCATTAGTGGCCCGTTGTCCTGGCCCAGATCTACGTCGATGGCGTATTTGCTGACTCCGTCTCCACATTGATGTTGCGTGGGGTGTAGTCTAATAGCAGTATCGCACAGTGTCTCCGTTCACGGTTGTCGCCGCCGACGACAGGGCTACGACTGAGCCGATCCTACAGCCCCGCAACCTTACCACCGCTCCCACGTGGCGCGCCCTGTGCGCCTCCGCGGCGCAAGCTCATAAAGAAGGGGGAGGAAGAGGGAGCTGAGCCATGGAGAAGTCGCCGGAGTCTTCACCGGAGACCGCGGCGGCGGCCGCGGAGGTGGCGGAGCAGTTCCGGTCGCTGGTCTCCGCCGAGGACGTCGGATCCATCAAGCAGGCGCAGCACCTCATGTGATTCTCCCTCTCCGGCACCTTCACGCGTAATTTTATTTCAGCTCGATTTGTTCCGACACATGGTGATACTTTCCCCAGTTTTGTCACCAAATTCGTGATGTTCCAGTTTTGTTATAGGTTGCTCGTGTTTGCAGTTGCCAGTTGCATATGCCTCAATTTTCAGTGCTTGCAACTTTGGTTTAAGGTTTACATTTTCATAGGGAAAATTACTGATTGCTGATTGCTCCCATCAGGAGTATCCAAGTGCAGATTTGCTTGAACAATGCTAGATGACCTGAATTTAGTGTATTATTTGCTAGGAGTAGAAAATATGACAGGCTGGGTAGTGCCTGACTGACTAGAGATTTGACCAGATAGTGGCTAGAATATTTTAGGTTGCATCCACAGTACACGGCTACACCATGATGCTTAAACCTTGTTAGGTGATACAGAGCGAACTCACACCCTGATTTTTCTCACTATGGGCCACCTGTTGGTATTTGGATTTTAAACGTTAGACATGAAGAAGGCAAACTTCTGTCCAAACATAATTATGCGCTTTGATGATCTTTTTCATGCCTGAATTGGTCTTGGAGCTTTTGAACAGGTAAATGGATCTTGGAAAGAATTCTGAGGAATTATTGAGTTTGTTGGTAGTCTTCATTTCCTTTCAGTGGCGGAAGCAGAGGGTGAACGGAGGCATGTCTCCCGTCATCCCCCCTTCATGTCTCTCTTCATGCCCGAATGCTGTTATTCAAAGAAAAATTTCAGTATCACACAGTTTGGTCCCTCTTATTAGTAGTTTGATTCATTGAGCCTCATCTAATTCTAATTCCTGACTCCTCCGCTGTTCCTTCACCCATGTTTATCCAGAAATAAATTATCCTACTACCTCTTAATGGACATTTTTTAGGAGTAAGTGATGGGTGGAAAGAGTTTATAGTGTTCAGCTAAATGCTGCTGTTAGTAATTGTCTGTCAAATGTTTAGCCGTATAGGTGGCTGTAAGTTCTGTAACTATCAAATTTTGTACTACTGTATGTATGAGCATACCTCTTCTGTGATGCTAAGATAATAATATGGGCAACCCTTTGACACCTGCACATTCACACTGTTACACTCTTACGGCCTTCTGCTTTTCACCCTATCACCCCCTAATTGGTACTATTTGTTAGTGATGACTGGTGAATAGAGAAGATCTTATATAGTTAAGCTAAATGCTTGCTTCTTTTTGACAGGCTGTCAAATATATGTCTGGTTATAAGTTATGTATAAGAGTATAAGTATATACTTCCACTGTATATTAGTAAGCCATTATCTCTGTGATCGAAGGATAGTAAATAATACTGCTGGTGTCCCTTTGACCTATGCAAATGACTTCCACTGTTTATTTCTTAGTTCTTCTATTGTCTTCCTCTTTGCATCCTAAACATCTATGTACCACCACTTCCCTATTCAGTTTCCCTGAATCAGTTCATGAGTTAAACCTGATAGACATGTATATAGGCAGGACTAGACTCCTTTCTGTAACTTATGGTGCTATGGTGATATTAGCATCATGGAGCTGCCTATGTTCTACTTTTACAGTTTTAGGTATCATTTTCCTCTCTGAGCCCTTGTGCTGCTTGCTGTGATACTTCTGCCTTATGTCTCGTTTTGCACTGCAATGTGGCACCCACCTTGTCCATGCCTGGGACCTTTGTTCTAAAACAAGAGTTTGTATAATTTGCAAAAGGATTGCTTTGACATTGTAGTCAACCTAAAATACAGTTGTGGGGTAACTGTTATTGTATTGAAATCAAGTACATATTAAAAACTATGATATATACTCATTGATATAGTCCACATAGTTTATATATTTTGTCTAGGGAATGAATGTTATTATTTGAAGTGGTTGTAGCTTATGAAAACTTTAATTGATCTGATTCTTACATGTGTAACATGTCAAATATGTTTCATTGCCATATATCATTTCTCAGAACCCACCAACATTCCCATCCTATTGCCACAACAGTTTTGGAGTCCAACAGACATTTGGTGGTTATAGTTACTGATTACAGTAATTCTCATTACTACACGAGTGATGTACGTGCCACTTTCCTCCTCAACTCCCACTTTCTTTCCCATTGAAAAAATGGCTCAATGCTTTTGGAAGTGGCCTCTTCTCCTGCAAATATACTCACTACTCAGATATTGGTACCTGCTAGTGATTTTTTGGGGTGAGCAGAATAGAAACTGATCGATTTATCCTATAATACGCCATGCTTGTTATTGGCCTGATTTCCTTGATAGAGTTTTATGATTATCTGTCTCCTTATTGGGATAGGTGGGTGTTTGACTACTCCCTCCGGCTCCCTATAAGCTGTCATTTGGACACCGGCACGGTCTTCTAAACACAACTGTGACAACTAACTTCTTTTGTACTATATAAACTCAACAAAATTATATATTACTATACTCCCTCTGACCCCTATTGTCGCTAGTATGGATGTATCTAGACACTGAAATGTGTCTAGGGTCTCACATTACTGTTGAAAGGAGGAACCTGTATACTGCTAAGAATTAGATAGCTTGTGCCTGCATGATGCGGCATCAGATGGTACCTGTAGTTATACATCTCATAGTTCATGCTCTTATGCCCCAAAATGACAGCTTCTAGTGGACTGGAGGGATTAAAAGACTTGGGAAGTTCCTAATCCATTTCATTGTCGTCGTTTTAATAGAACATGCTCCAAGTCACTGACCATCCACTAACTCGAGAAATGGCTACAATAGTGGCATGCACTAATGCTAAAACATAAGTATTTACATGTATGACCGATCTTTTAAATGGATAATGTGGGTATTGCAAAAATAGCTTCACCATATTTTTTTCGTCTAATTCTCCCTGTAGATCACTCATATTTTGTCTGTAAATGAACAGGCACCAATCAGTCTCCCCTCCCTTTCAATGGCCCATGGTTTAGTTAGTTTGGCTGGACCTGGCAATGTCATGTGCTAAATTTGTTACCAGACGAGTGGAAGTGACTGTGTCGGGGGTAGTGCTTCGAGAATTAGGTAGGCCAGTCATGGTAGGAAGAAAAGGTTGGGGACTGGGATTAGATATTTGCTGATTGATTATTCTAAATAACTTGGATAAGCCATATGATAATATACACTGTCCCTTTTATAAGGAGACTGACTTGGACACAAAGAACAGATTCTTTATTGCCTGACAAACCATATTTTTCCTAATCAATTAAACTACTGTCAACTAAATCGGTATAATTCCGATCCTAATCCTTATCTCTAATGAGCCTAGAGGCTGGATCAGGTCCCTTGACAACCATGGTTAAGTGAAGTTACTGTTCTGTACATATCAATCTGAGCTTCAAAGTTTTAGTCAGTACTATTATGCAACAGATGTTGGTAATCTTGGTCTTGGTTAGTGCACACCGTATGCAAAGGCAGCATGTTTCCCTCCTTTCTGCCAAATCCCTACTATTGTGCAGTAACATCTCTTAGTTGTGGCACTTTTGTTTTTCTTTTATGGTGAGGATGCTTCTTATGCTCCTACTGAGAGCAATTTAGTTAAGGAATCATTTAGGTTGGCATGTATTACGTTGTTAGACACATTAGGAACTTTGGATGCTTAAATGAAATGTATCTACTCCCGTACTGCGTGGCAGTAGAAGTCATCTGGGTTGTTGCCTTCCTTTTTTCCATTTCCCAGTATTGATCATACATATTGTTACTTTGCAGTCTGGGGCGATTGCAAGATAGTAATGCAGTTCTCACACATTTTAACGAGTACTCTGAACAATGCTTTGCGGAGGTGTCCAGTGACTTTGCTAGTAAAACTCGCCTTCTCAAGTCGATGAAGGATGATCTTGACCATATTTTCATGAAGCTGAGGTACCTTCTTGTGTGCTTATCTTTACTGTTATAAAGATCTGAGCTGGTGGCGGTCTGTTCACCCTCATAGATTACCTCTTTAAGTTGCCAAGAAATTAATTCCCTAAGTTATCATTTATTCTGTATAGTTGATAGTAGGCAGATTTAACGAGATTTTTTATTTGCACAAAGTTTGGGACTATGATGACACATGCTTTTGAACAATTGATGCAATAGAAAGAAAGATGTGTGGCAATGCGCAACCATTTAACTTATGTAGGAACGCACGAGTACTTAACTAGTTCTTCTATGATGTTACCTGCTTTTTTAGTCTCCCTTCTATTATTTTGTAGTGATATTTTTGTATCTGCTACTCCCTCCGTTTATGAATATAAGATGTTTTAGACATGTTAAAGTGGACTAGTTACACGCCATAGTGAGTGAATCTACGCACTAAAAATAGACTAGATACATACCAAATAGATGAATCTTTAAAAGACGAAAACATCTTATATTAATGAATGGAGGGAGTATATGACTCTCAAAATAGACATCAACTGAATCTGTTAATAAAAGGTTGATTAACTGATTCAGTTGATGTTTATTTTTTTTATCCACAATGTCCATTCGAACTGTTTCCCACACAGCTAACCTTTTTTCTGACCTCTTTATTGTAGAAGCATGAAATCCAGGTTAGCAGCAACATATCCGGATGCTTTCCCCGATGGCGCGATGTCAAAGACGATGGACCAAAGACCAGATCTGGAAAGTCCTCTGGAATAGTGGGTTTGTCACCTAAACTTAGCATATCAGCAACGAGATCTGCAGCTAAGATCCATTTAGTTGCAGCAGTAACTGGGCTGTTGTAGATCAATCTTTCCTTCGTGTGTGCCTCTTGTGCATAACTGGGCTGTTGTAGATCAATCTTTCCTTCGTGTGTGCCTGTATGTTTGTAATCTAGTGTCATAACATGACCAGAATGAAAATTGTAACCTTGGTGTAGTATCATAGTGATGAGCATTTCACATGAGTCCCAATAGGGACTAGGGCAGATAACAAGGCATGAGAAGATAGAAGGGTTGTGATTGTGGTATATATCAGTTGGGGATACGAAAGGATTTCTACGCCTCTTTTCAGAACGATGATCCAAGGTCACCCTATGGGGCTGAGGAGGATTTCTACGTCTCTTTTCAGAACGAAAATCACCTCGACTGCCACCGTCTCATAACCTGCCCACCCTACGGGCTGGAGGGGGATCAGCAAGTGCCAAGGTGGGTAGTGGTTTCACTGCATTGTTGTTGTTAAAAGTCCTTGGACTATCTCGAAGTACACACTGATTAACTCATGATGATGCATATTTTGCATACATTAGATTGCTCCTTCTAAATCTCTCTAACACCACTACCTCGGATGGAGGCAAGTTTGGTCACAGAAGTGACATGATGTGATGATTAAAAATGACATGGCCATGGGACAGAGTCACATCATATGTTTAGGGTTGTTGCCATATACTATCATGGGGTGATGTGCGAAGCTCAAGGGAGAGGAGACATAATAGAACGATAAATAGAAAAGGGGAGGGTGCATGGAAGGGCAGGAAAAGGAAGACAACATATTGTAGGCTTTTTACCGGCGGATTGGGGGGGGGGGGGGGGGCAAGGGCATGATGAGCTTGCTCTAGGGGATAGGAAGTCCCGATCCTCCACCATCCACAACGTACAATCGAGAAACTTGTGACCATAATAATCTGCCATTCTCTGCCCTCATGCTTACTCTCTTTTTTTGGAAAAAATCGCTCAACACATGCGACAAATAAACACACCCACATGAACCCACACCAACAACTCAACATACGCACATGAACCCACACCGACACGTGCCAACAACTCTGCCGCAGCCACTTGCGCACATTTGCTTAGGACGATGGGAAGACACGATCACCCGATGGAATATAAAGACTTGGATAATATGTACCCCTAACATAAATGATATGTTATTCGCACCAGCTTGTCTCGGTTTGATTATTCGCCTTTAATTGTTGACTTAATTGAATTATCTGATTCTCTAATTTTTTGTCTAGAAAGAATTCACTGCTCCCTCTATATTAAATCAGTTCACTCAAAAAGACAAACCCACAGGTCTACTGTTCACACATTCCACTGTCACTGACATGTGGGTCCAGCGTGACACCAAACCCATGGATTCGCCTCATAGCCGGGCCTGGGCCTCCACTCAAGCCCATATAAGCCCAGCTCTGAGAACCAACTCGACGTCAATAAACCCCTTCATTTTTGACAGCTCCGGACCCTTCTCGCCCAGAGGCTCCTTTTTATTCTCTCCCCTTTCCTCACCACAGCGCCCCCACTCCCCACCCCAACCCTCCCGCCATTTCCCCCGTGCTCCACCCCAAAACCCCGCCCAAACCAAACCCTAACCCTAGCGGGGCCGACGACGATGCCGAAGGCCGGCGGCGGCGGGGGCGAGGAGGAGGAGTTCCGCGCCGAGGTGGAGGAGCGGCTCATCAACGAGGAGTACAAGATCTGGAAGAAGAACACGCCCTTCCTCTACGACCTCGTCATCACCCACGCCCTCGAATGGCCCTCCCTCACCGTCCAGTGGCTCCCCGACCGCACCGAGCCCCCAGGCAAGGACCACTCCGTGCAGAAGATGATTCTCGGCACGCACACCTCCGACAACGAGCCCAACTACCTCATGCTCGCCCAGGTCCAGCTCCCCCTCGACGACGCCGAGGCCGACGCCCGCCACTACGAGGACGACCACGCCGAAATCGGCGGCTTCGGGGCTGCATCCGGCAAGGTTTAATACTTCGCACCTGTTGCCCTCCCCCAATCTCTCATTTCCTGTTATGTACGAGAAAGAAATCGCCCCTGTTGTTATGCTGAGCTATGATGTGATATGGTTTATTTAGGTCCGGGTTGATCCGCTTGTTCAGGGTGGCTAGGGTTTCATGTTAATTGTTTGGCAATTGAGTGTATTTTGGTCCTGTACTGGTGGGGGTAGTGGTAATTGTGGCAGGGATATAGGGGATTTATGTTGACCTGTATATGTTGCCAGGTGGCCTTTGAATTGGAGACATTTGCTGCCTATTACATTGACAGGGGAATTCTCTATTCTGAATTATGGACTCAGATATCCTGTATAAGTGCAGCTGTTGGGGTGTTTCAGTGTAGTCTTGGGGTTGTTTAGGTTTTTGAAGGATTTGATGGCTTGGTGTGCTTGTCTGTTGCTTTAATAATTACTGTCTGGCTTATTGATTAGCTTCGGGCGTTTAGGCGTGTGTTGAGGTACTTGCCACTGTACTCTGTTAGTTTGTCAGTTGCAGGTTAGTTAGTGGTGCATATGTAGTTGTTTTGTTTGATGTTTTGCCAATGACCGGAGAGGTGTTTTTGATGAGGTTATCTGCTCCATTTGACGGAGAGTAGTGTGTTCATTTGATTTTACTGTCTGAGGGATCTACTGAGATTTTAAAACACATTCATGTATATATTGCACGTGATGGACAAGGCAGCTCCATTTGGTAACTGAATTTGCCTCTGTTTTGTAATTGTATGCTTCTAGCCTTCTAGAAATGCCACGTCGCAGCTGTGCAGACAATCAGCCTAGATCTGGTACTTCAAAGCATGCTTAACCTTTGTTTGTTTAGCAATCTAATTTCGCATGTCAGCGATATGAACTGCAGCTAAATATCATTTGTTCATCTTTCATAATATCAGCTGAAGCAACAATGTAATGTGCATCCTTTTTCCCTTACGAACATTCAGCTTTAGGAAAGATGTATTCTGTATCTCTTGTATATTTTGCCTTCTGTGGTAGGAACTTAATTGACACTCTCTCTGAATAGTACATGGGTCTTCAGGGATGTTGATGGCTTGTGCCTATGCTCTGATTTTCATGGGAATTGGATTAAAGTTTGATTTAGATCTCATGTAGCTGAATTACCAAATAATAATCAACAAAAGGAAAAATCATAACTCAACCTAGTGTATCAAACACAAATGAAAACTCCCATTTGCTCACATCATAGTAAGATATATGAGAGAGGAAGAAACCTTGTGGGACTATGCACTAATCTAGCTATTCTTGACATCATTAAATTCAGCTTTGGCATCTTCAAGGGATACTTTGGTTTGGGCGATTATAAGGTACTCCCTCCGATCGGAAATATGTGTCGGTGACTTAGTACAAACTTTATGTTAAGTTAGTACAAAATCACCGACACTTATTTCCGATCGGAGGGAGTAATTTTCATAGCTTCTAGTTGCACATTTTCGTCATGGATTGATCTTATCCAGGGAACCGCTGTGCAGTGAGGGCCACTAAAACCGTGCAAATACTCGTGTGTTCATACATGTATGGCGTGCCATGCTTGCAAATCTTGGACGTGCTTGGCTTCCGAATCATTCTCTCTTAGAACTCCATCACATGGGACTTCTCCACTTAAAGCTCCTCCCCATAGAACTCCTCAATCCTCATGAAATTCATCTTCTATTCCTACCTACATCTTCAGCTGGTTCCTGTCGTCCTTGGAAGCTTACTTAGTATGTTTAGCCCAAATGCTGGAATGAAGTCAGAAATCCGCTCGGGCTGTGGGCTTTAAACCTACAAACTTTCTTAGCCCAGATATGATGCCCAGCCAATAAAACCTTGATCTCTTTCATAACCCTGACCAACCCCCCTAGATCCAAACCCTAGAATCCCAATCCCCTAGGTCAACCGTCAAGAGGGACGAGAGGAAGAAGCTGAAGATGTCCATAGGAGTAGAGGAGGAGGAAGATGAGATCTATGAGGAGTTTCATTTGGAATACGTACAGGAACAGACTTCTGAGGAGAACGCGGAGAACAAACAGATCTTGGAGGAATTTGCAATTTGGAAGCGTGATATGCCATTTCTGTTTGACCTTATCATCACCCGTGCTTTAGAGTGCCCCTCACTCACTGTCCAATGGATCCCTATCCATGATCAATCCTTGCACAAAATTTTGCTTGGCACTTAATCCATTGGAGACAACCCCTAACCATGATCTTGTATACGGAACCACTGCACAGTAAGTGAGGGCCACTCAAACCGTGCAAATGCTGGTGTGTTCATAAATGTATGGCGTGTCATGCTTGCAAATCTTGAATTTCTCCATGACCTGCTTGGCGTCCAAATCCTTCTCTTTTAGAACCCCATCTCACGGGACTTCTCCACTTAAAGCTCCTCCCTGTAGAACTCCTTAATCCTCATGAAATTCCTCTTCTATACCTCTTCAGCTGGTTCCTGTAGTCCTTGGAAGCTTTTATTGCTATTGATGTTTCTCTAGTTTGGTTCTATGGGGCTTTGTTGGGGACATTGTAGTGGATCAAAGTTTTATTGGTTGGAGACTTGGGATCGCAGCTGTCGTGAGATTTATTTGATAGGAGTTGATTGATGCCCCTCTCCAAATGGTACAAAGTTGCTGGGGGATATTTCTGGTGCATACATTAAATCAGATTTCCCTTGGAATGACTGCTACCTTCTACCTCAGTATAGCATTTAAACAGAAGAAACGGCTACTTTTTTTAACTGGGCCCTATTGACCTCATCTTTGTATGTTAAGCCCAATGCTGGAATGAATTCAGGAATCCACTCTGGCTATGGGCTTTAATCCTACTCAAACTTTCTTAGCCCAGATATGATGCCCAGCCAACCAATAAAACCTTTATCTCTATCATAACCCTGACCAACCCCCCTGGATCCAAACCCTAGAATCCCAATCCCCTAGGTCAACCGTCAAGAAGGACGAGAGGAAGAAGCTGGAGATGTCCATACGAGTAGAGGAGGAGCAAGATGCGATCCATGAGGAGTTTCATTTGGAGTACGTACAGGAGCAGACTTCTGAGGAGAAACGCGAGGAATAAACAGATCTTGGAGGAATTCACAATTTGGAAGCGTAATACGCCATTTCTGTATGATCTTATCATCACCTGTGCGTTAGAGTGGCCCTCACTCACTGTCCAATGGATCCCTAGCCATGATCAATCCTTGCACACAATTTTGCTTGCCATGTACTCCTTCGGAGACAATCCCATCTACCTTTCAATCGCCCAAGTCCATCTATCTCCTGAAGATGCCGAAGCTGAACTTGACAATGGTGATGATAGTCGTGTTAACATAAAAATCCAACAAGGTTTATTCCTCACACTTTCAATGACTGGTGAATTTTTTTGTTTGCGGGTGATTCCCTAGGTTGAGTTATGGTTCCTGTCCTTGATTATTAGGTAACGGTGTATTTGTGGGCAGTTTGCGATACTGAGTTCAGACTCTGGAGATTTGTACTGTCAGCCTTTTTGTGGCTGATAGTGATTTGAAATGAATTGATCTATGAGATTAGGGGTATGAGGAAGCTTGCAAGTGGGACGGGAGTGCCCACATATCCTGCATCCCGTGCCGTGAACACTGCCAACAAAACTGCTTCCTGGCCACCTGCATTGCTTAGGCGGGTTTAAGTGGCCAATCCCACTTATCCTGGTTTGTCCTGCGATAAGCATGTCACCCAGAATACACTGCAGAAGGGCTTCTAGGTAGTCGTCGAGGCAATGCTGAACTTCTGTGGGTCCTGCCTATCCTGCCTCCTAATCTCCCATATGACCTGCATCTGCATAATTCCGGCAAGCAAGAATAGGCTGGATGCAGACCTATCCCATTTCCATTTGTAGGTCTGAGCACACTTAGATCTCTGGTCACTTATTGTGACAGTCTGAGGGATTTAGATTGCGCTACACTTGGTTGGGCATTGAAATTATTATGCTGTTCGGGTTTGGGGGTTGATATTTTGCTGTTCTAGGTTTGGGTTGAAATTTTGCTGTTCTGGGTTAGCAAGTGAAATTATGCTATTCTCAGTTGGGGTTGAAATCACGCTATTATGCTGTTCTGGGTTGGGGGTTGAAATTTTTTTGTTCCAGGTTTGGGGTTGAAATTTTGGTTTCCAAGGTTGGGGATTAAAATTATGCTGTTCTGGGTTAGGGACTGAAATTATGATATTCACAGCCGTGGAGTTGAAATCATGCTAAGAAGATGTTTCAGGGCTTTGGGATTTTCTTCTGTTTTCGGTACTTTGTGATTGGGATGTTTGTGTTTTTTGGTTATGCATCAGTTCCTATAACTTTTTTTTTGCTTACTGGTATCATAATAGCATCATTCTGTGATATAGACGGAAGTTGGAATAGAAGTTCTTTTGTTTAATTCACAAGTGTCCTTTCGCATGTACCAATATTTGGGTGTGCCTTCATGTTATCTATTTAGTTGACAACCAGTGGTTATTCCTGTTTTTGCCTGCATGATATGAGGGCCAAAACTTATTAGGTACTCCCTCCGTTCCATAAAACATGTTGGTATGGATGTATCTAGACAAAAACGGATGGAGTAGAAAGTTTTTTAAGTTGGACCAGGAGATGCTGACCTTTGAATATGTTAGTTTCATGGCTTATCCACTTATGCTATTGTTACGAAAATATATAACCTGGGCATAATTTCTTGTATATTTCTGGAACCTTTTCTTGGTGAAGAGACTTCCAGTGCATATAGATAAAAAAAATGTACACATGCTCTTTATTTTGATTTTGAAGGTGCCAAAAAATCACATGTGTGACATACTTTTTCTATCTTTTCTAGGTGCAAATAGTTCAACAGATAAATCATGAAGGAGAAGTGAACCGAGCTCGATATATGCCCCAAAATTCATTTATAATTGCTACCAAGACAGTTAGTGCAGAAGTGTATGTCTTTGATTATAGCAAGCACCCATCAAAGCCTCCACTAGATGGCGCATGCAATCCTGATCTACGTCTGAAAGGACACAACTCTGAAGGATATGGCTTGTCTTGGAGTGTCTTTAAAGAGGGTCATTTGCTGAGTGGATCTGATGATGCCCAAATTTGCTTATGGGACATCCAATCAAATGGTAAAAACAAAACACTCGACGCATTTCAGATCTTTAAGGTATGGCTCACGACCCTCTTTCAGTTTGAGCATGTTAATCTATTGAGCTTTGTTTGCAACATTGGTTAAAAAGCATTCCCCATGCTGTGGTAATTCTGATACTCCCTCTGACCCATAATACTTTTTGCTAATACGGATGTATCTAGCCACTAAAATATGTCTAGATACATCCATATAAGCGACAAGTAATATGGTTCGGAGGGAGTAGCATGTTCCTCTGAATGTTATGTGTGTTAATAATATCTAGCATGTATGCTTGGAGAAATAATACATGGAATATAATCCTAGTGGTTTTGTGTGTTAATAGTATCTGATATTCATGCTTGGAGCCACTGTTTAATTTGCACCCCAATTCCAAGAATGTTTAATATTGCATCATGCACTATCAAAGCCCTTCAAATTAGGTCCAAAAGGTGCATTCATTTCTCTGGTATTAGAGTTGAGGATGCAAAGTATTCAACATTTAAATCGGTCGTGCAAATTAAGCCGCTGCTGTGGTCGGAAGAACAGCCGTAGACCTTTTAATATATTGTTAGCTACTGGACTTCAATATTATGAAAGATTTTGCATTCGCATATACAGCAGATTGAAAAGCTACGTTTTCATTTTCTTTGCATCGAATGATAATATGTATTTCACACTTCATGTCAGCTCTGTTGTATAATCTGACAATGTCGATTCCATTTGTTTGGTTCTCTTGCTGCTAGTGCTGCATGCGTCCAGTCAGTTAAGGATCATAAGTCATCTCAATAATATTTTTTAATGCCTCAGTATGTTGAATATGTGAGCTAGGAAATTACTGATCTTGTATTTGTGCTGATTTTGGTGCAAAGTTTTATCCTGATAAGAAGCAGAGGTCAAGTCTTGCCTGAATTTCTGTTTTGTATAATGCACTGGCATCCAAATTCAGTACTGCACATTCAAATGGAAATATGTTGGTTAAAATAGTGAACAGGTAGAACTTCATTTAATACAAAATTAGGGTCTCTAATTTTTGATGAAAAAAATCTTTTTTTCCATCATGTGCATTTTCAGGCATTGACATGTTCCCCTGTTTGAACATTTGACCAATAACTTGTCTCATTATATATTAGAAAAAACAGTAATGGATACCATGGAAGTACATTTGTATGATAACTTGACTGATATTTTCATGTGACTATCGCAAATACATCTGTTAGTGGTTTAATGTAATAACATTTTCTTTTTCTATTGTTAGTATCACGATGGCGTCGTTGAAGATGTTGCTTGGCATTTGAGGCATGAATACTTATTTGGCTCTGTCGGTGACGATCATCATCTGCTAATTTGGGATTTACGTAGTCCTGCACCTACCAAGCCTGTACAGTCTGTGGTGGCACACCAGGGTGAGGTAGGTACCCCTGGGAACCTCAACTGTCTATTTACCTTTGTTTAGTAAAATTAATATTGTGTGGCACTAAGAGAATTTTTTGCATGGGTACATTCTTCATAATTTGTTTATGTGATCTGAATGTCCTGGTGACCGGAGGAGAAATGCAATATGTTTATCTGCCTGCAGGAACTTCAAATTCGTGTCCAGAAGAAAAAATGATACGTCCTCTGTCCCAAAATTTAAGACGTTTTAGCCTACCAAACGTCTTATATTTTGGAACGGAGGTAGTAATGTGGAATAAACCAGAGACGTTATCTGTTCAGATTTTATGAATAATAGTGGCATCACTCCAGTGCTTTCCAATCTTGCGTGATTTTTGTTCATAGGCTTGTTCGCTGGACATAGCTTCTTTTCAGTCCTTTTCCTATATTGTCCTTCTGGAAGAACTCATTGCTTCTTTGCTCTTGTTTTTCTAGTAAGAATGATTTATTAGCATCTTTCCTTATTGCTTCTTTATGTCATATTAATGGTCAGTTAGTTAAATGTTCATATACTGAAATTTTGATGTTTCCATTGAGCTGCTATAAGGCGTAAATGTGACCAGCGCTATTGAATGTATAGACTTGCATTTGCTTATGCTTGTTAAGACCAGACGCATTTGATTCTTGAGAGAAAGGTATCTGGTAGTTTTTTGTTCTTTGATGCTTTTTCTATATTTATATAGGTGAACTGCCTGGCTTTCAATCCTTTCAATGAATGGGTTGTTGCAACTGGTTCAACTGACAAAACTGTCAAATTATGGGATCTTCGGAAGATTGACACTTCACTGCACACCTTTGACTGTCATAAGTATGTCTTCAGCTTTACTGCCACTTTTCAGCTTAAAGAAAATAAACATGCTTCTTGTACTATATAAATATATTGTGTTATTCATATAAATTAGTATTTTTTTTGTGTAATCAGAGAGGAGGTATTTCAAGTTGGGTGGAGCCCAAAGAATGAAACTATACTTGCATCTTGTTGTCTGGGAAGAAGGCTGATGGTTTGGGATCTAAGCAGGTAACTAGCATTCCAGCTTCGAAATATTTTAGTAGCTTTTTCTTCTTGTTTCCCACTTTCCTCTTGATGTGAATACTAACATATGACCTTTCTATTCACAGAATTGATCAGGAGCAAACACCAGAGGATGCGGAGGATGGCCCGCCTGAGCTCTTGTTCATTCATGGAGGCCATACAAGCAAAATCTCCGACTTCTCCTGGAACCCGTGTGAGGACTGGGTGCTTGCTAGCGTTGCTGAAGACAACATCCTTCAGATATGGCAGATGGCGGAGAACATCTACCATGACGAGGATGACCTTCCGAGTGATGAGCCGGCAAAGGCTTCTTTAAACCCTTGATGGTAGAAACACCAAAAGGAGATGAGATGCCTAGCTATGTCGATTTTAGGATCCACTGTGAATTGAACCTGTTGGCCTGGTTGGCCTTGCAGCGAGAGCGTGTTTGTCAGTTGTACTCGTACCTCCAGCATAGTACATACCAGTTGCACTAATTACCTCTTGTCGTGGTTTGATTCTTTTACCTTTTCCATCTTATTGCCGACTCCTGGGGATTATTACTGTTAACTGTACGGTGGTAAGTTGGGGGAAAGGTTCGTTTGAAAAATGTTATATCTAGTAGACAGATTTTTCAGTTGCAAAATTCAAGACCTTTTGTCGCCGTCCACTATGGTTATAAGGCCGTACAAAGTTTTTCCACGGCTGGTGCCTAGTGATCACAGCTAGTTTTTCCTTGGGACAACAGTACAACACGCCTTGGCATCTCACTGAGGGTCCTTGCAACAGTGTCCATTTCACGTACGTTGGTGTTTGTTTTGATTGTTTAGGGATTGGTACCCTGAAACTATCTGCATCATCGGCACGAATTCAGTCCTCTGCAGACAGGCCTTGCCCACTCGTGAGCACGCTTGCCTTTCGAGGTACCTGTATTATTCAGGGGTAGGCAGTGCAATGCACACACTGTATTCGTTGACATTGCCTATCATTGCCTCCCTCTATGAAACTCCTTTCATGAATTGCACTGAAGGTCCATGTGGCAGATAGTACGAGCGAGCAACATCACTGTTCCCAACAAGAAAAATCATCCAAGCTCATACACGTCGTGCACACAAGTGAACACGCAACATAACATAGCAAAGCGTTCCACAGGCCGCATATGACCATGGCAGCCGCAACAACAGACTGACCTACAGGCTGATGACTAACACGTTTTGCAGTTGCACATCCTAACACGGACAGCTACACTAGTACTAGCACTCCTGCGACGGCCTTACATCAGACATTGGGAAAGAAGACACCTACTACCACTTACTACAGCAACAGTCGTTCACTACGGGAGCTTATTCAGCGCCTGCCATTCAGTTTTCGCCAGAGGGACAAATGCCCCTAGAGGCCTAGACGGATCTTCCACTAGAAAGGTCATGCTCCATTCACGCCGCAGTGACCCCATCTCCTTCTGATCGACCACCTTCGCCCTCAGCTCCTGCTCGTCGTCGAGAAGTTCGCCGAAGCGGTCTCTGAGCACGTTGAGGAACGCGTCGGCGCCGTTCTCCTCCGACTCGCCGAGCTCTCGCGAAACGCGTCCGACGCCACGGACGAGGACGTACGGCCTCCGAAGCAGACCCTGGTGGCTGGTGACGCTGGCACGTAGGGCATGTTTGGATTATGACCAAACTATACCTTACCAATTTATTGGCTATGACCAAAAAGTTGGTGTGTGTTTGGATGGCTGCCAATTTTTTTGGCATACCAATGTCCCACTACCAACTCTAGTTCATTTTTATAGCCAATGTTGGCCAATTCATTGACAAGCAAAATATCAACTAAAATTTTGACTAGCCAAATCTTTTGTAGGACAACTTTGGGCATAAACCAAACAAGCCCGTAGGCTTCCACGCACGTAAGCAGACCCTGGTGGCTGCGCAAGGAAGTGGACTGAGCTCGCATAGGAACCGCCGATGACTGATGTCCATATATTGCTGCTGCTGTACAGGTCGACCATGACACGGGGCATGTGAGAGCACACACGCGTCCATCTTACGTGGCACTTGCAGCATGCAGAGGCATCCTTTTCTTTGGCGAGGCATGCAGAGCGAAAATGCAAGTCTACATATATGTGGACGTCACGGGCTTATCACAGCCATCAATCCCCTCTGTTTGCTTTGAGATTCGTGCAAATGTTTTATAACAACCACCCTGGTCTATGTCTATTTCGTGTCAGCAAGCCCTTGCTTTTACAGAGTGCGCACTTCAGAGACACAGAGTATAGTTTCGACCCAAAACGTTTTGATTTTGTATACTGCATACCAAATCAGGCACAATGACTTTCCATGTGTTTCGTCCATAGATTTCGCCCTCTTCCATGTAGTCAATAGAATCAAACGTTCCAGATTTGCATATATTTTCTAATTTTAGATCCTCAGAAATAGAGAAGGAACCAACCGGATCCAAAGAAAATACATGAACCCAATAGGAATTTCTGTTCCATGTAAAATATCAAGGACCAACAAATATAAGAAAATCGGATTGGAAGCACCAATAAATGGAAGCAAATCAGATTGGAAGCACCCACAAATGGAAGCCAATCAATCGTTCCAAACAATGACCAGGCATATGACGTAATAGTAGAGAAAGATAGAAACTCAGATAAGAGAAGGAATCCATGGATTTGAACACCTCCTCCTCCATTGGGACCTGGCCGCCGGCGCTGTGCTCCAGCCGCAAAGACGGCAGGGGCGACGGTGGGAGGCACGGGCGAGGAACCTCTGCGCCGGTGACTCGATGAGGGATACATGGCGGGGGAGAGAGATGGGATCGGGAGTGTGCGTGGTGGGGCACGAGCAGGAGGTAGGGGACGAGGAGCTCTGCTTTTGCGTTATAGAAGAGGGAAAATGATCCGGTCAATAAGAAAAATCGGATCCAAAAACCATACAGCGCACGGTTAAATTAGGGAAACCGGCAAAGACCCTGCAGAACAATGGCTCTAGATCTGGTTGGGGACAGAGTCTGAGAGCTAGAGTCTGGATTGATCTGGATGAACCTCTCATGAGGGGAGTCCCGATTGAATCCAAGAAAAGAAAGATGGTAGAATGGTACCCAATAACATATGAGGGACTGCCGTATTTCTGTTTTTCTTGTGGGAGAGTTGGCCACTCTGAAAGTTTCTGTCCAACTCCTGCTGAAAGAGATGAGGAGGGAAAGTGTCCATATGATGCATCGCGGCGCTATCAGGAACCGTGGAAGCAAGAACCTCAATGGCAGCAGGCAAGGACCAGAGATGACACAAAGAAGTACTCTCAAGGGCGTGGGGGTGACCCTAAAACTCAGAATGATGGAGCTAGCAAGGGATGCGGGACTGACCCAGACCGGCGTGTTGACCCTCCTGCAAGCCTTGGGACTATTGGAGCCTCTAATTTTAATTTTAGGGCTACGGGCGGGGCCCGGGGTGGGGGTGCCCAAGTGTACAGGAGAAGGGAGTCTCCAAAAATGCCGCTGGATTTGGCTTTTCCTGTTATCAAGGGTCCAAATGATGTGATCATGTTTGAAGATGATCCAGCAGGGCAAAAGAGAAATGCTCTAGTTAATTCTCCTAGTAAGGTTGCTGGTATTACTGTCCCAGCGAAGAGGGCTAAGGGGACTGGAGAAGTTGATGAAGAGCAATCTGATTCTGACACTTTGGCGGCGGCTGTGAACCAGCCCCGCCAGGATCAATGAATTGCATTAGTGCGAACTGCAGGGGTCTTGGGAATCAACCTGCAGTTCGTGAGCTTCGCGGTTTCGTGAAGCAATTTGATCCTACTTTGCTCTTCGTAATGGAGACAAAGATTTCTGGTAAGAGAGTTGGGAAGTTGATTAGCACCTTCGGGTTTTCTGGAGGATTTGCAGTGGACAGTGATGGTCTTAGTGGCGGGATTGGTTTGTTTTGGTCATCAGCGGTGACAGTGGACATTAAAAGTTTTAATTCTCATCACATTGATGCAGTGGTTCAGTGCAAGGATGGTTCTGTTCCTACATGGCGGTTTACGGGTATGTATGGAGAATCTCGTAGAGAGAATAGACACCTTACATGGACCCTTATTAGGCAGTTACACCAGCTCCGAAATCTCCCATGGCTGTGCAGTGGTGATTTCAATGAAACACTGTACAGTACTGAGCATTTTAGTGAGCATGCGAGGGAAGAATGGCAGATGAGGGCTTTCAGGGAAGTTACTGAAGATTGCGGTTTGCAAGATCTGGGTTTCTCTGGGGTTCCCTATACTTGGGATAATAGACAAGAGGGTATTGCTAATGTAAAGGCACGTATTGATAGAGCGTTTGGCAATGCAGCTCTTCTGAATATGTTTCAGGTTGTACAAGTTAAACATATTAGTGTAGTGCAATCTGATCATTGTATGATCCTCACTGAACTAAAGAAGCACAACACTCATCGTCCGTTGGGTAGGAAAGCTTTTAAGTATGAAAATGTCTGGCAAACTCATGGTGATTATGACAAAGTTGTTGTGGATCTGTGGCAGAAGGCGGAGAGGGGTGTGGGCCTCGAGGGTTTTGCAAAAACTCTATCGAGCTTGCAAAGTGGTTTGTCGTCCTAGGGAACAGCTACCTTTGGAGATTTCAAGAAAAAACTGGGCAACTTGAGAAGGGAGCTGGAACGGGTACGAAGATTTTCTATGGGTAGGGGCCCATCTACGGAGGAAAAAAGAATTATGGAAAGAATTAATGAGGTGCTCTACCAAGAAGAGATATGGATTAAACAGCGATCTCGGGTTAACTGGCTAAAGTCAGGTGACCGAAATACTGCTTATTTTCATGCTTTTGCCTCCCAGCGAAAGAGAATCAATACGATATCTACTCTTCAGCGTGAAGATGGATCTTGGTGTGATGATGCTGAAGAGGTTAAAGAGGAGGTGCAGGGTTTTTATAAGAACCTGTATACTTCCGAGGGTTCTCCTGAAATGCAGCAGCTGTTGAACTTAGTTTCTGAAAGGGTGGTGCAGGAGGACAAGGATAGTATGGAAGCTGATTTTACGGAGGAAGAGATCAAAAGGGCTCTTTTTCAGATGCATCCCTCTAAAGCACCAGGTGTTGATGGTTTCACTGCTGGTTTCTATCAGCGGCATTGGAGTTTGGTGGGACCGGAGCTGTGTGCTGCTGTGCTTGGTTTTCTAAATGGAGGGGTTATACCAGAGGTGATTAATGACACGGCGATAACTCTTATCCCGAAGGTGAGGAATCCCCAGTCCATCAAGCAATATAGGCCTATTTCTTTATGCACTGTTCTTTACAAAATTGCAACTAAGTGTGTAGCAAACAGAATGAGGCCTGTACTTGAGTATACTATTAGCCAAGAGCAGAGTGCCTTTGTGCCGGGTAGATTAATTAGTGACAATGCTCTAGTGGCTTTTGAATGCGTTAATGCGATGAAGAGAAAGAAGAAGGGCAAGAAAGGTCATTGTGCAGTAAAGTTAGACATGATGAAAGCTTATGACCGAGTTGAGTGGCCCTTTGTTGAAGCTATGTTGTCAAAGCTAGGCTTTCCTCTACGGATAGTTCAGTTAATTATGAAATGTGTGTCCTCAGTCAGATTTTCAGTCAAGGTGAATGGTGGCCTGCTTGAGTCGTTCAGTCCATCTCGTGGTATAAGGCAGGGAGATCCTATGTCACCATATTTGTTCCTTGTCTGTGCTGAAGGTCTGACTGCCCTGATAAACCGTTATAACACGGGATTCATTGACAGGGGAATTCGGGTGTGCAACAGATCACCTTGGATCTCTCATCTTTTATTTGCTGATGATAGTCTAATCTTCATTAATGCAAATGGTGCGAGTGCAGCTAGACTAAATGAGATCTTGGATATTTATCATTTGGCTTCTGGACAGAAAGTTAATAAGGACAAGAGTGCCATCTTCTTCAGCCCATGTACTTCGGGTCCTAACAGAGAGGTGGTGAAACAACAGCTTAATATTCAAACTGAAGCTTTTAGTGAGAAATATTTAGGTTTACCAACTGCGGTTGGGAAACTAACAAGTGATGCCTTCGAGTATATTACCGAAAGTGCAAGGAGCAGTGTAAATGGATGGACTGAAAAGAATCTTTCTTATCCAGCGAAAGAAGTGTTAATCAAATCTGTGATTCAAGCCAAGCCAATCCATGGTATGAGCTGTTTTTTACTATCAAAAGGTTCCTGTACAAAGTTCACTTCTATTATGGGAAGATTTTGGTGGAATGGTGATTTGGATAAGAGATCTATGCATTGGTTATCCTGGGACAAATTGGCTATTCCAAAGTCCCAAGGGGGGATGGGTTTCCGTGATATGCAGGCTTTTAATGTAGCTTTGCTGGGTAAACAAGCTTGGAGGATACTTATGAATCCAGATTCTTTGTGCTCTCAAGTTCTCCGTACAAGATATCTTCATAATCGAGACCTGATGTCTGCTACTGCCCCGAGGGCAGCATCGAGAACCTGGCATGCAATCTTGGCGGGAAGAGAGGCGTTGAAGCTGGGGTTGATAAAACGAGTGGGGTCTGGCCAGTCAATCTCAATTTGGGAGGATAACTGGCTCCCAAGCTCGGTTTCAATGAGGCCAATGGGCCGTTTGCAAGAAACTGATCTGGTCATGGTTGATGAGCTGTTGTCAGAAAATAATGAGTGGAATGAGCCATTGATACATGATCTTTTCTTTGCTCCGGATGTCGATTCGATCTTGAGTATTCCTCTAAGAAGTACGGGGGGGGGGGGGGATGATTGGTTGGCTTGGTCGAAGGAGAAGTTAGGGGTCTATACTGTGCGGTCGGCCTATAGAGCTTTGATGGAGGCACGGCAATCAGAGGAGGCCAGAATTAGTAATGGTTCTGTATCATCCTCATCTGATAATGATAGTGAAGTGTGGAAGAAGTTATGGAAATTACCAGTAGTACCAAGGGTGCGTGTTTTTTGGTGGCGAGTTCTTCGAGGTATCCTACCTGACTACAGGACTTTGTCACGGCGACATATAATGGATAATAGTACCTGTGCTCTGTGTAAAGCTGAATCTGAAAGTGTGATGCATGCACTGATAGATTGCAGCCATGCAAGGCTGTTTTGGGATGCGGCAAAGGAGTTGCACTTGATCAAACTCCCAAAGTTACACCCGTTAACTTGGGCTAAAGATATCCTTTGTGAGTCCTTTCTCAACCAACAGGAAAAAGCTATTGTAATTTTGGTTATGTACTCGATCTGGTCATCGAGGAATAATCTGACTCATGGAGAAGCTGGTTTTAATCCGGCTAAAACTATTGAGATGGTTCGGGAAACCTTGCAGGCCCTTGAATTACCAAGGGCGCAGGGTGGTCTGAAACCTGCTAGGCCGGTTGCTAAGTGGCTGAGACCACCAGATGGTTTTGTGAAAATCAACTCAGATGGTGCGTTTAATGTTAGTGATAATTTAGCTGCAACTGGTGCTGTTGCCCGAGAGGGGATAGTTTTTCGTGGTGCCACGAGTAAAACTTATAGAGGTGTCTCTGATCCCCTGATTATTGAGTCACTTGCTCTGAGAGATGCTGTTATCTTTGCAAGAGGAAGAGGTTTCAGTGGAGCTGTCTTTGAAGTGGATTCTGAAGATCTGGTTCGTCTTTGGCATAATAGGGTTAAGGATTGTTCTGTGATCAAGCAAGTGTTAGATGAGATTAGTGAGCTGAGTCTGTTTTTTACAGGTTTTAGCCTTAGTCATGCTCGTCGCGAGGCTAACCAGGCAGCCCATTCTTGTGCTAAATATGCAAGTTTACATGGTGGGATGTGTTCCTGGGATGCTGAGCCACCTGCATTTCTAATTCACATCCTTCAGGCTGATTGTAATGGTGGTTTGTTTTGACGGCTGCAAGTTTCTGACGCACTTTTTTCCTTACCAGGGTACCTAAGGGGACTGGAAGGTTTTTAATGAGGCGGCTTGCGAGCTTAATATATATATGATTTTCAAAAAAAAAAAACTCATGGCACATCATCTGTGCCGGATACAAGAGCCCCTACACCTAAGAACACATGCCTCACCTTGAATCCAACAAAGACAAACTCCGCAAACACACACGAACTCTCACCGTAGGTTGTGCACCTCTGTGCACCCTTGCAACAGAAGTGATCAAGCATTGACCTTAACTAAGGCGCGCACCGCCTCGATCCCCTGGGGTGTGTGTTGCTTCTTGTACATCTGCAAATAATGCTGCATCTTCTCCTCCAGAACTTCATCGGAGGCTTTCCCTTTGCTCTTGATCTTTGGAACCTCTCCAAAAGCCTCCGCCCGCCTATACTCCGCACGCTTGGCTATCGGAATGTTGCAGTCTTTGCTTTTCTTGTCCAAACGGCAGTTGTGTCGCTCTGAGAGAGGTGGAGCAACCTCCCCATTTTGGGACGAGCTCGACACCGTGAGAGCAAGCTCTTCAAGGAACTCCCCCCATGGAGAAGGTGTGGCCCTCTCGAGTGGCTCATTACCATCCATATGGATCAACTCCTTTGAAGGCTTGATGGTGCAAGCATCACGAGAAGCCTTCAGTTCTCCCAATGTTAGCTCCATGTCAAAGCCAGACGGTACTCTGTCAACATCCACCTTGAAAATCTCCTCCGTGCCTTGCGTCGCCCTCTCGGACCGGACAATTGCCAAATCCGGAGGATCATCTGGAGGATCAACTGTAGCCAGCACCACCACACCATCCCTCTCAGCCACACAAGCATCCATTCCACTGGCCACAATAGGAGAAGCGGCCTCCTCATGCCCGCCCAGAGCCGAAGAGCTAGCGAGAGCAAGGCTTCCACCCAAGGCTTCCATCAGCTCCCACATGCCTGAGACTTGATCGGTCCAACCCTGCACAGAGGCGACCAAGTCGCGAAGAGGCCGGAACACCTCTTCCAGCCGAGCAGCAAACAAGGTCTGCAATTCATTGCTCAGCACCTCTGCCTGGGCTGCAAGTATAGGCTTCAACAGAAGCGAAACCGCCGCAGAGTCCCTCAAAATAGCCACGCAATCACCCGGAACAGCCGCAACATGACCCGGGCTAGCTGCAGGATCACCTGGAGAAGCAACAACCGATGCCCAAGAGCGAAGAGGAGCGTGAGGCGAGCTACTGCATGGCCTATCGCTCACCTGACATGGAGGAGCCGGAGGTAAGGTTGGAGAGCCAGGTCCATGTGGGCCGAAGGAGGCGCAACAACAGCAGCTTGGCGATGCTTCCAACAATCCCGCTCACGGTGGCCAGAGCGGCGGCATGCCAGGTACCTGATGCGGCCACGACAGCCGGCCACACGGTGACCCGGCTCCAAGCACCGGAAGCATCGGTCGTGCACCCTCCGCCTGAAGGCGACGGCACGGTCGGCAGCACTCTCACGAGGGGGAGAGGGCTGCTTGCTCCGCAGCCAATGACGCCGGTCGCGCACCTCCTGCCATCCCAGCTCGCCATCCATGACCTGCGGCTTGAAGTTGGGCGGAAGCTTGTCCAGAGGAGGTGGCAGCAGGGGTGCGGAGGCCGGAGCAGCAGGGGCCGGGGCAGCAGAGGTCACAACAGCAGGGGCCGGAGCAGGAGCAGCAGGGGCCGGAGCCGGAGCCGGAGCAGCAGGGGCTGCGGCAGCAGTGGCCGGAGCTGGGGTAGCAGGGGCAGTAGCCGGAGCAGCAGCAGTGGCCGGAGCATCAGGAGCCGTAGCCGGAGCAGCAGGGGGCAGCGCACCGTCCACCACCAGAGCAACCGCCGGAGAGGATCCCGGGTCGGGATCTGGATCGGGGCATCCTTCCCCCAAGGAGCTGGGAGGGGCAGGAGGAGGAGGGGCGGAACCTGAGCGGGGGGCGGTGGCCTGCGCGGTCATGGAGAAAGGCTAAGAGGAGAGGGGCTAAGGGAAGGGGGCTACGCGGCGGCGGCGGCCGCCGCCGCGGAGACGCCTGCGCGGTCGCGGGAGACCATCTTCAGTGCTTCTGTCGTTTGACCGCTTTAAAGATGGACATGTACACCTTCGTTGCCTATATGGGGATGACAATGCACGAAGTACAGGTTGTTTATTGCAAAATGTACTCGCACGATCCCCAACAGACTTAACGGTCGAGATAAGCCTGGAACGCCCACAACCATTTAGAATCGCTGTGTTCCATGCAGAAGCCTTCGCCACAGGACCGACGAGCCAGACGAGAGAACTACGGTGCCATTCATTTGGAACGTCCACTAATACGCCAAGTACTATTTTAACACAAGACTTTGCCACATAAGTTGTTTCAACTCAAATGCATCAATCCACAATACAAATACCTACTCCATAATCTCATTGGTTAATGATACATGTCAGTATGATGTTACTAAGCTATGCAACTCTTGCCTTCCGCTTCGATAGGACAGAACGCATATCCTACGCACAGAACGCATACATACTGACAACGATCATCACGGCCACAACAACAGCCCATCCAACCTACATGCAACAGGTTCTACGATTCTCAAAAAAAAAAAAAAAAAAAAAAAAAACAGGTTCTACGATGAGCTAACAAACACGGTTCACACGCTTGGCAGTTGGCACTGTCATACAAGCTACACTAATCCTACGCGACCAGGGGAGACACACTTATTACTACTAAAACAAAGGTTAAACGTGACAACTACAAGAGGCCTGAACCTTTTCGGACACAGCTTCAGTCCACCCAGGTCAAGGCCTTCTCTGCTCAGTTCATGCCACCATCGGCGATCTCCAGGTTCGAGACCCCTTCATCGACCTCGCGGTATAAGGCGCGCGTCTCACCGGCGCACCTCCCGGCGAGCTCGGGAACGCCGGAGGAGTAAACACCGCCCTCCTGGAACGACGCATTGTCCACTTCAAACGTCATGAAGTGTTCATGCTGCAGCAAACCCGCCGCCTTCTTCTCGTCCAGCGCCTTCCTCAGCTCGGCCTCGTCGACGCGCGCGCCGCCGAAGTGGTCTCTGAGCACGCCGAGAAACGCGTCGGCGCCGCTCTCCTCCGACTCGCCGAGGTCCCGCGAGACGGCTCCGGCGCAACGGAGGAGGACGGGACCGGAGGCCTCCGCCGCAGCAGACCCAGGTGGCGCGGGGACGTGGGCTTCCACGTAGGTCAGGTACCCGCCGGCCACCAGCTTCACGTCGTACCGAGCCGGCGACCCGCCTAGCTGCATCAGCGCCTCCGCAACGACGAACTTACCTGCACAAGCAGAAATGCCGGGGTTACAGAATAGAATGGTCGTTAGCTGAACCCAAATGGGGAGCATCGCATCTTAGGAAAGTAGCGAGAAACAATTTAGATAGGATGAAAGGTCACATGCGTACCATCTCCAGCAGAAGCCATGGCCGACCGGCGATTCTCTGGCTGCACCTGAAGGAGAACGACTGCGCAAGGAAGTGGACTAACTAGGATCGGAGCTCACACAGGAACCCCCGGCCACACCTGTCTATAATGTGGTGCTGTGCAAGTCGATACCATGACACTTGGCATGCTAGGGACGACACGCGTCCATCTACTTGGCAGCATACCAAGGCCTTGGCGAAATGCTACGCTCTGCTCTGCCCCAGTACGACACAACTGTAAAAAAAGCCCACAAAAAACTGTGAGCACAAGCTGATAATTCAGGTCCATGACACAAAGAGTTTCCCTAGAGCGCCTCATATACTACTACCAACGATTTTGCAAAATTTCCTCATCCTCAATAAAGAAAAGCAAATCGTTGCTCTTCTTTTCCGGCAAACCCACTACGCGATGCAAATCAGAGTGCTACAACTTTAAATCAACTAAGACCTATAAATTTTTGCAATGTGATCATGAAGGTTGTCAAGCTCAGGCGAACGAATTAAACGTTATACTCCCAAAGATAATCTCAGAGGAACAATTAGAATTTGTCCCAGATCGTTTTATCATGAACAACATTATAATTGCCTCTACATTTTATGGAAAATAAGAGGGGTCTAAATTCCTAGTTTTGGGCAGATGCTTTGCTGACGAGAGTAATACATGTATATCGTACACACTGGTTTCTTCTTAGTTGGGTCTGCTGAGATGCAGCCCAACTCTGGTTGGTAGCGCTAACGGGGTTTCTTGTTTTGCTTGTATCAGTTGTCTCAATCCCCTTTGTGAGTGTCTGTATACACAAAGGGTTAAGAGAAGAGTGAACCGCGTCCTTCAATTGTCGTGGATCCGTCGTCTCGAGAGAGACTTCGGTAAAGAGAATAATCGGTGGACACAAAGGCGGTCTGCGATGGTCACTGTTCAACACCGTCCCTGTATACCATGGTTTGGCTTCAGGCCGACTTACAATTTTTTTTACTCCATTCAAGTCGTTATACACAATATGTTCCCTTCAATAATGGTTATATCTTGGTCATATTCATAAACCAGACTTCATCATCAGTCCACACTACATCAATAAAATACAGCAAAAATGTTGTATCCTCAATCAAGGACTTCAAATTGCACCTACAACAAAATGAGGAGTAAATAGCATTGGTGGTCACTGAACTTGTAACGCATGTGAACTTAAGTCACTGAACTTGCAAAACAGACTAACCAGTCAGTGAACTTGTATTCTTAGTGCACGTGTGGTCACAAACCGACCAACTTAACGGTTTTTTACCAAAACCGGGCGACACATGGCACTGTATTTTTTTAAAAACCGTGTATATTTTTTCTGACATACAAACCCTAAATACTTCCTTACATGTGGGCCCCATATGTCAGTGATGGAAGCACAAATTAAAATTTTATAGCACAGTTGGGAACTCGTACTCACAATCTACAGCCGCAGGCCTCAATGGTATAGCCACCACGACAAACTTACTTGGTATGACTGATATTAGGGGATAACATATCTATTATATAAAATCTTTGAGCTTGTTTTTCGAGATTTTCAAAAAGCTTATTTTTGGGTCTAAAAAATTGAGCTACATATGTATATATGTTAGGAACATACAAAAGAATCTTTTCTTCAAAATACCATGTACTTTGTGAGATAAAAAAGAAAATTACTAACAAACAATACGTATATAGGTCCTACATAATGCCAAAAAAAAAATTCTATAGCTCAAAATAAGACGAGTTTTTTTTTTCGAAACTACCAGCGCTTATACAGAGGATGTATATATACTCCCTAAATAAATTTCGATTTTTTTTGAAACTTAAGAGTATGCTCAAATCGAAAATAAAGTTTGTATAAGAGAACGTTTTCCAGGTATTTGGACACGTCAATATGTGTGCGTTGGTGGCTATGCCTGCGTGTCTGTAGCTCCTGGTCAGTGGTTCGAATCTCAAACTAAATATTTGTAACAATTTTATTTCTTTCGTCTACCATTGACATGTGGGGCCCACATGTAAGGAAACATCAAAGCCACTTATCTTAAAAAAATACACATGTGTTTTTTTGAAAAAATTACAGTGCCATGTGTCAGTTGTTGATTGCTCAGAAGATGCATGTGACCCGCAGTTGACTGATTTTGATAAAAAACCGTCAAGTTGACCGGTTTGTGACCTCGTGTGCACGAAGAATACAAGTTCAATGATCGGTTAGTCTATTTTGCAAGTTCAGTGACTTAAGTGCACATACGTTACAAGTTCAGTGACCATCGGTGCTATTTACTCTGAAATGAGCTACACACAACAGGGCATACAACCACAAGTGTCATTGAACCATCCTCGTCTCAGAGAATTTTTGACACATAAGACCATCTGCGCCACTCAAATGCTAGAAAAGACCACCTCTGAAAAATTTTGTCAAAAAAGACCACCTGCGAATGGCGGCAGCCTTGCCCAGGCGACACGTGCCACGTGCCACGTGCCGCCTGGGCCAATGCCGGCACCACCCTGCCGCCTTTGGCAAACCCGGCATGTTGCCGTGCCAGCGCCCTGCCGCCAATGGGGAGGCCGGCATGTCCACGTGGCACATGCCGCCAATGGAGATGGCGGCACCCTGGCAGCCCTTGCACTGATTTTCGTAGACCGACAGCATCTCCCGCCCGACAGCATCTCCCGCCCTTGCACTGATTTTTTAGGTAGACTGTGTAAGATTCGATGTGTTGAGCTAATGTCTCGCATGCGCTGATAAAATCGATGCTTTAGAAGACTGTTTGATACAGCAAAAGACCACCGTTCACTGTGTCGTAGCAGTAACTAGACCACCGACGGCACTAATCGCAGGCTATATAAGCAAGGTATTCGTCATTCATTCCTCTGACCCATGGGTTTGTTGCATCAGTATAGCCTCCAACCATGTCGGATGTTCTTCCTTTCTTTGATCCCGCTAACCGTGATTTCCACCCAGAGATGACCCATTGTATCCTGTGTCGTACCGGAACATTTTGTAAGATTAGAGGTATGTCTTTCCAGGAGGTAATCATTGAAGATAGCCACGTAGCTAAGATAGGTATATGGTTACCGAGGATGCAGCTCCCACAGAGGAGCATAGAAGAGGTACGCCAAGAACTATTAAGGCAGCAAGCAAGGTGGAATAGAGTGGTTGAGCTCAAAAATATTGAGGCTGGTCTTGGTTTTCAACGTTGGATCAATACTGATTCAACTGAAATCACGATGCTGCAAAAAACATACGCATTGCACATGCAGGTAATATTTATAATTTTGCGCACTTTATATTCCTTAAGATTTATTTGTAGTACTACTGACATTATCTGGTTTTCTATTTGTCATATGCAGCACTATCCTGATGACGCAGAGTTTGTCAATACAAGAATCAAGCACTTTGCCTGGCTGAATAAGATATTTGGTCCAGTGCGGGGTGGGTTATACCGCCCGAATACATATGGTGATGCTCTAGCAGAGGCAGCATATGATGAGTATAATGACGATGACTTCATGCCTGCGCCTGTGAAATCTAAGGGTAAGAGTGCTGCATCATCGAAGGCCAAATCTAACGCAGCATCATCATCGGGCAAGCGTTGATTCGATTAGTGAAACATTGTAATGTATCTTAATTTGAAGCCTCGTGACATGTGTATCTTACTTGTAGTTTATGTTGTATTTGTGTTGCAAGCAAATAAATGGCAGGCCTTATTATCGCAATAAGTAATTGAAAGCAAATTTATTTGTCCCATACAAACGAACATAGAAATATGTCTATTACATAGCTGGAAATAGTAACATAGATATATATAGGCGTACACAAATTGTGTTAGCCTTGTCGGCGAGGTCTGGGCTGCCTGTGCCGACGTCCTGAAGGCGATAGACGTTCACGGGGGGGATGAGGTTCACGGTGGCCTCGGCCGTACTGCCGCTCGTCCTCTTCTGGTTGTGTGTCAGGTGGTGGCGGAGGAGTATGAAACACGTGCTGAGATCCTGAGGGTGGAGGGATTAAGCTCCCAGATGTGCTAGCTGGATCGTACGAAAAGAAGTCTGGGATAGATGAAAACAAGTTGGTGTTATCCTGTCGCAGCATATGCTGAAATCCCTGTGGTGGAGCCATGGTGTATCCAATACCAGCTCCCATGTCGTCCCACGTCGGATCAATAGTTTCCTAAGGGTTATAGACATTATTAGAACCCATGTCACGTTAATGAGGTTGAGAAGGTGTAATTAGTTAAGATATATGCACATACTTGTGTGGTATTGAACCGTTGTGAACTCTCGCCTTGATCCCACGTCGCATGTGATTGCGGCATATTTTGGCCAACATCACAATCCACTGAATCCCACGCAGTCCCAATATTTTCGTGCACACGCCGTGCTCCCACGTCGCATGTGTACGAGTCCATTCCTCCAGATGGGGTAACAGTTGGCATAGTAATTGGCTCCTCCTAGCAAAATCATTGAAAAAAGAAATTGTTACTGTCTATGGAATTTAGTGTTTTTGTAGACAAGAGTCTTATCGGCGCTTCAGGCATTTCGCGATGATGCGCCATAATATCATCAAGACGGGTGCAGCCTAAACGCCGAAGTCCGCTTGCGGCAGTAGCGAAAATACGTTTGAATATGTTCTTCCCTTCCTGTGTATTTAAGTTCTGCTGTTGCATAGCTCTTTGCACATCAAAAGCGATTTGCCGTAAATCTTCTAGCTGCATGTATCACAATTAGGACATGATTAATTAGGACATGATTAATTAAGACATGATTAATTAGAACACAATCAGTACCGTGCTGTCACGATGGTACGCCGATGATAAGATTTCTGGTCCACGCACTTGCTCATCCTGTGTAAGCTCTATAGGCGGAGGACCCGACAACAAGGTACGTGTATTACGGATATACCACTGATTGTATATCGCAGTTGTATTTATATTGTATGGTCTGAAAATTGAGAAATATATTAGACATAGTAAAAGGGTAATATTTAGACTCTCAAATAAAATATACAAAAACATATTACCTTTCATCCTGTACACAATCAATCAACGCGTTCTCATTCCACGTTTCAATCCAACGACTATTATGTGTCTGCCAGTCATAACAATTCTTTCTTTTATTGTCTTGCCTATATGACAAAAAATTGAATTAAATAGAGTTCACATAATATTAAGTATACGATCTACTAGTGCTGATTGCAGAGACGAGTCTAACATGAATTGAGCCTCAACATCTGTTAACCTCGAGTATGGAAGAAGTCCGTAAGCCTGAAGGTATGTGTCATAAAAAGCATTTGTATACCATCAGCTTTTAATGGTTCGGAGCCTAAATGTTGGAGGCGGGTGCACATGTGTACTAGGATCCAACCAAATGTGGCAGCGGTGCCCATCATCAATTGATTGATGTAATAGGGATGGTAGTTGCGCCATATTATCCAGTAGTCAGATAAAATTTAGTTAGTACAAATAATATTGCGAAAACTTACTAAAAATTATATACAAACTAAAATCATTAGATAATGAAGGAAACGGGAAGTAAAAACAAAGCTAAAGTTGAGTAATTACTGGCTATCTGGTCAAGAGGTCAGGTCCCACAAATGACAAACTATATTCAATACAAATTACAAATTAAACTCATTACATAACACAAATACATAATTCATTACAAACGAAATTCATTACATAATAAGTTCACAAAAATTAATAGTAATTTATTACATTACATCGAAGCTAGGAAAATACAACATTCGAAATGACTAGCTGCGGTAGGGGCATTCCCTGCGTGGGTGTCCAGCGCACCTACAAATGCGACATCGACGTGGTTCTTCAGATTGGCTATGGTCCATGTCGTTCCTATGACGTCGAGATGGTCGGCGTCCCTTATCAGTTCTAAGCATCGCCGGATTTGGAACATATATGATATTACTTCGCTTGCACACATCCCTGTAGTGTTCATCTATGCCCCAGGCCCAGAATTCACCATTCCAGGTGTTAAGAAGACTGAATGTGCTGAAATAAGGAGATATGTAATGCTCCACGCTGATCTTCTGTTCGGCAGCCGCCCTGAGGACATGACTACATGGATAGCCTAGCAGCTTGGGCTTGTTGCAGGTGCACTCACATGAGTTGGGGCCAAGAGTAATAGCATGCTTTCGTGCTCCCCTGTGGTGGCCGTGAACATACTTCGCTCGAACATTGATCAACCATTTATTTCTAAGGGCGTCGACAAGACTACACCCATGACTCCTGGATTTTTCTGCTTTCTCATCCAGATACCTCTGCATTTTTTCACACCATGGCTTGTTCATGCCGACTAGTGCATTGGCAACCTGTACTCTGTCTGCAAAGTATGATAGAGTACGGTTCCAAGTTTCAGTAATGAGGGCTGTAAGAGGGAGGGCTCGCACCCCTTTGAGGACGCCATTATAGACCTCTGACATATTGCTGGTCATTATGCCGTACCGAGCCCCTGAGTCATGAGCGAGTGCCCACTTGTATAAGTCGGGGCAATTCTCTGTTATCCACTGTGTCAGATTGACAGGTGGTGTTCGACCCCTCCGGCCTTCTCGAGATGGCAAGGCAGCACGCTCGATTTCTCCATTGATTCCCGCCCAAATTGCATTCATCTTCGACTCGGTGTTCTGCATGCACATCCTCTTGAAAAGCTTGAACCAATCCTTGTTCTTGAACTTTGTATAGAAATTTGCTGCTAGGTGCCGCATGCACCACCGTGTCTCCAAATCAGGCCACCCCCATTCAGGGTCCGTAACCTGCTTGATTGTGTTCAGCGCGTTTAGCAGACCCGCGTTGCGATCAGAGATGATGCATACATCGGGACGCTGCTTCACGACTCCATTCTTCAAACAGCTTAGAAACCACAACCAACTGTCCTTGTTCTCACCCTCCACCAAACTATATGCAATAGGAAGAAGCTGGTTATTTGCGTCTGCTGCAATTGCCGCTACTGCATCCAGGCTCATCACTAGGAGAGATAAACTGCACATACACCATCGGCCTTTGAAACATAGCGGCGCCTGGCGTGGTTGCAAACCTCATGTATGTCCTCCATGAGTTATTTCCTTTCACCTCCCGCAGACCCCAACGGGGAGCTGTCCCATCATCCCCTCCCACACATATGACGGCCTCAACGGTCATCTTCTTCCCCCGCATCTCAGGACCAAACTGCACCCGGATGCATTTCCTCACTTCCGCAAAATCTAGGTTCTCCATATCTCTCACTACAACATTTATAGACTCGCACTGAGACACATCTAGCCCAGAAATTCCGTCGCGAACCACATCCCCATAAAACACTAATAAATTTTCCATCGTACCTACCCCACAAATTTATAATGGACATTAGTAACACGGAAGCTAAATTTCATATTTATGTATAAATATAAATATTCTACTAAATGAGCTGACGTAATTTATATTTCGCATATAATTTATTATTCTTTCATGCATGCAATCACTAGCGGAATAAACTTATTTCACTGTACTGTTCTACCAACATAACTATATGTGATATACTACAACAAAATAAATACTTCACACTTTTTAAGAGATTAATTTTAGACCTACCTAAACTTCAAGTATGCAACTGAAAATTTTGCATACAATTAATTATTCTTTCATGCATCCAATCAATAACAGAATAAAATTACTTCACATTTCCGTTCTACCAACTTAACTACATGGGATACACTACAACAAAATAAATACTTAACACTTTTTAAGATATAATATTTTATACCTCAACTTCAAGAACGCGACCGAATATTTCCAATAACCAATAATTAATTATTCGGTCCCCAACTTTTTATGCGACCGAATATTTCCAATAACCACTAATTAACTCACGTTCGTAGCAAATTTCACCTGAAATATATATGCAACCAAATTATTCACAAATCACATTTCTACTACTACAAGAACAAAAAAAATATGACACGAGGTTTATACCTTTTCTTCAATGACTATTGCTCCACTTGGAATTAGGCGGCACACAATTTGCATGTACTAACAGCGACATTGTATTAATACTACAATCCACCTACCACATAAAATCATTGGTTTCGTTAGAATGCATGTACAAATAATCCATGCTTCATTACCAAGTAGGAAAACATGCAACTATAATATCATAATTATCACTCTCCATGCAAATAATATGATACATCCCTAAATCTATAACTACCATGCAATAATATAAGTAATCATTTGGCATATGTTACCTTCATACGACTAGCAGCTCTACTTCTTCATCGGTGAATCTTCCTTTCCAATTAGCTCCCAAATACCATCTACTTAGGCTAAACACTAACACAACTCAGCTCATTACAGAGGAGAGAGCTGGTGATGGAGTACGAGTGACTGCTGATTGAATGAGTGAGAGAGAGAGAGCTGAGTGAATGAGTGAACGAAGCGAGAGAGAGCTGAGTGAATGAGCAGGCCTGCTGCATGCGCGATGCTGCAGTCTTTAAAAGGAGAGCTGGTCGGCGGACGTCGCATCCTGTCCCATGATAATTGGAGTCTATTTACTGTACAAAATAGTGTATCATAGCTTCGAATAGACAGATAAAAATAGCACAGATTGCATATCACATGTAAACAATCATCACTGCAATTTCTTTAGCTTTCTCTTTAGCTTTCCCGCCTAAAAAACCGGTCAGTTAGCGTGGGAATCAGTGCCTGCAGGTGGTCGGCTGTCGGTGCAGGACGTGCCGGCAACGGGGCTGGCTGCATGCTGCCACGTCATCCTGCCGGCTGTGGCGGAGGCGGCATGGCCCGCTGCCTCTAATGGCGTCACGAGGCACGCCACATGCCGGCGGTGGGAACGGCGGCACCCCCCTGCCGGCACTGGCCCAGGCGGCACGTGCCACGTGTCGCCTGCCCCGGGGTGCCGCCACTCCGTAGGGGTCTTTTTTGGCAAAAAAATTTAGAGGTGGTCCTTTTTGACATTACGTTGGCGCAGGTGGTCTTATGTGTCAAAAATTCCGTCTCAGAAGCACTAATTTGCTTTCTTAGGTGCCGTTGTGGCTGAAGAAGGGTACTCGGTAGCATTTGCAGATTGGTGAGCAGCCAAATCATCACAACAAGCGAAATAATGTTGCAGGCTCTTGGCTTTGTGCATGGCCAAGGATCTCCATTTAGCTGAGATCCTTCACTGAAGGAAGACAAGTGCACCACCCTTATGATATACAAAGTTCAAACATGCGTTGTCCTGAAATTCCCACAAGCTAACAAAAGGTGAGAAGATGACCAATAGGCACAAAATCTATGTAATGGATTGTGAATATGCATTAATAATAATTAAAGGTAATATGTATCTAAATCTTGTCAGTAAGTGTACAATAGAAATGGAAATACATTGTAGGCATGAATACTACTATAGACTGGGAAACTTATATTTTGAAGTGCAATAGTAAGAGCAAGGGAGTTTCGCAAAAAAAAAAGTAAGAGCAAGGGAAATACATCGTAGGCACGAAATATTCTTAGACTGGCAAATGCATATTAAAGACCGAGAAATGTATATTACACATAGTATTTAGAAGAGGTTGAAAGTGCATTAAACCATGGTAGCTTAATCTAGAAGTAGACAACCTGCAATATAACCAGGGGATGATGCCTCATGACAGGTGAGTACATTGGCAGGATAACAAAAGGCTGTACAAGAAAAGAGACAATCAACCTACAACAGTTTGTTCCAAAAAGTGTGTAACTAGTCCAAATTGGAGTACTACGCGGAAAGAGCACAATAGCATGTAGAAAAATGATCTAAGAAGGCTAGAGTCTAGCTTACCTAGGAATAACAGTTCAACTAACCTGGTAGAGTGGTGCATACAAGATTCCCTTTCTTTGCTCTATGGAACAGTTTAACCAGATTCTTAGACTATATGCAAAGAAGACAATCTTGAAGAGACACAAGACATAACAAGAATTCTGTAGCAACTATTCTCCTACTTAATTTTACTTAATTTGTGTTCGGTAAGGACTAAGTAAAGATAATTATACGAAGTTTCAAGAAACTAAAATAAACCAATAAGCAGCTTATATGTGGAAAAACTTGGTCATGCAACATGAACTTGTTGTGATATGCAAAATGAATAATGTCAATACTTTTTACTTAAATGATTTTCAGCAACAGTAAGTTCGCTAGATATGTGACAACTTCAATTCTTTAGCAAAACTACTCAGCAACACCAACTATGGAGACTAGAATTTTCATAAGAGTATCAATATTTGAAGTGAAACTATAGCTAATTCCTATATAAGTCAAACAAATAAACAAAAGACTACAATTTCCAGATGATGCACTTGGTTTTCCTGGAAGAAATAAGCCGTGACTTTCACCCGCAGGAGTAGCACTAGAATTTCTGCCTCCGACGTTAACATGCTACCAAAGGAACAGGAAAATAGATCTCTTCTCCTAAATATGACATAAACATGCTTACCTAAGAGAAATAGGACAAGTGGAGATCTGTCCAGCACTAAAATGGCTACGCAAGACATGTCAGCAGAAGCACAAGGCTTTTTTCCTGGTTACTGATTTATAACAGATTGAATAAAAGAGATCTATTGCAAACGAAAACTTTTTTCATGCCATCTTATGACTGTGATGTCTGATGGTATTAATCTAGAATCTAGAAATCATTTCTTTTTTAATGGCAATTTGCTGTTATGTGCTGGAAGTATATGTGCCCTCATTGGCCAGCTCCAACCTCTGCAGTTTTCTCAGTTCAAGATGTCATTGCTGAACTAAAGAAATAAATCTTTAAGCCATTCTCTATGCAAATTGCAATGCTTGTCTTTTGGGCTATCTGGACAACAAGAACTGACTTTACCATCAAGGGCATCCCTCCTAGCAATTACAGGCGCTGAAAAAGTTTCAAGGATGAAATGGCCATGTTGGTATAGAAAGCCAAGAAGAAAGCTTATTCCGATGTAGCAACTTCGGAGTAAAATTTCATCTAACTTAGCTTTAGAGGCCTAAGGTTTGTACTAGTCAATAGCTTTAACCATGTACTTCATTTCCTATAAAAAACAATAACAATACACAGCAAAATCCTATGTTCAATCATACAAAAGCTAACTGAGATATCATACACATTTACTGTACAGTGTACACATCAGAAACTCCAAACATACAAAGATTCCCTTGTATGTTCAATCATGCCCAGGTTCTAGTATCATTATTCTTTTAGTATCCTTACCTGTACATGTTCATATAAAAGCAAAACTGAAGTTGATAGCTGCAGTTTCACCAAGAAACAACTGTAGTATCATCATTTGTCTAGACGGGATAGAAAAGATAGAAGTGCTACTGGATAATTTGGTTCTAGCACTGAACTATATTTGTGCTACGGTTCCTAGAAGTTTTTGGTAAAGTATATTTGGGTATAAGGAGATTACATGCACAATGATTTTTTGCCTGCTTAATATCAAAAAAAGGACTTCACTCATTTGCCAAAATGATTACTACTATATCTCTGATTTTAAAATAAAAAGGGTATTTCAAAGGAGCACCCAAGGCCACAGCTGGGGATCAAACCTGGGCTTGCAAGGAAGAAAGCAAAACTGAAGTTGATAGCTGCAATTTCACCGAGAAGTAGCTGTAGTATCCTCATTTGTATAGATGGGACAGAAAAGATAGAAGTGCTACTGGATAAAGCATAAAAGTGCAGGTGATGGAGGGGCTTTCAAGTGTATTATCTTATTTTGATTCTTTTAGTATGATGAAGTAGGAAGCTAACATTCACTGAGATCAAACGAACTTTATGCTGAAATGGCAAGATAACCAGAAAATGAAGGGAAAGATATCCTGAGAGGGAGAAAAAACCCGCATAAAAGCGCAGGTGATGGTACTAATTATAATAGGTCGTCCACACTTAATAAAATGGTAAATAAACATGTCATATACTTCAGTAGTCAACAGTAAAAGAAGTTTAAAGATAATTCTAACCATACTACCTGAAAACCTTATAGATAAAAGGGCATAGCGCCGTTCTGCCAGGCATACCCTCCCCCTAACCCCCGGCTTTACTGATAATGTAGGTGTTAGCACAATTGCATGAACTAGCTATGTGTGTTGTTGCACAATTGCAGGTTTATACCTCACTCGTTCTAAGGGAAGTATCAATAGTACTAAATGGTTTGCCTTTATTTATGGGTGACAATGATGCATGCATCCAATCAAGGATCAATTTTGTTACTACCATTAGCAGTTACATATGTATGTACCTTGCATCGAACAACGACCTACAAAACTGGGCTGTAAATACATGTTGAAGGGTTCGCGCAACTTGCTAGATAACATATTCATAGCATGTAATTTTCTTTTCTCTTTCCCTTCTTTTCATCCACCAGCACAATATCAAAATTATCAAAATGAACCCAAGAAATGAAGAAGTGATTTTGAAGAGTAACATTTGAAGTTGTGAATTAAGTAGTTTGTCCTGATTGGAAGTGTAATTTTGAACCAAAATAAAAAGATTTTTACTGAATTATTTCTACATATACAGCCCAGTTTAATTACTGTAAGTGATTTAATTATTCTATATATATTAAGTACAACGCAGATTTGCTACCATCGGTGGTAGCTATGCATGTTGTAGCTGCTGTTGGATTGAGAGAGCACACTTTATATACCGTTTAAGATGTAGAGACCAGGCTTCTATGGTGTTCTCACGGTGATTGAATATCCGTTACTTTGCATGCTCGGTCAAGCTGGCTTGATTGTATGGTAGGCATTGGTGCGATCACATGGCCTGGTGGGTGTGCATGGTCTAGCTAGATGGTTTGTATGCGTGGTTACTTCGAGTGGTTGTTTCGTGTGGTTGTTTCACATGGCCTGGTGGGTGTGCATGGTCTAGCTAGATGGTTTATATGCTTGGTTACTTTGAGTGGTTGTTTCGCATGGTTGGGCGTGGAGAGTGACCTGGTTGCTATGCCATTCGAATCGACCTAGTCCTATGCCATGCTAATCATGTCATGTGACTAAGCCGATGCCACTCCACTCCACATATTTTTTGGAGGGATTTTACTGATAAACTTAGCAAACTGAGTAGTACTAGCTTAGTGCGTGGTGACTATCTGGACCAGATAGCTAGATAATTGAGTATCGGTAGCTGTCTGCATGTTGCGATATTCACGAGCCCGTGCACAGCGCGACGTGTGCAGCATGTACGTGTAGACTCACATCATGTTTAGTATTACTAGTCTTGATCAATCCCAAGTTACGAACTCATTGGCGTCTAGTATTAAAGCGGGAGAGCACTGATACGTCTCCAACGTATCTATAATTTTTGATGCTCCATGCTTGTTTTTACACCATTTGCCTACTGTTTCATTACACTTTGTGGCACTTTTATGCATTTTCTGGAACAAACCTACTAATGAGTTGCCACAGTACCAGTTCCCTGTTTTCTGCTGTTTTTGTGTTTCAGAAGTGATACACAGGAAATATTCTCGGAATTGGACGAAACAAGTTCCTGAAGTCTTATTTTACCCGGAAGCTTCCAGAGATCCGAAGGAGAGAAGGAGAGGGGCCACCAGGGGCCCACACACAGGGCTGGCGCGGCCAGGGCCTGGGCCGCGCCACCCTGGCGTGAGGCCGCCTGGTCCCACCTCTGACATCGCCCCTTCGCCTATAAAGACCCCCCGACGGAAAAAACCTAAGTACCCGATCAATTTTCCAAAAACACATCGTGATCCGCCGCCGTCGTCGACCCGAGATCGGAAGGGTCCAGAAGCTCTTCCCGGCACCCTGCCAGAGAGGGGAATCGCCACCGGAGGTCTTCTTCATCGCCATGCTTGCCTCCGGAGCGATGAGTGAGTAGTCTACCTTGGACTATGGGTCCATAGCAGTAGCTAGATGGTTGTCTTCTCCACCATGTGCTTCATGTTTAGATCTCATGAGCTGCCCTACATGATTGAGATCACCGTTATGTAATTCTACATGTTTGGTTTATTGGGATCCGATGAATATTGGTGTTTATGATTGAGTTGCTGTACTGAATATTATCTTATGTTATCTCTATGTTGTTTATGATCTTGCATGCTCTCCGTTGTTAGTAGCTATCTTGGCCGAGTAGTTGCTAGTGACTCCAAGAGGGGGTATTTATGCTCGATAGTGGGTTCATGCCTCTATTTAACCTGGAGGAGTGATAGAAACCTCTAAGGTTGTAGATGTGCTGTTGCTACTAGGGAGAAAACAACATTCATATGCTCAAGGGCATATGCTTTGTTTACATTACACACTTTGCTTAATGTAATTATCTGTTGTTCGCAACTTAATACCTGTGGAGTTCTCGAATTGATTCGCCACAAGTGGATTATTAGTCATAGATGCAGTTGGATGGCGGTCTATGTATTTTGTTGTAATGCCCAGAGTAAATCTCATAGTGATCTTCTTGACATATCATGTTTATCTTTATTCTATCAATTTCACAACTGTAATTTGTTTACCCAGCATGTGTTATTTATCTTATGGAGAGACACCACTAGTGAACTGTGGATCCCGGTCCTATTTCCATCATATTGCTATCACCTGTTTACTTTACTCGCACTGTTTACTTTACTCGCACTGTTTACTTTACTCGCATACTTTTACTGTTTTCCACTTGATACACTCATAACCTTTGTTTCAAGCAAATCGGTGAGATTGACAACCTCATCGTAAGTTGGGAGCAAAGTACTTGGTTGTGTGTGTGCAGGTTCCGCGTTGCAGCTAGCAAGCAAAGCTTGGACGAGGCGCCATATATAAATTGTCCGAAGCTATCGCAAACTAGCAAGCATCACCTTCAGTCGTTTGTCTCTCCTCTCCAAGAACGATAAACCTTGGTTTCTTAACTGAGGAAAAATCTTGCTGCTGTATTCATCACACCTTCCTCTTGGGGTTCCCAACGGGCTGGACATTCAACTAGGCACCAACTCTTTTCTGGCGCCATCATCCCAGCAATCAAGCTCTTTTCTGGCGCCGTTGCCGGGGAGGAAGTAGAAGACTTCTGCGAGGGGAGTTTTTCGCACGCACATCCTTTACTTTGTTATTGTTTTGCTTTACTTTATTTATTTTACCTGCATCGTTTTATATCAAAAACCCAAAAAAAATTAGAATCCTTGGTAGTTGTTTTTACTTGTTTACTTTCGTTTTGCTGAAATGGCCAATCCTAAAAACACCAAGTTGTGTGACGTTACTAGCACAAACAATAGTGATTTTATCTGCACTCCTATTGCACCACCTGCTCCTGTTGCAAACTTTTATGAGATTAAGCCTGCTTTGTTGAACCTTGTTATGAAAGAGCAATTCTCTGGTGCTAGTACTGAAGATGCTGCAGCTCATCTCAACAATTTTGTTGAGCTATGTGAGATGCAGAAATATAAGGATGTAGAAAGTGATATTATTAAGCTCAAGTTGTTTCCTTTTTCTTTGAGAGGAAAAGCTAAAGATTGGTTGCTGTCTTTGACTAAGAATAGTATTGATTCATGGGCTAAGTGTAAGGATGCTTTTATTGGTAGATACTATCCTCCTGCTAAGATTATATCCTTGCGTAGCAATATTATGAAGTTTGCTCAGTTTGATAATGAACATGTTGCTCAAGCTTGGGAAAGAATGAAATCTATGATAAAGAATTGCCCCACTCATGGACTGACTACTTGGATGATTGTCCAAACTTTTTATGCAGGACTGAATTTTTCTTCAAGGAACCTACTTGATTCAGCTGCTGGAGGCACTTTTATGTCCCTTACCTTGGGCGCCGCAACAAAGTTACGCGACAACATGATGGTAAATTATTCCGAATGGCACACCGAGAGAGCTCCACAAGGTAAGAAGGTAAATTCTGTTGAGGAAACCTCTTCCTTGAATGATAAGATTGATACCATTATGGCTATGCTTGCTAATGATAGGACTCATGTTGATCCTAATAATGTTCCTTTGGCCTCTTTGGTTGCTTAAGAAGAGCATGTTGATGTGAATTTCATTAGAAACAATAATTTTAACAACAATGCTTATAGGAACAATTTTGCTAGTAACAATTATAGGCCGTATCCTTCTACCAATGGTAATGGTTATGGTAATTCTTATGGTAATTCCTACAACAACACTAGGGCCGCGCCCTCCGAGCTTGAGGTAATGCTCAAGGACTTCATCGGTAAGCAAACTGCTTTTAACAAGTCTGTTGAGGAAAAGTTAGGCAAAATTGATATTCTTGCTTCTAAAGTTGATAGCCTTGCTCATGATGTTGAACTTCTGAAATTAAAAGTGTTGCCTAATGATGTGAAAGAGAACAATGTTTTTGCTACTGCTAATGCTATTCAAGTTGGAATTGATGAAAATATTAGATTGTTAGCGGAATTGCATGCCAGGTGGGAAAGAGAAGATGAGATGGCTAGAGAGATGAAGGTATGTACCATTACTACCTCTAATGATGTTGCTCCTATTGCTAGCAATCCTCTTACTTTGATTGGTGTAGAGAAAACTCCCACTCCTTGTGTTAAAAAGCCTAAAACTGCCAAAACTTTTTCTCAAAAGAGTGCTGAAATTTTTTGGAGTGTAGGAGATGATAGCTCTACTTCTTTTAATGATTTTGATGTTGATGGCTGCAATATATCTGAAGTTATTTTGTTCTTGCAAAAGCTTGCGTTGACTCCCAATGCTAGTTCTTTAAATATTGCTTTTACTAAGCATATTACCAATGCTCTTATGAAAATTAGGGATGAAAAGTTGAAGCAAAAAGCCTCTATTTCCAAGAAGTTAGAAGATGGTTGGGAACCCATCATTGATATGCATGTTAATGGTTTTGATTGCCATGCTTTATGTGATCTAGGTGCTAGTATTTCTATCATGCCTAGAAAGATTTATGACATGCTTGATTTACCACCGCTTGAAAAGTGTTATTTTGATGTTCCTATTGCTGATGTTGCTAAGAAGAAACCTTTGGGAAGGATTAATGATGTTCTTATTGTGGTTAACAATAACCTTGTTCCCGTTGATTTTCTTGTTATGGACGTTGAATGCCATGCTTCATGTCCTATTATTTTGGGAAGACCCTTTCTTCGAACTGTAGGTGCCATCATTGATATGAGGGAAGGCACTATCAAATATCAATTCCCACTAAAGAAAGGTATGGAACACTTCCCTAGGAAAAGGAAGAAATTACTTTTTGACTCTATTCTTAGAGCAAATTATGAGCTTGATGCTTCATCACTTGATGTTACTTGATTCGCAAATTTCTGCGCCTAGCTCAAAGGCGTTAAAGAAAAGCACTCTTGGGAGATAACCCAATGTTTTTATTTTCAGTACGTTTTCTTTTATTTGAGTCTTGGAAGTCATTACTACTGTAATGACCGCTCCTTATCTTATTTATTTCGTTTTTGTGCCAAGAGAAGCCTCTAATTCGAGTGAGGTAAAGATTTGGGGATGTTGCTGTCCTGAAACTGTTTTCGGTGCTGCACCGTAAAAATTCGTATAAATTATCTGTATATCTTTTGGACCTGCGATTTCTTGTGCATATGCCCCAGGTTATATCCAAACTTTCGTTAGTTTAACACTTTTTGATTTGAGCAACAGAAAACCCCTCAAAAATTCGACCTTTGTCAGCTGTTCAGTTTTGACAGATTTCTGCCAATATTTGTGTTTGCCACTTTATCGCTTTCTTTTGAGTTCTTTTGATCACGGAACTTTTGGGGAGGTTGCTACAGTAGTATTTGCTTTATATGTGGTGGTTTTGAGTTGAAACCTGAAGCAAAAAGAGGTTGATTATATGTTATGCTTACACTAATGTTGCTAATAGAATTGTGTTTAGTTTTGTATGAAGGAAGTTTTCAAGTGTAGGGATTGGAGAATGATGAGATGAGTTGAAGAATGGACAAAAGCTCAAGCTTGGGGATGCCCATGCATCACCCCAAGAAATATCCAAGAAGTACAAGCGTCAAAGCTTGGGGATGCCCCCGCGGCACCCCTTCTTCATCGGCAAAAATCAGGTCACCTTTCAAAACACTATATTTTTATTGCTTCATGCACTATGTGTTTTGCTTGGAGCGTCAGTTGTTTTAGTTTTCTTAGTTGGTTTAGTTTGTTTGCTGCAATAAATGGTTGGACCCCAACAAATTTCCTTTGGAGGAGATGTACTCGTTTTCATTTGCCAAGAACACTCCGTTTCACTCTTATCGTTCATCGAGTGTTCTTCTTTTTCTGCTACTGCTTTTGGTTTTCGTTTTCGTCTTGATTTGCATTCAGACCTTGTCATATCTTTTCATCAAGGTGTATTTTTGCCTCTGATCTTTATTGGTTTTCATCAAAAGAGGTGTTTATAAAAATTTCAAATGGTGTTGGAAAAGAGAAAAAGCTTTATGCAAAATAGTGGTACAAGAAGGAGCTTGTGTAGACTGCGGCTTAGGCTTTTTCATGTGATGCTTGATGTCTTTTTGATAGTATGCTTAGTGGTTTTGCTGTAGCATGACTTGTCTCAAATAACTGAGATTGCTTAATGAGCCTTTGAAAAAAATCATGCGTTGTTTTTATTGTTTGGAAGCATTATTTTGGTTTTCTCCTTGATGCTTTATTTGGGTTGACTTGGCGCATGCTCACACATGTTAGACTCTTACAAAGTCGTCAATAGCCTTCATGATCATTTAGTTTTTGACTTTTGATGCCATCTTATGCTTCTTTTAATGTCGCTTTGTCGCTTTGCATGATTATGGCCATTATTGCTCTCTTAGTTGGTCGCTCCCAGTCTTTTGCTAGCCCTCGCCTTGTACTGAGTATGAGCTCTACTCGTGCATCCAACTCCTAAAAGCCAAAGTTTTCCAAAGTGTCCACCATACATACCTACTAGCAATTTGCTATTCCAAGTAAATTTGACTTGCTTTTATTTTCTCTTCAAATTAAACTCTTACCAGTGTTATGCGAAATTCGGTCAGTAAAGCTCTCACGAACCGGAAGGCACACTTTACTTTTTCCTGTTCTTAAAAATTTGACATTGTGGTCTCTTATGTTGAGTTGTTATGCTTGCAAGTTGTAAGTTGGAGACTAGCCCAGCCATGCAGTCATGGGCAAGCTTTCAACATTGCACTTCTTATTTGAGTTGATATCGTGATCTTTTGTTTATGGATGCCCGCGGTGTGAAATGAATTGGGAATCTTGTGGGGATCATGGAGTTTTTATATGTGTTAGGGAAACGCCGGGCCGCTAATCTAAGCCATGTATAATTCATGGTGGAAATTTGCAGCATACCCATGGTGAACATTCGACGACGCATCTCACAACAAAAAGCTAAACAAAGGCAAATAAAAGAGATGTCGAGGTGTTCATTGTCTGCTTGTCCTATCATTTTGATGTGGGCTTGTTCCATGTCATTGGGCACGGAAGTACCCCATTGGCGGTTCTCAATGATATGCATATATTTACAATGACAAGAGCCTTGCTTGGGACTCTAAGTAAAGTAGCATGAGGTTTGGGTACTCGTATTCACGGGGCACGAGGTTTTCAACTTATGATTTGTCAAGCATATGCATCATAATTGTTCTCGCATTAACTTTAACCATTCAATATGCTTATGATGGGGGCAATGAGAGCTCAAAGCCGGTAAGTACCATAATTTTTGAAGGTTATAAAACTTGCAATCACTGCTTCCCTCTGCGAAGGGCCTTTCTTCTACTTTTATGTTGAGTCACCACCTTCTATCTTTATGCACCATTAAGAGAGCATAGTTGTCATTCTTAGTATAATGTGCATTGTCCCAAAGTTTTCATTGATTGATTCATATTGTTGGTTTCACTTGTTCTTAAATTATTCGTATCTAGTCGCCCTCTTAAACTTGAAGGTGTCCTATGCATTTATATTTTGCTCTCTTTGAAGGACAAGCTGAAAACCATTTGTATGTTTTTCCTTATGATTTGAACACACGTTTGACTTTCATTGTTTCATTTTCATGATATTTTGTTTGTGTTCATTTGCATGTTTACAACATGGTTGCTAAGTTTCTTATTGTCAAGATTATATCTTCATGCCCATGTTTTAAGTTCTTATGATCCCAGCTCACAAATGCTTACATACATGATCAAGATTGTGTAGGTGCATGTCACCTCAAAAATTATTCTTTGTTATCACTTACCTACTCGAGGACGAGCAGGAGTTAAGCTTGGGGATGCTTGATACGTCTCCAACGTATCTATAATTTTTGATACTCCATGCTTGTTTTTACACCATTTGCCTACTGTTTGGTTACACTTCGTGGCACTTTTATGCATTTTCCGGAACTAACCTACTAACGAGTTGCCACAGTGCCAGTTCCCTGTTTTCTGCTGTTTTTGTGTTTCAGAAGTGATACACAGGAAATATTCTCGGAATTGGACGAAACAAGTTCCTGAAGTCTTATTTTACCCGGAAGCTTCCAGAGATCCGAAGGAGAGAAGGAGAGGGGCCACCAGGGGCCCACACATAGGGCTGGCGCGGCCAGGGACTGGGCCGCGCCACCCTGGCGTGAGGCCGCCTGGTCCCACCTCTGACATCGCCCCTTTGCCTATAAAGACTCCTCGACGGAAAAACCTAAGTACCCGATCAATTTTCCAGAAACACATCGCGATCCGCCGCCGTCGTCGACCCGAGATCGGGAGGGTTCAGAAGCTCTTCCCGGCACCCTGCCGGAGAGGGGAATCGCCACCGGAGGTCTTCTTCATCGCCATGCTTGCCTCCGGAGTGATGAGTGAGTAGTCTACCTTGGACTATGGGTCCATAGCAGTAGCTAGATGGTTGTCTTCTCCACCATGTGCTTCATGTTTAGATCTTGTGAGCTGCCCTACATGATTGAGATCACCGTTATGTAATTCTACATGTTTGGTTTGTTGGGATCCGATGAATATTGGTGTTTATGATTGAGTTGTTGTACTGAATATTATGTTATGTTATCTCTATGTTGTTTATGATCTTGCATGCTCTCCGTTGTTAGTAGCTATCTTGGCCGAGTAGTTGCTAGTGACTCCAAGAGGGGGTATTTATGCTCGATAGTGGGTTCATGCCTCTATTTAACCTGGGGGAGTGACAGAAACCTCTAAGGTTGTAGATGTGCTGTTGCTACTAGGGAGAAAACAACATTCATATGCTCAAGGGAATATGCTTTGTTTACATTACACACTTTGCTTAATGCAATTATCTGTTGTTCGCAACTTAATACTTGTGGAGTTCTCGGATTGATTCGCCACAAGTGGATTATTAGTCATAGATGCAGTTGGATGGCGGTCTATGTATTTTGTTGTAATGCCCAGAGTAAATCTCATAGTGATCTTCTTGACATATCACGTTTATCTTTATTCTATCAATTGCCCAACTGTAATTTGTTTACCCAGCATGTGTTATTTATCTTATGGAGAGACACCACTAGTGAACTGTGGATCCCGGTCCTATTTCCATCATATTGCTATCACCTATTTACTTTACTCGCACTGTTTACTTTACTCGCATACTTTTATTGTTTTCCACTCGATACACTCATAACCTTTGTTTCAAGCAAACCGGTGAGATTAACAACCTCATCGTAAGTTGGGAGCAAAGTACTTGGTTGTGTGTGTGCAGGTTCCGCGTTGCAGCTAGCAAGCAAAGCTTGGACGAGGCGCCATATATAAATTGTCCGAAGCTGTCGCAAACTAGCAAGCATCACCTTCAGTCGTTTGTCTCTCCTCTCCAAGAACGATAAACCTTGGTTTCTTAACTGAGGGAAAATCTTGTTGCTGTATTCATCACACCTTCCTCTTGGGGTTCCTAACGGGCTGGACATTCAACTAGGCACCAACTCTTTTCTGGCGCCATCATCCCAGCAATCAAGCACAACGCGTATGCATACAAGCGAGCATTCGTTGGCTCATTCATCAGCCAGTAATTACGCGCGCGGCGTTAATCCTTCCTTCCCTTCCAACGTTAGCTCATGCAAGTTCTGGCCAAGTTGGGGTGATTTTGTCACGGCGACTTGAACCGTGAAATATGCTAATATCGATTTAGGTGTGTGTTCATCGGGAATGCTAGAAAAAAAAATCCTGTTAAGGTGGACGTGAGGAATCAAGCAAGAAGATGGTGACTGTGTAGGTTACGAACGGTTGTGGAAGCTGGTGGCTGGGGCAGGTGTGTGTGTGTATGATGGATGAATCTGATGGTCCATGTGTTGTGGTGTGTTTGCATGGTCTTGCTGGCAGGTTGATTCGGGGTGGTAACCAAGAGCCGACGTTTGCTGCTTCCGTTAAAATCTTATGCTCTCGCTATGGGATTCCATGCTCTCTATGCTTGATCCAATGGTTAGATCTGGGTGCATAGCTACCACTGGTGGTAGCCCACTATTTTGCATATTAAGTAATATCTACTACTCAATTACTGAATTTTGAGCTGCTGCGCAGCTCCATTTTTGGATCTCAGTTATCCAGGGAGGCGTAGCTGCAACCCCCCAGCCACACCTTGGCGGGGCATGGCTCCCACCCCTACCCCTCCCCCAGCCATCCCGGGGTGCATAGCTCCGCCCTGTCACATGCGCCCCGAGCATACCTCCCCCCTCTTCCTGCGCCCCGAGCATACCTCCCCCCCTCTTCCTGCGCCCCAGCTAACCCTCCTCCTAACCCTAGCCTAGACCCTAATCTAATACGCTCCTAATCTAACCCTTCTATCTATCTAATGCTACTTGCTGATAGCCTGGCTGAAACTCGCGTCTATATACCGGTGGAAATCCCTGCAAACTATTCTTCCATCATTTATGATTACCTCTCTGTCCTTACTGTCTACTTGCCTGCATTTACTGAATTATTTGGTGTGCTAACTATATGTTTATTGACTCTGTAAACCAAACTACAATGCATCACAAGCACGAGTCTATTTGGATACGGTTTATGCTTGTCCCGAAAAGTATGTTTACCTGACTAAGTAGCTTTGGTTTATCGGTTGTTACGAAGGCTACTCATGCATTGGCCCGAAATATCCAGAATACAGCAGAGAGCTAATTAAATACAAAGAAAATAGAGATGCATTCATTGATCCCAAGAAATTCATAAATACCTTAGCAAGAATGCAATGAACCGATCATGTTAAAAAGGTTAAAATCTCTGGCATCTTATATAAGTCTAGGAGTAAATTCTGGCATCTTATGACTGTGTGAGGTCTGATGGTATTGATCTGGAATCTAGAAATCATCTCTCTTTTAATGCCATTTTGCTGTTATGTGCTGGAAGTATGCCCTCATTGGTCTGCTCCAACCTCAGCAGTTTTCTCAGTTCAAGATGTCATTCTCTATGGAAATTGTAATGCTTGTCTCCTGGGCAATTTGGACAACAAGAAATGACTTCATCGTCAAGGGCTACAGGATAAAGCATAAAAGTGCAGGCCAAGTACACTTCTTGTATTTAGAGGAAAGTAACTTTTCACTGAGATCAAACTTTTCCTGGTAACCAGAGCCCCCTGTCACCTGCGCCCCCTGCGCCCCGAGCATACCTCCCCCTCTTCCTCCGCCCCTGCTAGACCTCCTCCTAACCCTAGCCTATACCCTAAGCTAATACGCTCCTAACCTAGCCCTTATACCTACCTAGTTCTACTTGCTGATAGCCTGGCTGAAACCCATGTCAATAAAGTCCTAACTGGACAGATTTGAGCTGAGTTTTGTAAAATATCTTCTTTCGCTTCATGTACAAAAACTTCCTTCGCCTACAAATTTATTGAATCTTTCATCAATTGTATATTGTGTCTTACCAGAAAAAATTAACACCAAGCACCAGAAGAAATAGCTCTGCTAAATATGTATTGTGTAGTGGACTCATTTCTACAAGATAGCAGCACTAATATAAAATTAGATTCAGGTGAAACGTACAATCATAATACTTCCAGTAAATTAGATTAGAATGAAGGAACCAAGCCAGACCCCAAAACAATATATACTGCATACGGTGTGAGTACTTCACTGCACTTTATATAAACATAATATAAGGGCCAAAATGCCTGACTGCAATGTAGAAGGGCTTATTTGATGGCTCGTGTATAAAGAACAGATGACTGGATGTTAAATTGCACACCTATGTCCAACAAAAGATTGTTGTATGGAGCCGTAGAACTCAAATTTGTAGAGCCGTAGAACTCAAATTTGTAGGTGATTGCGGTACCAAGTTGGCAGGGAGGATTGGCTGCACTTTGAAATGGAGGACTGGAGCTCCCGTGCGCCCGCGCCCCGCGCTCGCCCCGAAGCTCCGGTTAGCCGCCCCACCCCTCCAACCATCGCCACCGCGGCGGTCGCGCTGCCCTGCCTCCTGCCGCCGCCCCCTGCTCAGCTGCCGGCAGGATTTGTCCCGCAGGTACTCCCCCCGTCAGCCTCTCTCCTTCTCCCTGCAGATCTAGGTCCAGCAGCTTCCCGGCCGCCACCGCCTCGATCCGGGGGGCCGTCCGACGTCAACGAGGTCCCTGAGACACCTCCTGAGCTGCTCCGTCCTCGAGCTGAACAAGGGCCACCTGGGCCCGCGTCCGCCCGATTCAATGCGGCGGGTGGGTGGAGCGGCCTCGCTCGCTCCTTCATTGCGACCTCTACTGCTGCGGCGTCCTTGCCATCACCTCAAGCTTCAAGTCCGCGCCGGCCGGGGCTCGAGATGGCGCTGCAGGGACGGACGCCAAATCAGCCGCGCCGCATGGCTTTGCCATCAAAGCGGAGCGCATTCATGGCTGGCCAGCGGCCTCCTCCTCCGCCAGCCTGGCTGCTCGGGAGATGTTTCCGTTGCCTCTTCAAGGGACGACGCGGGCATCGGGCCAGTGAATGCCGTGACCCAATAAAGTGCCGCCGATGCTTCCGCTCGGGACACCGCGCACTCCACTGTCATCACCCTGCTGAGCCTCCTCCAAGCCCGACCACAGCCAACCCAGCTCCTTCTCGTCGACGTGCAGTAGAGGCGCCTGCTGCCACCGCTGCTCCTGCCTCTGCAAGCTCCTGGGCAGCTCCGGCGTCTGCTGCCGTTGTCCCGGCCCCTGCTGTCGTCGCCATGCCGCGCCTCGACGACTTCCCTAGGCCAGGGGAGGTGTTCGTGGTGATCCCGGCGACGCCGGAGATGAACGGTGAGGCCGCGGCGCTCCTCTCCCTCGCGGCGTATGCGCGGTTTGAGCGGCAGCCGTCGCGGGATGCTTTGGGAACCATGGTGTGCGCCATCTCCTCCACGTTCGGCGTGCTCGAGGACGACATCACCGTCACCGACCACTTCCCCGAGCCATTCTTGGTCAGGTTCAAGTACCCACACCACAGGGCGGCGGCGGTGTCCCGCCACGACTTTGTCTTCGACGGCTACAAGATCCAAATCCGGCCATGGCGGCTTGAAGACAATGCCGATCAGGTGAACATGCGCCATCATGTGAGACTCTGTGTGGAGAATGTGCCTCTGTATGCTTGGAATATTAGCACTGTTCAGCAGGCTATCGGCAGCAACTGCTCCCTGGACTACATCGAGGACACCTGCCTCGCCAAGACCTACACAAAGGCGTTGTGTGTCTGGGTCTGGGTGGAGCACCCCAAACTCGTGCCGCGCGTCAGCTGGGTGACGCTGCCAGGGCCGGCGAGCGTCTCTGGCATGCCTGAGCGCGGAAGACGCGGCCTTCAGCGTCGCTGCATCGTCCACCTCGACATCGTCGAGGACATGACCACGGAAGAAGCTCCCATGCCGGGGCGCTGCACCTGGAGGTGGGGTTACGTCGACGGCGATCGGGTCACGCGTGACCGCACAGAGCCCATCCAGGGCAATGACGACAGGCGGGACAGAGGCCGGCGTGATGACGACGACGACGGCCGTGGTGACCGCGACAGGCGCGGCCGTGCACCGTCCAGTGGATGGCGTGTCAAGCTGGGGCGCAGCCTCTCGCGCACCGGCCATGACCGCGACGGCGGCGGCTCGCGGCAAGACAATGGGCGCCAGAGGGACCGGTCTTCCAACCAAGGCCGGCGTCGTGCGGCTGCGGTGGAGCCAGTCCTGCAGCTGGCTGTGCCAGAGCCAGAGCACGTTTCAAGTGCTCTGCCAGTGACCGAGCTGGGCATGCCTCGGCCTGCGGCGGACCAGGCGCTTCGAACCCTCGCGGGCTCCCTGGCGAGGCTTGAGCTGGGCGCGCCTCGCGCTGGGCTCTCGCCTACGTCCCGCCGGGGAAGATCGCGGGCTCGCTCTGCTTCTCCTCGGGCATCCAGGCGTCGTTCGCGGGCGGCGCGCACCCCGCCTGGGACGCCGGAGTCTGCCTTCTCTCCATCGGCGGTGTGCCCAGCATCCCCATCGTCCAAAGGCAGCTGCCCTCCGGTCCTGCTGCTATCCCGTGGTGACAGGCTCCCTCCTTCCTGCATCGCCATCTCGCCATTCACCGCCAGCTCTGCCAGTGCTGGTGCTCGACGCACCCTGGACCTGATCGCGCCTACGTCCTCGTCCATCTGCCTCCCGCCTGGGTTTGAGGGATCGCCCAGGTCCCAGACGCCTCCTCTGCTACTCTGTGGTCCTCTCCCAAGGACGCCCAACGCTACGCCGCATCCTACTTCACCGCCCCTGGAGCCGCTGTTTGCGGAGCTGCAGCCACCGCTGCTGTCGTCACCATTGTCTACGCCTCCGCGGCGTCCGGCGATCCGCAGGAAGACACTTGCTGGCATGACCTCCGTGCGCACGCCACAGGGATATGCACTCAGGAAGACCAGTGACCGTCTGCGGGCAAAACGCAAGGCGCAGCCGGTAGCCGTGGCCGCTGAGACCATGCTCTGTCGCGGCCTGGGAATAATCAAGGACGGCGAAGTCGTCACGGAGATGGCGATCCAGGAATTCGCCAGACGCTTCGAGTGGCAAGTGGAAGACGATGTCATCGCTTCGCTGAGGGACTTGTTCAAGGTTGGCACCACTGAAGATGAGGCTGTTGATGCGGCGTTGATCGGCCATGGTGTCTCTGCAGGCCTGGACCTGGAAGCTGGCAGCGCCGACCCTGCCAATGTTTGATTGCTGCAGCTGCTGTCTGTTAGCCGATGAGCTCTGTTGTTTACTAATGTTAGCTCTAATCCTTAGTTCCTGTTGTATTAGACTTTGGGCGCTTGTGTGCGTTGTGTTGCATCCTACTTCTGGGCGCCTGTTGCCCTGTGTTGTCCCATGGCTAGCCACCTGGGCTGTGGTCTGTTGTCCGCTTTGTTGGAGTAAAAATTGTTGTCATGTTAGAACAGCTCATTGGCTGTCTTGGGTGGAATGTTCGGGGCCTGAACGATCAAGATCGTAAAGATATGGTGCACGCAACGATTTCAGATTCTTCCTGCCACATTGTGTGCCTCCAAGAGACGAAGCTCGAGTCGATCTCCCCTTTTGACGCGACCTATATTGGTGGCTATCGTCTAAGGAGTTTTGCGGAGCGCCCGGCGAACGGGACTAGAGGAGGGATACTTCTTCTTTGGGATGAGCGAGTTGTTCAATTGTCCAACGTCACCCTCTCCGAATTCTGCCTTTCGACGGATGTTCACATCATCAACTCCACGGGTGAGCGGGACTTCAAAATCACCGGGGTTTACGGGCCGACGGCTTCCACCCGGAAGGATGACTTCTTTGCGGAGCTCATCTCCCATAAGCCTATGGCCAGGGTTCGTTGGCTAGTGCTGGGAGACTTCAACCAAATCAGAAGAGCTAGAGATAAAAATAGAGGGATTGCCAACCGCAGTCGCATCAACCGTTTCAGGGTGGCTTTGCAAGCTTGCGAGCTAAATGAGATTCACCTCCAGAACCGGCGCTTTACTTGGAGCAATGGGAGGGAAAGGCCAACTCTTTGCAAACTCGATGCTTTCTATTGCAACTCCGAGTGGGATATTACTTTTGATTCGCATGTCCTCAATGCCCTATCCTCGTCGTTGTCGGACCATTGCCCACTTTTGCTATCCGACGATAGGGGTCCTCGCAAGCCTCGCACCTTCAAGTTCGAAAACTTTTGGATTAAGGTTCCGGGGTTCAAGGATATTGTGTCTAATGCTTGGAACAAACCCTCCAACCACCTTGAGCCTTGCCATAGGCTTTTTCATAAGATGAGGGAAACGGCCAAAAGTTTATCCGGTTGGAGCCGTGGCCTTTTCTCCAACTCCAAAGTCTTGTTGCATGCCGCTTTGCTTGTCATTCTTCATTTCGACCGTGCCCAAGACAACCGGTTGCTTTCCGCAAATGAGTCCCACCTCCACGCAAGTTTGAAGAGAAGAGTCATAGCTCTAGCCGTTGTCGAGAGGGCTAGGAAGAAGCAATGTGCCCGCATTGCTAACATAAAGGAAGGGGACGCAAACACTAAGTTTTTCCATTTGCGGGTGAATGCCCGTAGGCGTAAAAACCACATTCAACGGCTAAAGCACAACCAAGGATGGGTAACCGATCATATTGCAAAGGAGGAGATTGTCTCCAACCATTTCCAAGCTATTTTGGGAACGAGGGCGACGCGCACGAATGACTTCAATTGGGAGGAGCTCAACTTTGCTACCATGGACTTGCATTGCCTCGGTGCCCCTTTTTCCGAGGAGGAGGTCAAGATTGCCATTGACCAAATGCCTAGCGACAAAGCTCCCGGCCCCGACGGTTTCACCGGGGCTTTCTTCAAAAATTGTTGGGATGTCATCAAGGGGGACCTCATGCGTGCCATCCATCTTTTTGGGGACCTTCATGTGGAAAACTTCCATTGGCTAAACTCCGCGAATATTGCACTTGTTCCCAAGAAAGAAGGGGCGGAGGAGATTGGCGACTACCGGCCCATTAGCCTTATCCATGCAATCGCAAGAATCATTTCCAAAATGCTTGCTCTCCGGCTCAGTCCTTTTATGAATGACCTTGTCTCCAATGCTCAAAGTGCCTTCATTAAGAAGCGGAGTATACATGATAACTTCCTATATGTTAAGAACCTTGCCACAAGATTCCACAAAGGGAAGACGCCGGCCCTCCTTTTCAAGCTTGACATTCGGAAAGCGTTTGACTCCATTAGTTGGGAGTATATCCTTGACCTTTTGCAAAGGAGGGGGTTCCCGCACCGTTTTCGGGATTGGATTGCCGCTTTGTTTTCCACCGCTTCATCTAGGATCCTTCTTAACGGCGTCGCCGGGAGACCTATTGATCATGGAAGAGGCCTTCGGCAAGGCGATCCGCTCTCGCCTCTCCTCTTCGTCCTTGCCATTGATCCCCTAACGCAAATCCTTGAGGGTGCCACAACCCATGGGCTTCTTCATAAGCTTAGGGGGCGCGGCAACATTTTGAGGGCCTCGCTTTATGCGGATGATGCGGCCATCTTTGTGGCGGCTATCAAACAAGACATCCAAAATCTTTCGGTGATCCTTCAACGCTTTGGAAATGTTACCGGTCTTTGTACCAACTTTGCTAAGAGCTACGTCGTTCCGATTAGATGCCGAAATATTGACCTTGATGCGGTCCTCGAGGGTGTTCCGGCAACCCGTGCCTCCTTCCCTTTGCGATACCTTGGCCTTCCACTCTCGGTGTGGTGCCTTCGACGTAGGGACTTTCAACTCCTTGAAGATAAATGTGCCGGGAAACTTCCAACTTGGAATGGAAAGTATGTCACGTTGGCCGGCCGCACCGCCCTTGTAAAATTGGTCCTCGCTTCTCAAGCCATCTACCACTTGACCCCCATCCCCATTGCGCCGGGTACCTTGAAGCTTATCAACAAGTTGGAACGCGCTTTCCTTTGGGCGGCTAAGGATTCCACCTCCGGGGCCAAGTGCAAGGTAAATTGGGAGGTTGTGTGCCGTCCGAAGAAATATGGTGGCCTTGGGGTGCTAAATTTGGATAAGTTTGCCACGGCACTTAGATTGCGTTGGCCATGGTTCGAATGGAAGGATCCCAACAAGATTTGGGTTGGCCCCGGGAACCCTTGTAGTGATGAAGACATGGCGCTTTTCTACGCCTCTACCACCATCATGTTGGGGAATAGTAGGAAAACCCCATTTTGGCACGCTCCTTGGCTTGGCGGGAGGGCTCCCATTGACATTGCTCCTCTCATTTATGACATCTCCAAGCGCAAAAAGTGTATGGTGGCCAAAGCCATTGCGGATGGTGCTTGGGTAGATTGCATCAATATGGATGGGAACTTCTCCATGGACCACCTATCCCAATTTGTGGACCTTTGGACGCAAATCAACAACGTGTAACTTGATGAGGAGATGGAAGATGATATTTCATGGAAATTTACGGAGAACGGCCAATACTCCGCGGCTTCGGCTTACCAAGCCCAATTCCTTGGCCTCGTTCATTCCGTCATGGATACCATTGTTTGGAAGACTTGCCCCCCCCCCAAAGTAAAGCATCATGCTTGGCTTGTCCTCCAAAACCGCCTATGGACCGCCGATCGATTGCAAAATCGTGGTTGGCCTAATTGTGGCCTTTGCCCTCTTTGCAAGAAAGTGACGGAGTCTTCCAATCATCTTTTCGTCCATTGCCGCTTCACCGTGCGAATTTGGGAGCTTCTTAAACAATGGCTTGGGCTCATCGGGGTAAACCCAAGTCATTGGGCGGGCCTAAGCACAAACGAGTGGTGGAGCGAGCTCGCCTCCGGCTCTTCTCCGCAACGCAAAGCTTTGGCGTCCCTACTCTTACTCACCGTTTGGGAGATTTGGAATGAGAGAAATGCAAGAGTTTTCAAGAATAAAAGCTTGCCCACCTTTGTAATTCTAGAGAAGATTAAGTGTGAGGCACGTTTATGGGTGTATGCGGGGGCTAGAAAATTGGGTTCCATCATGCCGGGAGAGTAGACTTTTGATTTCGATAACTTTACTTTCTTGTAAACTCCTCCTTAATTAATTGAAAGAGGCAAAGCTTTTGCCTCATTAATTTCAAAAAAAAAATGTAGGTGAAAACAATGGAAGGTCTGAGATGGGTCCATGTGAAAACCTCACCTGCAGAGAAGACAAACAGAGGATCATTGGTATATGATAACGATACAGGGCTGCAATAATATACTCCTAATCATAGTATTTGATACATACCTCCAATGGAACAGAACCCTGTTTCCCCGATTGTCGAGAAACAGAACTAGTAACTGCGGCATCTTGGATCACAAGCGATGAAAATGTTTTCCAAAGCATCATCCAGTAATCTGTTAATTAAATCTCCAGCCGGTTCTTGGACAGATTTCCTCTTCCTATTGTTGCATAAATCTCCTGAAAGCAATACAAAGAAGATTTCTCACTCGAAACATCAAAGCATACATATCCTAATTACAGAAAACTTGGGACTCCTAAGAGCAGTATTATGTGTATTTGTAGTAGTACAAAGCATCAAGCCTACATATGCAGAAGTTGATCAGAAAACCATTGAACAACAAGACACCTGTGACGCCTGAACATATCATTTACTTTTATTAATAAACATTTTTTATACTCGACTCATAGAAACCGGATCACTGCGTAAAGTGGAGGTAGTGCAACGTGAATTTCCTTCAGAGAGGATGTTATCAATCATTTCCTCGAAACAGGCTTTCGCCCCGCTTTATAAATAAAGCCACACACGGCCGATCCGATACAAGGTGATGCGGAGAACCTCTTACAAAGCAGATCAAAATAAAGAAAAAGGTACAAGAAGGACCAAGACTTGCCACCGAAGGCACCAAAACGAGACCGAGGAGGATCGGAGCTCCACGACTACGCCCCCAAGAGGGTAACGACGCATCCGCCGCCGTCGTCGAGACCACAAGGTCAAGGGTTTTCACCTGGAGCCCTAGCGTGGCAAAGGTAACCACAATGGCGCCCCAAGAAGGTTACAACACCCTCAGGCGTCGCCACCGTTGGCGTCAAAACGCTGAGCTTTCGCCCGGAAAAACCTCCACACACACCCGATACCTCGTACCGCCCAATTTCTCCGAGTCCAGCACACGATCTGGGAGAAGCCGATATCGTCGCCAACTCCAGGAACTCCCGCCGCCTGCTCCCCGCCATCCAAATGACCGAAGAGCAAGGCCACCACCACCGCCACGTCGCTCGTCGTAGACTCGCCCGTGCAGTCCACCTTCCAGGGCCGCCTCTCCGGCGTCCAACACCTCGAGATCATGGCAACATGACATCGCGAAACCAACGATAGGTCAGCCGGTGATAGAACCAGGCCCACGTGGGCGGCAGCCGTCGCCAAAGGGAGGAGATCTGACCCTCCACCGCCAAAGGCAGTCGCCGACCAGATGAAGTAGCAGTGATGGTCAGGTCATAGATGCTGTCAATCGTTAACAATGAGAAAATGTTTTCCAGATCTTAATCTGGTAGTCTACTACTTGACTGCTAAACTAAGTAAAGAAATCTCTAAGCAATTATCTATGGAAATTGTAATGCTTGTCTCCTGGGCAATCTAGACAACAAGGAATGACTTCATCATCAAGGCTTCATCATCAAGGCTACTGGATATAAAAGCATAAAAGTGCAGGCCAAGTACACTTCTTGTATTTAGAGGAAAGTAACTTTCACTAAGATCAAACTAACTTTTTCCTGATAACCAGAACATAAAAAAGATGATTTGAATCTGAACAGTTGTTATGAAGCTGCTGCGCAGCCCCATTTTTGGATCCCCAAGCTCCTGGGAGGCATACCTCCCCCTTACCCCTGTCCAGGGCCCCTCTACCCCCGGCAGGGCATAGGTCCCAACCCCTACCCCCCGCCCCCGGCCATCCCGGGGTGCATAGCTCCCCCTATCACCTGCGCCCCGAGCATACCTCCCCCCTCTTCCTGCGCCCCAGCTAACCCTAGCCTACACCCTAAGTTAATACGCTCCTAACCTAACCCTTCTACCTATCTAATTCTACTTGCTGATAGCCTAGCTGAAATCCGCGTCTATGTACTGGTGTAAATCCCTGCAAAGTAGCGATGTGGGACTAAAGCTTTAGTTGTGACACTTACCAGAGCTCCCCACCGGCGACTCCGCCTCATTTCGTTGATCCGACCAGCGTCCCCTTCCGCCCTATACTCTTAGCACACATCCGGCGCCATCAAGCTCTCCCTGCAGCTGCCGCTGCGCCGGAGATACCGAGGTCATCGCCCCGCCGATTGAGATCTCCTCTCCCCAGCCGAGCGAAGAAACGGCATCCCGTCGAGCGTCGGGACATCGATTGGGAAGAAGGACCTTCGGGGTGCTCGGGGGGAAGGAATGCGGGGGAGCTGGAGGCATTCCGGCGGGCAGCCACATCAGCGTGGGATGAGAAAATTGCAAAAAACCACCATATTTGGGGTTAGGGTTTCAAAAAACCACCACTTTTTAGAAAATTTTCAAAAAACCACCGCTTTGTTCTTTAAGCATTGCAAAAAACACTGATCGCACACTTAAACGAGTTTAACGTTGTTTCTGACATGGGTGGTCCACCTGCAAGCTGATGTGGCGCTAGGTTATAACGGTTAAAGGACACACACACAATAGGCTGCTTATATTTTTTGGGTATTTTTGTAAAACAACATGGGACCCACTTGTCAGATCTGTCTCCATTCTTTGTTTCTCTATGCCAAGTGGACCCCACATATCATCCCTAACCTAGCTCCACCCAATCTCACCATGGCCGCTCCAGCGCCGTTCGCTACCGGATCCCGGCGCCGCCGGCGGCCAGATCCCGGCGCCGCCACCGGCTAGATCCTGGCGCCGCTCGCTCCACCCGCCCACCTCGGCCGCGCCCGACCTCGCCTGTGTCGTTGGGCGCCAGATCCCTACGCTGCCCGCTCCGCCCACCCGACCTCGGTCGCGTTCAACCTCGCGTGCGCCACCGGCTGCCAGATCCCGGCGCGGCCCGCTCCGCCCGCCCGACCTTGGCCGCGTCCGACGTCGCCTGCGCCGCCCCCATGCTCGCCCGCGCCGCCCGCTCGACCACGCCTGCGCCGCCCGTCCGCACTGCCCGCCTCGACCACGCATGCGCCGCCCGTCCGCACCGCCCGCCGCGAGCTCGCTTGCGCCGCCCCGTCACCATGCGCCGCCCTGACCCGTGGTCGCCTGCGGAGCTCACCTGCGTGACCGGCCTGGCCGGAGTCAACGTCACAGTTGGAAAGAAGAAGAGAAATAAATAATTAATAAAAGAAATAAATGTATAGAAATAGAAAAAAATAGAAAATGAACACAGGATACAAAGAAACAATATATAGAGGTGTTTTTTGCAAAATTACAATGAAGCGTTATGCCACATCAGCCTGACAGTGGGCCCTTGTTGTCAGATACACCGTCAAACGGCCTAATATACACAATTAGTTTTTCTGCAATGCTTAAAGAACAAAGTGGTGGTTTTTTAAAACTTTTCTGAAAAGTGGTGATATTTTGAAACTCTAACCCCACCCCAAATGTGGTGGTTTTTTACAATTTTCTCGCGTGAGATCGATCTGGAAGACGAGGTAGCTTGGGCTTGGTTGTGGAGTGGGAGCCCGCAGCACTGGGCTTATTAGCTGGGCCTCTACCACGATGCGGCCTTTTTTTCAAATGAGTTGCTCTTTTATTTTTTTGCACTACGCGATGCAAATCAAAGCATCAGCACAGCACGTGCAACCATCCACACGTGCACGTTTAGTTTTGCCTTTTGAGGTCACAAGCATTATCTCAGGGCATGTACAACGGTGATGAGTCAGCTGTCTGTAAGGGGTAGTTATAGACAATTTTAGTGATGTGGAGAAAAGAGAATGAAGAGAGAGATTGAGTCTGTCTGTAAAGTTATAGACAGTCTGTAAGACTACTACAAATAGCTTATAGACGGTGATTTTACTATTGTATGGATAATGTCTATAACTTATACTCACAAGCAGTTATGGCTAAAAATAGATAATTTATAGATAGACTATTATATAGATTGTCTATAGCATTGTTTATATATGATGTGGAGTAGTATTACATACACCACCTATCTAAACCAATATACATGCCCTTAGGGAGCAGTGTTGACGTTAACTGCAACCATTTTTCTCTGTGTCGACAGCCGTGCAATGCCTTCCTGTACTTGTACGGTGTAGCAGTCTAGCAGATACTGTGATCAATGAACCGGGGCTCTAGCAGATATACCAATAAGTGATAGCAGTATACTATCATCTTTAGTTGACCTGGCGCGTCGCTGTCTTTGCGTCTGGGAAAATATCGTATGGTCCCAGATCTCATATGCTACTATGCTACTAATTCAAAAATTTCAAATTCTAAGTGGCAAAAAATATTGAAACAAATTTGTAGATGTTCACAATATGTGTCCTCACAATCTCTGTAAATTTCAAAACCAAATTCAAAATGTACTAAGAGAAACAAAAAAGACAAACTGCTATATGAATAGTATCATTTTGACATTTTGTCTTTTTTGACACTATTCATGTTTGATTTCTCTTTTTTGTTTCTTTTAGTATATTTTGAATTTGGTTCTGAAAATTCTAGGGATTGTAAATACATATCTTGTGAACACCCACAATTTTGTTCCAATTTTTTTTGCCACTTATATTTTGAAATTTTGAAAGTGGTATCATGATAGCATTTGAGGTATAGGATCTCTGGATATCTACCCCTTTGTGTCTCCTCTTTCCTGGACTATGGCTGCATGAGACACATGAGATTTTCAGATATTCATCATTGGTGGAAATTCAGCCCGTGTTAATTTCAAATCTAAAAGGTTTGCGCAATACCACCTACATTATGTGTATATTGCCTACTTCGTCTGTTTTCTATCGATCTTCTTCTAACATGTTCAACATGAGCATAATTTTCCTGCAAAAATTATGGTTTGATGTGACATACTAATATTTTTCATTTTACATGCATTGGTACCCAACAGACGTGCTGGATCATTTTGACGACCGTGGCTCCTCATGTGCTACTTGTCCTTCTTGGTTTGTGTTAATGGTGACCTTATCCAATTTTTTTGCGGAGGCTTTAGTGATATGTGGTGTGGTCTTCACCTCCTATGTGGTGGCAGTGTTTGGGTGCCACTCGTTCCTCGCCTTCTTGGATGCGTCATATTGAGGCTTTGGCATGGCTCCTACTTTGGGTTCCTCCTCCAGGTGAAAACCTATGAGCCACCTTTGGTGATTCAGACGACCATCGAGGGTGTGTCATTGTTTTTTACCCTCATGCATGTTGGGGAGCAACATTTCAAGGAGGACATATTATCTAGTTATATGTTCGTCGCGGGTGAGTGGTTTGATTGGAGACCTCCAGGTCATCGAGATTTAGCTTCCCGCTTCGCCAGATGGTGTGGAACATTACTTCTTCTTCCTATTGGTTGTGGAATTTGTATTGTAGGCCATGAAGCTAAGACAAGCTAGATGGGCCCTTTTTTCAATCGCGGGCGGTGTGTATTTTGGATACTTTATCATCTTGTTTCTTGTTTGCAGAGATTAGGTTTCTTCACTATTTGTACTAAAGGATTGATGCACTAGCCAACTCAACCAAAAGTCCGAACTGAGAAGGATGATTGGTTATTATACACTAACATGTACCAGCTTGACGCAACAACAGAATGGCCTCATATTATCTAGAAAATTTTGTTAGTATAAGGATGGTCTACAAGATTGTAAACCAAGAAGACGGTGTGGAAACGTTAGGCACAGGTAAAGTAGTCTTGTTGGCCGGCTGGTTCCGTTTTTCTGGTGGCGCCGGCAGGGCACTTTAAGTGTCATCGGTGACAAACGAGTCCAGTTGGCCAAGAGCTGGCTTTCAGCTTAGCTTAACAACATCTAAAATTTCAGTTGCACGTGTGCGCCGTTTGTTGTTTCTTTCGCGCGTTGACGGCTTGAGGAAACGAAAGCTCGGAGAAGGCGCAGCACAACCACCGATCGAGCTGATTCGCAAAAGAAAAAGGAAAAAAACCACCGAGCGGCGCCTAGCAGCTTCAACCACTCACCACTTGTTAACTTCAGAAACCCAGAGCCAGCTGCATGTGCATGCACCCAGTTTTGGGGTAGTACTGCCGCGATCTCTGGCTTCAGTTGTTGAAGCCGGCCGGCCGACCGATCAAATTGAGGAAAAACTCGTGTGTGTCGTACAAGAAAAATATCTTGACATGAATGTCGACTCAGCACCCTCGAAAGATGCCATGATTGATGCCAAATTTCACTGAAGTAGCATCTGATGATCTATCGTCCCAGCCGCGCAGCTGGATCATTGGGAAGCATACCGCTTAACGTACGGCATAGCTGAGGCAATGTGGAACCATAGTAGGAGGTTGCACGAATCGGCTAACTCGTTGAAGAGTGTTAGAGGCCAGCGGTGAGTTTGGGAATGATGCTGAGATAAAACGCTGTGAGTATGTGACATGAGCCAAGATAGTAGCACATGAACTTGCTCAGTTTAGCCTAGTGTGGTGTCGATTTGGGACCAAGGACAGTAACTTGTATCGCATCTCATGCATGCATGCATCCACGTCGATGGATTGTCACCCTACCATGATTTGTTGGATCTCACATTATCTCTCTCAGAATAAATAAGTACCTACTACACATGTTTGTGATATTGCAGCGATCGATCCACGTATGGTATGTTTAGCTGCTTTCTGAATCGATTTGCAATTCAGGATCCGAGAGACAACTCGCCAAGTGCAGTTGAATCTGGCAGACCGAAGCATCTGGAGAGATCATCTCCTGCGTTGTGAGCGAGATGGAAGCATGCCAACCTTGAAAGCAGATCTAGCGACATGAGCGAGAACTCAGACCCTTGTGGTCCGAATGTGGAAATGTTGAATGTGTAAATACGGTGTACTTTCCAGAGATATTTTCCCCAAGGCCAGGCCAGCTTCGTTGTAAGTACGTTAGGTCCAGAGTCCTGACCCCAGGCCCCGGAGAAGGTTGCATGGCTGGCTGGTGAGGTGTTATGTCTAAACACCCACGTACGTCGGCAAAGAAGTACGCCGTGGCCGAATGAACCCTAGTCTCCTTTTCTCTCCAGCCACGTCTTTGACCTAGCCGCCGCCTCTTCTCCTCCTCCTCCATAGCTTGGTCCCCCCTCCTCCGGCCGGCCTTGCCGGCGTCAGGAGGGGTGGGGAACCCGATCTATGGGTGAAGTTTTCAATAAATATAGTATTTTTACGAGATTAGATTAGGGTTTGGTAGCCATCTTCTCCTAGCTTCTACGCCAATGAAGATGTCATCGTCTACAATAAGTGATCTTCAGGCCTTCGTTCAACGACGAGATCTTCTTCTCGGCGTCAATGGTGGTGTTGTTAGATTACAGTTCTATAGGTATGGTCTTTCAGATCTTACTTCTCCAAGTCGATTTTGGAGTTTTCTCATGGTTGCCGCGAGGAGGATTATCCTCGCAATATTTATCCCAGCTGCTACGTCCTCGACAATGGTGATTCGTACACTCGGCTCTCCAACGGCGTCGACCAGGCTGTTCGGTCTCTTTTCCCTGGAATACTGGTGTTGGTACTCTTGCCGATGTTGGTTGATTGTTTTAATGTCTGCGTGCGTGCACGTAGCCTTGGCATTGCGGCTTAAATATAAAAATATGGGAGCACCTCTATTGGTATTTGCAGGTATATGGTATGATATCTATGCTATTATTTTCTGGCTGCCTTCAGAAAAATACGAGATTATGTCATGGAAGAAGAAGAGTTTAAAGTTCTCGAAGATTAGCTCGTTTTCTTTTAGACTTTATTTTGTAATAGTTCGAGTCAGTTCTACCGTGTACTATTTATTATTATAAATATATGTGGTATTATTTCAAAAAAAAGTACGCCGTGGCCGACGACGCAATAACTCCGGCGTGTCACGCGGTAGATCTGCGGCCGTGATAGTACAATGCCAGCCAACCTGCATCGCGTAGTGGAGGAGAGAGGGCAGCGTACGTGGAGGCACGGATCTCACTACCGTACCACTTCCTCTGAATCTCTGATGGATTTATGTCCTTGTTGAAGGAATCTACCGCTGAACTGAACTGCTGGATCTACTTCCTCTGTACGGCCCGTACTTCGCACCTGCACAGTGAGTAATATATTTCCCTCTCGTCGATAGCGGCGGTGCCGCCGCGGTGGCGCTCCCAGATCCACCGCCGACGCTCGTCCGCCATTAACTCTGACGACCTGTACGAACGCCGTACTTGCTCCACTCCAGCCTGGCTCCGATCGGGGCGCCGTCCGACTGCCAGCCGGGCCCCATCCGACGTGGCGCGATCCAGGTGGCCCTCGCCCGATCGCCGGAGGGTCAGCCGCTGTCTCGCCGTCCCTGGACACCCCCGATACCGTCGGTGACCTGGGCCCACCCGTCATCCTGACCCAGCCGCGAGCTGGCAGCCGAGGTCCACGCCCCGCACGCGCGCGCGGTGTCCGCGGCGAAGCTTCCCGTCGATCGGCCGCGTGCCGCGCCGGGATCGCGCGCCCGACGGACAGCGACGCTTCCTGCGGCCTTCATCGCGTCTCATCGCCGCCGTCGATCGCGGGGCTGACGGCCGCGGCGCGTCCGTACCGAGCTGTCGGGCGCGGATTAATTAAGCGTGCGCTGAGCTGAGCTTCCCTCGTTTGCGCGCCATGTATGGGACAGGTGGCTCGCTCTGGTGCGCGCGCCCGCGTGTATATATTGGCTCCACTTGGACTCACTGGACGCATCGCACTCGCGCCACTATCGACATCGACCGCAGCCTGATCGAGCTTCTAGTTCCTCTGCACGTACAGTGCCAGGTACAACGAAGCAAAAGGACTCCAGCTAGCTTCAGTTGTTCTTCGCAGATAGCTGCAATGGCGTCGCCGGTAGCCATGGACGTCGACAAGCTCAGCTACGAGATCTTCTCCCTGCTGGAGAGCAAGTTCCTCTTCGGCGCCGGAGGAGCCGCATCAGCCGGATGCTTCTCCGGCCCGGGCACGCCGTTCCGCGGCGCCAGCGACGGCCGGGTGCGCGTGCTGGCCATCGACGGCTGCGGGGCGGGCGCGGGGGACGCGCTGCTCGCCGCGGCCGCGCTCGCCAGGCTGGAATCCGGCCTGCGCCGCATCGCCGGCGACCCCGACGCGCGCGTCGCCGACTTCTTCGACCTGGCAGCCGGCGCCGGCGCGGGCGGGGTCCTCGCGGCCATGCTCTTCCTCAAGGGCGCCGACGGGCGGCCCCGGTACACCGCCGAGGAGGCGCTCGCCTTCGTGGCTGGGTCCGTCGGGAAGGACTGGGGCGGCCGGCGCCGCGGCCTGGCCAAGCTGTTCCGCGGCGGCGCGCGGAAGGCAGAGAGGTCCTTCCGGCGGGTGTTCGGCGACGCCACGCTCGGGAGGGACACCGTCGCGCCGGTGCTGGTCCCCTGCTACGACCTCGCCACGGGCGCGCCCTTCGTGTTCTCGCGCGCCGACGCCGTCGAGAGCGACAGCTTCGACTTCCGCCTCAGCGACGTCTGCGCGGCCACCTGCGCCGCCGCCGGCGCGGCGGCCGCCGTCAGGTCGGTGGACGGGCGCACGGCCCTCTCGGCCGCGTCGGGGGCCGTGGCGGCCATGGGGAACCCCGCCTCCGCGGCGATCACGCACGTCCTCCACAACAAGCAGGAGTTCCCCCTCGCCGTCACCATGGACGACATCCTGGTGCTGTCCATCGGCACCGGCGGGTCGTCCACCTCAGGCAACGGGTGGAGCACGCCGATGCCCACGCGCTCACCGTCGCGGGACGAGCTGGCGCGCGTCACCGCCCAGGGCGTCGCGGACATGGTCGACGAGGCCGTGGCCATGGCGTTCGGCCACGCGAGCGACAGCAACTACGTGCGCGTACAGGCCAGCAACGCGCTCACCTCTCTGCACGCACAGACGGCGGTCGCGGCGGCCGGAGCTATGCTGTCGCAGCGGAACGTGGAGTCGGTGCTCTTCCGCGGGAGGAGGCTGTCGGACAGGACGAACGCCGAGAAGGTGGACGCCCTGGCGGCGGAGCTGGTGAAGGAGCAGGAGCGGCGGATGAGCAGCCCTCTCCCCAATGTCGTCATCAAGCAGGTGTCCTCGCCGCGGCTGTCTTCGGCGACCACCGCCTCGTCGGTCACCGCGACGGTGAGGACGGCGTCGACGATGCCGTCGCCTGCGTCGTGGGATTCTCGCCAGTAGCTAGGACCTTGACGTGACAAGGAACTCGTGTACTTGCAATTAAGCATCACACCGAGGCACTGACAGGAACGAGCGATGCGTGTTTTTTTTGTTCTTTCCACTCGTGCGAAGCCGACACTGAAATGAAATGTGTTTTATGCAAATTCACTAGTGAACTCTTCACAGTCTGACCTCTCAGTTCGGACACCGAGGGCGTGTTTGGTAGCCCGGCTGCACTATTCCACCTTATACAAGCTGAGTCCAGCTAGGCTGACTCCATACAAATCTGTATTTTTGTGTCGTGTTTGGTAGCTCGTATGAATCGAGCCGAGCTCAGCTGAGATACCGTTTGGTAGGTCGTATGACTTCAGCCCTGCCCTATAAAAATAAAAAGCCATCCAGTCCCTACAAAAAGTTCAGAAACGCAATCAAGTCCCTAGGACGGGCCAACGACGTCTTCTCGAGCTCAGGCGCCGCCACCGGCGAGCGGGCCGGCGAGAGGAGCCTCCACCGCCGGCGAGAAGAGCCGCCGCACGCGCCCTTCGCCCGACGCGCGTCCTGGTCCGCCCGACGCGCGCGCACGGGCCTCGCCATCGACGGCGTCCTCTGCCCGACGCCTAGGCCGGCCTGTGAAGCACGGCGGTCCGCCTGTGGAGCGCGGCGCCGGCCCCTCTGCGGCGGTGGTGCGCGCCGGCCCCTTCGGCAACGGCCTCTGCGGCTAGGGCAGCGGCAGGTGCGGGCGAGGACGAGAGGAATCGGTGCCGGCGGATGGAGGACGGCTCGGGGAAGGGAGGAGAGAAAAGAAGAACTGAGAAATGAGATGGAGGGAGAGGCCGGGCGGGGGTCTGGGGGGTGGGGGGCCCACGCACTTGCGGGGCGAATGCGGCCTGGCTGAGGTGCGAAGCTCGATTTGAGCTTCTCACCTTAGCCCGGCTGAGGGGGCGTTTCCGGGCGAGATGGGCACTGCCCGGATCATCGGACCAGGCTAACAAACAGCTAAATATAGGGTGAGGGGAGATTTTCTCAGTCCGACCGGGCTACCAAACACGCCCTGAATGAATGCCATTGAATGGCTGAGCTCATCATGAAAGAAGTGTAGACTATTTGACGGATATGAGCACCAGTGATCCTTTTTTAAATAAAAATCATGTTTTGAGTTAAAAATTTCAAAAAAATATTCATATGTAAACTATTTATTCCACAAACGAGCAAAAAAAATATTCAAATACTTTTTATTTTTGTTGACATAAAAATAAAAATATGTAGATGTGAGTATGTATATTTTCAAATCTACAAATTTAGCTGATTTTGTTATTTTTATGTAGCCCATATTACAAAAAAATTGTAAAAAAAATGTGTGCTTGTAAGCTATATCATTAAATATGTGCAGATTTTTTATAATGTTTTCATACTTAGAAATATACTCCCTCCATTTCAAAATATAAGATGTTTTAGGTTTGTGAAGCAAATGTATCTAGACACCTTTTAGTGTGTGTATTCGAGTGAACCTACACACTAAAATATGTCTAGATACATTTATTTCACAAAGCTAAAACATCTTATATTTTGAAATGGAGGGAGTAATTTTTAATTTTTTAAACACAACAAAATCATTGAAGCCCGGGAGCCAAAATCATATGCGGTTGATTCAGTGATAAATTGTTACTAGTAGTGGGGATGTTTTGCTTGAACACTAATGTTCAGGCATTTCGTTTAGTGTCCCCTGCAAGAGCATGTTCTCAAAACATACTTACATGCATAAGTACCCCTATTTTTTATAACGGAAATATATTAATTATCTATAAGATAAAAAATTATACTTAGTGACAAGGGTATAGATAATAGAGTCCATAAGTTGAGTACCCCTGAGGCCCATTAAGCTAGGCCCAAGTGTAATCCTAGTCGAAATACGAGGTCATATCGTATATCGATATTGTAATCTGTGTCGGATCCCTCCCGTACCTTGAGACCTGACCACCTATATATAGGGGCCAGGAGAGGACGGTGAGGGACAGATTGAGAGTAAGCCAAATTTCACCACACGTTTACTTTCGTCACGCACCTTGTTTGACTGAATTTACCTTCGAGTTTATCCGACGCCCTATTCCCTCGATCCTAAGTCCTTCATACTGGACATTTGTTGAGTTAACCCTCGTCAATTGGCGCTGACCGTGGGGACTCTGGGCGTTAGAATCATGAATTCGACGGCTTTTTCGCTTTTAGCCAACAACAATCCAGAAGTCGACGAAGATCAGAAGATGGAGTCGACGGTCAGAATTTTAAGCTTTTACGTCGGACCTTCGGGTTCAACTCGTCTTTCGGATCCGGCGGAATCAGGTCCGTCGGCAAGCAAAGCCAAGAAAATCACACTGTCTGGATTATCAGTGGGCTCTTCCAGCGAGGTAAACTCGCCGGTCAGCTTCGCAGCAACAGAAAACACAAAAAGGGGACTCGAGAAACTCGATGAAACTCAGGGAGAACCCGACGAAGGAGTAACAGCGGATAAATCATATAATAGTCAAAGGGACCTCACCACTGGAAGTAGTGGCGTCTCTAGGAGCATACATCAATTATGCGTCATTATCACCGAAGCAGCAGAAGAGAACGGTCACGCAAATAATGCAAAAATCGACATGCAAGCCGACAAATCAAGAAGCAAAGGCAAAAAAGGAGAAGGAGAAAATTCACGTCTCCAACGGGGAGTGGAGAGTCATCATGTCAGCTATCAACCACGGGATAGAAGTACCCGCAAATTCAAGAAGGGAAGTTATAATGGGATATCAATATGCATTGCATCAACATAGAAAGAAGTTGAGGGAGGAAAAAGAAGAGTTAAGAAGAAGCCAGGAAAACTACAGCATGTCAAGTGGAGCATATTGGGGGGAATACAGCGATAAATCAGAGTCTAAAGAAAGGCACAAAGACCCAAAGCACAGCAGGAGGACAACAGCATGGGCAAGAGAAGAAAACCGCGTAAAGAGCGTAAGCGAACACCCATCAGATAATGAAGAGGATTTTGTGGAAGAAATGCTAGAGGCAGCGTTGGCAGCAGTACAAGCATATCTATTAACCACACAACCGGAGCCTGGAGATCCACGGGAGCATATGCATCAAGCCGCGATACGAAGCCTTGGGTTAGTAGAGGACAAATTAAGGAAACACCCTCCAGAGGAAGAGGCAACGTATCACAAAGAGAAGCGAAGAGAAAATTTTAAGCGCCGCCCCTCACAAAGCCAAACAAGCGAGTCCTCAGGCGACAAAAAAAGTAAGGCACGGAGGGAGGATGCAAGGAATATCGTAGCACAAGCAAGAGTAAACAATGCGCGTTACGCATGGAGAGAAGAAAACTACGAGGACGACGAAAAGGAGATGGGGGCGTTATGCTTTACCCGAAGGGTTCGCAGAACACGGGTACCCAAAGGATTCAAATTGCCACACGATCAGCAAAAGTATGATGGGTCATAAGAACCCACGCTGTGGTTATCAGACTACCTGCAAGCAGTGTAAATACTCGGAGGAACGAGAGCAATGGTAATGCAAAGTCTGCAGTTACACCTCACCGGCGCAGCACGGTCCTGGTTAAACACACTACCCAACGATTCTATCGGGTGTTGGGGAGAACTAGAAAGTTAGTTCGCAAGAAATTTTTGTTCGACATATAAACGCCCAGCGTCATTAGAAGAAGTCAAGTCATGCGTACAGAGGAAAGAAGAAACCCTGCGCTCCTACATACAGCGATGGAGTATAATCAAAAATTCTGCAGAAGATGTCTCCAATGAGCGGGCAGTCAATGCTTTTTCGGCCGGCCTTTGCTGTTCGGACCTCGAGGAAGAGCTAGGAAGAACAAAACCTATGACTGTATCGGAATTAATGGAAGTAGCCAACAAATTCGCTGACGGAAAGGACGCATACAACAATAAAAGGGGGCGCTCGCCAGAAGTCGACAGAGCTGGAAGGCAAAGGCGAAGGTACCACAATGAAGATGGCCGCGCAAGGCGAAATCAGATAGCCGCGGGCTATGAAAGAAAAGATGGGGAAGATTATGAAAGCAGAGAGTTTCAGAGAGAAGGCAATCATAGAACAGAAAAACCTAAGTACTCCGGCCCATTAGCGGAAGATATGCTCCATGGTCCCCGTCGCATCCACTACGCGTATTTAGATGGGAAGAGGGTCTCTAATCATCAGCTGAAGGATTGCAGAACATTCTTAAGGTTGCAAAACGCTATGGACCAAAACAAAGGAGCACGTCAAGGAGGAAAGAGTACAAGCCAAGGATATCAAATGCAGCATCTAGCAAAGCATCTGGAATCAAAAGTATACATATCTGCAATGATCCAACCAGTGCCAAAGTCCCAAAAAGAATGGAAGAGCATTGATACGTCTCAAACGTATCTATAATTTTTGATGCTCCATGCTTGTTTTTACACCATTTGCTCAGTGTTTCGTTACACTTCGTAGCGTTTTTATGCATTTTCCGGAACTAACCTATTAACAAGATGCCACAGTGTCAGTTCCCTGTTTTCTGCTGTTTTTGTGTTTCAAAAAAGTTACACAGGAAATATTCTCGAAATTGGACGTAACAAAAGCTGAACATCCAGATATTAAATGAAGCTTCCAGAAGACCAAAGAGGAGATGGAGCCGAGCCAGAGGCTGGCCTCACCATAGGGCGGCGCGGCCAGCCCCTAGTCCACGCCCCCTATGGGTGAGACCACCCTGGTCCACCTCTGATGCTGCACCTTCGCCTATAAAGACCCCCCGACGGGAAAAACATAAAGACCCGATCACTTTTCCAGAAACACATCGCAATCCGCCACCGTCGTCGACCCGAGATTGGGAGGGTCCAGAAGCTCTTCCCGGCACCCTGCCGAAGAGGGGAATCCCCACCGGAGGTCTTCTTCATTGCCATGCTTGCCTCCGGCGCGATGAGTGAGTAGTATACCTTGGACTATAGGTCCATAGCAGTAGCTAGATGGTTGCCTTATCCACCATGTGCTTCATGTTTAGATCTCGTGAGCTGCCTTACATGATCGAGATCACCATTATGTAATTCTGCATGTTGTGTTTGTTGGGATCCGATGAATATTGGTGTTATGATTAAGTTAATGTGCTGAATATTATCTTATGTTATCTCTATGTTGTTTATGATCTTGCATGCTCTCTGTTGTTAGTAGCTATCTTGGCCAAGTAGATCCTAGTGACTCCAAGATGGGGTATTTATGCTCGATAGTTGGGTTCATGCCTCTATTTAATCTGGGGGAGTGACAGAAACCTCTAAGGTTGTAGATGTGTTGTTGCCACTAGGGAGAAAACAACATTCTTATGCTAAGGACATATGCTTTGTTTACATTACACACTTTGCTTAATGCAGTTATCTGTTCTTCGCAACTTAATATTCACGGGGTCCTCGGATGATTCCCCGTGGGTGGATTATTAGTCATAGATGCAGTTGGATGGCGGTCTATGTATCTTGTTGTAATGCCCAGAGTAAATATCATAGTGATCCTCTTGACATATGCACGTTATCTTTATTCTATCAATTGCCCAACTATAATTTGTTTACCCAACATGTTGTTATTTATCTTATGGAGAGACACCACTAGTGAACTGTGGACCCCGGTCCAATTTCCTTTATATTGCTATCACCTGTTTACTTTACTCACATACTACTATTGCTTTCCACTCGATATGCTCATTCCTTTGTTTATAGCAAACCAGTGAGATTGACAACCTCATCGTAAGTTGGGAGGAAAGTTCTTGGTTGTGTTGTGTGCAGGTTCCGCGTTGCTACTAGTTAAAGACGCGCTAACAAGTGTCATAAACGGCGCCCTTGTTGGAGTGTCACTAAGCTAGCAAGCATCACCTTCTGGAGTTTGGCTTTTTCCTACTGGATTGACATACCTTGGTTTCATAACTGAGGGAAAACTTGCTGCTATACTCATCACACCTTCTCTTGGGGTTCCCAATTGGCCGGTCATTTACATCATCAACACCGCGCCACCAACAAGTTTTCTGGCGCCGTTGCCGGGGAAAAAGAAGACTTCTGCAACGGGAGTTTCGCACGCACATCATTTACTTTGTTTTAGTTTTGCTTTACTTTATTTTTGCTTGCATCGTTTTTATCAAAAATACAAAAAAAATAGTTTCCTTTATAGTTGTTTATTATGTCCAGTTTAGTTGCTACTACTATGTCGCCCGAGGAAATGATCTTCACTTTCAAACAAAAGAGTGAGGAAAGTTTCAAAGAAGCTTGGTCTAGAATTTATGATTGGCATGAAAAAACTGAACCGAAAATGACTTTGAGTTTGCTTCTTAGTAGCTTTTACTTTGGACTTGCTCTTCGTTATAGATATGCTTTGGATGCTACAGCAGAAGGAGATTTCCTTCATTGTGATGGAGATCAAGCTTTCAATATTATAAAAAAGTTGATTACAATTTATAGCATGCCAACTAATTTTGATTCCTCTCTTGTGAGTATTTTTAATAGACTTAATACTCTTGAGACCCACACTGCTAGTTTGAATACTTGCTATAGTACTATGCGCCAGTATTTTGATTATGTGCCAATAAATTCTGAACCTTCGAGTTGGTACCCTACGGTAAAAATCACCATTAATGGTGAAACTTTTCATGCTCATTGTGATATTATGTCTGAATTTTGTCTTATGCCAAAGGATGTTTATGAATCTTTGAGTCTTTGGAAACTTTCTGAAGGGGGAGAAGAAATTTCTCTTACTAACAATGCCACTATATTTCCCGTTGGAATAGCTGAAGGAGTTTATACAAAAGTCCTAGGAAAAATGGTATCTACTGATTATCTTGTTATTGAATGTGTAGGAAAAGGACAAATCACACTTGGAAGGTCTCTACTAAAGCTCCTAGGCGCCATCATTCATGTGGGAAAAGGCACCATAAGATTCATCTCTCCACCTTGCAATAATCATGTGTTCCCTAAAGTTAAGAGCAAAGGTATGAGAGGAAGGCGTAAGGCACCCGTTAACCCTAATGCTTCATCACTTGATATTACTTGATTCACACTTTCTGCGCCTAGCTCAAAGGCGTTAAAGAAAAGCACTCTTGGGAGATAACACATTGTTTTACTTTCAGTTCTTTTTCTTTTATTTGAGTCCTGGAAGTTATTACTACTGTAATAACCTCTGCTTATCCTTTTTATTTCGTTGTTGTACCAAGAGAATCCTCTAATTTGAGTGAGGTAAGATTTGGGGATGTTGCTGTTCTGAAACAGATTTTGGTGCTGCACCGTTAAAATTCGTGAAAATGCTCAGAATATTTTTTTGGACCTGCGATTTATTGTGCATATGCCCCAGGTTATATCCAAACTTTCATTAGTTATACACTTTTTGATTTGAGCAACAGAAAACCCTCTAAAAATTCGACCTTTGTCAGTTGTTCTGTTTTGATAGATTTCTGCCACTATTTGTGTTTGCCTCTCGATCGCTTTCTTTTTTAGTTCTTTTGATCACGGAACTTTTGGGGAAAGTTTCTATAGTAGTATATGCTTTATATGTGGTGGTTTTGAGTTGAAATATGAAGCAAAAAGGGGTTGATTCATTATTATGCTTACACTAATGTTGCTAATAGAATTGTGTTTAGTTTTGTATGAAGGAAGTTTTCAAGTGTAGGGATTGGAGAATGATGAGATGAGTTGAAGAAAGGACAAAAGCTCAAGCTTGGGGATGCCCACGCACCCCAAGAAATATCCAAGAGGTACAAGCGTCAAAGCTTGGGGATGCCTCCGAGGCACCCCTGATGGGTTCGTAGCATAGAAAACAAAAATTTTCCTACGCATGAACGCATAAACTGGCCAAGATACTCTACGAGGTGGTAGCAACGAATACTCACCCTCGACGACCGTAAGCGGGGATTACGTTCCCGCACAAACGTTGACGATGGAGAGTTGGTGAAGACGCACGTAGTCGACGTAGTTGTTCACTTGACGTAGTCGATGTCGTGGTTCACTTGACGATCACAAGATCGTGTACCCGGCGCCACAAGTGGCAGCGCCCCCGTACTCGCACACACGTGCAGCTCGACGTCGACTCCTCCACGCCCTCGGTCCAGCGGGGCAGCGGAAGAAGGGATCCGCCGGACACTTCTCCACACACTTCTCCTAGTGTGTGAACTACGAACTACAATTCCGGCAGAGCTTCGCTAAGCCAAGATGGAAAGTGGGCAGCAACTATGCAAGGGAGGGAGGATCAAGAAGTGTGTCACAAGGGAGAGAAGGGGGGTTTATATAGAGGAGGAGGGCAGCCAAGGGGTGGCCGGCCAAGGGTCTCCCCCTCTCTTCATTGCCCCCTTCTTCATTCCCTTTTATGGTGATTACTCCCTCATCAACATGAGGTAACCCCCATTTTAATGCATGACATTCATGCCAATTAAAATTCACACTTATTGATTTAATAAAACATTTTTTATTTCTTTAATATTTGTTAATTCATTCAATTAACAAACATTAACAAATACACCATTGAGTTATTTCGATATCCCGAAACAGTTTCGGTGCTTTTCTGAAATAACCCTTATGCTGTCATGTAATTCGATCGGAGTATCATATCCACTCAAAAACGACGACGAGCCTTAAGTGTGTCACCCTACGGTTCGTGAATAACGTGGACATGATCGAGACTCCTCTCCGATCAATAATCAACAGCGGGATCTGGAAATCCATGATGACTCCCACTTACTCAACGATGAACTAGTGATCGTGTGAACCGGTAACGAACATAGTTAATTCCTTTTGTCTCACGATATTATTACTTGTCCGAGATCCGATCATTTGGTATCAACCATACCTAGTTCGATCTCGTTCCCGACAAGTCTCTTTACTCGTTCCGTGATAATGCATTCCTGTGACCTAGTCACATGCTTGCAAGCGATTCCAATGCAATATCACCGAGAAGGGCCCAGAGAATATCTTTCCGTCATCCGGATGGACAAATCCCACTCTTGATCCATGAGCCTCAACTAATACTTTCAGAGTACCCAAATCAACCTTTATAATCACCCTATTACGGTGTGACGTTTGATATCATCAAAGTACCCTTCCGGTATCAGTGATTAACATGATCTCATGGTCTAAGGATTAGAACTACTTCGCATGAGTTTGATATAGCAATGAACTTGATGACTTGATCGTATTGCTATTCGTACTATGGGTGTGAGTGTTCATCACATCATTCTTCTAATGATATGACCCCGTTATTAACAACATCCAATGTTCATGATCAGGAAACCTTGATCATCAGTTAATCAACGAGCTAGTATAAAAGAGAGGCTTTACTAGGAACCCTTTTAGTTTATTAATCACACAAGTATTAATGTTTCCGATTAATACAATTCTAGCATGAAAAATAAACATCTATTATGAACACGGAATAATATAATAACAACTTTATTATTGCCTCTCGGGCATATTCCTTTCAGTCTCCCACTTGCACTAGAGTCAATAATCTAGATTACATAGTGATGAATCTAACACCCATTGAGTTCTGGTGCTGATCATGTTTTGCCTTGGGGAGAGCTTTAGTCAACGGGTCTGCCACATTCAGATCCGTGTGCACTTTGCAAATCTTTACATCACCATCCGCGACATGTTCACGGATGGAGTGAAATCGGCGCTTTACATGCTTGAATTTCTTGTGAGACCTTGGTTCCTGAGTATTGGCTATGGCACCATTGTTGTCACAATAGATAACCATTGGATCCAATGCACTCGGAACCACACCCAGTTCGGATATGAACTCCTTCATCCAAACTGCTTCTTCTGCCGCTTCTGAAGCAGCAATGTATTCCGCCTCTGTTGTTGATCTCGCCACCACGCTTTGCTTGGAACTCCTCCAGCTTACTGCTCCTCCATTCATAACAAATACGTACCCGGATTGAGACTTAGAGTCATCCGGATCAGTGTCGAAGCTAGCATCGACGTAACAACTTGCGACGAGCTCTTCTTCACCGCCATATACGAGAAACATATCCTTAGTCCTTCGTAAGTACTTAAGGATATTCTTGACCACCGTCCAGTGTTCCAAACCTGGATCAGATTGGTACCTACTAGTCAAACTAATAGCATGTGCCACATCTGGTCTTGTACATAACATGGCATACATGATAGAGCTTATGGCAGAGGCATAGGGAATCTTATTCATCTCTTCTCTATCTTCAGCTGTAGCCGGACCTTGAGTCTTACTCAAGATCTTTCCTTGCAACATAGGTAAGAACCCTTTCTTACTATCTTCCATTCTAAACCTCTTTAGAATCTTGTCAAGGTATGTACTTTGTGATAGCCCAATTAAGCGTCTTGATCTATCTCTATAGATTTTGATGCCTAAAATATACGCCGCTTCACCAAGGTCTTTCATTGAAAACTTACTGTTTAAGTAATCTTTTACGCTCTTCAAAAGTTCCGTATCATTTCTAATCAGCAATATGTCATCCACATATAATATTAGAAATGCTACAGAGCTCCCACTCACTTTCTTGTAAATACAAGTTTCTCCATAAGTTTTGACAAATCCAAACCCTTTGATAACTTCGTCAAAACGGAGATTCCAACTCCGGGATGCTTGCTTCAGTCCATAAATGGATCGCTGAAGTTTGCATACCTTGTTAGCATCCTTAGGATCAACAAAACCCTTGGGCTGTACCATGTACAACTCTTCCTCAATGTTACCATTAAGGAACGCGGTTTTCACATCCATCTGCCAAATTTCATAATCGAAAAATGCAGCAATTGCTAACATAATCCTAACAGACTTTAGCATCGCTACGGGTGAGAAAGTCTCATCGTAGTCAATTCCTTGAATTTGTTGGAAACCTTTTGCGACAAGTCGTGCTTTATAGACGGTCACATTACCATCAGCGTCTGTTTTCTTCTTGAAAATCCATTTATTCTCAACGGCCTTTCGGTCATTGGGAAGTTCTACCAAAGTCCATACTTGGTTTTCATCCATGGATTCCATTTCGGATTTCATGGCTTCATGCCATTTGTTGGAATCTGGGCTCATCATTGCTTCATCATACGTCGCAGGGTCATCGTTCTCAACAATGGCATTTACGACAAGATCACCGTACCATTCAGGAGTGGTGCGTGTTCTTGTCGACCTGCGAGGTTCGGTAGTATCCTCTTTTGGAGTTTCATGATCTTCATGATTAGCTCCCACTTCATTTGGTGAAGTCACCACCGGAACGGTTTCCGGCGCTGCGCCACTCGCCAATTCATGAAGAGGAGGTTCAATAACCTCATCGAGTTCTACCTTCCTACTATTCACGCCTTTCGAGAGAAACTCCTTCTCTAAAAAGGATCCATTCTTAGCAACAAACACTTTGCCCTCAGATCTGTGATAGAAGGTGTACCCAATTGTTTCCTTAGGGTATCCTATGAAGACACATTTTTCCACTTTGGGTTCGAGTTTATCAGGCTGAAGTTTCTTCACATAAACATCGCATCCCCAAACTTTTAGAAATGACAGCTTAGGTTTGTTTCCAAACCATAATTCATACGGTGTCGTTTCAATGGATTTAGATGGAGCCCTATTTAAAGTGAAAGCGGCTGTTTCTAGCACATAACCCCAAAAAGATAGTGGCAGATCGGTAAGAGACATCATAGACCGAACCATATCCAATAAGGTACGGTTACGACGTTTGGATACACCATTTCGTTGTGGCGTTCCAGCGGGAGTGAGTTGTGAAACTATTCCACATTCTCTCATATGTGCGCCAAACTCGTAACTAAGATATTCTCCTCCACGATCAGATCGTAGAAATTTAATCTTTCTGTTACGATGATTTTCTACTTCACTCTGAAATTCTTTGAACTTTTCAAACGTTTCAGACTTGTGTTTCATTAAGTAAATATACCCATATCTACTTAAGTCATCAGTGAAAGTAACAAAATAACGATATCCACCACGCGCCGGCACACTCATAGGTCCACATACATCAGTATGTATGATTTCCAATAAGTCTGTCGCCCGTTCCATTGAACCGGAAAACGACGTTCTAGTCATCTTGCCCATAAGGCATGGTTCGCATGTTTCAAATGATTCATAATCAAGTGATTCCAGAAGTCCATCTGAATGAAGTTTCTTCATGCGTTTAACACCAATATGACCTAAACGGCAGTGCCACATGTATGCGGCTATATCATCATTTGACTTAATTCTTTTGGCATTCACATTATGAATATGTGTTTCATTACTATCAAGATTCAAAAGAAATAAACCTTTCTTCTCAGGTGCATGTCCATAAAAGATATTATTCATATAAATCGAACAACCATTGTTCTCAGACTGAAATGAATAATTGTCTCGCATTAAACAAGATCCGGATATAATGTTCATGCTCAACGCAGGCACCAAATAACATTTATTCAGGTTTAAAACTAATCCAGATGGTAAATGTAGAGGTAGCGTCCCGACGGCGATCACATCAACTTTTGATCCATTGCCGACGCACATCGTGACCTCATCCTTCGCAAGTTGCCGCCTATTCTTTAGCCCCTGTTTCGAGTTACATATGTGAGCAACCAAACCGGTATCAAATACCCAGGTGCTATTGCGACTACTAGTAAGGTACACATCAATAACATGTATATCATATATACCTTTGTTAATCTTCCCGTTCTTCTTATCCGCCAGATACTTTGGGCAGTTGCGCTTCCAGTGCCCTGTTTCCTTGCAGTAGAAACACTCAGTTTCAGGTTTAGGACCAGCCTTGGGTTTCCTCTCAGAACCGGCAACAGATTTGCCATCCTTCTTGTTTCTACCCTTGGACTTATTATCCTTTCTACCTTTCTTGAAACTAGTGGTCTTATTGACCATCAACACTTGATGTTCCTTTTTGACCTCCACTTCTGCAGTCTTAAGCATTGAGAGAAGCTCGGGGAGAGACTTCCTCATGCCCTGCATGTTGTAGTTCATCACAAAGCCCTTGAAGCTAGGTGGGAGAGATTGGAGAACCCGATGTATTCCCAACTCATTGGGAATCGTTATTCCCAAAGAGATGAGCTTATCGGCGTACCCAGACATTTTGAGTACGTGCTCGCTAACGGAGCTGTTCTCTTCCATCATGCAGCTAAAGAACTTTTCTGAAGCATCATAACTCTCCACGGCAGTATGGGAGTCGAAGATCAATTTCAACTCTCCCATTGTATCATAAGCGTTGCTGTTCTCGAAACGTTTTCGCAGCTCCGGCTCAAGTCCATACAGTATGCCGCAATGAACTAAACTGTGGTCCTCCTTGCGAGTCAGAAAAACATTTTTCTCTTCATCGGGAGCATCTTCTGCAGGTGGGTTACCTAGCGGTGCCTCAAGCACATAGCCCTTTTGAGAGGCATTGAGGAGGATCCTCAAGTTAAGTGCCCAATTGGTGAAGTTGCTACCGTTGGTGGCTAGTTTTTCTTTCTCCATGAACGCATTGAAATTCAGAGCAGGTGGTGCCATGATCTACAAATTATTTGCAAAGTTAACTTAGACTAAGTTCATAATAGAATGAGTTCAGGTTAAATCAAATTCTACGTGAACTTCCACTTAAAAACAACATCCCTCCTAGTTTTCTTAAGTGATTACACGAACCAAATCCACTATACCGCAACCGATCATCACGTGCAACGGTATAGTTTCAAAGGTGAACATCACCATGTTCATCATATCAACCATATGACTCATGCTTAACCTTTCGGTTCGTGTTCCGAGGCCATGTCTGTACATGCTAGGCTCGCCAAGTAGAACCATAACATTTGCGTGTGTAAAACTGTCTTACACCCGTCATATGTGAACGTAGAGTCTATCACACCCGATCATCACGAGGTGTCTCAAAACGACGAACTTTCGTGACGGTGCATGTTATGGGAGAACACATTTTATCTTGATATTCATGTGAGAGGGATCATCTTATAATGCTACCGCGCGATCAAATCTAAGCAGAATAAGATGCATAAAAGGATAAACATCACATGCATATATAATGTGATATGATATGGTCCTTCACGCACTCGATCTCCATCTTGTGCGTCATGGCATGATCTCCATCATTCCACCGGCGTAGCACCAAGGTCCATGGTGCGCCAACTTGGCTGTCTTCCTCCATTACAATATATCACTTGGATATATATATACGGCACGCATGCCATTTAAATGTAAAGACAACCATATGGCTCCTGCCGGTTGTTTATAACTTACAAAAAGGATCATCGCATACAATTTGTAACATAAACAACTTGACCATATCACATCACATGCCCCTGCAAAAACAAGTTAGATGTTTCTAATTTGTCTTGCATATTTTACGTGGTTTGGGGCTTTCTAGAAAGAACCGTTCTTACCTACGAACAAGAACCACAACGGTGATAAAAATATTATTAACAACTCTTTGTAAAATAGATCATAACTATAGTGGGAGAAACGTGCACCCGCAAAGCCACATATGCCGAAGCATGTCAAGTGTGGGACAAGTCTCGTGAACGCGGTCACGTAAGGTTAGTCTCGGGCAGCTTCAATCCCACTATGCCACTATGATCCAAAATACCAAAAAATTGCAATAACATGATCATCAACGCCCACATCCACATGTGTTCTAACCGTGCATACCAACTACGCATAGAGATGGCTCTGATACCACTGATGGGTTCGTAGCATAGAAAACAAAAATTTTCCTACGCATGAACGCATAAACTGGCCAAGATACTCTACGAGGTGGTAGCAACGAATACTCACCCTCGACGACCGTAAGCGGGGATTACGTTCCCGCACAAACGTTGACGATGGAGAGTTGGTGAAGACGCACGTAGTCGACGTAGTTGTTCACTTGACGTAGTCGATGTCGTGGTTCACTTGACGATCACAAGATCGTGTACCCGGCGCCACAAGTGGCAGCGCCCCCGTACTCGCACACACGTGCAGCTCGACGTCGACTCCTCCACGCCCTCGGTCCAGCGGGGCAGCGGAAGAAGGGATCTGCCGGACACTTCTCCACACACTTCTCCAAGTGTGTGAACTATGAACTACAATTCCGGCAGAGCTTCGCTAAGCCAAGACGGAAAGTGGGCAGCAACTATGCAAGGGAGGGAGGATCAAGAAGTGTGTCACAAGGGAGAGAAGGGGGGTTTATATAGAGGAGGAGGGCAGCCAAGGGGTGGCCGGCCAAGGGTCTCCCCCTCTCTTCATTGCCCCCTTCTTCATTCCCTTTTATGGTGATTACTCCCTCATCAACATGAGGTAACCCCCATTTTAATGCATGACATTCATGCCAATTAAAATTCACACTTATTGATTTAATAAAACATTTTTTATTTCTTTAATATTTGTCAATTCATTCAATTAACAAACATTAACAAATACACCCTTGAGTTATTTCGATATCCCGAAACAGTTTCGGTGCTTTTCTGAAACAACCCTTATGCTGTCATGTAATTCGATCGGAGTATCATATCCACTCAAAAACGACGACGAGCCTTAAGTGTGTCACCCTACGGTTCGTGAATAACGTGGACATGATCGAGACTCCTCTCCGATCAATAATCAACAGCGGGATCTGGAAATCCATGATGACTCCCACTTACTCAACGATGAACTAGTGATCGTGTGAACCGGTAACGAACATAGTTAATTCCTTTTGTCTCACGATATTATTACTTGTCCGAGATCCGATCATTTGGTATCAACCATACCTAGTTCGATCTCGTTCCCGACAAGTCTCTTTACTCGTTCCGTGATAATGCATTCCTGTGACCTAGTCACATGCTTGCAAGCGATTCCAATGCAATATCACCGAGAAGGGCCCAGAGAATATCTTTCCGTCATCCGGATGGACAAATCCCACTCTTGATCCATGAGCCTCAACTAATACTTTCAGAGTACCCAAATCAACCTTTATAATCACCCTATTACGGTGTGACGTTTGATATCATCAAAGTACCCTTCCGGTATCAGTGATTAACATGATCTCATGGTCTAAGGATTAGAACTACTTCGCATGAGTTTGATATAGCAATGAACTTGATGACTTGATCGTATTGCTATTCGTACTATGGGTGTGAGTGTTCATCACATCATTCTTCTAATGATATGACCCCGTTATTAACAACATCCAATGTTCATGATCAGGAAACCTTGATCATCAGTTAATCAACGAGCTAGTATAAAAGAGAGGCTTTACTAGGAACCCTTTTAGTTTATTAATCACACAAGTATTAATGTTTCCGATTAATACAATTCTAGCATGAAAAATAAACATCTATTATGAACACGGAATAATATAATAACAACTTTATTATTGCCTCTCGGGCATATTCCTTTCAACCCCTTCTTCATCGGCAAAAATTAGGTCACCTTTCAACACACTATATTTTTATTGCTTCATGCATTATGCGTTTTTCTTGGAGCATCAGTTGTTTTAGTTTTCAGTTTTGTTTAGTTTTGTTTGCTGCAATAAATGTTTGGACCCCAACAAATTTCCTTTTGGAGAAGTTGCCTTGCTTTTCATTTGCCAAGAACACTCCATTTTTCATTCCTATCATTCAACGAGTGTTCTCTTTTTCTGCTACTGCTTTTAGTTTCTTTTTTGCCTTGATTTGTGTTCAGATCTTGTTATATCTTTGTATCAAGGTGTATTTTGACCTCTGGTCCATGTTGGTTTTCATCAAAAGAGTTATTTCAAAAAGGTTCGAATGGTGTTGGAAAAGAGAAAAAGTTTTATGCAAAAAAGTGGTACAAAAAGGAGCTTGTGTAGACTGCGGCCTAGGCTTTTGCATGTTGTGCTTGATGTCTTTTTGATAGTATGCTTAGTGGTTTTGCTGTAGCATGACTTGTCTCAAATGACTGAGATTGCTTAATGAGCCTTTGAAAAAATCATGCGTTATTTTTATTATTTGGAAGCATTAATTTGGTTTTCTCCTTGATGCTTTATTTGGGTTGACTTGGCGCATGCTCACACATGTTAGACTTATAAAAAGTCGCCATAAGCCTTTATGATCATTTAGTTTTTGACTTTTGATGTCATCTTATGCTTCTTTTAATGTTGCTTTATCGCTTTGCATGATTATGGCCGTTATTGCTCTCTTAGTTGAATTCCTATGCATGGTATTTGTAAGTCATTCCAAGTAAATTTTCATGTGCTACCTTTGAAAAAACCTTCAAAATACTTCTCGTTTTGTGACACTGTTTTCAGCTCATGGGGACGTAGTGGTCGGATTTGCTATCTTCCATATTGTTTATTCCAAAAAGAAAAAATAGAAAAAAGAAAAGAAAAAAAGGCACTCCTCCATGGTATGTGAATGTTGGTGGGCACCCGATGGAATCGGTTAGCCATGGTTTGAGAAAGGAAAAAGGTGGGGAGGAGTGCCAAGCTTTATAAAAGAGCACAAAAGTGTCAATCTCTCTCTCAAAAACTTGCTTCATTTTTGTATGGAAGATAGTAAGATCCCCATTGCTAGTCGTTGACAAAAACAACCACCTCTCAAAACTCAGTTTTTATCTCTCTGTTTTACAAATGAAAAGCTCTAGCACATGTTTAATCACTGCTTCCCTCTGCGAAGGGCCTTTCTTTTACTTTTATGTTGAGTCACCACCTTCTATCTTTATGCACTGTCTAAGAGAGCATAGTTGTCATTCTTAGTATAATGTGCATTGTCCCAAAGTTTTCATTGATTGATTCACGATATTGGTTTCACTTGTTTTTAAATTATTTGTATCTAGTCGCCCTCTTAAACTTGAAGGTGTCCTATGCATTTATGTTTTGTTCTCTCATGAAGGACAAGCTGAAAACCATTTGCTATGTTTTCCTTATGATTTGAACACACGTTTGACTTTCATTGTTTCATTTTCATGATCTTTTGTTTGTGTTCTTTTTCATGTTATAACATGGTTCCTAAGTTTCTTCTATCAAGATTATGTCTTTCATGCCATGTTTTAAGTTCTTTTAATCCCAGCACTCAATGCTTTACATAGATGATCAAGATTGTGTAGGTGCATGTCACCTCAAAAATTATTTCTTTGTTATCACTTACCTACTCGAGGACGAGCAGGAGTTAAGCTTGGGGATGCTTGATACGTCTCAAACATATCTATAATTTTTTATGCTCCATGCTTGTTTTTACACCATTTGCTTAGTGTTTCGTTACACTTCGTGGCGTTTTTATGCATTTTCTGGAACTAACCTATTAACAAGATGCCACAGTGCCAGTTCCCTGTTTTCTGTTGTTTTTGTGTTTCTAGAAAAGTTACACAGGAAATATTCTCGGAATTGGACGTAACAAAAGCCGAACATCCAGATATTAAATGAAGCTTCCAGAAGACCGAAGAGGAGACAGAGCCGAGCCAGAGGCTGGCCTCACCATAGGGCGGTGCGGCCAGCCCCTGGCCCACACCCCCTATGGGTGAGACTACCCTGGTCCACCTCTGACGCTGCCCCTTCGCCTATAAAGACCCCCCGACGGAAAAAACCTAAAGACCCGATCACTTTTCCAGAAACACATCGTGATCCGCCGTCGTCGTCGACCTGAGATCGGGAGGGTCCAGAAGCTCTTCCCGGCATCCTACCGGAGAGGGGAATCGCCACCGGAGGTCTTCTTCATCGCCATGCTTGCCTCCGACGCGTTGAGTGAGTAGTCTTCCTTGGACTATGGGTCCATAGCAGTAGCTAGATGGTTGTCTTCTCCACCATGTGCTTCATGTTTAGATCTCGTGAGCTGCCTTACATGATCAAGATCACCGTTATGTAATTCTACATGTTGTGTTTATTGGGATCCGATGAATATTGGTGTTATGATTAAGTTGATGTGCTGAATATTATCTTATGTTATCTCTATGTTGTTTATGATCTTGCATGTTCTCCGTTGTTAGTAGCTATCATGGCCAAGTAGATACTAGTCACTCCAAGAGGGGGTATTTATGCTCGATAGTTGGGTTCATGCCTCTATTTAATCTGGGGAGTGACAGAAACCTCTAAGGTTGTAGATGTGTTGTTGCCACTAGGGAGAAAACAACATTCTTATGTCCACGGACATATGCTTTGTTTACATTATACACTTTGCTTAATGCAGTTATCTGTTGTTCGCAACTTAATATTCACGGGGTCCTCGGATGATTCCCTGTGGGTGGATTATTAGTCATAGATGCAGTTGGATGGCAGTCTATGCATCTTGTTGTAATGCCCAGAGTAAATCTCATAGTGATCCTCTTGACATATGCACGTTATCTTTATTCTGTCAATTGCCCAACTGTAATTTGTTTACCTAGCATATTGTTATTTATCTTATGGAGAGACACCACTAGTGAACTGTGGACCCCGGTCCAATTTCTTTTATATTGCTATCACCTGTTTACTTTACTCGCATACTACTACTGCTTTCCACTCGATACGCTCATTCCTTTGTTTACAGTAAACCGGTGAGATTGACAACCTCATTGTAAGTTGGGAGCAAAGTTCTTGGTTGTGTTGTGTGCAGGTTCCGCATTTCTACTAGTTGAAGACACGCTAACAAGTGTCATAAACGGCGCCCTTGTTGGAGTGTCACTAAGCTAGCAAGCATCACCTTCTGGAGTTTGGCTTTTTCCTACTAGATTGACATACCTTGGTTTCATAACTGAGGGATAACTTGCTGCTGTACTCATCACACCTTCTCTTGGGGTTCCCAACTGGCCGGTCATTTACATCATCAACACTGCACCACCAAGCAAATCTAGACCAGTAAATCTAACAATATCATCACCACCAGCCACAACAGAGTACTTGAAGTGGTTCGATCAACCAGTCAGGTTTAGCAGAGCAGACCACCCAAGGAAAGTACAAAGGCCAGGGCATGCTCCCATGGTGTTGAAGGCACAAATAGGGGGATACGATGTTGGACGATTATTTATGGATGCAGGAAGCGGCATAAATTTAATATATGCAAGAACTCTGAGGGCAATGTGCATCTCGTTGAAAAGCTTAAAACCGACAGATTGCTCCTTCCTTGGAATAGTACCAGGAGGCGCAAATTATCCCCTCGGGAGAATAGAACTCAATGTTTGCTTTGGCAATAGCAGCAACTATCGCAGAGAAAAGTTGGAGTTCGAAGTCATGGACTGGCCTTCACACAGTATCATGCAATCCTGGGGCGTCCAACTTTTGCAAAGTTCATGGCAGTACCTCATTATGCATATCTCACACTCAAAATACCAGGACCTAAAGGAACAATTACAGTTTAAGGCAGCTTTGAAGTATCGAACACTTGTGACAAAGAATTCAACAGGCTGGCGCAAACTTTCGGCATGACAGCAGAGTACGCAAGGTTGAAAGGCGAAACAGACCATAACGTGCTACCCGACGTTGGACGATCCCTGCTAGATCAGGCTTTCGATGCAACCCAAGACTCGAAGAAAATCCAGGTCCACCCTACGGACCCGAATAAAACTACCTCCATAGCAGTAAACCTAGATCCCGCATAGGAAAGCGCGCTCGTCGAGTTCCTTCATGAGCACTGGGAAATATTTGTCTGGTGTCCTTCAGACATGCCAGGGGTTCCCAGGGAACTCGTCGAGCACGCACTAAACATGGATCCTAAAGCAAAGCCAGTCAAGTAGCCATTGAGACGATTTCACGAACCCAAAAGGAAAGAAATAGCATCCGAGCTACACAGGCTAGAAAATGCAGGATTCATCCGAGAAATCAAAACGTCGACTTGGGTATCTAATCCAGTTATTGTCCCCAAGAAAAACACAGGCGTACAAAGAGTATGTGTCGACTACACATCTCTCAACAAACACTGTCCAAAGGATCCCTTTCCCCTACCTCGCATTGATCAAATAATAGACTCAACAGCGGGGTGTGCAAGGCTTTCCTTCCTGGACGCATATTTTGGTTATAACCAGATCAAACTGAAGAAAGAAGACAAGGAAAAAATAGCTTTTATCACACCATACGGCGTGTTCTTCTATCAAGTCATGCCTTTTGGCTTAAAAAACGCAGGAGTAACTTACCAGCGGATGATGCAAAACTGCCTCGGAAATCAAATAGGACGCAACATTCAAGTCTACATCGACGACGTGGTTATCACCACAAGAAAAGAAGAGTCACTAATCAGTGATTTGGCAGAAACCTTCGACAACCTAAACATGTATAAGCTCAAGCTTAACCCGACAAAATGCTCTTTTGGCATGTTAGCAGGACAACTTCTGGGTTTCCTGGTATCAGCAAGAGGAATAGAAGCAAACCCAGAGAAGATCCAAGCAATACTAACAATGGGGAAACCAACAAAATTGCACGATGTACAGAAGCTTGCAGGGCGCGTTGCAGTGCTAAGTCGATTCGTCGCACGATTGGAAGAAAAAACGCTTCCTTTCTATGCACTCATGAAAAAATCAGACGACAAATTTGAGTGGACAGAAGAAGCAGATGCAGCCTTTGCACAGTTGAAAAAAGTGCTCTCCACGCCACCAGTGCTGGTCGCACCAAATGAAAAAGAGCCTCTACTACTGTATATTGCTGCAACACATCAAGTGGTAAGCATGGTACAAGTAGTCGAAAGAAGCGAAGAAGGAAAAGCTCATGGAGTACAAAGGCTAGTGTATTTCCTCAGTGAAGTACTATCTCCAACAAAACAAAGGTACCCGCACTATCAGAAACTCGCGTACAACGTATTCACAATAGCACGAAAACTACGGCAGTATTTCGCGGTGCATCCAATCATAGTGGTTAACGAAGCACCACTATCCAACATATTGAACAACCTATCAGCAACAGGACGTGTCTCCCTATGGGGAATCAAATTGTCACCCCTGGACATCATGTACGAAAAGCGAAAGGCAATCAAATCCCAAGTATTACCAGACTTCACAGCTGAGTGGCTAGAGCTACAAAATACAGGACCACCAGATCTATCAAGTGTGTGGACAATGTACTTCGACGGATCAAAAAGAATCCAAGGCGCAGGAGAAGGAGTAGTTCTGATATCACCACAAGGCGACAAATTAAAGTATGTTTTAAGGATGAGTTTTTTCTCAAGCTTCTAATAACGAAGCCGAATACGAGGCTCTGCTCCATGGCATGAAAATGGCCAAAGCATGCGGAGCAACCCGATTAAAGATATTTGGGGACTCGAATCTCGTCGTCCAGCAAGTGATGAACCGGTGTGACGCCATCAGTGACAACATGACAGCATATAGAAACTTATACTATTATCTCGAGGGAACATTCGATGGATGCGAAGTTTCACACGTCGGCAGGGCCAGCAACGAGGAAGCCGACAACTTGGCAAATATCGGGTCCCAATGCCTGCCTGTACCACTAGGAGTATTTTGGGAAGAGATCATAGAAAGATCAATAAAAACCAACAAAACTTCGACTATGGAAGGGCAAGGTCAGCACTCAACAACAGGCTCGGGGGCTGGCAAAGGAAGCACAACAGAACCCGAAGAAGTTATGATGATTGAAGAAACTTGGATGCAGCCATACTTGGCGTACATGGTAAACAAAACACTACCCAAAGACACAATAGAAGCAAAAAGGATAATACGACGATCCAAGGCTTTTGTCGTGTTACAAGGGAAGCTGTACAAGAAAAGTATAACTGGTGTTTTACAACGCTGCATCACTCCCCGGGAAGGACAAGAAATATTAAAGGATATCCACGCAGGAGTATGCGGGCATCATGCTAGCAGCAGGGCTATTGCAGCAAAAGCTTTTCGTGCAGGTTTCTACTGGCTAACAGCCATCGAAGACGCAAAAGATATAGTCAGAAAGTGCGAAGCTTGTCAACGGTTCACATCTCGACCACACGCGCCAGCAGCAGAGCTACAGCCGATACCATTAGCATGGCCTTTCGCGCAATGGGGTCTCGACATGGTAGGGAAATTACATAAGCCTTGGCCAGGAGGGCATGTCTACATGTTGGTGGCAGTAGACAAATTTATCAAATGGGTAGAAGCAGCCCCAGTAACAACCCAAGATTCCACAGCGGCAATCAACTTCATCAAGTCTATAGTTTTCCGCTTCGGAGTACCGCACAGCATCATCACAGACAATGGGACAAACTTCACGTCAAAAGAGTTCAAGAGTTACTGTGAAAGTATGGGAATCAAACTGAAATTCGCATCTGTAGCACATCCAAAGACAAATGGATAAGTGGAGAAAGCCAATGGCTTAATATGCAACAGGATAAAAAAGAGACTGTTAGCACCCCTGGAGAAAGCCAAACACGCCTGGGTAGACGAGCTACCCTCCGTGCTCTGGAGTCTTCGAACAACGCCCAATGCAGCTACCCAAGAAACTCCATTTTTTCTGGTCCATGGCACAGAAGCCGTGCTTCCAGTCGAAATCGCCCATGAGGCCCCAAGAATCGCGGCTTAGGATGAGACAACCTCCACAGAAGCACTACAAGACGACGTTGATGCAATCGACGAAGCAAGAGATGTAGCACTCGCCAAAGCCACGCAATATCAGCAAAATCTACGAAACTATCATAGCAGTCGAGTTCGTCCACGATCTTTCGTGGTAGGAGATCTAGTCTTATGACTCAAGCAGGACGGTCACGGCAAATTAGAATCCCCATGGGTGGGACCTTACATCGTGACAGAAGTAATACCAGGAGGAGTTTATCGACTACAAGATAAGAAGATAGGGAAAGATGAGAGCAACCCGTGGAATGCAGAGCAACTACGGCGGTTCTATGCATAGAAGGAGTATGGCAACAGGAACATTCGAGTTATGACCCTCTGAATCCAGAACATGAGGCCACAGGTCGGGTTCTTTGGGTCAACTCGACAATATGTATGAGTATTTTTTCCACCCGGGGGCTCAGACCCTCGAGTCGTATGAAATAAAGTAAACAAATTATTGAGGTTCAGTATCCGTGATTATTTGAGAAACATTATAAGGTTGTTCGCAACCCGATATTCGACAAAAAGTAAACACGGTTCAAGGCAACCCGATAATACATCAAAAGCATACCTCGGAACAATGATTCGTTCCCATGGTCTATTAATAGAGATGGCACAAAATAAAATTCATCACGAGTACTTATTACATAGAACACGCAAAAGGATAACCAGAACAAGAGATTACATAAAAGGAGTATCTACTGAAAGTGCACTTCGGCCTCGTACTCCTTCTAGCACTGAGTACAGTCGTAGATCTTCACATCAAACTTTGACGTACCGGAGTGGTAGTTGAAGATCATGAAGAAACCTTGATGGAGGTCATGGTCTTCTGCAAACTGAGACCAGCCACCCTTGAAGTACATCTCGCCATCTCCATCGTACCAGACCTCCATTTTGTAGGGGGTTCCTCCTCTAGAGTGTTCGCGAAGAACTGCTTCCCGCAGCTCCCGCCCATCCATGAACTTAGTAAACTTCAGCGGTACCCGCTGAATCTCGCGGCATTGAGCGCCGGCGATGTAGAAGAAGGAGTATATTTTGGGAGGAGGAGGAGGAGAAGCATTATATGGCGGAGCACTCAGACCTGGTGCAGCAGCCGAAACTCTGGGCTTGTTCTTACTTCCCGCAGGGCGCCCAGGGCGGCGCTTCACAGGAGCGGACGACGAGCCTACTGCAGCAGGGTCCTTGGATTTGTTCTTACTGCCGCGAGGGCGGCCGCGACCTCATTTTTTCACTGGATCACCGATGTGCAGGTGCGATCCACCTGCATCGGCCATGGAGATAGGTGCTGGGAGAAAAAACCCTAGATGAGATGAGGAAGAAGAAGATGATAAGGCGGAGGATAGTAATTAAAGAATTAGGGTTTTTAACCTCGCCAACATGATTTATTTATAAGTAAACTTTAATGGGCCTCCGTGAATTAAAAGTCCAAGTATATCTACAGGCCCACGAGCAGAAGCTAAGATAGCAGCAGCATATCAAGGGCAAAGACACATAGGAGAAAAATGCAGAAGTATATCAGGAGCAAACCGCGCCTCATCATAGACTCGGGGGCTTATATAGTCACATAGAACAGGAAGAATATTTAAGCAGCAGCATATCAAGGGCAAAGACACATAGGAGAAAAATGCAGAAGTATATCAGGAGCAAACCGCGCCTCGTCATAGACTCGGGGGCTTATATAGTCAGATAGAACAGGAAGAATATTTAAAGCACGATTGTGCCAAGACTATCACAGGAGGCAAGCTATTAGGCGACAATATTATATTTTGAGCCTATACCCAAAAACCTTTCGGTTATAGCCTCGGGGGCTACTCCCATCGGGACCCAAAAAGGCAATTTTGAGAAAGAATTCGACAAGAAGAGAAGAAGAAAGGGGAGACTATGATCGGACACAAGTATCCGTCCATAGTCTCGGGGGCTACTGGTGTCAGGAGAACTGTCGTATGCCTGGTGGCAATAGACAGACTAGAAGAAAAATACAACATGTGCAATTATCTACCTTTCATTGACAACGAAACTGCGACTTCGTTGTCGACAAAATAAAGGTCGGTCACTCCCATCGGGAGCCATTTTATCTATAAAAGAACAACTCGAATATCTTGTATATTCCAACAGTCAAACAAGGTTGCGACATATAAATTCTCGAGTTGCGTCATCGCGACAAAACTTGAATGCCATGATTAAAACATATCGTGAAGGTAAGACCCCAGGATCCGTCCTGTGTGGCCTGGTATACGCACATGAATGCGCTCTGCTAGTAATTATCCGTGTCTACGACGCGAAGAAAATCCTAGTGGACGCACTAGATACCCTGAGAACCACTGAAACTCGTTCTTTGTAAGTCCTAAATGCGGCAAAAGAATAGGTTTGACCAGTTTCCCGGATTCAAGTCCAAGGGGATTGAATTTGAAGTAGGTGACAAGTATCTGTTCCGGCAGTTAACTAACCTCTTGATCCGTCAGAGTTGTCAGGCTTGTTCATCAAAACCCCTTGTGAGATAATATAATGAAAGTTGTTTTATTTTTGAGTACAAGAAGAATAAGAAGTCGAAAGATTGATCAAGTCGAAGATTTGAAGATTTGAGATTCAACCCGAATCTGTAATTCTGATAGAATCTCGGGGGCTACTGACAAGGGTATAGATAATAGAGCCCGTAAGTTGAGTACCCCTGAGGCCCGTTAAGCTAGGCCCAAGAGTAATCCTAGTCGAAATACAAGTTCATGTCGTATATCGATATTGTAATCTGTGTCAGATCCCTCCCGTACCTTGAGACCTGGCCACCTATATATAGGGGCAGGAGAGGACGGTGAGGGACAGATTGAGAGTAAGCCAAAGTTCACCACACGTTTACTTTCGTCACGTACCTTGTTTGACTGAATTTACCTTCGAGTTCATCCGACGCCCTATTCCCCCGATCCTAAGTCCTTCATACTCGACATTTGTCGAGTTAACCCTCGTCACTTAGCCTCTGAAACAACTTAATATCAATAACTAATTCTGTTGGGGATATACCAAATAGGTATACCAGCGACGTAGTCCTAAATCAGCAAGCCAGGGTGGCCCATCAGGGGTGGTATGGCGGATCCGCCATACCGGGCGGCCCAGTTGCTGAAGATGGCACGACGGTACTGGACGCAGGCGCTTATGGCGGATCCGGAGACAGGCCCATGGCGGGTTACTAGCGGCGAGCTCATGGCGGATCCGGATGACGGCCCATGGCGGGTGACCTTGTAGCATACGCGCAGGACTTAGTCTAGGACTCCAAGTTGTATCCGCTCCGGTACCAACGTGTAGCCCACGCCAGGCGCCTTTATAAGCCCGGCGTGGAGCAGCCCTTGAGGCAACGAACAATCAGACCAATCTTACGGCCAATCGCATAGCGAAACAGCCAACCTCATCATTGTAACTGAGCACTTGTTGCCTTATAGTGAATTATAGCAGCACGTAGGGTCTCGCCACCGTTGCGGGATCTGAAGCTGGGTAAACTCGTGCTACCACCGTCCTGGATCGCTCCTCCGTGTTCACCCCCTTCCACAAACCGCCATATCCCTACCCCTATGGCAGATTTGTTGACAAAACCACGACAGTTGGCGCCCACCGTGGGGCTAAGCGCGTCTGGAGCGCGGATCCAGGCGGGATCCGCCTTCGTAGGCATCGGTGACACCGTCGCCATCGGGCGCGTCCTCTACGATTCCGGCTTCCCCATCGTCCCAGCGGATAACCTCTGGGTGCCGGCTAGAGAAGACCCTACTCGATTCACCATCATCCCGATTGGAGATATCCATATCTTCATTGGAGAGACGAACCCTACCCCCGCTACGGAAACCAATTTCCGGCGGATTGGTATGGCGGAAATCCCCAAACGGACCGCTTTCGAGCTGGATACGGAGGACTTATCTGATCTGGAACTTTCCAAGTTATCCAGATCGGATCTGAAAAGTAGTCCCACCCAGCCCGCCCTAGTGGTGGAGGAAGTGGTGGAAGATCGCAGTGAATCCGCCATGAGCAATCTGGCGTTAGAGACACCGCGGTGCTGCCTTGTTGCGTTCGCAGGTATCACTTCGGGATCTACCTCCAATGGAGAAGATAGCCCAGGTGAATCCATCCTAGAGGCACTTAACGAAAGTGGTGAATCGGATGACTGGGATAGCAAAGGCTATGATTCTGACCATTACGATGCCGCCATGAGGAAACTCGAGGCAGAATTGGCGCAGCAGGCACTTGAAGAGCAACAAGCAGCGGCCAAGCAGGTGTTTGTCACCAACAAAGGAGATGATGCTGGGCAGACAACCGGTGATCTGCCATCTCAGGCAGTCCACGACGGAGATGCCGGCAATGAGCAGGGTAACCCGCCACCAGCCGCTGATCCCGCCACGGAGCAACTTCCCGAGATTCATGGCGGACCCAGGCCGCTACCCGCCATCCCCGAGGACCAGCACCAAGAAGACTTCACGACCCCGCTGGACAAGGTCGTCTATGGAACTCTAGCAGATCCAATCACCCCTGACTATGTCAGAGATGTGAACGATCTCGAGAAGAAAAGGCGACCACTCCTCAAGGAAGCAAAGCGAGTCGAGAAGATGGGCAAGCAGGTTGATGACGACATTGCTAAAGCTCAGGACACGCTGAAGCGCGCAAGGAACATGGAGGAGAAGTATGTTACTCTCGTCCAGAACCAGATCAACGAAGGAGGCGACCCGCAGCTGGTACGAAACCTTGAGTTCACCGTACCAACAGCGGAAACTCTGGCCAGGATGTACATCAAGAATCCGCCATACGTGGAAAAAAACCACGATGAAGTTAGGGCTACGCCCATCGAAAACATCGTGGCTGCAAAGGAGCTATTGGAGCATAATAAAAGCCCAGCAGCCCTAGAGACGGCAGTTAAACTGATGACCAAAGCATTAGTGCAGCAGGAGAAGGCTACGTCTTCACGACGCCTCGAATCTGATCCTGCGCTATGCAGGTCTAGTACTGCCTCCAAAGCTCAGGGAGCTGGCAACAATGGTGGACGTCCTGACAACGAATCTCATACCGGATCCTCAGAGATCCGAAGAAGAGAAGCCCGCAATCGGAGACACGCCATCCCAATATCCTCCGATGACAAACCACATGGCAAAGGTCCGCAGAGAAACCCATCGCCACCCCGCAAGAACTACCCGGCTTACGGATACCAACAAACCACTGCTGCTCCTCGCCATAAGACCAACATGCCGCCGCCAAAGCATAAGACGTTCGAAGTCCCCAAGGGAGGAATCGTCATAATCGACAATGATGGCAAACGAGGACGAAGCCGTGACGCTGGACGCAGAGACGATCCGCCACGACGAGAAAACAGCAGGGATGGCGGATCCAAGAGAAGGGACCGATCTCGCCATGACAACGGCGCGCATCGTGACGGTGACAAGGATAAGCATCGCTCCACTCGCCGCCACGATGACAAAGGGCAAGGCTCCCGCTGCCATGACAATGATCCATCCTCACGAAGAACGGACAGAAGTCGTAGCTGCAGAGAACAATCGCAGGACGGCGAGAGTAAGCGCAGACGCGACCCTTCGCCATCCCCACCAGGGAGCCCTCATGGCGGCGGTGGCGGTGGCGGCGGGCCAGCAAAATCGCGCAACTCCCGCAAGGATCTGCCAGACCAGAAGCCCTACGACGCCCGTACCCATCTAAATGAGATTGCCAAGTCTCAAACGGCCTTCTTCCTCGGCCCTAAGTGCTTTGGACCACGGATTCGTGACGAGCCCATCCCGTATGGGTTCAAAATCGAGAAAAATATCCGCCAGTACAATGGAGTCGATAGGCCTTTGACCTGGCTACAAGACTACTTCAACGCAGTACAATTCGCCGGGGGATCTCCCAATGTCGCTGTCCGCTATCTGCCCCTGATGCTATCCGGCACTGCGAGGCAGTGGATCAATGACCTGGCAGAAAACTCCATCCAAACCTGGTTCGATATGCAAACTGCGTTCACGGAAAATTTCGAGGGGACTTACAAGAGACCCCACAACATTGGTGACCTCCAACGGTGCCGACGAGCCGACGACGAGACCTCCCGAACTTTCCTCGCGCGATGGCTGGATATGAAGAACTCCTGTGAAGGGGTTACTGACGAATCCGCCATCCTCGCGTTCATTGACAGTTTGGAGAGAGGCCAACTGCTCCGCCATCGCCTGTTGCGGGAAAGGAACGAAGGGAAATTGACCCTAAATTCCATGATCACCATCGCAAGCAATTACGCGGCCGCCGACGACGACGCCCGCGAATCTCTGAAGGCTTCCGCCATCCAGAACACTGGAAAGCGGAATAGCAGTAACAAACGGAAGAATCCGCCAGAAGAGCCGCAGGCCCCGGACATGGTCGCCACAACCTTCGCTGACAAGGGTCAAAGCAGCCAGCGCGGCAGGGGACGCGGAGGTGGCGGTGGCCAGCCGCGCAGTTCTGCAACTCCCGCTTCGGCGCCATCCGCCCCCGTGTCTTACGACGAATACCGCGATATGCCATGTTTTGCCCACCGCGACGCCTCAGGGAAGTGCAACCACACCAACCGGAACTGCAAGTTTGTCAACGACCTCAAGGCGGATCAAGAAGCTGGTTTCAAGCGCAGCCGGCGACAACGGCCTCGTGGCAAAGGAAAAGCGGATAAAGACAAGGAGTCTAGGGATGGCAGTGACATGGATGAAGACCCTGCGCCCAAACCCGCCGAAAAGGCAGAGGGTGGTGCTGGCAAGGGTAACCCAATCAAGGACAAAAAAGGTGCCTTTCACACATTCCTTGGACCCCCCACGGCTAAGGCACAGAGAGCTGCTATGCGCTCACTTAATGCCACCGTGCCAAAAATCCGCCAGTACGTCAGATGGTCCGAAGTACCGGTGCACTAGAGCCGCGAAGATCATCCAGAGCATATCCCGGATGGCTATTACGCCATGGTGGTATGCCCTGTAATCCATGGCTATGAGTTCTCCAAATGCTTAATGGATGGCGGCAGCAGCCTGAACATCATGTACGTGGAAACTTTGACAAAACTCGGCCTCACCAAGACCCAACTCCGCCATAGCGCGGTCACCTTTTATGGGGTGGTTCCTGGTCGCCAAGCTAAGTCCCTCGGGTCCATCACACTCAAGGTTGCCTTCGGTAGAGAGGAAAACTACAGAGAAGAGCCCATAACCTTTGAAGTAGTCCCGTTCAAAAGCACTTACCACGTGATCTTCGGGCGCCCCGCTTTCCACAGCTTCCATGCAAGGCCATGCTACATCTACAATCAACTAAAGATGCCAGGACCGGATGGCATAATCACCGTTTACGGCAGCTTCAGAAAGGCAAAGGAGTGCGAGGAAGGAGAAGCCGCCTTCGCGGAAGCAGTGTTCTTCGGTGAGGAGTTCAAAGAAATCCACGCCGCAACGGACCCCGCGGAGATGCCGGCATCCAAGCAGGACGTTTCCGCCACCCCGCCCACCTTCAAGCCTACAGTCGATATAAAACAGGTGGAACTTGTCGCTGGCGATGCCACCAAGACTACCGCCATTGGGACGAATTTGTCCCCCGCATAGGAAAACGCGCTCGTCGAGTTCCTCCGTGAGAACCGGGACATCTTTGCATGGCAGCCATCTGACATGACGGGTGTACCCAGGGAACTCGCCGAGCACGCTCTGCAGATAATTCCTGGCTCAAAGCCAGTAAGACAAGCCATGAGACGCTTCGGAGATGAAAAGCGCCGCGCCATAGCAAAGGAAATTTCCAAGCTGTTGAAAGCAGGCTTCATCAAGGAAGTGATACATACCAAGTGGGTGGCAAATCCGGTACTAGTTCCTAAGAAAAACACAAAAGTTCTGCGCATGTGTGTAGATTACACTGGCCTAAACAAAGCATGTCCAAAAGACCCTTTTCCCTTGCCTCGCATTGACCAAGTCATTGACTCGACGGCGGGATCGGAGCTACTGTGTTTCTTAGATGCCTACTCTGGATACCACCAGATCAAGATGAAAAAGTCCGATCAGCTCGCTACGTCGTTCGTAACACCTTATGGCACATATTGCTATGTCACAATGCCATTCGGTCTGAAAAACGCAGGAGCAACGTATCAGCGCACTATGCAAAAGTGCCTGGCGGATCAAATCGGACGAAATATCCACGCATACATGGATGACATCGCAGTCATGTCCAAGAAGCAAGATGGCCTTATAGCGGATTTGCAAGAGACCTTTGACAATCTCAGGAAGTACAACATGATGCTTAACCCAACGAAGTGCGTCTTCGGGGTCCCAGCTGGACAACTCCTAGGATTCATCGTCTCCCACCACGGAATTGAGGTTAACCCGGAGAAGATCACGGCAATCCTCGACATCTCCCGGCCCATCGACCTAAAAGACGTGCAGAGACTCACAGGCTGCGTGGCAGCAGTGAGCAGATTCATCAGTCGTCTTGGCGAGAAGGCTTTGCCACTCTACAAGCTGATGAAGAAATCAGACGAATTCGTCTGGACCGACGAGGCAGACGCTGCACTTAAGGATCTGAAGAGAGTGTTATCCACTGCACCAGTCCTAGCGGCACCCGAAGACCAGGAGCCCATGTTACTATACATGGCGGCAACCAATAGGGTGGTCAGCATCGTCATGGTGGTAGAGCGTAAGGAAGAAGCGCAGGAGTATGGCGTACAGCGACCAGTCTACTATGTCAGCGAGGTCCTGACGGAATCCAAGCAGCGCTACCCTCACTACCAAAAATTGGCATACGGAGTTTTCTTAGCTTCTCGTAAGTTAAGGCATTACTTCTATGACCATAAGATCACAGTGGTGAGCAAAGCCCCACTGAAGGACATCATCAACAACAGCGACGCAACAGGACGAGTTGCGAAGTGGGGCATTGAATTGGCCTCTTTCGACATCGACTACAAGCCTCGCACCGCCATCAAGTCTCAGGCGTTGGAGGAGTTTATGGCGGATTGGAAAGAAGCACAGGAGACTACGCCCGTCCCAGAACCAGAGCATTGGGTGATGCACTTTGATGGCTCAAAGTTGCTACACGGCTCGGGGGCTGGAGTGACGCTCAAATCTCCTAAGGGAGATGAGCTCAGCTACGTTCTCCAGATTCACTTCCCCACCACCAATAACATCGCGGAGTATGAAGCGCTACTACACGGGCTACGTGTCGCAAAGGAGATCGGTGTACAACACATCATGTGCTGTGGAGACTCTGACCTTGTGGCTCAGCAGGTGGCTGGCACATACAAAGCTCGGAACGAAATAATGGCGGCATACAGGGACGAAGTGGACGAGATGGCCAAAAGTTTCCTCGGATACGACATAAAGCACGTACGGCGAGAAGATAACATGGCGGCCGATACCTTGTCAAAACTGGGATCCAGCCGTAGGGCAGTTCCGCCGGGCGTATTCCTTGAGCATTCGCGCGTACCATCAGTTAAGATGGTGGATCCAGAAAATCCGGAGATAGCGAGCTCCCCTGTTATGGCGGTTTTGCCTAGCAATCCGCCATGGGCAGAGCCCTTCCTGGAGTATCTGACGAACAAGAAGCTTCCCGAAGACGAAGTCCAAAAAAGACAAATCGAGCGTAGAGTCAAAGCGTACACCATCATAGATGGCCAACTCTACAAACGAAGCACCTCGGGAGTTTTCATGAAGTGCATATCCCAAGTGGATGGAATCGAAATACTAAGAGAGATCCATGAAGGCGAATGTGGGCATCACGCCGCCGCCAGATCCCTAGTAGCTAAAGCATTCCGCCATGGGTTCTACTGGCCAACAGCCAAAGCAGATGCAGACCGCATTGTGGAGCTCTGCCATGGTTGCCAGATGTACTCCAAGCAAACCCATATGCCCGCCACAGCACTGCATACGATCCCTATAACTTGGCCTTTCGCAGTCTGGGGGCTGGACATGGTGGGTCCGCTAAAAACAGCACCTTCGGGATTTACGCACCTTTTGGTAGCGGTAGACAAATTCACGAAGTGGGTGGAAGCTAAGCCCATCAGAAAACTTGATGGCAAAACCGCCCTAAAATTTGTCAAGGACATTGTGGTCAGATTCGGCATCCCACACAGCATCATCACCGATAATGGCACAAACTTGTCTCAGGGAGAAGTTGAAGAATACTGCCATCACAACGGAATCCGCCTTGACCTAGCATCTGTGGCACATCCACAGTCTAATGGCCAAGTTGAGCGGACCAACGGACTAATCATGTCAGGGATCAAGCCACGCCTAGAAGCACCGCTACATAGAGCAGCTGGAGCCTGGGCAGAGGAGTTGCCATCTGTACTATGGAGTCTACGGACCACGCCAAACAGATCAACCGGCCTTACCCCTTTCTTCTTAGTCTACGGAGCAGAGGCAATCTTGCCAAGTGATGTTCAGTATGATTCTCCAAGAGTCGAGGCCTATAAGAAAGAAGATGCAGAAGCGTCCAGACAACTATCTGTGGACCTGCTGGAAGAAGAGCGCGACTTAGCAGCCCAGAGATCCGCCATCTACCAGCAGAATCTTCGCCGCTATCACAGCAGGCGAGTTCGCCAACGCTCGTTCAAGGAAGGTGACCTGGTGTTACGCCTCAAACAGCAGAAGTCCCACAAGCTATCCCCGCCTTGGGAAGGACCCTTCGTCATTAGCAAAGCTCTACTGAATGGTTCCTACTACCTCGTTGATATTCGCGAGCTAGATAAGCGACCAAGTAAGAAGCGCAAACGAAGAGACCCTGACGATATCTACGACGAGACAGATCGTCCATGGAACATCGCACAGCTACGTCCTTTCTACACTTAGCACTTTTCTAGCTATGTAATAGGCACCTCTATATGGTCAATGAAATAAAGCATTTGGTTCACTCTTGATTAGTCTTTTACCTCCTTTATTGTTCATTTAGATCGTATAGAACCTTTTGCGCAATTGTGCTCTGCACTTGCGTATCTTTAAATCCGCCATAAGCGGTCCGCGTAGCTTTTTTATGTTTTGATCTTCATTCGATGTTCTCTGTGTGGATTCCAGAGTAGTGACTTTTTGACGAACCAAGCCGCCATCTGCTCAGGGTTCTGGACGGTTGCTATTAAGTATCGTCGCCCTAGCGGATTGTTCGTGCGAAGATTTCGCCATCTCACGAAAAGTCAAGCACAGAGAGCCGGATGGCGGATCGCATAATCCTACGCGTGAAAAATTTTAAGTGTTGTTTTTTGGGCATGGCAAAAACTGCAAGTTGCATAAAACTATGCCTGGCAGTTTCTTCGCGCAATTAAAACCACTTCATAAACAACAAACTGCAAAAGTTCACAAGCATTTTACTGATCCGCCACAAGCAAATCAGTCACAGTGCAGACACATCACACGCAGTTTAAGTTTCAATTACAGACCCACTCAGGGGCCGAATTGATGCAAAGTATTTTTTCCTGCCATGTTGCAGGGCACATCTCAAGAGGATGGCGGAACCTTGGAGGACACCTCGTCACCGCCATCACCACCTGCAGTTGCCGCGGAGGCGGATGCCGAAGCTTGGCTTGGCGACCCTGGCAGCTCGTATGCTTCATAGTACACGTTCAACTGAGTGCCAAGGGCACACAGTTGATCGTATCCAAGAACGCTCTGCCGGATGGCGGCCTCGTCCACCGGCGCGCCATCCTCGCCGCTCTCAGGGATGCCGGAAGTGAGCTGGTCCAGGTCCATGTCGGGGTAGTGGGCCTTCGCCAATGTCAGCGCTGTTCTGGCACCACCCCGAGCAGAGGACAGCTTCCAATCCGCCACCAGCCCTGGCACCAGCAGCAGCTTCTGCGTGAGCGCGATGGCGGAAAGGTTGGAAGAACCCGCTATCTGCAGGCTCCCGCACGCTTGGCGACCAGCGCTGAGAAGGCCATCAAGCTCCTTCCTCGCTGCGTCGGTGGCCATGCGCAGGCCCTCAGCGGTGTCCACCTCGCTTTGCCCCAAGGAAGCTGCATGGCGGAAAAAAGAAGATGCGTCACGAACTGCATAGCAGAAGTTGAAAAACAAGTTATAAGAGGTGGTACCTAGCAAGTTGTCTTGGAAGTGATGGAGGAGCTCGTTAAAGCCTTCACGCCGCTTCTCAAAGTCAGCGGCGACTTTGCGGAGATCCGCTATCTCCTTGTCCTTCTTCTTGCCCTGGTTCTCCTGGTCCTTCAGCTGCCTCTCGAGGGTGGCGTTTTCAGCCAGCGATTTCCGGAGCTGTTCATTCAGCCCATCCATCGCAATGGCGTGGCCTTTCTTCATCCCCTCAAGTGTGGACTTGAGCTTGGCAGCGTCTGCATGGCAGAATTCTGTCAGTTCAGCGTTTGATTGAATAAGCGTAAAGGAAAGGAACCTTAAGGTTAAATACCGCTATTCTCAAGCTGTTGCCGCAAATCTGCCACAAGAGCGCCTTTCTCCGCCAGCTCCTTCTCCTGCGAGCTGACGACCTGGACCAGGTCCTCCACCACCTTCTTGTAATTCTGGCAAAATTTGAAGTGTTAGTCAATCTTAGAGCTTTATGCCGGATGTGAATCCGCCATAACGCTCGGGGCTACTCACTGATTCTTTTTTAGTCACTCTTAGAGCATCATGATGAACGATTATCCGCCATGATGCTCGGGGGCTACTTATGCTGATTTTTTGTCTTCTAAGAGCTTTATGCCGGATGATTATCCGCCATAACGCTCGGGGGCTACTCAGTATGAAAATTTAAAGTTCTCTAGAGTACTGGGTGAACTACCAGCGCTCGAGGGCTATACTATTCAAAAACTTACAGAAGTCAACCTTGGAGCCCCATAGCGGATTAAATTTGCGAATCCGCCATGGCGCTCGGGGGCTACTGGGAGTACATACCTCTTTAACAATACTGGTTCTCTGAACGAACGCCGCCATTGCAGATGAGACATGGTTACTGGCCTCCTCTTGCATATTGTCAAGGCGGAAAAGAGCAGTTGCTTTCTTCTTCCATTTTGAAGCTTCCTCAGCTCCCGTATCCGTCTGGATTGCTTTTCCGCTAAAACTCACCTTCTTAGCACCCTTAGCGGGGCGATCTGATGGTCCAGCACTTTTTCCTGGAGCATCCGCCACCTTGCTGGTATGAGGAGAAGAGGCGGAAGGCCCAGTTGGGCGAGCAGGAGCATCTGGTGTAGGTGGAATGGCAGCGGGAGATGGCTTGGCTAGTGGAGGTTTCGGGCCAGAAACCTTTCTTCTTCTGTGTGCAAAAGAGACAGATCAGAAAAGTTATGCATGGTATGAAGGCGAATTGTGATTATACTTACTTCCGCTCCGGTAAATTTATAGTGGCGGAATGTTCTGGCACGGTGTCCAGATGGCCACGAAGGGCAGGGGACGAATGGCGAGAGATGACTCTCCTGCCCATTCCACGAATGCGCCCGCCAGCACCGCGAACGCCACAAGGAACCGCCACTACAGGTTCATCCGCCACTACGTCTTCTTCCGCCACCTTCTGTCTCTTGGGAGACGAGGATGTCTCGTCCTCATCGTCAGTAAGATCCTTCGTCCGAGGATAGCGGACGAGACCGCTCAGTTCAGAAGGTGGCAGGGAAGAGAGCTGCGAAGAAATGTGAAGTTACTCAAAGAAAATTAGCTGTTATGGCGGAATGAGGAGAAGCACTTACCTTTGGACAACTGCCATTCTCATACATAGGGATTTTCAGCTTCAGAGGCACATCTCGCCCCACCTTGATGATGTTGCGGATCCGAAGCTCGATCTCTTCAGCGGACAGTTCCTCCTTGGAATAGCACTGGGGATCGTCTATTCCGCTATACTCGCACATCAGGCTTGGGCGATATTGAAGAGGCTGAATCCGCCGTGAGATCCAGCAGTAAATGGTGTCAGCACCTGTCAGTCCAGAGAAGACAAGTTTCGAAATCCGCCGTGAGCATAATTGGCATTCATCATCCATTGTGAAGTCATCCATGACACCCCAGCTATCCTGCTCCTCGGCGGGGCCATCAGTAAAAGACCGCAGGCCGAACTTCCTTTCAGGAGGGGCCTGGTTAGCCTGATAGAAGAAGGAACCCCGCCATCCCTTAGCAGAGTCGTGAGAGACAATGTAGGGGTAGGATTTCCCGTGCCGAGGAACGAAGGAGATTGACCCGCAATTGCGAGGATTCCCGTTCGCGTCCCGGTTATGGCGGATATTGAAATATAGGCGGAATAAGTCTCCGCGCGGGCTGATGCCTAGATACCCCTCGCATAGCGCAACAAAACCTGCTAATGCAGTGAAGCTATTCGGAGCAATGTGGTGCAGCTGTAACCTGTAGTGACGGAGAACTTCCCTCAGGAAGTAGGATGGCGGAAGGCTGAGGCCACGGTCAATGTGGGATTTCAGCATAACGACCTCTTCATCTGAAGGAATCGGCGTCGCTTCACCAGGCACAACCCGCCATCTGGAGGTTTCCTTAGCAGCTAGGCGGCCTTCTCGTTCCAAGGACGATAGAACTTCCTCGCTCAGACTGCAGGGGTCCCAATCCCCTCCAGAGGTTTCGGGCATGGCGGACTCTGTGTCAGAGGATCGCACAAAGCCCTCAGCAGCTTCAGACTTTGAAGTTTGGCGAGGAGATTCGGGCTCCATGGCGGCCAGTGGCGTGGCGGTAATGACTTCTAAAACTTCAAGCGAGGACGAGGAAGACGATGCCAGCTTGTGGTGGAAAATGCTGCCGGCGGCGAGGTTTTCTGCGGTGGCTCGCCGGAGATAGCGAGGCTCTCGTGGCGGCGCTAAGGAGAGAGAGTGCGACGGGGAGAATGAAGGGGTGACCGGCCGGGGGTGAGAGGCCGGGGTATATATAGACCCCGGGCCTCGAGATTCGTGCCCGCCATCACCACCGCTCATCCCGATCGCAGAAACCCTAATCTGGCGACACGTGTCCGAGGGTAAGAAAGTAACTTGGTAAATCTTGCCCTAGAAGGAACTGTATGCCGAAATTTACGGCGGATTTCAACGGTATGATCCACTGGATCCCGAAAATCTCGCTAAGATAACTACGTCGCTTGATCCGTTATTTACGGCGGATTGTTAGATGGAAAAAGGAACCTCAAGATAACCGCCATCCCAGTGAAGAAGAGCTATGGCGGAAATGACTTATCAAGGACAAGCATGGCGGATGCAGATGGTGATCTTGAAGTTCCCTGGGGGCTACTGTTGGGGATATACCAAATAGGTATACCAGCGACGTAGTCCTAAATCAGCAAGCCAGGGTGGCCCATCAGGGGTGGTATGGCGGATCCGCCATACCGGGCGGCCCAGTTGCTGAAGATGGCATGGCGGTACTGGACGCAGGCGCTTATGGCGGATCCGGAGACAGGCCCATGGCGGGTTACTAGCGGCGAGCTCATGGCGGATCCGGATGACGGCCCATGGCGGGTGACCTTGTAGCATACGCGCAGGACTTAGTCTAGGACTCCAAGTTGTATCCGCTCCGGTACCAACGTGTAGCCCACGCCACACGCCTTTATAAGCCCGGCGTGGAGCAGCCCTTGAGGCAACGAACAATCAGACCAATCTTACGGCCAATCGCATAGCGAAACAGCCAACCTCATCATTGTAACCGAGCACTTGTTGCCTTATTGTGAATTATAGCAGCACGTAGGGTCTCGCCACCGTTGCGGGATCTGAAGCTGGGTAAACTCGTGCTACCACCGTCCTGGATCGCTCCTCCGTGTTCACCCCCTTCCACAAACTGTCATATCCCTACCCCTATGGCAGATCTGTTGACAAAACCACGACAAATTCAGACATCAAGGATACACACAACAAAAAGGAAAAAAAGGGGGAAAAGAAACAAAAGCCCTCCTAACGTGATCGGCGACCCACGACATCAATCAACACACTAGTAGGATGGGTCCGATAATTGGATCCCTATATCATCGCTCCAAAGGCCTTTTGGTCTCAAGCCGGGCAAGACGGTCTCGGTAGTCAGTGAGTTGCTGGACAGATCAACTGACGGTGGTGAATGGAATATGAGTAAATTGCATGAGATGTTTTTTGAGGAGGATGTGGCAGACATCACGAGAATCCCAGTAGGTAGGGCTGGAACCAGAGATTATTTGGCTTAGACTTACACCAAAAATGGGACTTTTTCGGTCAGGCCTGCATACCACCTCAAGCAACAGATCAAACAGAATAATTCAGCGCGGACAAGTTCTTCCAGAAGTGTTGATGAGCACCAAGGGTGGTTATCCCTGTGGTCTGCAAACGTTCCAGGAAAGGTGCAAGTCCATTGTTGGAGACTTGCTCAAAATGGGCTCGCGGTGGGATCGGAGCTGGACCGAAGACATGTAAAGGAAGGGGTTCGTTGTGTTGTCTGCAACAGAGAGGAATCTCTCGTCCATAGGTTTTGGGAATGCCCCCATTCGGCTCGGATTTGGGAGCAGTTGAGAGAGTATACTGGTTTCCTGCTGCGTTCGCCATCTCAAGTATTCCGCTCACATAGAGACCTGAAGGCATGGCTACTGGACTGGTTCCAGGGGTTACAGGACAAGGAGCTGTCAGTGAGTCTCATGTCTCTTTACCATATGTGGCTTGCAAGAAATGATGCTAGAGATCTCCCTATGATTGAAGATCCTGATAGGCTAGCACGGCGAATTGTATTGCTGACGAAAGAATGGTTTTCGCTTAAGGAACCAGGCCCGGGGCGTGCTAACCAGTCGGAGGAGCACTGGCTTCCTCCCGAGGAAGGCTGGGTTAAGGTTAATTCTGATGGTGCTTTCTTGAAGGAGGGCGGTCATGGACGCGGCGGTTTGATTTTGCGGGATCACCATGGCGGATTCATCGCTGGATCAAGCCATTTTTTCCCTCTTGTGGCTGATCCGGAGAGGGCAAAGTTATTGGCCTGTAAGCATGCGGTGCTCTTAGCAAGGGAGCAAGGAGTAACGAAGCTGGTGATGGAGCTCGACTGTCTTGGTGCTGTCGGAAAGCTCTCTAACCCGGAGCTGGACAGGTCCATTCATGGTCCTCTAGTCGAAGACATCAAGGCATCCTTGAGGGAGCTGGATTGTTTCCAGGTCAAGCATGTCAGTCGGGTGTGCAATGGAGCCGCACACAAGTTAGCAAAGCTAGGCTGCTTTAGTAAGTGTTTTGCTCGTTGGGTGGATACCCCCCAGGAGTGTATTTCTGAACTTGTAGACTCTGAATTCGTTGTGTAATAAAATGCAGCCTGCTAATCTCAAAAAAAAACACTACTATGAAAAAGTTTATTAATAACATTCCAAAAATGAGTTTCAATCTCGCGCCGCTGCCACCAATCTATGTGCAAGCATCGATAGATCTAATCATCTAGGGAACTCTCTTCCATTTCCAATATCCATAATTGGCTGTGTCTTCAACACTCAAATTATCTCAAGTATCGTTTCCAAATAACCTCACCACTCCGGTGCAAAATTTGTACATTCCCCCAAGGCTTGTGCTCTCCACTATGTGGATGTATTCATCGATCTGTTCATCTAGAGTAATATATGCAGAAACCCGAGTATCAGTAGTGCATTTATGAATAGAAAATTAGACCCATGTTTTCAAAGATAATCCCTCTTCAGCTTGAAGTAATCATCATACCTCTTCACATCACTGACAATACACATGAACACATGATTGGCCACCCAAAGCGACGCGTAATGTTGTCTTGAGGGAACACATGAGCTTCTGCCCAATTTCGATTAACTACTTGTTTATTTTGTGTCTAGATGAAACACAATGTGTTTTCCTCTTTCTCGTCTTTCGTACGATATGCGGCAATCAACACACTTCTTTTTCAAGGTCATTATCCAAATATGACCCTTTAATTCATTAGAAGAACTCGCCTTCACAATTTATCGCCTATAGTGGCCGTACGACGAGCTAGAAGTTCAACTAATTTGATCAAAATATATTGTCACTAAGTAGATGAAAAAATTATCTTTTATTATAAAAAGCATGAACGTGCGGTATGTACCGATATCGAGGCGTCCAATAGGTGCTTCGGTGTGCACAGTTGAGAGAAGCGACCGAGGAGCACGAAGAGATGCAGTAGCCAAAGCACGCTTCAAGAGTTGTGTGGGAACAACAAATTATTAGGGACGAAACGAATCTCTCCTCTCCCGTTCCCCTCCCCTAGCTACAGTAACCGAGCGCATCTCGAGAGTGTCGGCCAGATCCCGAGCCCCTCCGGCGGCGATGCCGTCCGGAGGCGGCGGAGGTGAGGTCCGGCGTAGTTTCTTTAGGCTAGTGTAGGTTTTTCCGGCCCTCTGCCGGTTTGGATTTGGAGCTGGGCTCTGGTTTCTCGGCCGATCCAGAGCAAGGCTTGGTCGGGGATGTCGCATTTGCTCCGGTGGTTGGAGTGTCCGGCGGCCGCCTCTGCCTTGTCGATCTCCTCAATAAAGCCTGCGCCCCTCCCTTCCTTGCTTGCATCGGTGTCTCTCTCCGCTCCTGGTCGGCCTCGGTGGCGAGGGGGATCGGGTAGTCTCACCGTCGCAGGCTTGTTTCGGTGGTGGCTGGGGCTGAGCGCCTTTCTGGGGCTCCGGCGCAGCTCCAGAAGGTCCGTCGCTGGCGGCCCACCCCCCCAGATCCGTGGTGGATTTGGCCTGGTGGTTCACGACGACAAGGCCCTTCGATAAGCGCCTAGGAGCCAGCGGCTGTCGTCGAGGATCTGCATCCCCTTCGCCCCCCTTGGACGGCCGTGGTGGCGGGAGAGGCTGGGTGAAGGTGGGCTGCTGGGGTTTCCTTCTGCCTGGCCGACCATGGTGGCGGGGGGGGGGGGCGGTGGAAACTAGCAGTTCCTTTTCCTCTTCTTCAGTGTCGATGCTGTCACTCGTCATGGCTGGCACCTCTCCTGTCTTCAAGCATTCAAGGTGGCTGCTGAGAGCGCAGGTTTCGGTCTCCAGCAGCGGCGGTCTCGATGAAGGAGCTTCTCTCCGACGATTATTGGCGGCTTTTCCCCGTCATCGCGTCGGACCCAACGGCAGTAGGGCTGCCGCTCCGCCGCTGCTCTACCTCGGCGTCGGTCTCCCTTGTGCTTCGTCTCCAGGTGGCAAGTTCCCCGGAGACGCTGTTGCAGTTCGGCGCCGGCGTATCTCTTGCTGGAGGAGGAGGAGGGCGGAGGGCTTGATTGCATTTTCAAGTTTTCTCTAAGGTCCTCTGTGCTTATTTTAAGGATCCCTGTGTAATTCCCCTTTCCCTTTGGGTCTGTTTGTACTCCAGTTTTTTTCAGCAGCAATATATCGGGTACCCCACCCGTTTTTTCCGTTAAAAAAAAGAGTTGTGTGGAAACACGCATCTGGAGCATATGGGGAGTGCAACGAGCCAGATGGGCGGTGAGCTACGATGACGGTGTGTCGATAGGCCTACAATGGCCGCACGACGAGCCAGCTCCTGATGCTAAGCATGGCATCGTGCCCAGATGTGGTCTTTGCGCTGTATCAAACGCGGGAAATGCCTATTTTGTTTTAAAAAAGAGAGCTTTGGACATATAATGATATAAGTGTATGTTTTGTGTGCACATCACCATATGTATAAATGGTGGGGAATTTAAGCTTGCGTTATAGTTGCCCTAAAGTCCCACCTTGAAGCTTGTGTGTTCAATTGAAAAATAAAGGAAATGTCAGATGTAAGGATTTCAGCAAGAGAACAAACGCATCTAGCACTAGTATTATCTTGCCTACGAACTTTCACCGTCAAAATTGGTATTCAGTCATTGGTATCTTGCCATCGTCACGAAGCGTCATCCGTTACTCGAAGAATTGTGCATCTTAAAGAGGCGCATAAGGTGCCCAATCTAGGGTTTTGTGTGTGACAGGTAAGGGATACAATCACCTTCACAATCATGAACCGCGATCAAACAAGCTAGATCCATATTCCCCACACACACAAAGTTCACCACCAGACATATTCAAGATCTTATTGTAACAGGACAATGTTTCGGCTCCTTGGAGAATATATGGAAATTGATACGTGTAGTTCTTTATCATTTCAGTATAAAAGATTCTCAGATGAACCGAATGCATACTCCCCATGTGTGCACAAAGTTCATCACTATACATATATATTCCAGAAATCTAGATCTTCTATAGTACGACATATATACGGCTCGTATCGTCGTTACGCAAGGCACAAAACAAAACCCCGCAACCACTAACTAGGCTACTAACTAATGGGCGCCTGTGGTGTTGCTGCTTCCCTACTGACCCTACAGCAGATTTGGACGCACTGATATACACCATTATCGCGCGTCCCATGATTCAGTCTAGGCCAGGCGAGCTGCGGCGGATTCCCCGCTGGGTGGAGATGCATGCATGCGCGTGCGGCGGACGCGCCGGCGCCGAGCTGGAGTAGTCGGCGTCCGGCATCGGCGACGGGTTTGACTGGCCACGCGGCCGGTGGGTGGAGCACGGGTGGCCTAGGTAGGTTGGTGCTCGATCGGCGGAGGGTGGAGCGACGGGCCCCTCCGCCGCGCACTGCCCGTGATCTGCGCCGCGACGAGCAGCGAATTTTGTTCCGGCGTACGCGTCCGGCAGCCGCAGCTAGCTGCCTACTGGCACAAACACGGCAATTATAAATGGGATAAGTCAGGCTGACATCGGCGGAGGAGGGGCATCGATCATGCGTCGCATGACTCTCCGGCGTTGGGACGTGAGATTTTGACCACCTCGGTTCGTCCTCCGACCCGGTATTCTGAAACTCATCGTACAGCGGGCGAGCATGATTATTTTTTTGATTTGGTGCGATCAAACTTTTGGGTCACTTGATTGGTCCTTGAAGTTCGTGCTATGTAAGACTGTACTATCAGGTTTTGGCGGTTTTAATAAGTACCCAAATTGGCAAGACCGATAGTCATCAAGCTGTCGCCAGACAGTTATAAGACTAGTTACAATAGAAATATCGTAACTAGTATCATGCATGCCATGTTGGTAAAAATTTGATGTGGCATATCAATTAATGAAGAGAAGAGGTGAGGTGGTATCATAATATGATACCGTATCATGACACGTAAAACTAGAAAGTCTACTAGAAAATACATCATGTTCATATATTTACCTTGAGATTCTACAAAACATTAAATATAATGCAACTATGATATTACTCTATGATACTATGCATTGTAGAGGTAATATCATATGGAAAGTGTTATGCGTACGACGCTTTGTGTACGATCCGCGTACGACGATGCTGCGCGTCCGCTCGATGCATTTCGGAGCCGTGCATATGCTGAATGACCAGGCCATCCGACGGCGCACGCTAGGATCGTACGCAGTTCGGACAGGAAGTGTCGTACGCACAGCACTTTCCATATCATATAGTAGTATTATATGCATGATACTAATATATGATACTATGCATTGTGACTAGTCTAAGAAGATGACGAGACTCCTTTACACAATCAAAGATAAATAAAAAAGGTATGAGCAAAACTAAAGCTTGCCACCGAAGGCATCAGAACAAGAAAGAGATGAATCGAAGTATCACCGCGACGCCCCCAAGAGAGTAATGGCAAGCAACGTCGTTGTTGTTGAGACCAAGGTTTTCACACAGAACCGAAGCACAGAGAGGGTACCCACATTGACGTCCCTGAGAGAGTTACGACACCATAGGCATCGCCACCATTATCGTCAAAACCTGAGCTTTTGCCCAAAAAACCTTTAAACCGCTCTTGAGATCTCGGACTGGCCGCTATCCCCAAGTCATACCTCCATAATGCGATCTTGGAGCAGCAATTGCTGATGTCAATGTAGAGGTTGCTGATATCTGAGAAGAAATCATCATCTGGGATCTCGTTTTGGATGGCGTTGTGTTGCCAGTAGTCGCGCGAGAGCGCTCCCAAAAACCCTCACCGGTACAGGTTGACGAGAGACTGGGTTCTAGAAGCTTATTGACATATCCTTTGGTGTAAGCCAAAAGATGGGATGGAGAAAATTTGGGCGGTAGCGCAAGGTTTTGGAGATAGGCTCGGCTTCAGCTCATTCTTGCAACGTGCAGCGCGCACGTGTCGTGACAAGTCGAGGCAAGGTCGGTGGAGAAGCGCGTGTATGTCACTCCATTTTTTATAACTTAGTAGGTAGTGAAACACTTAAACTATATATGTACGTGTAACTCCCTCTTAACTAGCCTTAGTCCCACACCATGCTATGTATGAATGAGCAAATATGAATTTTAGAATCTGTATTGGGCTATGAGCTAAGCCCACTAGCAAATTCTAACGAAGTAGTCCATGCTACTAGTATTGAAGATGATTCCTATTTGACGCCCTTAGCGTCGGGAATTTTCCTTCTCTATTCGTGGAAGTGGGGCGGCCCATTACGTGTGTTTTTTCAGTTTTCCTGATTTTTGTTGGTTGGTTTTCTCGGGTTTCCTGGTTTCCTGTTTTATGGTTTTTTTGCAGTTTTCCTTCGGATTTTTTGCTTTTCTGTTTGTTTTTATCTTTTTAAAATTTTAAAAATACCAGTTATAATTTTTAAGTGTGAACAAATTTGAATTTGAACAAATTTTGAATACAATAGATTCAAATTCAAACAGATTTGAGATTTTGAACTAATTTTGAATTTTAAAAGATTTGATTTTGAACTATTTCTCAAATTTGAATAGATTTTGAATTTGAATAAATTTCAAATTTGAAAAAATCAAATATGAAATTTTTGAATGGATCATCTCAAATCTAAACATTCTAGGTCTCTATACCAAATATTTTAAATTTTTATAGGCGATAGGATATAAATAAATAAGTAAAAATAATTAAGAGTCGTGCTCTACTTAGGCCGACCCATCAGGCTACCACTTTATGCATCGCCAGACAAACCAACGCTAAAAGTGTTGTATAGGCCCACCTAGTATTGGGTTGGGTTATTGTTGTGTAGCCTAATACCCGTGACTTGTTCTCCTAAAGGCGCACCATTTGGCATAGTTATTTTTTACCTGTTGCTCATATAACAATCTTAAAGTATATGGGTCCTACAGGAGAGCCTTCTTGGTTAATAGTAACATTTTCTCTCGAAAGCTGACTTGTTTTTTCTGGATATTGAAAATCGACTTTACTACCCTACCCAAGTCAGTTTTTAGTAGGCCTAAGAACTCTTTTTATCTACCCGTCGCACAGGCGATAGGCGGTGACCTAGATCCCCACTTCTTCGCTAGTGTTGGCGTTAGCCCCTCTCCCTCTGCGTGGCAGGAGGGAGGGGGGCCTTGTTCCTCCATTCTGGCCTAGCAGTTGACAATGTGTGCTTGTCGATCTTTTAGATCGGCATCTTTAGATCTAGCGAGATCAGTTTCTTAGCATGTCACTGGCATTCATCGATGTCTACGACATCGCTGGGGCCAAGGCGAGGTGGATGCTCTTGGGCGAGGATGTTGGTCTAAAGGTGGTGGATCTGTCGTTCTTCCCCGACTTCGTCGACGAGATGCGGTGGATCTTGGTCTAAAGCAACACGGGTAAGTCCCCCGTCGACATGCCACATCGACATGTGCCTTGCTGCTTGTAGCGGGCTTGTTTATCGACTCGCAAAGCCTTGTTGGCGATGGTGTTTCTTTCGATCTGGTGATGGTGGAGGCTCGGCATCTTTTTCAACGTTTGTCTATGTGGCGTTGAAGTTTAGCGGCGACCGCTGGCTTCGGCGAGTGCAGGAAATCCTAGAGATAGTTCTGTATTTTACTACTCCCTCCGTTCACCTTTACCCTGCGTTTTGAGCAAAACACAGATACCAAGGACAGGTTAGATGGAGCTAGATTAGAGGATCGATGGACTAAGTTGCCCTCATTTAGTTCTAGATGGTGCGCTGGCCAAAAAATCCATGCAGCCCCTTTGTCTTCGATAACGTGCATGCACTGGACTAGGTCGCCTTGCCTCCCCGGAAATGCGTTTCGGAGCCCGGGTGCAAATGAACCTGGTCTGCGGACCAACTGGTGCGCGACATGTAAGTCAGAATTGCCTGCAACTCTACGCGTATAACATGCGTACATCGATTTAGGAACAATGCTTCCAGCAGACGCGAGCGCATTGATTACTGACGGTCTCGGTGGCAAACTCCCGGTCCAGCTGTGTGCCCCCAATCACGGACTGATGCACACGTCATATTCTGATCCAAACTGCTATCTAGCCTCTCACACCACACCCGGCGATGTCGACTCAGTTGTCGGTGAGCGGATCGTAGATCTCGCCGGACGCCAGGGGCTCATCCCGCGGCCCGCGGACTTGTCATCTCGTTTGGCGGCCTTGCTGTGACCATGCACCGCCGGGACAGTGGTGGAATCAGCGTTCTCGATCAGCACATCCCTGAGACAGAGCCGTCGGAGCGTGAGCCAGTGCGGGGTCCTCGTACACGGCGGAGGTGCCGCCGAGCCGGCATTGGGCCGCCAGATTGGCTTATCCGCGCGGGAGTGGACGACGCTGCGCTTCCCGACATGTCGAACACCCCCAGCACGGGCCGGGACCGCGCCGCCCGCGGGCTATGCACCGCGATCCCCTTGTGCGTCTTGGTCTTAACGGACCCGGCAGCTGATGACCCACAAGTATAGGGGATCGCAACAGTCTTCGAGGGAAGTATTACCCAAATTTATTGATTCGACACAAGGGGAGCCAAAGAATATATGTAAGCCTTAACAGATGAGTTGTCAATTCAGCTGCACCTGGAAACAGTCTTGCTCGCAGTGGTTTATCAGTAGCAATAGTTTTATAGTGGTGACAGTAGTAAAACAGTAACAGCAGTAGTAAAATAGCAGCGGTAATAGTAACAGTTGTAAACAGTAGGAACAAATATTGTAGGCATAGGGATGGATTACGGGCGTTGCATGGATAAGATAATTCATGAAATCAATGAGACATGGGCATTGCAGATAAATAATGATAAAGCATCCTATTACAAACAATCATAGGCATGTGTTCCGTATATAGTCGTACGTGCTCACAAGGAGAAACTTGCACGACATCTTTTGTCCTACCAGCCTATTGCAGTAGGGCCTCAAGGGAAACTACTGGTAATTAAGGTACTCCTTTTAATAGAGTACCGGAGCAAAGCATTAGCACTCGGTGAACACATGTGATCCTCACATCATAGCCATCCCCTCCGGTTATCCCAATTTCTGTCACTTTGGGGCCTCGGGTTCCGGACAACAATATGTGTATACAACTTGTAGGTAAGACCATAAACAACAAGTATCATCATAGAAATAATAACATGTTCAGATCTGAAATCATGGCACTCGGGCCCAAAGTGACAAGCATTAAGCACAACAAGTTGCAACAATGTCATAGGCACTAAATAAAGATACTAGGCACTATGCCCTAACAATCTCATATCAAATTACATGAACAATCTCATCCAATCCCTACCATCCCCTCACCTACAGCGGGGGAATTACTCACACATGGATGGGGGAGTCATGGATGGTTGATGGAGGAGCGTCGGTGATGATGGTGATGAAGATCTCCTCCGAATCCCCGTCCCGGCAGGGTGCGAGAACGGAGTTTCTGGTTCCGAATCGCGGTTTCTGATGGCGGCGGCGCAGCGGAAGTCTATCTGGGAAAAACGCCGTCCCTCCGATATTATGTCGTCAGGGGGTATATGTACGCGAGAGGGGAGGTCGAGAGGGGTGCTGGGGCCCCCTCACGCAAGCGTGGTGCGGCCAGGGCTGGACCGCGCCACCTATGCGTGACGGCCCCTCGAGCCTCCTCTCCCTCCTGTCTTCTGGCTCCGAGGGTCTTCTGGTGAAATATGATTTTTCATGATTTTTCCCGAATTTTTACTGGAAGTTGAATTTCTGCACAAAAACGAGACACCAGAGCAATTCTGCTGAAAACATCGTCAGTCCGTGTTAGTTGTATTCAAAACACACAAATTAGAGGAGAAACAATAGCAAAACTGTTCGGGAAAGTAGATACGTTTTGGACGTATCAACTCCCCCCAAGCTTAGCTATTTGCTTGTCCTCAAGCAATTCAGTTAACAACTGAGAGCGATAAAAGAAACTTTCACGAAAACATTTGCTCATATGATGTATATATACTAACTATGTGATCAAGTACTCATGCAATTCATAATAAGAAATATGCAACTAATGTTACCTCATAGTCAAGCAAGCTATGAAAGAGTGCCAATGCACTAATAACAAGTAACATGTATATAAGAAGCTAACAAGATTGTAATATGCATAAATGATATGAAAGAGTGGTATCCCGCTTGCCTTTATTTGTAGAGCAAAACATAAATGCTGAGGCACCTCTGGAGTTCAAGAGAAGACTAGAAGTAGAAATATCAAAGATACAAGCATCAAAGTTATACCACAATTAACCGTGTTCTGGGACAAGCACATTACACTAAGAATAACAGCTATGCTCTCAAGAAGTGCTTAAAATTAGAAGATGGTGACTCAACATAAAAGTAAACGAATAGCCCTTCGCAGAGGGAAGCAGGGATTTAACATGTGCTAGAGCTTTTCATTTGTAAAACAAAGATAAAAATTTATTTTGAGAGGTGGTTGTTCTATGTCAACGACTAGCAATGGGGACTTGCTATCTTCCATAATAAACAAGTGAGAGCGGTTCCGAGTTCTTTGAAATGTTGGCACATTGGTGCTCTTTTATAAAGCTTTGGCACTCCTCCCCGCCTTTTTCCTTTCTCAAACCATGGCTAGCCGATTCCATCGGGTGCCCACCAACTTTCACATTCCTTTGGAGGAGTGCCTTTTTTTCTTTCTTTTAGGATTAGATTATAATGGTCTGACCAGCTCCCTTACAAAATTAATGACGAGCAGATGAAGCTGCCTAGTCGAGAGGTACTTAATTTAATATGGAAGATAGCAATTCCGACCACTACGTCCCCATGAGCTAAAAACAGTGGCACAAAATGAGAAGTAGTTGAAAGTTTTTAAAGGTAGCACATGAAAATTTACTTGGAATGGCTTACAAATACCATGCATAGGAATTTATAGTGGACTCTTTGGAAGACTTGGTTTTTGGTAAATGGATGCACGAGTAGAGCTCATACTCAGTACAAGTGAAGGCTAGCAAAAGACTGGGAAGTGACAATCGAGAGAGCAATAACTGTCATAATCATGCTTGCGACAAAACAAAATCAATATAGGCATAAAAATGATACAAGAACTGTGAGGCAATTTAGATCATCGAGGCTTAATTGACTTTTTGTTCAGTCATATGCATGCGTGAGCATGTGCCAAGTCGATTCAAATGAAGCTTTCAGAGGTGGATACCACAATATCATACCATACTATGAATAAAACAATGCATGCAAGCGTCTACATGACATGCTACAGGCTAATAGTAAATTGAAACTAATCATATGAGAGCAAGAACTACAAAGCATCCATTAGATAACATATACCTTACATGAACCGACTAAGTATGTCCACATAAATGGGTATATGTACAAAAATGAAAACAAATAGAGTTCATACCAGCCTCTTACCACATCTCGAATTGTCATATGTCGTCATCATTGCTCTTCACTTGTGTGGCTTGAATAATATAAAGTGAATACCAAGCTCCAATGGAGTAACGGGAGACTGAACTCTGCAACAAACTTTACAAAACCGAAGAAGAACAAGAAATATTTTTGGGGTTTTCGATTTTTGAAACAAAAGCAGAAGGAGATAGCAAACAAAGCAAAATATTTTTGGATTTTTCAAATAGCAAACCGAAAATAGCAAGTAAAGCAAACCAAAGGTAGAAAACTAAAGAACCAAATAAAGAGAAACAACGGAAATATTTTTGGTCTTTTTGTGTTTTGAAAAGATGGAAATAAGAACTGGAACATTAAAGAAAGCGAAACATGGATATACAAAGATCCGACAAAATACGATATGTAGATGAGTGAATCGTCGGCGTACCTCCCCCCAAGCTTAGGATTTTGGCCTAAGTGGAGATCAATTCCGGCTCTGGTAGCTGCCCCAGGCTGGTGGGTCATCATAGGTGTAATCATACCCTGGCTCTCGTGAAAATGAAGCTGATGGAGCATAATCATAATAAGGCTGCTCATATGGGAAGTTTGCAATGTCGGAGGGTTGTCCCGACTCCTCGGCGCCCTCCTCATCGTGCATAGGCGGCGGGTGCTCCTCTACGTACGCATCAAGCTCATCTTCTGAAAGCGCCATCCGTTCCTGCGATCAAGGTTAAACAAAAGAGGTGCAGGCAAACGGACTGATCGATCAGTATTTACTACCCTCCAGGTAGTCTTCTTGAAAAAGGTTAGCTCAAATGTTAAATTAATCAAACTAGCAGGAGGAGAAATAAACTTATGTTGAATCATAGCATTAAGATCAAGTTTTTCCTCGGGGAATTGCAGATCTAGAAGATGAGGCACTACACCATGAAAAGCTAACAGGCGTGAAGCTATAAGTCCTCCACAGATTCCCCCTTTCTCACGGTTAATATCAAGACGGAAAGCTATTAAGGCACCCAAATTGTAAGTTCTATCACGCCTTAAAACAGCAGCAATAAAAGCTAGATCATGGAGAGACAATTTACTTGCAGATTTCCTAGCAAGAACACATTTGGTAATGAAGAAGGCAAAATATCGAATGGATGGGAAATGAATGTTTCGAGTTTTACCACCCTCTCCTGTGAAGCTTCTTCCTTGACAAATCTCCTCGTATAGTTCTAACAATTGCCTAGGTTGTCCCCTTATCTTCTCGAGCGATCCCCACTGTGGTACTCTAATAGCTGTACAGAAAACATCAAGAGGCAAGTCCACAGATTTGTTATAAATTTTATAATGAACCATGGGGTTAGAAGTGGACCAACTAAATCTGAAATCCTGCACCACAGACATTGTTAGTTTAACATATTGGGGAGGTTCACCCTCAACAAAATACTCCAATCCTGCATTAGAGAGTAAGGTTTGAAAATCCTGCAGAATTCCGGCAGCATTCATGAACGCTGAGCATGGATAATATGAGGGGAAGACCCTCTCTTCACGATGAACCTTCATAACTTCATACACCTCTAGTTCATGTTGAGAGAGTTGATATGCATTTTCCTCCATTTCTGAAATTTTTGACAAACCTCATAAAATATGATGTTGAGATAAACAAAAGTAGGAACCCACTATAGTGAGTTACTAGAGAGCTAACATGCATCCAAAATAACAATTCTAAGCAAGAGAACAAACATGCATACTTATTTATACTATCACCTACAATGCTAAAATACTCAAGAAATACTTCACCAAAAGAAAATCTACTTGGACAAGTGGAGGAGTCACATACCGGAGAGCAAATGATCCAAATTTCAGCAGAAATGTTGGGCTGAGCAAGGAGATCGAAAAATCGAGGTGAAGAACAGCAAGAACTCAGGTTTCAGCTGAGTGTGTTGTTGTTTTCGGGAGAGAAAAAGAGCTGGGGAAGAAGAGATGAGTGAGGGGCCTGGTGGGCCCCCCTCACACCTGGGTGGCGCGGCCAGGGCTGGGCCGCGCCACCTGTGTGTGAGGTGGCGTGGCAACCCCACCTGGTGCCTCCCAGGTGTCTCTCTGCCCCATTTTTGACATAAAAATTTATAAAGAATTTTCCAGAATTTTTCGAGAAACTTTATTTTCGAGGATTTTTCAGAAATTGACATATCGATAAAAACTCAGAAAAACTAAGACGAAAAGATTTCAAGCAAATCAAAACTAAACATGCAGCAGCTCTGAGATACTCTTAATCATACAACTAAACTGAAGGAATAACATTTTGATGAAAATAAATACAAGTAAGGTGGAGTGGATGCGGTGAAAATGAAGTTTCGTTCATATAAAATCACTTTGTTAACAAGGTTGATCAAGTCTTGTTCCCAAACTAACTTTTTATGAGGCAAAACTTTGTACTTCACTAAATGCTTATGTTACCTCAACTTTGATAGGTATAGTCCCAACCATAACAATTTGATATTCTTCCTTGGGCTTTCGCTCTGAACAAATGATTTGACCAACTTTGATGGTCTCAACATGCTTGATTGAATTTAGAGCATTCTTCCTATCAATCTTCTTGGGAAAATAAACCGTATACTCTTTGTCATTAACATTAAAAGTGACTTTTCCTTGATTGCAATTAATAACAGCACCTGTAGTGTTTAGAAAAGGTCTCCCAAGAATAATAAACATATTATCATCTTCAGGCATTTCCAACACAACAAAATCAGTTAATATTAAACAACTGTTAGCAACTTGAACAGGAACATTTTCACATATACCAATAGGAATAGTAGTAGATTTATCAGCCATCTGCAAAGATATATCAGTTGATACCAATTTTTCTAGATCAAGTCTCTTATAAAGAGAAAAAGGCATGACACTAACTCCCGCTCCCAAATCACATAAAGCAGTTCTAACATAGTTATTTTTAATGGAGCAAGGAATAGTAGGTATACCTGGATCTCCAAGCTTCTCTGGTACTTTACCATCAAAAGAGTAATTAGCAAGTAAAGTGGAAATTTCCTCACTAGGAATTTTCCTTTTGTTAGTGACAATATCTTTCATATACTTTGCATAAGGAGGCATTCTAATAGCATCAGTCAAAGGAATTTGCAAAAATAAAGGTCTCATCCATTCACAAAACCTGTTGTAGTGTTCTTCTTCCTTAGACCTGTGTTTCTTACTAGGAAAAGGCATTGGTTTCTGTACCCAAGGTTCTCTCTCTTTACCATGCTTGTTGGCAATGAAGTCTTCTTTGGTGTACTTTGCGTTTTTATCACTCTTTTCCGGTTCTTCTTCAACTTCTTCTTTATCGGAAGCATCTCCTGGTTCAGTTTCAGCATCAGAATTAGAAACACTGTTAGGATCTTTACCTGCATCAGAGGATTCTGTAGTTGTTTTATGCTTCTTCTTCTTCTTCTTAGAAGGAATATCATCATTTGAAGTGCGTTGAGAATCTTGCTCAACCCTCTTAGGATGTCCTTCAGGATATAATGGGTCTTGAGTAGCAGCACCACTTCTTGTGCGTATTTCACATGCTTGCTTCTCTCTTGCAGCATTAACTAGCAAGTCTTTTTGCACCTTGGTAAGCTGATCAATTTGTGTTTGAACCATTTGAAAATGTTTAGCAAGTATCTTCACATCATTGGCGGTTCTCTCCACAATATCCTGCAACTTGTTAATAGCTCTAGAATTCTCCAACAAATGATTATGCACCATTCTATTAAAATTTTCTTGCTTAACAATAAAGTTATCAAACTCATCTAAGCATTGATCAGGGGGTTTAGTATAAGGAATATCTCTTTCATCAAAGCGTTGGAGAGAGTGTACCTCAATAGTTGATGAGTGAGGGATTGGCTTACATAATTCTTCTATAGGAGGTAAATTCTTCACATCTTTGGCCTTAATACCTTTCTCCTTAAGATATTTCTTAGCTTCCTTCATAACTTCATCATTTAATTCAATCATCCCTCTCTTCTTCGGCGTAGGCTCTGTAGATGGCGCAGGGGTTGGTGCTGGTGTTGGCTCAACTAAAGTCCAATCATCATGATTCCGGCTTATTTTAGCCATTAATTCTTCAGCATCAGCCGGAGTTCTTTCCTTGAAAACACAACCAGCACAACTATCCAAATATGACTTAGATTCATCCGTTAGTCCATTATAAAATATATCAAGAAGTTCGTTTTTAGGCAATGGTTCTTTAGGCAAAGCTCTAATTAAAGAACAAAACCTTGTCCAAGATTCAGGCAATATCTCTCCTTTTCTCTGTTCAAAATCAAAGATTTTCTGCACAGCAGCATGTTGAGCACTAGCAGGAAAATATTTCTGAAAGAAAGTGATGTCTACGCACTTCTATTCTTGTAGACACTTGTTGGGCCTCTAAGTGCAGAGGTTTGTAGAACAGCAGCAAGTTTCCCTCAAGTGGATCACCCAAGGTTTATCGAACTCAGGGAGGTTAGAGGTCAAAGCTAACCCTCTCAAGCAACCCTGCAATTACGATACAGAAAGTCTCTTGTGTCCCCAACACACCCAATACACTTGTCAGATGTATAGGTGCACTAGTTCGGCGAAGAGATAGTGAAATACAAGTGGTATAGATGATTATAAGTAGCAAACGTGATGTGAAATAAATATCGCTGCGAGCAAACAAGTAACAAAATAGGAAGTAAACGGTGTGCAATGCTTGGAAATAAGGCCTAGGGATCATACTTTCACTAGCGGACACACTCCCAACAATATAACATGATTGAACAAATAAATAACTTCTCTCCACTATGGTACTCTGAATTACTCTCCTATTGAATAACACTAATCATTGTGTAGTGGCTACAGAAGCACCCCTTAAAGTTCATCAAGTACTTGACAAACACCACTCATAGAGACATCCAAATCAGATCACAACTCAAGATAGAAATCATTGCAACTTAGACCAAGTACTAACACGGTGCACACACTGTTAACATTACACCATGAAAGGAGGAATAGATCACTCAATACTATCATAGTAATAATTACTCTCATAATCCACAAGAGATCACAATCATAGCCTAAACCAAGTACCACCATGATGCACACACTGTCACCGTTACACCATGGCAGGAGGAATAGATTACTTTAATAACATCACTAGAGTACACTATAATAATTAAGCATAGGAGTAGCATAATATCTGAATAATAACATCTACTTGTTCAACATGATACAAAGCTCACGATCACATAAAGATCACATCATGGGAGAGAGAGGTGAACCACATAGCTACCGGTAGAGCCCTCAGCCCCGGGGATGAACTACTCCCTCCTCATCATAGGAGACAGCAAGGTTGATGGATATGGCGGTGAGGTCGATGGAGACGGCGGAGACGGCAATGGAGACCGATGGAGATGGCTCCGGGGGCACTTCCCCGTCCCGGCAGGGTGCCGGAACAGAGACTTCTGTCCCCCGAAATTCGTCGACGATGGCGGCGGAGCTGCGGAACTCTTTCTAGAAAATTGCCGACTCCTTTAGGGTTTTCCATCCCGAGGCTTTATATAGTCGAAGGGGCGATGTCAGAGGGCTGCCAGGGCCTCCTCACACAGGGGCGGCACGGCCAGGGCCTGGGCCACGCCAGCCCTGTGTGAGGGAGGCCTGTGGCCCCTCTCCTTCCTCTCTTCGGATGTCTGGATGCTCCCGGGAAAAATAAGACTTCTGGCTTTTGTTTCGTCCAATTCTGAGAATATTTCCTGTGTATCACTTCTGAAACACAAAAATAGCAGAAAACAGGGAACTGGCACTGTGGCAACTCATTAATAGGTTAGTTCCGGAAAATGCATAAAAGTGCCACGAAGTGTAACGAAACATCGGGTAAATGGTGTAAAAACAAGCATGGAGCATCAAAAATTATAGATACGTTGGAGACGTATCAGCATCCCCAAGCTTAACTCCTGCTCGTCCTCGAGTAGGTAAGTGATAACAAAAGAATAATTTTTGAGGTGACATGCACCTACACAATCTTGATCATAAATGTAAGCATTTGTGAGCTGGGATCATAAGAACTTAAAACATGGGCATGAAGATATAATCTTGACAATAAGAACTTAGCAACCATGTTGTAACATGAAAATGAACACAAACAAAAGATCATGAAAATGAAACAATGAAAGTCAAACGTGTGTTCAAATCATAAGGAAAAACATACAAAAGGTTTTCAGCTTGTCCTTCAAAGAGAACAAAACATAAATGCATAGGACACCTTCAAGTTTAAGAGGGCGACTAGATACAAATAATTTGAGAACAAGTGAAACCATGATCATGAATCAATCAATGAAAACTTTGGGACAATGCACATTATACTCAGAATGACAACTATGCTCTCTTAGTAGTGCATAAAGAAAGAAGGTGGTGACTCAACATAAAAGTAAAAGAAAGGCCCTTCACAGAGGGAAGCAGTGATTAAACATGTGCTAGAGCTTTTCATTTGTAAAACAGAGAGATAAAACTTGAGTTTTGAGAGGTGGTTGCTTTTGTCAACGACTAGCAATGGGGTTCTTACTATCTTCCATGCAAAAATGAAGCAAGTTTTTGAGAGAGAGATTGGCACTTTTGTGCTCTTTTATAAAGCTTGGCACTCCTCCCCACCTTTTTTCCTTTCTCAAACCATGGCTAACCGATTCCATCGGGTGCCCACCAACATTCACATTCCATGGAGGAGTGCCTTTTTTTCTTTTCTTTTTTCCTTTTTTTTTCTTTTTGGAATAAGCAATATGGAAGATAGCAAATCCGACCACTACGTCCCCATGAGCTGAAAACTGCGTCACAAAACGAGAAGTGTTTTGAAGGTTTTTGAAAGGTAGCACATGAAAATTTTACTTTGGAATGGCTTACAAATACCATGCATATGAATTTATAGTGGACACAATGGCAAACTTGGTTTTTGGGAGTTGGATGCACGAGTAGAGCTCATACTCAGTACAAAATGAGGGCTAGCAAAAGACTGGGAGCGACCAACTAAGAGAGCAATAACAGCCATAATCATGCAAAGCGACAAAGCAACATTAAAAGAAGCATAAGATGGCATCAAAAGTCAAAAACTAAATGATCATAGAGGCTATAGGCGACTTATTTTTGTAGTCAACATGGTGTAAGCATGTGCCAAGTCAACCCAAATAAAGCATCAAAGGAGAAAACCAAAATAATGCTTCCAAATAATTAAAACAACGCATGATTTTTTCAAAGGCTCATTAAGCAATCTCAGTTATTTGAGACAAGTCATGCTACAGCAAAACCACTAAGCATACTATCAAAAAGACATCAAGCATGACATGCAAAAGCCTAGGCCGTAGTCTACACAAGCTCCTTTTTGTACCACTTTTTTTGCATAAAGCTTTTTCTCTTTTCCAACACCATTCAAACCTTTTTGAGGAAACTCTTTTGAGGAAAACCAACATAGACCAGAGGTCCAAATACACCTTGATGCAAAGATAAAACAAGATCTGAACACAAATCAAGGCGAAAAATGCAAACTAAACCCAGTAGCAGAAAAAAGGAACACTCATTGAAACGATAAGAGTGAAAAACGGAGTGTTCTTGGCAAATGAAAAGCGAGTTCATCTCCTCCAAAACAACATGATGTGATCAAACCGTTTATTGCAGCAAACTAAACTAAACTAATACTGAAAACAAAAACAACTGACGCTCCAAGAAAAACGCATAGTGCATGAAGCAATAAAAATATAGTGTTTTGAAAGGTGACCTGATTTTTGCCGATGAAGAAGGGGTGCCTCGGGGGCATCCCCAAGCTTTGACGCTTGTACTTCTTGGATATTTCTTGGGGTGATGCGTGGGCATCCCCAAGCTTGAGCTTTTGTCCATTCTTCAACTCATCTCATCATTCTCCAATCCCTACACTTGAAAACTTCCTTCATACAAAACTAAACATAATTCTATTAGCAACATTAGTGCAAGCATAATATATAATCAATCCTCTATTTGCTTCAGGTTCCAACTCAAAACCACCACATATATAGCATATACTACTGTAGCAACCTCCCCAAAAGTTCCGTGATCAAAAGAACTCAAAAGAAAGCGATAAAGTGGCAAACACAAATATTGGCAGAAATCTGTCAAAACTGAACAGCTGACAAAGGTCGAATTTTTGAGGGATTTTATGTTGCTCAAATCAAAAATTGTTCAACTAACAAAAGTTTGGATATAACCTGGGGCATATGCACAAGAAATCCCAGGTCCAAAAGATAAACAGAGAATTTTCACGAATTTTTACGGTGCAGCACCGAAAACAGTTTCAGGACAGCAACATCCCCAAATCTTTACCTCACTCAAATTAGAGGCTTCTCTTGGCACAAAACGAAATAAACAAGGTAAGGAGCGGTCATTACAGTAGTAATGACTTCCAGGACTCAAATAAAAGAAAAAGTACTAAAAAATAAACAATGGGTTATCTCCCAAGAGTGCTTTTCTTTAACGCCTTTGAGCTAGGCGCAGTAATTTGCAAAGATGCTCATGTGGGCGCCATATAAGAGCTTGAGGCAAAGGTGCCATATAGGAACTTAAAGCAATAGAGAGCATCAAAAAGTAAATGTGAAAGACATTTATATCTGAACCACTTCCTATGCATAGAAATCTTGTAAGAAAATAAATCAACGAGGCACATAGTAGCAAGCATGGATAGATAAAACAAGTGCCACTTCAAGATTTGCAACATAAAGAGGGGAAACTTAATATTGTTGAGATCCATCAAACCATGTTTCCCTCTCTCATAATAACTTTCAGTAGCATCATGTATAGAACTAACAATATAACTATCACATAAAACATCCCTATCATGAGCCACATGCATGAAAGAATTAAATCTCACCACAGGAACAATAGTAGTAGGAGCAAATTCAATAGAATAATTATTCTCATCACCATAATCATCATAAATAGGAGGCATATTGTAATCATAACTAATTTTCTCCTCAAAAGTAGGTGGACTGAAAATAACATAATCATCATTGTAATCATCATAAATTGGAGGTAAAGTATCATCAAAGTAAATTTTCTCCTCCAAAGCTAGGGGACTAAAAAGATCATTTTCATCAAAACTAGCTTCCCCAAGCTTAGACTTTTCCATAGCATTAGTAATAATGGTGTTCAAAGAGTTCATACTAATAACATTGCCATTAGCATGCAAATAAAGTTCCATAGGTTTTTTAATTTTCTCTTCAAACACTTCATGTCCTAACTCAAGATAAATACTATAAAGCTCTCTATTTTTTTTGTTTTCCATTAAGCCTAACTAGTGAAAATAAAAACAAGAAACAAAAAGATGTAATTGCAGAATCTAAAGGAAATAACTCCGAGCACTCACACAGGAGGATGCGAGTACCTTTTACCTTACCTCCCCGGTAACGGCGCCAGAAAAGAGCTTGATGTCTACGCACTTCTATTCTTGTAGACACTTGTTGGGCCTCCAAGTGCAGAGGTTTGTAGAACAGCAGCAAGTTTCCCTCAAGTGGATCACCCAAGGTTTATCGAACTCAGGGAGGTTAGAGGTCAAAGCTAACCCTCTCAAGCAACCCTGCAATTACGATACAGAAAGTCTCTTGTGTCCCCAACACACCCAATACACTTGTCAGATGTATAGGTGCACTAGTTCGGCAAAGAGATAGTGAAATACAAGTGGTATAGATGATTATAAGTAGCAAACGTGATGTGAAATAAATATCGCTGCGAGCAAACAAGTAACAAAATAGGAAGTAAACGGTGTGCAATGCTTGGAAATAAGGCCTAGGGATCATACTTTCACTAGCAGACACACTCCCAACAATATAACATGATTGAACAAATAAATAACTTCTCTCCACTATGGTACTCTGAATTACTCTCCTATTGAATAACACTAATCATTGTGTAGTGGCTACAGAAGCACCCCTTAAAGTTCATCAAGTACTTGACAAACACCACTCATAGAGACATCCAAATCAGATCACAACTCAAGATAGAAATCATTGCAACTTAGACCAAGTACTAACACGGTGCACACACTGTCAACATTACACCATGAAAGGAGGAATAGATCACTCAATACTATCATAGTAATAATTACTCTCATAATCCACAAGAGATCACAATCATAGCCTAAACCAAGTACCACCATGATGCACACACTGTCACCGTTACACCATGGCAGGAGGAATAGATTACTTTAATAACATCACTAGAGTACACTATAATAATTAAGCATAGGAGTAGCATAATATCTGAATAATAACATCTACTTGTTCAACATGATACAAAGCTCACGATCACATAAAGATCACATCATGGGAGAGAGAGGTGAACCACATAGCTACCGGTAGAGCCCTCAGCCCCGGGGCTGAACTACTCCCTCCTCATCATAGGAGACAGCAAGGTTGATGGAGATGGCGGTGAGGTCGATGGAGATGGCGAAGACGGCGATGGAGACCGATGGAGATGGCTCCGGGGGCACTTCCCCGTCCCGGCAGGGTGCCGGAACAGAGACTTTTGTCCCCCGAAATTCGTCGACGATGGCGGCGGAGCTGCGGAACTCTTTCTGGAAAATTGTCGACTCCTTTAGGGTTTTTCGTCCTGAGGCTTTATATAGTTGAAGGGGCGATGTCAGAGGGCTGCCAGGGCCTCCTCACACAGGGGCGGCGCGGCCAGGGCCTGGGCCGCGCCAGCCCTGTGTGAGGGAGCCCTGTGGCCCCTCTCCTTCCTCTCTTCGGATGTCTGGATGCTCCCGGGAAAAATAAGACTTCTGGCTTTTGTTTCGTCCAATTCCGAGAATATTTCCTGTGTATCACTTCTGAAACACAAAAACAGCAGAAAACAGGGAACTGGCACTGTGGCAACTCGTTAATAGGTTAGTTCCGGAAAATGCATAAAAGTGCCACGAAGTGTAACGAAACATCGGGTAAATGGTGTAAAAACAAGCATGGAGCATCAAAAATTATAGATACGTTGGAGACGTATCAGAAAGCATTAACCAAAGCAATAGGACTAGTAAGAGATCCAGGAGACAAGCTATTAAACCAAGTTTTATCTGCATCTTTCAACGAGAAAGGAAAAATCTTAGCAACAAAGTAAGTGCGGAGCTTAATATCATCAGAAAACAAATTACTCAAAGTAGAAAGCTCATTCATGTGCTCCATAGCACTCTCATCTTTAGTACCACAAAAAGGAGTTTTCTCAACAATAGATATGTAAGATAAATCCAAAGAGAAATCATAATCCTTGTCTCTAATATTTATGGGAGAAGCAGCAAACTTAGGATCAGGAGACAAATTATATCTAACAGAACGTCTTGCGAGAAGTTCTTTAACATTACCAGCATTACGAGCAGCACGTGCTTCAGCAATAAAATCATCATTTAGATCAATATAAGCATCATCATCATAATCATCACTAGAACATTCCCTAGACTCAGGTGAACTAACCGGTGTAACAGCAGTGTTTCCCAACTTAGCTCTAGCAATAGTAGCATCTAAAAAGGAGCCTAGTGAACCACTCTCATCAAGCACAGTAGAAGCATCATCTAAATTATCAGTGGCATTTTCAATCTCAGCAGAAGTAGTAGCAGTAGCGTGTGGGTGTGGTGGTGTAAGCAACTTACTCATAACAGATGGCGAATCAAGAGCAACAGAGGTGTTGAGAGTCGTACCTCTTCTTGTAGTGGATGGCAATATAGGAACTTTTCCATCACGAGGTTTACCCATGATGAAAGGATTGCAGCGAACAATATGAATACCAAGTGAACTTACAAATAAAGCTATGTTCCGCGGCAACGGCGCCAGAAAATAGTCTTGATGACCCAGAAGTATAGGGGATCGCAACAGTCTTCGAGGGAAGTATTACCCAAATTTATTGATTCGACACAAGGGGAGCCAAAGAATATATGTAAGCCTTAACAGATGAGTTGTCAATTCAGCTGCACCTGGAAACAGTCTTGCTCGCAGTGGTTTATCAGTAGCAACAGTTTTATAGTGGTGACAGTAGTAAAACAGTAACAGCAGTAGTAAAATAGCAGCGGTAATAGTAACAGTTGTAAACAGTAGGAACAAATACTGTAGGCATAGGGATAGAATACGGGCGTTGCATGGATAAGATAATTCATGAAATCAATGAGACATGGGCATTGCAGATAAATAATGATAAAGCATCCTAATACAAACAATCATAGGCATGTGTTCCGTATATAGTCGTACGTGCTCACAAGGAGAAACTTGCACGACATCTTTTGTCCTACCAGCCTATTGCAGGAGGGCCTCAAGGGAAACTACTGGTAATTAAGGTACTCCTTTTAATAGAGTACCGGAGCAAAGCATTAGCACTCGGTGAACACATGTGATCCTCACATCATAGCCATCCCCTCCGGTTATCCCAATTTCTGTCACTTTGGGGCCTCGGGTTCCGGACAACAATATGTGTATACAACTTGTAGGTAAGACCATAAACAACAAGTATCATCATAGAAATAATAACATGTTCAGATCTAAAATCATGGCACTCAGGCCCAAAGTGACAAGCATTAAGCACAACAAGTTACAACAATGTCATAGGCACTAAATAAAGATACTAGGCACTATGCCCTAACAATCTCATATCAAATTACATGAACAATCTCATCCAATCCCTACCATCCCCTCACCTACAGCGGAGGAATTACTCACACATGGATGGGGGAGTCATGGATGGTCGATGGAGGAGCGTCGGTGATGATGGTGATGAAGATCTCCTCCGAATCCCCGTCCCGGCAGGGTGCCAGAACGGAGTTTCTGGTTCCGAATCGCGGTTTCTGATGGCGGCGGCACAGCGGAAGTCTATCTGGGAAAAACGCCGTCCCTCTGATATTATGTCGTCAGGGGGTATATATACGCGAGAGGGAAGGTCGAGAGGGGTGCTGAGGCCCCCTCACGCAAGGGTGGCGCGGCCAGGGCTGGACCGCGCCACCTATGCGTGACGGCCCCTCGAGCCTCCTCTCCCTCCTGTCTTCTGGCTCCGAGGGTCTTCTGGTGAAATAGGATTTTTCATGATTTTTTCCGAATTTTTACTGGAAGTTGAATTTCTGCACAAAAACGAGACACCAGAGCAATTCTGCTGAAGTCGTCCACACAGATCCGCGCCATGTTCGGCATCAGGCCACCTCCTGCAGCAGGCCGCTCCACTCTACGACAAACAGTAAAGAAGATCATCACAGTGGATTCCACGGCGAGTTCGGAAGAACTGTATCTGGAGGAGAGGGCTCTAAGGGCTCTCCACCTCGTCCGTTGCCAGGACTTCACTGCATACGACCCCAAGCGCCGCGCTTTCTTGCATTCACGGTTCAGTGAATATAATATCGCCTTTTTTGACCTTGACGAGGAGTGTAAGTACAACTTGTGTACACGCATTAGTTATGTTTTTTCCTCGATCGCCCCTCCTCGCCACGTTTCTATCATGGATAGGCCCCTCGCTAGCGGGTCTCTCTTAATCTTTCTTTACATGCTGACATGCATAGTGATTGTAATTACTACAAGCTTTAAGCTTGAACTTGGCCGCGGTAAAGAAGCCATCTACGTCGCATGCATTAACAGCTGTTGGATATTCTCCTTAGACGATCAAGGCCGTCCACTACGTCGGTAAAAATAAACCGTAACCGCACGAGTCGCGCCCCCGTTGCCCCCCAGACCCGACCCCGAAAGGGTCCAGCCCACCCATTCTCTTCCTCCTCTCCTCCAACCTCTAGGGTTCAGCCGCCGCCCCTTCCCCGTCGTCCCCATCTCTTCTCTTCCCCGCATCGCTCCCACCCGCGCCTCCATCTCCTCTCCTTGTCGCTGCTAGAAGGGAGCAGCGGCGCCGCGCCATGGGGATTAGATGGTTATGGAGCTCCTCCGCCCTGCAGTTGCCGCCCTCTCTGTTCTGCCCCCGTGCACGACGCCATGGCTAACCCTAGCCGTGGGTTCGGCTCGGTCGCCGACGTGATTCCCGCGCCGTCGCGCCTCCTGATGCTCCCCTACAAAGTCTACAAACTTCACCTCAACCTCTCTGAGCTCCAGCCCTTCTGATTCGATGTCCTCGACTGCCTACAGGACCTCCGCGTCGACCTCCGGTGCTAATCTGCCACGGGACCGAGCAGGGGCGGATCCACGCCCCGGGCAACTAGGGCCATGGCCCTGGGCACAGCGATTTGTTCAGCCTGTTCCTATAATTTTTCTCGATCTGGCCCGGGATGTAGCAGCCCATCTTTCTGCCCCGATACGACCATGGCGAGGAGGAGGCACAACATCGACCGGCTCGAACTCTTTTTTCCTCCCTGCCTTCCTAGAGTCGTATGGCAGGAACGTGCGCGCCGCCAGGCTATTCCTGCAGGCTCGCCCGACGGTCAGACGTGTCCCAGGCGTCGTCCCTAACCACGTTAAGCTATTGCGTATCTGTTAATCTGTAGCTCCTTTTTGATTTCTATGTCTCAGGCATCAACCAACAAAGCGCTACGTTGAGTTGCTGCCTGTGCACCTGCGCTTCTTCTAGCCCAGGTTGTACTTGAGTATTCCCCCTCAAGCTAGGTAATCTCTGCTCAAATATGATCAAACCTAGCCTTTTTCTATTACATTGATTTCTGTACTATTTGCGGAATTGAACAGATTAATTGATTTATAATCTGGTGTCTTGTGTTATACACTAGCTAATCTCAACACCCAACCAATCAGCAACTCCTCAAACCAAAGAAATTGTCTCAACTGAAGCAACAATCTCTTCAGGCTCCATTTTTGTATTTGCTTTATCTGTACTTTTTATCATTGAAAAGCAGCAGCCTGATGTCTTTTTGAAAGAAAAAACCCCGTTAAATTACATGTTCATATGTGTAATTGTACATAAAAAATATGCTATTACGTGAGGTTTTTAATAAGGCTTGCTCCAATCCTGGATCCGCCACTGGGACCGAGGACCCCAGTGCTGCCGGTGTAGGCGAGTCGTTTGGCCGCACCATGAAGCGCTAGGACTCATCTTGACTGGGTTCTCCTCTGAGGGGCTCGCCAACCTCTTCCCTATCCTCAAGCTCTCTCTCTGTGTCCTCTGGTGTGATTCTCTGGTAAGAGCAAGCTTAAGTTCTGAATATATGTGTATGCGATTTCAATTGTTTCAGAGAGAAAGAGAACATCTATACTGTACTGTCCATGTGAATATTTCGGATGCAGCTAGCAATGATATATGTTTTTCTTTACTTCTCTTCAGTTTGGAAGTGTGGTACAGCTCCTAGCCGGGTACTTGAAGAATCCAGATGTTGCACTAACATATTCAGAAAGAATATGGTAAATACAGTATATACTACTTTACTTCACGCTATGTCATTGTTCTTGAAGTTTATTACATAAGCATTGGTTCTCCACTCTAAATTGTTAATATTCATATTATTGGTTCAAAAAGGTAGCTAGGCACCGGTGCATATATGCCATTGCATATGTTTAATAGTGTTTCTCTGTCCTTGCATATGAACTACTAACAAGTATCGTGGTTTCTGTATGTGAATGCAGCCTCAACACAAATGGTTGGGAGTTAATGATGCCAGAGTGCTTCGCCGGCGGTGTCGCTGACCCAGCCGTGCGACCATATACTACTGCCTGCAAGTGTCCAGCAGCCAAGTTGTCGTCGCCTGTGCAGCCCGGCACATTGTCAATGGCTCAATGCCATCAGGTATGTCTTTGTTGCCGGCCGGTCCAGGTGGCTCTGCAGTTGACTAATTCCCCTAGATTGATTAATCACCGATCTTTATCCATCATCTACTTGATTAGTCATGGGTTCTAGGATTAGCTACATGGTGTTTGGTACTTGATATTTGTTTCCTAGCCAAGTAAGAATTACACAACGTAGACACAAATTTCTGTTGGTGCATCAGCTCAGAAATATTATTCAGTGGGTTGTTGTTTAAGCAGATAAATATTTTGATACTAGCTATGGGTAGTTGCCAAGAGGAATTCCTGTACGTAGCAGTATTTTAACCGCTAGGTGAGCTTAGACAATTATAGACTTCATACAAGAACCATCGGTATTAGCTAAATCTGTAAGCTTGGTTGACTTTTGCTCCTCTGATCAAGATTGTTACCAATAAATAATCTATGGATGATCATTTAACATGTGCCAAAATGTGTTATAAACCAACAGTTATGTACTTTTTCAAATTTTTAGCGTATGCTGAATATGTAGTGTCCATTTTAGTAGTATGTAATAAGTAATAATCTTTCCCTAGATGTATTTTTATTCAGGATGGTTCCTAACAGGCAAGAATCTTACTTGCTATGTTTATATTTATATTAAGTTTAGTTTATTCTTGCATTTCATAATTGGTAGCTAAACCAGAGAGGTCGTTTTAATAATGTGCTTAGAAAGGTTAATTGATAATCATACTGTTAAGTAAAATTGTGGCAAACAAAATGGACTACTCCTATTTCAGATTATCATGAAACAGACTAGGAAGGTAAAAGATGATAATGCAGTAATTCTAATGGCTGACATTTAACCAACTGTCCTGCAGTAACTTACTTATGCATGATTCCAATTTTAATTATTAAGACTTCTGTAAAAACCATTGTAACTTTACTGTTTTCTATGTACCCAGATGTAGTTACATTTTAAGCTTTACTGGTACAGGAAGAAGTGCGATCTTGGCATAAACTTTGTAATGTTCCTGACTGTCAATTCGACTTATTGCATGTTTTTTTGCATTTCAGAGATACTGGGAAGTCAATTATCTAATGAGAAAATTTTCAAAGGCTGGATGGGGATATGTGCAACGACCAGAGTACCTGATATAAACTTCTGTACAGATACACCGTCTTAAACTAATTGTTGCCCATATACCTCTAAGCTTGGTCGCCTAAGAGCATGCTGAGGCCATCTACAGCCAGTCTGTCGATGCCAGGTGGCGTAAATATGATGGTCGGTTTGCCTAAAGCTGGATATTGCATGTTGCCGCCAGATTGACTCGGGTACATCGACTTCACTGCTTCTGGTCAAACAAAGATCACCGCTTCCAGGTCAAAAGAAGTCTCCACCGCTTCTATCTAGGTGGCGTACGTTGGGAGGTGGCGCCGGCAATGTACTGCGATGCGGCCGCACAAGGGCTGATGACTGTTGGTGCAGCATACGGACTCGACATCCTTTCCACTCGAATGGCCGGAGCACGAGGATTCCTACGTGGGGAGCGCCAGGGGCGTTACAATGATCTGCATTTGGGTTGGATATGGAGGCGGATGTCAAGAAGGCGTAGGGAAGCCGTTGCCGCCGACAAGCTGATGTGCGCGAGCATGATCCGACGCATGCCAGGGCAGGGCTGCTGCCGTTGTTGCTGTCGGCCCGGTACCTTCCACGGTGATTTCTGTCGGGACCTGGGAGATAAGCCGTTGTTTGCACCGGATTTTTGGGGGTGAAACCTAGGCACAACACCACTAGTTCCCGAATAACTAATTCGGTCATGGTTACCCGTCCTTGGCTTTCTCATGAAATCGACACATATGTTTCAGCGGGATTATTCTTCACATTTTCATTTAAAACTCTTCCATGGATGCAGGATGATACATTGACTTTGCTAGATCCACATCGAGGGCTTGTTCCACAAGATATTATTTACTTTGAGATCAATTTAAAGATTAAGTGTGAGGGAGGTGCAACTAAAGACTTTAGCCGAGGTTTAACAGATTTCAACATTTGCCGCGTCCGTTACCAAACTATGACTACCACTGTAATCAGCTGGCTGAGCAGGGTGGAACTAGAGACTGCACTTGTTCGACGTCCTCTGGAAGCTTCCATTACCATCGACATTCTCGAGGGGCCATGTGAGCTCACAAGAGTAGCTGCTTGGACTAGTGGAAATAGACATGCTCGTATTATTCTGTATGGCAGTGAAGCAGCTGCTGGCATTCAGATGACAGATTCTGGTTATTCTGTCGTGTTAGCTCGTCGTGTGGTACTTGTTCCACTGGGTGAAAAACTGGTGTTGCATCTTGTTGGTAAAGATGAAGCTGAGGACCTTATCCTCACTCTAGGACATTGTAATGTTGAAGATAACCATGTTTGCAAGATGGGCTACAGCGAACTGTAGGTGAAAGTTTCTTGGACAGCGATCCCAAGAAGAAAGATAGATGACTGGAAGGAGGTTGTTGGAGATATCTGGCTGTTAAAATGACATGGAGTCGCTTCGCGTCAGCTCTGAATTTTTTTTTCGCCGAGGGAGGTCGCACATGACCATCGAGCCATCATCATCTCCTCCGACGATGATACTTTTTTCAAAAAGAAACTCGCACATGACCTGGAGTGGCACTCGCTCGTACGTTGGCATCCCGGCTTGCTGGTGCGCGCTACTTACGCTCTTGTTTGAATGCGTACGCTCGAACCATGAACGCATTCGTACGCGCTAACCGCACGCGGCTTGTGACAATGTACTCGTATATATAGAGATAGGTTGGAGGGAAAAGAGAGGTGGTGAAATTTTGGTTATCAACTCTGCTTGTTTGCAGAGAACAAGATTGAGGATGAGCGGTCAAGATGTGGAGTTTACACACGGATTGGTGACATGGAGTTGTGAGGAACCAAACTAACGCAGGGAAAAATATGCATGTTATTAGTGGTGTCATTAACTGCTTTTCATCCGTTACTCTTCTTCTTGATAACTAGTGGCAGACGTTCCGTAATCCGAGGAGGCAACAAGCCTTTATTATTAAGGTAGCCATATTGGGCAACGAGAGTGCACGTCCCTAGTCAATCTCCGTAATTGTAGATGTCTCAGTTTCCAACGCGCTGGGTTCCAACAGATAATTAGAGGCAGTCATACTCGCGAATTGAATTTCCGTTCAATCATGTGTTTTTTAAGAATTGAATACGTGGTCATACTCACGATGGCTTTTGGTAGCACCACTTTCCGTAGAGACAGGATGTGAATTTCAGTAGCACCACTTTCCGTACAGACAGGATGTGAATTTCAGCTAAAAACATTGCTGACAGCTTTAGACCGTCTAAAAGAACGTGATGGTTCTAATACCTACAGCGATCCTTCCGTATTGTCGCTGGCGGCCGTTGCAGCGGTGGTAGCGCGCCAGAGATGCAGGTGAGAGGAAATTGTCAACAGGAATAGAACACATGATTTTGAACTCAACAGCACAAAGACACAAGATTCAATAGGAATATCTAATACCAGAAGAACTGTGACAAATCCTCAGATGATTCCTCATATATATAGCATACTATATGCAATAACAATCTCTAAATATGTCTGAATCCATGAGTACATTAATGGATCCACCCATCACTCAAGAAGCATAAAGTGAAGCCTGAGAATTTGAATTATATTCCTCAATTTGTTGCCTTGTTGAGTTCACAACTTAGATATGAGCTTTCTTTTCCCTCAAACGGAACTATAAATCATATTTGCCGGAAAACGATCCATCTCTCTGTCGTCCGCCTGAATTCACCCAGCATAGCACATCACAACTTCGTACGTGAGTTCGCCCCAGCATAGCGCGCGTCCATGCAAATTTTCCCAGCCCCACACGGGCCTCCATCCCACTGGTGCTCTGTTCCCTTGCTCCCCTTCCCGCCTGTGAGTCAGAGCTCCAGTCTGCCAGGCCCACTCCTGCTTTGGCAAGCATGCGGCAACTCGTCGATGGCTCCAGCCGTGGCATCTCGCCAGCCACAGCTCTTCCCCAGCACCTCGCCATGATCCAGCTGCTCTCTGCCCACCTTGCCGGAGTACTGCACTACTGAACCATGGTGCTTCTAGACCTTAACTTCAGTCCACAAGAAGTACCACCTGAAGAAAAAGAAGGTACAACGTAAAATTTCAATCAACCAACCCTTATTTTCGCTAGCTACAGCAAGTAATAACATGTGTATGGTAAATAAGCAACCAAGGTAAGTATGCATCTTAGCAGCAGTTACAGGTAAGTATGCATCTTTGCTAGATCTGAGCAGAATGAGAAAGCAATTAATATTTCAATTCACTCTAGCTGGGGATGAACACTATGAGCTTGACAAAAAATTTGTTTCAGCAACTTTCCACGTGCTAAACTTACCAAAACAGCTGAGTAACGAATAATATAGTAGGACCATACAAATTCACACATTTTAGCAAATTCGTGCATGTAGGACCACATGCCAAAACCTTCTTAGCAAATTCTGGTGTTACTTCATTTGGTCCAGCTATTGGAGATGGCATTGTTTCAGCGCATTTTGTGCTTCCACATACAACTATACATATGTGAACTAGAAACTGTGAGAGGAATGATTTCTGAGACCTTGTCTACTAGTGGAGATTACTCAGGTTTCATCTAAATGAGAAGATGATATACAAGAACTTAGACTTGATTGATGAGAATAACAAAAGTGCAAAAGAAAACTATGTGACAACAAGCTTCAAAACTTAAAGAACACTCGCTTAGTTTCCAACTTTAGATGAAAGGAAAGCAAGATGCAATTCATGCAGCCCCCAAGAATTAGGACATCATAATATGTGTGGCAGAGATGATATACCTGCGCACTGCTGTGTGATTTTGGACTATGAAAGCAGACCAACAACTAACCAACTAAGGTCATGAAAACGGCATGGCTTCATCCTACTAACTAGCATATCAGGTTTTATGTGACCTTTATGAGTATCTACAACTCATATCAGGTTCATCTAAATTTCATGAAAAGCAAAATGCAGCTCATGCAGCCTAGCAAATATTATGACATAGATGAGACAGTGTTACAGTGACAAGTCCTACCATTAGTCTCCCAAGTATCTAGGAGTCACATGAGGCTCACTTGAATTCCATCAACAAAACTCTGTATGTATTTGTGTATGATCAAACAACACACAGATCAAACAACACACCTGGAGCAATAACTTGGGCATGCCCAAATATCCCCCTCATGCTAAGCAAGTAGGCAAATCTATGAGAATGCAATGCTTAGTAAACTACTTGAGTTCAGCCAATGAACTAATCACCACAATCAGAATATATGCACAAAACAACTAGAAGGTCTTTGATCAAATCATCTCAGGCAAGCTATGCAAGGAACCAATCAAATCCACAGTCCAATCATCACAACAAACATAGGGTCATTGCACGAGTGCTACCTCATTGAAGAAAAAACTAGTCACCGCGAGCGTCAGCCAGTCGGCACACGCTACTACTGCAGCATGCGAGCTGACCAACTACTTGCAGGTGGCGCGACCTCCACATTGCTCCGCCGCCTCCGTTTACGAGATCACCTTCTGCCCTGCCACATAAACTGAGGCCAGATTTATTGGTTGTTTCTACACAATTGATCATTGGATAAATCAAAATGGTGCGTGCTAGTAAATTTAAACCAATTATGCGTTCAACACTTGATCATCAAATATGTGCCATGTGCTAATAATTTCTTGAAGATGCCTCAAAATTTGGTGATAGATGTATTACAACAAGGCATCAAAATGACACAAAGTAGAACCAGCAAAGCAAAAAACAACTAAAACCCGGGCTAGACTCGGAATGGTAAGAAAAAACAATAAGCAAAAAAACACCCTTCAAGTGGTAGCTCCATCTGGAGGACGATGGCTGTAGTAGAACTTTTTAATGCCAACAGAAGACATACACATTCCCAATGGTGCTAGCAGTTTGCTGCGATATAAAACAACTACAAGCTTGTGTATTTTCTTTATGAGGATATACATCATGCATGTTTACTACGACTGAGAGGAGCAGATATCTTGGGAATTAATGAATTAAGTTGATAGTGGATCTTAGGAGTTAATTAATTAGAATTAGATAGAACTGATATTAGGAGTTGTTGGATTTATTGATTCGGAGTTGTAATTCTGCTCCCAAGAAACACAACATAAATGAATAAGAATCTGGGTGTACAGCTACATGTCAAGATGAACTATTTAGTTCTTTCTTTCTCAAAAGTTTTAGCTGGCAGATTCAGTCTTTTTACTTGGTTTGGCTGCCTGCAAGACTGGCTTAAACTTGAAACATGGAATCTAAGACCATAATCGCCTCACGAATCAAATTCTTCAGGACTATAGAAAATGATGGCCAAAGTATGCAAACTACAGACTGACAACAGGACATGCTGTTGTGGCACCACTAATGCATTCATAAAACAAGATAACGCATATATATTAAAAACTGATGATAAAATCAACACTCTTGATGACCAGTAGCAAATATTGCATTGACACAGAATGCAAAGCAGAGCGAGGAATTGGTCTCACCCGCGGGCGAATGGTGGCGACCATTAGCAGAACGAAAAGTAGGAGAGCCGGTGATGCAGGCCATAGGGAAGCCGCGCAGCAGTCCAGGTGGAGGTGCAGGTTGGACAACCGAGGAGCCACGCCAGCAATGCCAAAGGACAAACCACCATTCCATCCTAAGAGCAGACACGTGGGTCTTGAAACGCATGGAGGATGATGACATGAGCAGCATTCCATGATTCCCGTCATGCTGGCATTGCCCCTCGTCGGCGTGCAACACCTCACCAAACTCCCCTGGCTATGCGCGCGACGCGGTCCAGAGAGCTCAACGACCACGACAACATTGTTCCATCACTGAAGGAGGTGGGTGGGAAGCCGCACTGTAGTATTCCAGCGCCGGTGACAAGCTAGAATGAAGGCCGGCCAGGGTTCATCAGTGGTAGGGGCATCGAATCGATGGTTCCACGCCATGGAATCAACAAAGGTTTCAATGCCTCTTCCCGTGTCACTGCCTGTAAATAGGAGGCACTTTGAATAAGAAGTTAAGAAAACATATTCAACAATTGAGAACCTAAGGTTTTCAACTTGTCATTGCAGTTACAACACTTTAGTCTAGATCTAGAGAACAAAACAGAGCTCTAGGTCTAAAATTGCATGATCATGTCAAAAGAAACAATAAATTTTGAGGCATACTGCATATATACAACAATTTTTCATGCATATTCTGGCATCCAGCATGCCACAAGTAGGCATACTACATGCATCAGGCAGAGCAAGCAAGCTAGCTAGCCGAACATGCATCAGGATTCAAAGATTTAGGTAAGCAAGCTGGCTAGCATAAGGTCACATAATTCTATCATAAAGGATAGGCTCAGTGCATAGAATCTCCCACACAAGGTGGGGTCTAGGGAGGGTAGGCCTAGCGCCGTGGTGAAGTCATCGCCACTTGTGCCAAGAGGTCCTGGGTTTGAACCACTTATAATTCTGATCATAGTGACCAGTCTGGGAAGACCATTTAGTCAGTATGAATTAATAGAGAACACTAAATATGTCCAACATCATATGTTTAGTACCTACAGAACATCCTCTTCAACTATTATGTTGAAACCATAATTTAACTTTGTATCAAAATTGATGATAACTCACTAAACAGAAAATTGTCTGTTTAAAGCTACATGTTCAGCTGCACTGCTATTGCTCTCTTACCAAACCGTTCGCCGGAATCGGGCAAACAAGATGTTGGAATATGCTATTAATGCCCTCTACAGCTTAATTTTGACTACAATCTCACAATTCTAAACCATTTCTGCCCCGTTTGAAAATGTAATTTTCTATATTTGAATGCAATTAATAACACCATCAATCAATATACGGACTAACCAGAAGGTTACCATTTCTCGTCAAACATGAAATGATGGTGGGCTTAAGGAAGTTTGGTAGAATGCCCATCTCTTACTATTGTTTTGTCTTTCTTATTTCTATCTTCTGTTATTCCTTTGTTATTCCTTTCTGCTCTCCATGACCTGCTCCCCCTCGGCCTTGTGGTGTAGCAGCAATAAGGAATCATCCTAGGCATGGAGTGCAATGCATCGGTCAGAAAAGATATGAGTTATTGCTCTAAAAAGGTTGTGCCAAAATAAGGACCAAAGTATTATATTTGTAACTGCTATACAACTATGTAAAGCATGGTGTATCAATAAACTGGCATGTTGTTTGGATCAGGCCAGAGCGGATAGTCTCAACTCTAAACAATCAACATTATGAAATGAACACTCTGAGTCGAGGCGGCCAAGAAGAATATATATACTAAGCATCATGCACCACACTTGCTTGAGGACATCACCAGATCAGATAAGATTATTATTACTCATAAGGTAACAAAACTAAATCTTCTCTTTTATGTACTTTGAGGTAATCTTCAAACGTTGAGAGAAGGGCGAAAAGCAAAGCCCTCTGAACCAACATGGATTAGTGATACAACATTTCGACTAGATTACATGCATGCTTGATCAACAAAAATGCACAAGTAGAATCGACGTTCGATGACCTATTCAAACTAATACTCCATAAAATAGGCATTCTAAACATGACAAGAGTCATTCTAACAATTCAGACAACACACATAAAAGAGATGACTAACAGTCTGATATGAAATTATGAACTTAGTAGGTGTAATGGCATATAAAAATCATGGCACTCGGTGAAACTTGCACGACATCTTTTGTCCTACCAGCCTATTGCAGGAGGGCCTCAAGGGAAACTACTGGTAATTAAGGTACTCCTTTTAATAGAGTACCGGAGCAAAGCATTAGCACTCGGTGAACACATGTGATCCTCACATCATAGCCATCCCCTCCGGTTATCCCAATTTCTGTCACTTTGGGGCCTCGGGTTCCGGACAACAATATGTGTATACAACTTGTAGGTAAGACCATAAACAACAAGTATCATCATAGAAATAATAACATGTTCAGATCTAAAATCATGGCACTCAGGCCCAAAGTGACAAGCATTAAGCACAACAAGTTACAACAATGTCATAGGCACTAAATAAAGATACTAGGCACTATGCCCTAACAATCTCATATCAAATTACATGAACAATCTCATCCAATCCCTACCATCCCCTCACCTACAGCGGAGGAATTACTCACACATGGATGGGGGAGTCATGGATGGTCGATGGAGGAGCGTCGGTGATGATGGTGATGAAGATCTCCTCCGAATCCCCGTCCCGGCAGGGTGCCAGAACGGAGTTTCTGGTTCCGAATCGCGGTTTCTGATGGCGGCGGCGCAGCGGAAGTCTATCTGGGAAAAACGCCGTCCCTCTGATATTATGTCGTCAGGGGGTATATATACGCGATAGGGAAGGTCGAGAGGGGTGCTGAGGCCCCCTCACGCAAGGGTGGCGCGGCCAGGGCTGGACCGCGCCACCTATGCGTGACGGCCCCTCGAGCCTCCTCTCCCTCCTGTCTTCTGGCTCCGAGGGTCTTCTGGTGAAATAGGATTTTTCATGATTTTTTCCGAATTTTTACTGGAAGTTGAATTTCTGCACAAAAACGAGACACCAGAACAATTCTGCTGAAGTCGTCCACACAGATCCGCGCCATGTTCGGCATCAGGCCACCTCCTGCAGCAGGCCGCTCCACTCTACGACAAACAGTAAAGAAGATCATCACAGTGAATTCCACGGCGAGTTCGGAAGAACTGTATCTGGAGGAGAGGGCTCTAAGGGCTCTCCACCTCGTCCGTTGCCAGGACTTCACTGCATACGACCCCAAGCGCCGCGCTTTCTTGCATTCACGGTTCAGTGAATACAATATCGCCTTTTTTGACCTTGACGAGGAGTGTAAGTACAACTTGTGTACACGCATTAGTTATGTTTTTTCCTCGATCGCCCCTCCTCGCCACGTTTCTATCATGGATAGGCCCCTCGCTAGCGGGTCTCTCTTAATCTTTCTTTACATGCTGACATGCATAGTGATTGTAATTACTACAAGCTTTAAGCTTGAACTTGGCCGCGGTAAAGAAGCCATCTACGTCGCATGCATTAACAGCTGTTGGATATTCTCCTTAGACGATCAAGGCCGTCCACTACGTCGGTAAAAATAAACCGTAACCGCACGAGTCGCGCCCCCGTTGCCCCCCAGACCCGACCCCGAAAGGGTCCAGCCCACCCATTCTCTTCCTCCTCTCCTCCAACCTCTAGGGTTCAGCCGCCGCCCCTTCCCCGTCGTCCCCATCTCTTCTCTTCCCCGCATCGCTCCCACCCGCGCCTCCATCTCCTCTCCTTGTCGCTGCTAGAAGGGAGCAGCGGCGCCGCGCCATGGGGATTAGATGGTTATGGAGCTCCTCCGCCCTGCAGTTGCCGCCCTCTCTGTTCTGCCCCCGTGCACGACGCCATGGCTAACCCTAGCCGTGGGTTCGGCTCGGTCGCCGACGTGATTCCCGCGCCGTCGCGCCTCCTGATGCTCCCCTACAAAGTCTACAAACTTCACCTCAACCTCTCTGAGCTCCAGCCCTTCTGATTCGATGTCCTCGACTGCCTACAGGACCTCCGCGTCGACCTCCGGTGCTAATCTGCCACGGGACCGAGCAGGGGCGGATCCACGCCCCGGGCAACTAGGGCCATGGCCCTGGGCACAGCGATTTGTTCAGCCTGTTCCTATAATTTTTCTCGATCTGGCCCGGGATGTAGCAGCCCATCTTTCTGCCCCGATACGACCATGGCGAGGAGGAGGCACAACATCGACCGGCTCGAACTCTGTTTTCCTCCCTGCCTTCCTAGAGTCGTATGGCAGGAACGTGCGCGCCGCCAGGCTATTCCTGCAGGCTCGCCCGACGGTCAGACGTGTCCCAGGCGTCGTCCCTAACCACGTTAAGCTATTGCGTATCTGTTAATCTGTAGCTCCTTTTTGATTTCTATGTCTCAGGCATCAACCAACAAAGCGCTACGTTGAGTTGCTGCCTGTGCACCTGCGCTTCTTCTAGCCCAGGTTGTACTTGAGTATTCCCCCTCAAGCTAGGTAATCTCTGCTCAAATATGATCAAACCTAGCCTTTTTCTATTACATTGATTTCTGTACTATTTGCGGAATTGAACAGATTAATTGATTTATAATCTGGTGTCTTGTGTTATACACTAGCTAATCTCAACACCCAACCAATCAGCAACTCCTCAAACCAAAGAAATTGTCTCAACTGAAGCAACAATCTCTTCAGGCTCCATTTTTGTATTTGCTTTATCTGTACTTTTTATCATTGAAAAGCAGCAGCCTGATGTCTTTTTGAAAGAAAAAACCCCGTTAAATTACATGTTCATATGTGTAATTGTACATAAAAAATATGCTATTACGTGAGGTTTTTAATAAGGCTTGCTCCAATCCTGGATCCGCCACTGGGACCGAGGACCCCAGTGCTGCCGGTGTAGGCGAGTCGTTTGGCCGCACCATGAAGCGCTAGGACTCATCTTGACTGGGTTCTCCTCTGAGGGGCTCGCCAACCTCTTCCCTATCCTCAAGCTCTCTCTCTGTGTCCTCTGGTGTGATTCTCTGGTAAGAGCAAGCTTAAGTTCTGAATATATGTGTATGCGATTTCAATTGTTTCAGAGAGAAAGAGAACATCTATACTGTACTGTCCATGTGAATATTTCGGATGCAGCTAGCAATGATATATGTTTTTCTTTACTTCTCTTCAGTTTGGAAGTGTGGTACAGCTCCTAGCCGGGTACTTGAAGAATCCAGATGTTGCACTAACATATTCAGAAAGAATATGGTAAATACAGTATATACTACTTTACTTCACGCTATGTCATTGTTCTTGAAGTTTATTACATAAGCATTGGTTCTCCACTCTAAATTGTTAATATTCATATTATTGGTTCAAAAAGGTAGCTAGGCACCGGTGCATATATGCCATTGCATATGTTTAATAGTGTTTCTCTGTCCTTGCATATGAACTACTAACAAGTATCGTGGTTTCTGTATGTGAATGCAGCCTCAACACAAATGGTTGGGAGTTAATGATGCCAGAGTGCTTCGCCGGCGGTGTCGCTGACCCAGCCGTGCGACCATATACTACTGCCTGCAAGTGTCCAGCAGCCAAGTTGTCGTCGCCTGTGCAGCCCGGCACATTGTCAATGGCTCAATGCCATCAGGTATGTCTTTGTTGCCGGCCGGTCCAGGTGGCTCTGCAGTTGACTAATTCCCCTAGATTGATTAATCACCGATCTTTATCCATCATCTACTTGATTAGTCATGGGTTCTAGGATTAGCTACATGGTGTTTGGTACTTGATATTTGTTTCCTAGCCAAGTAAGAATTACACAACGTAGACACAAATTTCTGTTGGTGCATCAGCTCAGAAATATTATTCAGTGGGTTGTTGTTTAAGCAGATAAATATTTTGATACTAGCTATGGGTAGTTGCCAAGAGGAATTCCTGTACGTAGCAGTATTTTAACCGCTAGGTGAGCTTAGACAATTATAGACTTCATACAAGAACCATCGGTATTAGCTAAATCTGTAAGCTTGGTTGACTTTTGCTCCTCTGATCAAGATTGTTACCAATAAATAATCTATGGATGATCATTTAACATGTGCCAAAATGTGTTATAAACCAACAGTTATGTACTTTTTCAAATTTTTAGCGTATGCTGAATATGTAGTGTCCATTTTAGTAGTATGTAATAAGTAATAATCTTTCCCTAGATGTATTTTTATTCAGGATGGTTCCTAACAGGCAAGAATCTTACTTGCTATGTTTATATTTATATTAAGTTTAGTTTATTCTTGCATTTCATAATTGGTAGCTAAACCAGAGAGGTCGTTTTAATAATGTGCTTAGAAAGGTTAATTGATAATCATACTGTTAAGTAAAATTGTGGCAAACAAAATGGACTACTCCTATTTCAGATTATCATGAAACAGACTAGGAAGGTAAAAGATGATAATGCAGTAATTCTAATGGCTGACATTTAACCAACTGTCCTGCAGTAACTTACTTATGCATGATTCCAATTTTAATTATTAAGACTTCTGTAAAAACCATTGTAACTTTACTGTTTTCTATGTACCCAGATGTAGTTACATTTTAAGCTTTACTGGTACAGGAAGAAGTGCGATCTTGGCATAAACTTTGTAATGTTCCTGACTGTCAATTCGACTTATTGCATGTTTTTTTGCATTTCAGAGATACTGGGAAGTCAATTATCTAATGAGAAAATTTTCAAAGGCTGGATGGGGATATGTGCAACGACCAGAGTACCTGATATAAACTTCTGTACAGATACACCGTCTTAAACTAATTGTTGCCCATATACCTCTAAGCTTGGTCGCCTAAGAGCATGCTGAGGCCATCTACAGCCAGTCTGTCGATGCCAGGTGGCGTAAATATGATGGTCGGTTTGCCTAAAGCTGGATATTGCATGTTGCCGCCAGATTGACTCGGGTACATCGACTTCACTGCTTCTGGTCAAACAAAGATCACCGCTTCCAGGTCAAAAGAAGTCTCCACCGCTTCTATCTAGGTGGCGTACGTTGGGAGGTGGCGCCGGCAATGTACTGCGATGCGGCCGCACAAGGGCTGATGACTGTTGGTGCAGCATACGGACTCGACATCCTTTCCACTCGAATGGCCGGAGCACGAGGATTCCTACGTGGGGAGCGCCAGGGGCGTTACAATGATCTGCATTTGGGTTGGATATGGAGGCGGATGTCAAGAAGGCGTAGGGAAGCCGTTGCCGCCGACAAGCTGATGTGCGCGAGCATGATCCGACGCATGCCAGGGCAGGGCTGCTGCCGTTGTTGCTGTCGGCCCGGTACCTTCCACGGTGATTTCTGTCGGGACCTGGGAGATAAGCCGTTGTTTGCACCGGATTTTTGGGGGTGAAACCTAGGCACAACACCACTAGTTCCCGAATAACTAATTCGGTCATGGTTACCCGTCCTTGGCTTTCTCATGAAATCGACACATATGTTTCAGCGGGATTATTCTTCACATTTTCATTTAAAACTCTTCCATGGATGCAGGATGATACATTGACTTTGCTAGATCCACATCGAGGGCTTGTTCCACAAGATATTATTTACTTTGAGATCAATTTAAAGATTAAGTGTGAGGGAGGTGCAACTAAAGACTTTAGCCGAGGTTTAACAGATTTCAACATTTGCCGCGTCCGTTACCAAACTATGACTACCACTGTAATCAGCTGGCTGAGCAGGGTGGAACTAGAGACTGCACTTGTTCGACGTCCTCTGGAAGCTTCCATTACCATCGACATTCTCGAGGGGCCATGTGAGCTCACAAGAGTAGCTGCTTGGACTAGTGGAAATAGACATGCTCGTATTATTCTGTATGGCAGTGAAGCAGCTGCTGGCATTCAGATGACAGATTCTGGTTATTCTGTCGTGTTAGCTCGTCGTGTGGTACTTGTTCCACTGGGTGAAAAACTGGTGTTGCATCTTGTTGGTAAAGATGAAGCTGAGGACCTTATCCTCACTCTAGGACATTGTAATGTTGAAGATAACCATGTTTGCAAGATGGGCTACAGCGAACTGTAGGTGAAAGTTTCTTGGACAGCGATCCCAAGAAGAAAGATAGATGACTGGAAGGAGGTTGTTGGAGATATCTGGCTGTTAAAATGACATGGAGTCGCTTCGCGTCAGCTCTGAATTTTTTTTTCGCCGAGGGAGGTCGCACATGACCATCGAGCCATCATCATCTCCTCCGACGATGATACTTTTTTCAAAAAGAAACTCGCACATGACCTGGAGTGGCACTCGCTCGTACGTTGGCATCCCGGCTTGCTGGTGCGCGCTACTTACGCTCTTGTTTGAATGCGTACGCTCGAACCATGAACGCATTCGTACGCGCTAACCGCACGCGGCTTGTGACAATGTACTCGTATATATAGAGATAGGTTGGAGGGAAAAGAGAGGTGGTGAAATTTTGGTTATCAACTCTGCTTGTTTGCAGAGAACAAGATTGAGGATGAGCGGTCAAGATGTGGAGTTTACACACGGATTGGTGACATGGAGTTGTGAGGAACCAAACTAACGCAGGGAAAAATATGCATGTTATTAGTGGTGTCATTAACTGCTTTTCATCCGTTACTCTTCTTCTTGATAACTAGTGGCAGACGTTCCGTAATCCGAGGAGGCAACAAGCCTTTATTATTAAGGTAGCCATATTGGGCAACGAGAGTGCACGTCCCTAGTCAATCTCCGTAATTGTAGATGTCTCAGTTTCCAACGCGCTGGGTTCCAACAGATAATTAGAGGCAGTCATACTCGCGAATTGAATTTCTGTTCAATCATGTGTTTTTTAAGAATTGAATACGTGGTCATACTCACGATGGCTTTTGGTAGCACCACTTTCCGTAGAGACAGGATGTGAATTTCAGTAGCACCACTTTCCGTACAGACAGGATGTGAATTTCAGCTAAAAACATTGCTGACAGCTTTAGACCGTCTAAAAGAACGTGATGGTTCTAATACCTACAGCGATCCTTCCGTATTGTCGCTGGCGGCCGTTGCAGTGGTGGTAGCGCGCCAGAGATGCAGGTGAGAGGAAATTGTCAACAGGAATAGAACACATGATTTTGAACTCAACAGCACAAAGACACAAGATTCAATAGGAATATCTAATACCAGAAGAACTGTGACAAATCCTCAGATGATTCCTCATATATATAGCATACTATATGCAATAACAATCTCTAAATATGTCTGAATCCATGAGTACATTAATGGATCCACCCATCACTCAAGAAGCATAAAGTGAAGCCTGAGAATTTGAATTATATTCCTCAATTTGTTGCCTTGTTGAGTTCACAACTTAGATATGAGCTTTCTTTTCCCTCAAACGGAACTATAAATCATATTTGCCGGAAAACGATCCATCTCTCTGTCGTCCGCCTGAATTCACCCAGCATAGCACATCACAACTTCGTACGTGAGTTCGCCCCAGCATAGCGCGCGTCCATGCAAATTTTCCCAGCCCCACACGGGCCTCCATCCCACTGGTGCTCTGTTCCCTTGCTCCCCTTCCCGCCTGTGAGTCAGAGCTCCAGTCTGCCAGGCCCACTCCTGCTTTGGCAAGCATGCGGCAACTCGTCGATGGCTCCAGCCGTGGCATCTCGCCAGCCACAGCTCTTCCCCAGCACCTCGCCATGATCCAGCTGCTCTCTGCCCACCTTGCCGGAGTACTGCACTACTGAACCATGGTGCTTCTAGACCTTAACTTCAGTCCACAAGAAGTACCACCTGAAGAAAAAGAAGGTACAACGTAAAATTTCAATCAACCAACCCTTATTTTCGCTAGCTACAGCAAGTAATAACATGTGTATGGTAAATAAGCAACCAAGGTAAGTATGCATCTTAGCAGCAGTTACAGGTAAGTATGCATCTTTGCTAGATCTGAGCAGAATGAGAAAGCAATTAATATTTCAATTCACTCTAGCTGGGGATGAACACTATGAGCTTGACAAAAAATTTGTTTCAGCAACTTTCCACGTGCTAAACTTACCAAAACAGCTGAGTAACGAATAATATAGTAGGACCATACAAATTCACACATTTTAGCAAATTCGTGCATGTAGGACCACATGCCAAAACCTTCTTAGCAAATTCTGGTGTTACTTCATTTGGTCCAGCTATTGGAGATGGCATTGTTTCAGCGCATTTTGTGCTTCCACATACAACTATACATATGTGAACTAGAAACTGTGAGAGGAATGATTTCTGAGACCTTGTCTACTAGTGGAGATTACTCAGGTTTCATCTAAATGAGAAGATGATATACAAGAACTTAGACTTGATTGATGAGAATAACAAAAGTGCAAAAGAAAACTATGTGACAACAAGCTTCAAAACTTAAAGAACACTCGCTTAGTTTCCAACTTTAGATGAAAGGAAAGCAAGATGCAATTCATGCAGCCCCCAAGAATTAGGACATCATAATATGTGTGGCAGAGATGATATACCTGCGCACTGCTGTGTGATTTTGGACTATGAAAGCAGACCAACAACTAACCAACTAAGGTCATGAAAACGGCATGGCTTCATCCTACTAACTAGCATATCAGGTTTTATGTGACCTTTATGAGTATCTACAACTCATATCAGGTTCATCTAAATTTCATGAAAAGCAAAATGCAGCTCATGCAGCCTAGCAAATATTATGACATAGATGAGACAGTGTTACAGTGACAAGTCCTACCATTAGTCTCCCAAGTATCTAGGAGTCACATGAGGCTCACTTGAATTCCATCAACAAAACTCTGTATGTATTTGTGTATGATCAAACAACACACAGATCAAACAACACACCTGGAGCAATAACTTGGGCATGCCCAAATATCCCCCTCATGCTAAGCAAGTAGGCAAATCTATGAGAATGCAATGCTTAGTAAACTACTTGAGTTCAGCCAATGAACTAATCACCACAATCAGAATATATGCACAAAACAACTAGAAGGTCTTTGATCAAATCATCTCAGGCAAGCTATGCAAGGAACCAATCAAATCCACAGTCCAATCATCACAACAAACATAGGGTCATTGCACGAGTGCTACCTCATTGAAGAAAAAACTAGTCACCGCGAGCGTCAGCCAGTCGGCACACGCTACTACTGCAGCATGCGAGCTGACCAACTACTTGCAGGTGGCGCGACCTCCACATTGCTCCGCCGCCTCCGTTTACGAGATCACCTTCTGCCCTGCCACATAAACTGAGGCCAGATTTATTGGTTGTTTCTACACAATTGATCATTGGATAAATCAAAATGGTGCGTGCTAGTAAATTTAAACCAATTATGCGTTCAACACTTGATCATCAAATATGTGCCATGTGCTAATAATTTCTTGAAGATGCCTCAAAATTTGGTGATAGATGTATTACAACAAGGCATCAAAATGACACAAAGTAGAACCAGCAAAGCAAAAAACAACTAAAACCCGGGCTAGACTCGGAATGGTAAGAAAAAACAATAAGCAAAAAAAACACCCTTCAAGTGGTAGCTCCATCTGGAGGACGATGGCTGTAGTAGAACTTTTTAATGCCAACAGAAGACATACACATTCCCAATGGTGCTAGCAGTTTGCTGCGATATAAAACAACTACAAGCTTGTGTATTTTCTTTATGAGGATATACATCATGCATGTTTACTACGACTGAGAGGAGCAGATATCTTGGGAATTAATGAATTAAGTTGATAGTGGATCTTAGGAGTTAATTAATTAGAATTAGATAGAACTGATATTAGGAGTTGTTGGATTTATTGATTCGGAGTTGTAATTCTGCTCCCAAGAAACACAACATAAATGAATAAGAATCTGGGTGTACAGCTACATGTCAAGATGAACTATTTAGTTCTTTCTTTCTCAAAAGTTTTAGCTGGCAGATTCAGTCTTTTTACTTGGTTTGGCTGCCTGCAAGACTGGCTTAAACTTGAAACATGGAATCTAAGACCATAATCGCCTCACGAATCAAATTCTTCAGGACTATAGAAAATGATGGCCAAAGTATGCAAACTACAGACTGACAACAGGACATGCTGTTGTGGCACCACTAATGCATTCATAAAACAAGATAACGCATATATATTAAAAACTGATGATAAAATCAACACTCTTGATGACCAGTAGCAAATATTGCATTGACACAGAATGCAAAGCAGAGCGAGGAATTGGTCTCACCCGCGGGCGAATGGTGGCGACCATTAGCAGAACGAAAAGTAGGAGAGCCGGTGATGCAGGCCATAGGGAAGCCGCGCAGCAGTCCAGGTGGAGGTGCAGGTTGGACAACCGAGGAGCCACGCCAGCAATGCCAAAGGACAAACCACCATTCCATCCTAAGAGCAGACACGTGGGTCTTGAAACGCATGGAGGATGATGACATGAGCAGCATTCCATGATTCCCGTCATGCTGGCATTGCCCCTCGTCGGCGTGCAACACCTCACCAAACTCCCCTGGCTATGCGCGCGACGCGGTCCAGAGAGCTCAACGACCACGACAACATTGTTCCATCACTGAAGGAGGTGGGTGGGAAGCCGCACTGTAGTATTCCAGCGCCGGTGACAAGCTAGAATGAAGGCCGGCCAGGGTTCATCAGTGGTAGGGGCATCGAATCGATGGTTCCACGCCATGGAATCAACAAAGGTTTCAATGCCTCTTCCCGTGTCACTGCCTGTAAATAGGAGGCACTTTGAATAAGAAGTTAAGAAAACATATTCAACAATTGAGAACCTAAGGTTTTCAACTTGTCATTGCAGTTACAACACTTTAGTCTAGATCTAGAGAACAAAACAGAGCTCTAGGTCTAAAATTGCATGATCATGTCAAAAGAAACAATAAATTTTGAGGCATACTGCATATATACAACAATTTTTCATGCATATTCTGGCATCCAGCATGCCACAAGTAGGCATACTACATGCATCAGGCAGAGCAAGCAAGCTAGCTAGCCGAACATGCATCAGGATTCAAAGATTTAGGTAAGCAAGCTGGCTAGCATAAGGTCACATAATTCTATCATAAAGGATAGGCTCAGTGCATAGAATCTCCCACACAAGGTGGGGTCTAGGGAGGGTAGGCCTAGCGCCGTGGTGAAGTCATCGCCACTTGTGCCAAGAGGTCCTGGGTTTGAACCACTTATAATTCTGATCATAGTGACCAGTCTGGGAAGACCATTTAGTCAGTATGAATTAATAGAGAACACTAAATATGTCCAACATCATATGTTTAGTACCTACAGAACATCCTCTTCAACTATTATGTTGAAACCATAATTTAACTTTGTATCAAAATTGATGATAACTCACTAAACAGAAAATTGTCTGTTTAAAGCTACATGTTCAGCTGCACTGCTATTGCTCTCTTACCAAACCGTTCGCCGGAATCGGGCAAACAAGATGTTGGAATATGCTATTAATGCCCTCTACAGCTTAATTTTGACTACAATCTCACAATTCTAAACCATTTCTGCCCCGTTTGAAAATGTAATTTTCTATATTTGAATGCAATTAATAACACCATCAATCAATATACGGACTAACCAGAAGGTTACCATTTCTCGTCAAACATGAAATGATGGTGGGCTTAAGGAAGTTTGGTAGAATGCCCATCTCTTACTATTGTTTTGTCTTTCTTATTTCTATCTTCTGTTATTCCTTTGTTATTCCTTTCTGCTCTCCATGACCTGCTCCCCCTCGGCCTTGTGGTGTAGCAGCAATAAGGAATCATCCTAGGCATGGAGTGCAATGCATCGGTCAGAAAAGATATGAGTTATTGCTCTAAAAAGGTTGTGCCAAAATAAGGACCAAAGTATTATATTTGTAACTGCTATACAACTATGTAAAGCATGGTGTATCAATAAACTGGCATGTTGTTTGGATCAGGCCAGAGCGGATAGTCTCAACTCTAAACAATCAACATTATGAAATGAACACTCTGAGTCGAGGCGGCCAAGAAGAATATATATACTAAGCATCATGCACCACACTTGCTTGAGGACATCACCAGATCAGATAAGATTATTATTACTCATAAGGTAACAAAACTAAATCTTCTCTTTTATGTACTTTGAGGTAATCTTCAAACGTTGAGAGAAGGGCGAAAAGCAAAGCCCTCTGAACCAACATGGATTAGTGATACAACATTTCGACTAGATTACATGCATGCTTGATCAACAAAAATGCACAAGTAGAATCGACGTTCGATGACCTATTCAAACTAATACTCCATAAAATAGGCATTCTAAACATGACAAGAGTCATTCTAACAATTCAGACAACACACATAAAAGAGATGACTAACAGTCTGATATGAAATTATGAACTTAGTAGGTGTAATGGCATATAAAAATCATGGCACTCGGTGAAACTTGCACGACATCTTTTGTCCTACCAGCCTATTGCAGGAGGGCCTCAAGGGAAACTACTGGTAATTAAGGTACTCCTTTTAATAGAGTACCGGAGCAAAGCATTAGCACTCGGTGAACACATGTGATCCTCACATCATAGCCATCCCCTCCGGTTATCCCAATTTCTGTCACTTTGGGGCCTCGGGTTCCGGACAACAATATGTGTATACAACTTGTAGGTAAGACCATAAACAACAAGTATCATCATAGAAATAATAACATGTTCAGATCTAAAATCATGGCACTCAGGCCCAAAGTGACAAGCATTAAGCACAACAAGTTACAACAATGTCATAGGCACTAAATAAAGATACTAGGCACTATGCCCTAACAATCTCATATCAAATTACATGAACAATCTCATCCAATCCCTACCATCCCCTCACCTACAGCGGAGGAATTACTCACACATGGATGGGGGAGTCATGGATGGTCGATGGAGGAGCGTCGGTGATGATGGTGATGAAGATCTCCTCCGAATCCCCGTCCCGGCAGGGTGCCAGAACGGAGTTTCTGGTTCCGAATCGCGGTTTCTGATGGCGGCGGCGCAGCGGAAGTCTATCTGGGAAAAACGCCGTCCCTCTGATATTATGTCGTCAGGGGGTATATATACGCGATAGGGAAGGTCGAGAGGGGTGCTGAGGCCCCCTCACGCAAGGGTGGCGCGGCCAGGGCTGGACCGCGCCACCTATGCGTGACGGCCCCTCGAGCCTCCTCTCCCTCCTGTCTTCTGGCTCCGAGGGTCTTCTGGTGAAATAGGATTTTTCATGATTTTTTCCGAATTTTTACTGGAAGTTGAATTTCTGCACAAAAACGAGACACCAGAACAATTCTGCTGAAGTCGTCCACACAGATCCGCGCCATGTTCGGCATCAGGCCACCTCCTGCAGCAGGCCGCTCCACTCTACGACAAACAGTAAAGAAGATCATCACAGTGAATTCCACGGCGAGTTCGGAAGAACTGTATCTGGAGGAGAGGGCTCTAAGGGCTCTCCACCTCGTCCGTTGCCAGGACTTCACTGCATACGACCCCAAGCGCCGCGCTTTCTTGCATTCACGGTTCAGTGAATACAATATCGCCTTTTTTGACCTTGACGAGGAGTGTAAGTACAACTTGTGTACACGCATTAGTTATGTTTTTTCCTCGATCGCCCCTCCTCGCCACGTTTCTATCATGGATAGGCCCCTCGCTAGCGGGTCTCTCTTAATCTTTCTTTACATGCTGACATGCATAGTGATTGTAATTACTACAAGCTTTAAGCTTGAACTTGGCCGCGGTAAAGAAGCCATCTACGTCGCATGCATTAACAGCTGTTGGATATTCTCCTTAGACGATCAAGGCCGTCCACTACGTCGGTAAAAATAAACCGTAACCGCACGAGTCGCGCCCCCGTTGCCCCCCAGACCCGACCCCGAAAGGGTCCAGCCCACCCATTCTCTTCCTCCTCTCCTCCAACCTCTAGGGTTCAGCCGCCGCCCCTTCCCCGTCGTCCCCATCTCTTCTCTTCCCCGCATCGCTCCCACCCGCGCCTCCATCTCCTCTCCTTGTCGCTGCTAGAAGGGAGCAGCGGCGCCGCGCCATGGGGATTAGATGGTTATGGAGCTCCTCCGCCCTGCAGTTGCCGCCCTCTCTGTTCTGCCCCCGTGCACGACGCCATGGCTAACCCTAGCCGTGGGTTCGGCTCGGTCGCCGACGTGATTCCCGCGCCGTCGCGCCTCCTGATGCTCCCCTACAAAGTCTACAAACTTCACCTCAACCTCTCTGAGCTCCAGCCCTTCTGATTCGATGTCCTCGACTGCCTACAGGACCTCCGCGTCGACCTCCGGTGCTAATCTGCCACGGGACCGAGCAGGGGCGGATCCACGCCCCGGGCAACTAGGGCCATGGCCCTGGGCACAGCGATTTGTTCAGCCTGTTCCTATAATTTTTCTCGATCTGGCCCGGGATGTAGCAGCCCATCTTTCTGCCCCGATACGACCATGGCGAGGAGGAGGCACAACATCGACCGGCTCGAACTCTGTTTTCCTCCCTGCCTTCCTAGAGTCGTATGGCAGGAACGTGCGCGCCGCCAGGCTATTCCTGCAGGCTCGCCCGACGGTCAGACGTGTCCCAGGCGTCGTCCCTAACCACGTTAAGCTATTGCGTATCTGTTAATCTGTAGCTCCTTTTTGATTTCTATGTCTCAGGCATCAACCAACAAAGCGCTACGTTGAGTTGCTGCCTGTGCACCTGCGCTTCTTCTAGCCCAGGTTGTACTTGAGTATTCCCCCTCAAGCTAGGTAATCTCTGCTCAAATATGATCAAACCTAGCCTTTTTCTATTACATTGATTTCTGTACTATTTGCGGAATTGAACAGATTAATTGATTTATAATCTGGTGTCTTGTGTTATACACTAGCTAATCTCAACACCCAACCAATCAGCAACTCCTCAAACCAAAGAAATTGTCTCAACTGAAGCAACAATCTCTTCAGGCTCCATTTTTGTATTTGCTTTATCTGTACTTTTTATCATTGAAAAGCAGCAGCCTGATGTCTTTTTGAAAGAAAAAACCCCGTTAAATTACATGTTCATATGTGTAATTGTACATAAAAAATATGCTATTACGTGAGGTTTTTAATAAGGCTTGCTCCAATCCTGGATCCGCCACTGGGACCGAGGACCCCAGTGCTGCCGGTGTAGGCGAGTCGTTTGGCCGCACCATGAAGCGCTAGGACTCATCTTGACTGGGTTCTCCTCTGAGGGGCTCGCCAACCTCTTCCCTATCCTCAAGCTCTCTCTCTGTGTCCTCTGGTGTGATTCTCTGGTAAGAGCAAGCTTAAGTTCTGAATATATGTGTATGCGATTTCAATTGTTTCAGAGAGAAAGAGAACATCTATACTGTACTGTCCATGTGAATATTTCGGATGCAGCTAGCAATGATATATGTTTTTCTTTACTTCTCTTCAGTTTGGAAGTGTGGTACAGCTCCTAGCCGGGTACTTGAAGAATCCAGATGTTGCACTAACATATTCAGAAAGAATATGGTAAATACAGTATATACTACTTTACTTCACGCTATGTCATTGTTCTTGAAGTTTATTACATAAGCATTGGTTCTCCACTCTAAATTGTTAATATTCATATTATTGGTTCAAAAAGGTAGCTAGGCACCGGTGCATATATGCCATTGCATATGTTTAATAGTGTTTCTCTGTCCTTGCATATGAACTACTAACAAGTATCGTGGTTTCTGTATGTGAATGCAGCCTCAACACAAATGGTTGGGAGTTAATGATGCCAGAGTGCTTCGCCGGCGGTGTCGCTGACCCAGCCGTGCGACCATATACTACTGCCTGCAAGTGTCCAGCAGCCAAGTTGTCGTCGCCTGTGCAGCCCGGCACATTGTCAATGGCTCAATGCCATCAGGTATGTCTTTGTTGCCGGCCGGTCCAGGTGGCTCTGCAGTTGACTAATTCCCCTAGATTGATTAATCACCGATCTTTATCCATCATCTACTTGATTAGTCATGGGTTCTAGGATTAGCTACATGGTGTTTGGTACTTGATATTTGTTTCCTAGCCAAGTAAGAATTACACAACGTAGACACAAATTTCTGTTGGTGCATCAGCTCAGAAATATTATTCAGTGGGTTGTTGTTTAAGCAGATAAATATTTTGATACTAGCTATGGGTAGTTGCCAAGAGGAATTCCTGTACGTAGCAGTATTTTAACCGCTAGGTGAGCTTAGACAATTATAGACTTCATACAAGAACCATCGGTATTAGCTAAATCTGTAAGCTTGGTTGACTTTTGCTCCTCTGATCAAGATTGTTACCAATAAATAATCTATGGATGATCATTTAACATGTGCCAAAATGTGTTATAAACCAACAGTTATGTACTTTTTCAAATTTTTAGCGTATGCTGAATATGTAGTGTCCATTTTAGTAGTATGTAATAAGTAATAATCTTTCCCTAGATGTATTTTTATTCAGGATGGTTCCTAACAGGCAAGAATCTTACTTGCTATGTTTATATTTATATTAAGTTTAGTTTATTCTTGCATTTCATAATTGGTAGCTAAACCAGAGAGGTCGTTTTAATAATGTGCTTAGAAAGGTTAATTGATAATCATACTGTTAAGTAAAATTGTGGCAAACAAAATGGACTACTCCTATTTCAGATTATCATGAAACAGACTAGGAAGGTAAAAGATGATAATGCAGTAATTCTAATGGCTGACATTTAACCAACTGTCCTGCAGTAACTTACTTATGCATGATTCCAATTTTAATTATTAAGACTTCTGTAAAAACCATTGTAACTTTACTGTTTTCTATGTACCCAGATGTAGTTACATTTTAAGCTTTACTGGTACAGGAAGAAGTGCGATCTTGGCATAAACTTTGTAATGTTCCTGACTGTCAATTCGACTTATTGCATGTTTTTTTGCATTTCAGAGATACTGGGAAGTCAATTATCTAATGAGAAAATTTTCAAAGGCTGGATGGGGATATGTGCAACGACCAGAGTACCTGATATAAACTTCTGTACAGATACACCGTCTTAAACTAATTGTTGCCCATATACCTCTAAGCTTGGTCGCCTAAGAGCATGCTGAGGCCATCTACAGCCAGTCTGTCGATGCCAGGTGGCGTAAATATGATGGTCGGTTTGCCTAAAGCTGGATATTGCATGTTGCCGCCAGATTGACTCGGGTACATCGACTTCACTGCTTCTGGTCAAACAAAGATCACCGCTTCCAGGTCAAAAGAAGTCTCCACCGCTTCTATCTAGGTGGCGTACGTTGGGAGGTGGCGCCGGCAATGTACTGCGATGCGGCCGCACAAGGGCTGATGACTGTTGGTGCAGCATACGGACTCGACATCCTTTCCACTCGAATGGCCGGAGCACGAGGATTCCTACGTGGGGAGCGCCAGGGGCGTTACAATGATCTGCATTTGGGTTGGATATGGAGGCGGATGTCAAGAAGGCGTAGGGAAGCCGTTGCCGCCGACAAGCTGATGTGCGCGAGCATGATCCGACGCATGCCAGGGCAGGGCTGCTGCCGTTGTTGCTGTCGGCCCGGTACCTTCCACGGTGATTTCTGTCGGGACCTGGGAGATAAGCCGTTGTTTGCACCGGATTTTTGGGGGTGAAACCTAGGCACAACACCACTAGTTCCCGAATAACTAATTCGGTCATGGTTACCCGTCCTTGGCTTTCTCATGAAATCGACACATATGTTTCAGCGGGATTATTCTTCACATTTTCATTTAAAACTCTTCCATGGATGCAGGATGATACATTGACTTTGCTAGATCCACATCGAGGGCTTGTTCCACAAGATATTATTTACTTTGAGATCAATTTAAAGATTAAGTGTGAGGGAGGTGCAACTAAAGACTTTAGCCGAGGTTTAACAGATTTCAACATTTGCCGCGTCCGTTACCAAACTATGACTACCACTGTAATCAGCTGGCTGAGCAGGGTGGAACTAGAGACTGCACTTGTTCGACGTCCTCTGGAAGCTTCCATTACCATCGACATTCTCGAGGGGCCATGTGAGCTCACAAGAGTAGCTGCTTGGACTAGTGGAAATAGACATGCTCGTATTATTCTGTATGGCAGTGAAGCAGCTGCTGGCATTCAGATGACAGATTCTGGTTATTCTGTCGTGTTAGCTCGTCGTGTGGTACTTGTTCCACTGGGTGAAAAACTGGTGTTGCATCTTGTTGGTAAAGATGAAGCTGAGGACTTTATCCTCACTCTAGGACATTGTAATGTTGAAGATAACCATGTTTGCAAGATGGGCTACAGCGAACTGTAGGTGAAAGTTTCTTGGACAGCGATCCCAAGAAGAAAGATAGATGACTGGAAGGAGGTTGTTGGAGATATCTGGCTGTTAAAATGACATGGAGTCGCTTCGCGTCAGCTCTGAATTTTTTTTTCGCCGAGGGAGGTCGCACATGACCATCGAGCCATCATCATCTCCTCCGACGATGATACTTTTTTCAAAAAGAAACTCGCACATGACCTGGAGTGGCACTCGCTCGTACGTTGGCATCCCGGCTTGCTGGTGCGCGCTACTTACGCTCTTGTTTGAATGCGTACGCTCGAACCATGAACGCATTCGTACGCGCTAACCGCACGCGGCTTGTGACAATGTACTCGTATATATAGAGATAGGTTGGAGGGAAAAGAGAGGTGGTGAAATTTTGGTTATCAACTCTGCTTGTTTGCAGAGAACAAGATTGAGGATGAGCGGTCAAGATGTGGAGTTTACACACGGATTGGTGACATGGAGTTGTGAGGAACCAAACTAACGCAGGGAAAAATATGCATGTTATTAGTGGTGTCATTAACTGCTTTTCATCCGTTACTCTTCTTCTTGATAACTAGTGGCAGACGTTCCGTAATCCGAGGAGGCAACAAGCCTTTATTATTAAGGTAGTCATATTGGGCAACGAGAGTGCACGTCCCTAGTCAATCTCCGTAATTGTAGATGTCTCAGTTTCCAACGCGCTGGGTTCCAACAGATAATTAGAGGCGGTCATACTCGCGAATTGAATTTCCGTTCAATCATGTGTTTTTTAAGAACTGAATACGTGGTCATACTCACGATGGCTTTTGGTAGCACCACTTTCCGTAGAGACAGGATGTGAATTTCAGTAGCACCACTTTCCGTACAGACAGGATGTGAATTTCAGCTAAAAACATTGCTGACAGCTTTAGACCGTTTAAAAGAACGTGATGGTTCTAATACCTACAGCGATCCTTCCGTATTGTCGCTGGCGGCCATTGCAGCGGTGGTAGCGCACCAGAGATGCAGGTGAGAGGAAATTGTCAACAGGAATAGAACATATGATTTTGAACTCAACATCACAAAGACACAAGATTCAATAGGAATATCTAATACCAGCAGAACTGTGACAAATCCTCAGATGATTCCTCATATATATAGCATACTATATGCAATAACAATCTCTAAATATGTCTGAATCCATGAGTACATTAATGGATCCACCCATCACTCAAGAAGCATAAAGTGAAGCCTGAGAATTTGAATTATATTCCTCAATTTGTTGCCTTGTTGAGTTCACAACTTAGATATGAGCTTTCTTTTCCCTCAAACGGAACTATAAATCATATTTGCCGGAAAACGATCCATCTCTCTGTCGTCCGCCTGAATTCACCCAGCATAGCACATCACAACTTCGTACGTGAGTTCGCCCCAGCATAGCGCGCGTCCATGCAAATTTTCCCAGCCCCACACGGGCCTCCATCCCACTGGTGCTCTGTTCCCTTGCTCCCCTTCCCGCCTGTGAGTCAGAGCTCCAGTCTGCCAGGCCCACTCCTGCTTTGGCAAGCATGCGGCAACTCGTCGATGGCTCCAGCCGTGGCATCTCGCCAGCCACAGCTCTTCCCCAGCACCTCGCCATGATCCAGCTGCTCTCTGCCCACCTTGCCGGAGTACTGCACTACTGAACCATGGTGCTTCTAGACCTTAACTTCAGTCCACAAGAAGTACCACCTGAAGAAAAAGAAGGTACAACGTAAAATTTCAATCAACCAACCCTTATTTTCGCTAGCTACAGCAAGTAATAACATGTGTATGGTAAATAAGCAACCAAGGTAAGTATGCATCTTAGCAGCAGTTACAGGTAAGTATGCATCTTTGCTAGATCTGAGCAGAATGAGAAAGCAATTAATATTTCAATTCACTCTAGCTGGGGATGAACACTATGAGCTTGACAAAAAATTTGTTTCAGCAACTTTCCACGTGCTAAACTTACCAAAACAGCTGAGTAACGAATAATATAGTAGGACCATACAAATTCACACATTTTAGCAAATTCGTGCATGTAGGACCACATGCCAAAACCTTCTTAGCAAATTCTGGTGTTACTTCATTTGGTCCAGCTATTGGAGATGGCATTGTTTCAGCGCATTTTGTGCTTCCACATACAACTATACATATGTGAACTAGAAACTGTGAGAGGAATGATTTCTGAGACCTTGTCTACTAGTGGAGATTACTCAGGTTTCATCTAAATGAGAAGATGATATACAAGAACTTAGACTTGATTGATGAGAATAACAAAAGTGCAAAAGAAAACTATGTGACAACAAGCTTCAAACTTAAAGAACACTCGCTTAGTTTCCAACTTTAGATGAAAGGAAAGCAAGATGCAATTCATGCAGCCCCCAAGAATTAGGACATCATAATATGTGTGGCAGAGATGATATACCTGCGCACTGCTGTGTGATTTTGGACTATGAAAGCAGACCAACAACTAACCAACTAAGGTCATGAAAACGGCATGGCTTCATCCTACTAACTAGCATATCAGGTTTTATGTGACCTTTATGAGTATCTACAACTCATATCAGGTTCATCTAAATTTCATGAAAAGCAAAATGCAGCTCATGCAGCCTAGCAAATATTATGACATAGATGAGACAGTGTTACAGTGACAAGTCCTACCATTAGTCTCCCAAGTATCTAGGAGTCACATGAGGCTCACTTGAATTCCATCAACAAAACTCTGTATGTATTTGTGTATGATCAAACAACACACAGATCAAACAACACACCTGGAGCAATAACTTGGGCATGCCCAAATATCCCCCTCATGCTAAGCAAGTAGGCAACTCTATGAGAATGCAATGCTTAGTAAACTACTTGAGTTCATCCAATGAACTAATCACCACAATCAGAATGCATGCACAAAATAACTAGAAGGTCTTTGATCAAATCATCTCAGGCAAGCTATGCAAGGAACCAATCAAATCCACAGTCCAATCATCACAACAAACATAGGGTGATTGCACGAGTGCTACCTTATTGAAGACAAAACCAGTCAGCACACGCTATTACTGCAGCATGCGAGCTGACCAACTACTTGCAGGTGACGCGACCTCCACATTGCTCCAACGCCTCCGTTTAAGAGATCACATTCTGCCCTGCCACATAAACTGAGACCGGATTTATTGGCTGTTTCTACACAATTGATCATTGGATAAATCAAAATGGTACATGCTAGTAAATTTAAACCAATTATGCATTCAACACTTGATCATCGAATATGTGTCATGTGCTAATAATTTCTTGAATATGCCTCAAAATTTGGTGATAGATGTATTACAACAAGGCGTCAAAATGACATAAAGTAGAAACAGCGAAGCAAAGAAAAACTAAAACCAGGGTTAGACTCGGAATGGTAAGAAAAAATAAGCAAAAAACACCCTTAAAGTGGTAGCTCTATCTAGAGGACGATGCTTGTAGTAGAAATTTTTAATGCCAACATAAGACATACAAATTCCCAATGGTGCTAGCAGTTTGCTGCGATATAAAACCACTACAAGCTTGTGTATTTTCTTTCGAGGATATACATCGTGCATGTTTACTAGGACTGAGAGGAGCAGATATCTTGGGAATTAATGAATTAAGTTGACAGTAGATCTTAGGAGTTAATTAATTAGGTTTAGATAGAACTGATATTAGGAGTTGTTGGATTTATCGATTTGGCAGTTGTAATTCTGCTCCCAAGAAACACAACATAAATGAATAAGAATCTGGGTGTACAGCTACATGTCAAGATGAACTATTTAGTTCTTTCTTTCTCAAAAGTTTTAGCTGATAGATTCAGTCTTTTTACTTGGTTTGGCTGCCTGCAAGACAAGGACTGGCTATAACTGGAAACATGGAATCTAAGACAAAATCGCCTCACGAATCAAATTCTTCAGGACTGTAGAAAATGATGGTCAAAGTATACAAACTGCAGACTGAAAACGGGACATGCTGTTGTGGCACCACAAATGCATTCGCAAAACAAGATAACGCATATATATTAACCAACTGATGATAAACTCAACATTCTTGATGACCAGTAGCAAATATTGCATTGACACAGAATGCAAAGCAGAGCCAGGAATTGGTCTCACCTGCGGACGAACGGTGGCGACCATCAGCAGAACGAAAAGTAGGAGAGCCAGTGATGTAGGCCATAGGGAGCCGCGCAGCAGTCCAGGTGGAGGTGCAGGTCAGACAACCGAGGAGCCACGCCAGTGATGCCAAAGGACAAACCACCGTTGAGCTCCCTATCCCTCTTTGTCCTTCCACTTCCCTTCCATCCTAAGAGCAGACACGTGGGTCTTGCAACGCGTGGAGGATGATGACATGAGCAGCATTCCATGGTTCCCGTCATGCTGGCATTGCCCCTCGTCGGCGTGCAGCACCTCACCCAACTCCCCTGGCCATGCGCGTGATGCGGTCCAGAGAGCTCAACGACCACGACGCCATTGTTCCATCACTGAAGGAGGTGGGCAGGGAGCCGCACTGTAGTATTCCAGCGATGGAAACAAGCTGGAATGAAGGCCAGCTAGGTTCATTAGTGGGAGGGGTATCGAATCGATGGTTCCACGCCATGGAATCAATGAATGTTTCAATGCCTCTTCCCATGTCACTGCCTGTATATAGGATACACTTTGAATAAGAAGTTAAGAACACATATTCAACAATTGAGAACCTAAGGTTTTCAACTTGTCATTGCAGTTACAACACTTCAATATAGATCTAGAGAACAAAACAGAGCTCTAGTTCTAAAATTGCATGATCATGTCAAAAGAAACAATATATTTTGAGGCATACTACATATATACTACAATTTTTCATGCATATTCTGGCATCCAGCATGCCACAAGTAGGCATACTGCATGTATCAGGCAGAGCAAGCAAGCTAGCTAGCCGAACATGCATCAGGATTCAAAGATTTAGGTAAGCAAGCTGGCTAGCATAAGGTCACATAATTCTATCATAAAGGATAGGCCCAGTGCATAGAATCTCCCACACAAGGTGGAGTCTAGGGAGGGCAAGCCTGGCGCAGTGGCGAAGTCATTTCTGCATGTGCCAAGAGGTCCTGGATTCGAACCACTTATAATTCTGATCATAGTGACCACTAAATCTGGGCAGACCATTTAGTCAGTATGAATTAATAGAGAACACTAAATATGTCAAACAACATTTGCTTAGTACCTACAGAACATCCTCTTCGACTGTTATGTTGAAACCATAATTTAACTTTGTATCAAAATTGATGATAACTCACTAAACAGAAAACTGTCTGTTTAAAGCTACATGTTCAGCAGCACTGCTATTGCTCTCTTACAAAACCGTTCGCCGAAATCGAGCAAACAAGATGTTGGAATATGCTATTCATGCCCTCTACAACTTTAATTCTGACTACAATCTCACAATTCTAAACCATTTCTGCCCCGTTTGAAAATGTAATTTTCTATATTTGAATGCAATTAATAACACCATCAATCAATATACGGACTAACCAGAAGGTTACCATTTCTCGTCAAACATGAAATGATGGTGGGCTTAAGGAAGTTTGGTAGAATGCCCATCTCTTACTATTGTTTTGTCTTTCTTATTTCTATCTTCTGTTATTCCTTTGTTATTCCTTTCTGCTCTCCATGACCTGCTCCCCCTCGGCCTTGTGGTGTAGCAGCAATAAGGAATCATCCTAGGCATGGAGTGCAATGCATCGGTCAGAAAAGATATGAGTTATTGCTCTAAAAAGGTTGTGCCAAAATAAGGACCAAAGTATTATATTTGTAACTGCTATACAACTATGTAAAGCATGGTGTATCAATAAACTGGCATGTTGTTTGGATCAGGCCAGAGCGGATAGTCTCAACTCTAAACAATCAACATTATGAAATGAACACTCTGAGTCGAGGCGGCCAAGAAGAATATATATACTAAGCATCATGCACCACACTTGCTTGAGGACATCACCAGATCAGATAAGATTATTATTACTCATAAGGTAACAAAACTAAATCTTCTCTTTTATGTACTTTGAGGTAATCTTCAAACGTTGAGAGAAGGGCGAAAAGCAAAGCCCTCTGAACCAACATGGATTAGTGATACAACATTTCGACTAGATTACATGCATGCTTGATCAACAAAAATGCACAAGTAGAATCGACGTTCGATGACCTATTCAAACTAATACTCCATAAAATAGGCATTCTAAACATGACAAGAGTCATTCTAACAATTCAGACAACACACATAAAAGAGATGACTAACAGTCTGATATGAAATTATGAACTTAGTAGGTGTAATGGCATATAAAAATCTCTGATTTATTAAACATAACGATAGTTAGGATGAGTCAAAAAATACATCAACCTTGCATTAAGTTGAATAAGAGAAACCTTACAACAAAAATCACTAACGGGCTACCCGCTAATAGCCTAACTAATTAGATGGTCGGTAGCAGCCAGAATGGATTAACCAATGGAAAATGACACTAGGAGCATTATGCTGCCATTAGATGCACAAAAAAGGCAACAAAGTAGTATACACATTCGTTTCTGACAGAAGGGATACCTCCTCTATACACATTGACATGCATCATCTCAACTTTCCCAGAAGGAAAGATACATATGGATCGAGACTCGGAAATCCAGAGTATAGGAACAAATTGTTCCGACCTGAGGTGGATGCTGGTGCCGCTGTGAAAAGTTTGCGCCATGGAGGGGAGGAGTCGTCTGCCTCCCAGACATAACCCAGTCACGAACAAGATGCCAAGTGGACCAGATGGGGAGGGGAAGCCACGACCATCGTTGTCGTCTCCATAGCCCAGGGAGCCGTTCACTAGCATTCACAGCTGCGGGGCATTTGCCTGACCTAGCAGGCTTAGTCCAGAAAGACCTCTCCTGGGGTAGCCAAGAGGCACAAGAGGCGTCAGCGTGCGAACGGAGGCGCATGACCTTGCCTTTTTTTCCAGGTTCTTTCTTTACCTGAATTTCACACAATACAAAAGATAAGATACTGAGATAGGGTCCAAATAAAATCGAACTAGATAGTACACTAAACATTGCAAGTACAACACATACACAAAAGTGATCCATATGAGTGCTAAGAGAGCACATGGTAATAAATCACGGGGTATCTATTATCTACACAAACCACCATATAAAAAGGAAGCTTATTTAAGTATAGTATTGCTAGTTGACTTACTGTTCACAGGGAAAGATGGTGAGAACAGAAAAGATAATAGAAGAGGAGGCCAACGGTGCACATCAATGAAGCTCATAAAAGGGCCAAAAAGCCCAAAATGCAAAGGGAACAAATAACATGGCACCACATGTGCCATTGTCGACGTGGAGCGGGTCAGCGCTGTGTAGGGCAGTTTAGGATGACACGTGACTAGGTGAGGTACTTTTAGGACTGGAATGTGCGGATTGAAACTTTTAGGAGTAAACTGACCCAATCTTATTACTTTTAGGATTCCAGGTACACTTCACACCAAATAAAAATTGCATCTCACCAACACAATTTATGCATGTTTTATTGGCTCTTTTAATTACGACAAGAATTAATTAGCAGATAAAACACAAAGAAACAATAGGACAAACTTAGAAAGGAGGAATATGATCAACCTAGGTGAGGAGTAGATCTCTCTTTGCAGGCTAGAATTGTTCAAGCATTCATATAAAAAAAACTAGCGTTACAAGGTTACCATAAGGCTCAAATTAAAGCTTATCAATATGGCTGCTGAATTACTATTTATAGATAGTTAGTCAATGAAACGACACCCATGTTGCATCAGGATATGATGAACTACTCCAAAACAAAGCTCTGATCTCACCAATATGATCAACTATAGATAACACACATACCAACACTAGAAATAGACCTATAGATGAAGGATTTACCTTCATGTGGCAGAACCACCATGATGAGACAGGTAACAACATAAGCAGCCTTCCGTTGTTAGCCAGGTTGGGGTAGGGGTGCTCACGCCTCTCAGCGCTTCTTTTGGATGGCACGGACGCCCGAATAGGAGGGCATGTGGCGTGGGGGCAGCGTTGGTCACTGTGCGGAGTCGGCTGGGCAAGAGTGTGGCCATGGTCACCACCCGCCGGTGAGCTGCACAGTGCCTCCCGCTCAATCTCTCTCCCACAGGTGCCCAAGAAAACATCTTCTACAAATGTGATAAAGCATGTCATGGTATCAACAATCACACTAGTGACGGAGCATGTCAAGCAAACATCATTCGGAGTAACAACCAGGACACATGGTCATAAAATATGAACTACTAAAAGATATACTGGTAAGCAAACCACAAATTTGGAAGCTTTCTTCTAGTTCCTAATGTGGGTGTTGACTAATCCAACGTGAATCAATCAATAGTTGACCTAAACATGCTACGACAACAAACAGTTGATGGTCAAAAGAATAATTATGCAGAAGACATATAGATGCACATACAGGCATTATACAAGTGAAACATTTGTGAAGCCTGAGACATTTCTCATGATCCAATAACTTCAGAGTGGCTAACTGGCTATTCAAAATATACTAATGCTAATAGTTATACTTATACTAACCCTTTTGTTCAAAGTAAGAAACATATGTGACTCGAATGAAAGTATCACATCTAGTGTATAATTAGAATGTCCCAAAGGTGGCTAGAAAGGTGGGAAATGATAGTGCAAACACGTGTGTTGTCTGAAATATGAATTTGCAAACAGGCATTACACAAGTGGAACATTGTGAAGCACTAGACTGTATGTATTTCAGATGACCAAGTAAACTCGTAGTCATTATTCAGGTACTATTAATGATAACATTTACAATAATAACCCTTGTACATTTCAAGCAAATGTTTCTAAATTAAGAAACACTACCAGGGAATCCATATGTCAATACTGTCCAGCAATCAGACTTAACTTATCTAATTTGTACTAAGCTGTAAGGTGCTAGATGTTAGTTCAAGGTGCTAGATGTTAGTTCAAGGCACATATACAAAAAAGATATTGATTCAAGACGAGTGGCACATGCATGGCTGTGTGTGTGCGTGACAAAATTTATTAGAACCACCTGGTCCAGCCAGGCAATGGCAACACTCAATGGTATCCTATGACCGGTGACCCAGCAATGCAAAAGGGCAAAAAAGGAAAAGAAAAGAAGTATATACCTTCTTGCATCCATGACTTGTCGTCCAAGTAAAGCAGTGACTTCTCCCCAGCGGCTTTCAGCCCAGCAAAGTGAAACAACGCCTCAAACCTGCACGACATTCACAACATGCGTAATGAGCATAAGAAAAGCTCCTAACAGCTATCGGTAAGTGTGTCCGACCAAACACTACTAGTTTAATCCTTGCTAAATCATAGGGATTTCTAGCTTGAGTTAATATTCATGACACACACAAACATACATGCATATATGAAGTAAACGCTAAATTAGCTGCTTTTACAGGCCAAAACTTCCATGCTAGGAATGTAATCTCAAATTTTAAACTTGTTACCACAACATTAGCGATATTAAATTTTGATCTTACCCTATTTCCTAACGAGAACAAGAACAATGTTAAATAATGGAGTTATTCTACATAAAAAAAGACCTGACGAAGACAAAAACAACACAGTACTAGGCAGTAGTCATTGTTGATGCTGCTAACACAAAATCATCAACTTCATTGTCTTACCAACAATACGAGCACCAAGACCTCTAATAACAAGGACAAGATATCAGATTCTTAGCAACATAGTTTAGAAAGCTAGAGGCCAGATAATCATCACCCCCATAATTCCAAATAAAATCAGAAGTTATTGTGCAGCACGAGCCTCAGAATATGTGCCACAGATCAACTCAAGAATGGACAGCCGTAAATAGGGAAGGGAAAATTACCTTCCTCTGGAGGCTCACAGAAACGATCAATGGCCTTGATGTCAAATAAATTTACTCCATCAACACTATAGAGACCCCCATGACATACAGAGACCTTCATAGAAACAGTTCATTAAGTAGATGTAAGGGTGGAAAGGGAAACCACAGATCAAATCAAGAATGGACAGCCGTAAATAGGGAAGTGAGAATTACCTTCCTCTCAGGAGGCTCACAGAAACGATCAATGGCCTTGATGTCAGATAAATTTACTCCATCAACACTAAAGAGACCCCCATGACATACAGAGACCTTCTGGTTGATTACATGAGGAAGAGGCAAGCAACAAAATACCTCCACAAACAGCTCAACGAATATATCACTCAATTTGGACTTCACTTCTCCCTCAAAACCATATATTTTGTTCATGCTCTTGCTTTTATGGTTTCCTCTTGCTAAATACATACCTGATCATAGAAATTTCCATCCACACTTAAACTATAGCAGTGAAGTGAAACTCACATTTCCACTTAACTAAAGCTGAAATAGTAGCAGAATGTAGCAGTAGAAAACATGCTACAGAAAGCCGACTAGCTTTCTCCGCAAAAATACGAACAGCTTACAAATATATGATCATGAACAGAATGAGAACTTAAGATAATTACCTTTTGGATAGAGGCATTTGAATGCAAAGAGAGTAAGTATGATTTCTAGTGAAAATGATCCTCTGTCCCCAAAATCTCTGTTGAAAAGGTAAGGGTTTGTCTTCATAAGGAAGCCCATTGAGCTCAAACATATTTAGCAGATCGAAGTACTGCAAATAAAACAGCAGGTCATTAGGCCCCTCAATAGGTACCGACAAAAAGTATCACACTTTAATGTCAAAGGGACTAATAATTTCCAGTCATCCAGTGAAATGGAATTATTCTATAAACATAAAACGCTTTGTTGCCATGCCACTTCACAGGATTAAAAACATTTTCAGAGTGCATGTACCACATGGTTATGGAAAGAAGCTATATCTAGAGAATCTCTTCAACTTAGAAGGCAAATACCTGGCCATGAACATCACCACAGACTGTAAAATGACGACCATCTGGAACATTCACATCAACAGGGAAGGCACTGATCGCACCAAGCCCCATGCTTGCAACACAATCTGAAATGCGTACCTATGCCAAGTTGCTAACAACTTGTTGCTTATCATAAATACCCAAGAAAAGTAGCATAAGGAAAAGAACATGGTTCACGATTGCCACTTCACATCACAAGCTTTACCTTTTATGTATACATTTTTGCTTTTTGAAATCATCCAACATCTGCTTGACGAAATCTATTTTTATTGTATCCCCATCAATTCTTGCTCCAGTATACTATGATTCAACCTCTGTAATATCAACAGTGTTTGTGTAACTTAGCTATAGCTGAGACCAAAATAGCCATCATCTAAGTACATTTAATAACTAAGGAGAAATTCACTGATAGAACCTGTAATGTTAGCAACATGCTGACATGCTGAAGTGATGATAAGTTAATATACAAGCTATCTCAGCATCTCTTGTCACTTTAGATTACATGCTTAACATGCCTAGCACAAAGAAACTATGAAAAAGCTAAGCAACGACGTGCTGAATATGAATGGTACTACAAAGCCAATTTTGAGAAGAGCTCATGAGAATACGAGTTAATAGATCTCTAATGGGAAAAAATATTACTCGAACCAGGAATGAAAGGTGGTTTTCTATTCTAGACATAGTATATCTAGTTCTATACAGACTGCAGAAAGCAGACTGCCGGAAATGTGGAAATTCAAAGACCAAATACCTATCGTATGATAATCAATAGAATCTGCTATAGAGCGCCTCTCTGTATACCCTACAGAAATTGTTCCTTGAAATGGATTATCATACGATAATCAGAATCAGACCATATCAATCACTGCTGCCAGCACCTTGAGATGTACCACCATCAGATGTCGCAATAGTTCTGTTCTAATCCTTCCTATTATCAGAATCAGACCATATCAATCAAATAGAACATGTAAGCAAGATTATGCAACACCAATCTATAACAGCTAGTAAACAAGAGCTTTTAAGTTTTAACATAAAGTCATTGCCAAGTATCCTTCCTGGACAAGAGTCAAATCGTAATGCATTGTATTCTTAGTGTACAACTAATTTTCAGCAGGCAGTCCTACCATTAGCAAACATTGCATTGACTGGAAGGCAAAGCAAATGATCAGATGTAGTACTTGCACCGTCCCAAATTAATATACTCAACTTTCTCTAGATACGCATATATCTAGACACGTTTTAGTGTGTAGATACACACGTATCCAGACACAACTGAGTCAATTAATTTGGGACAGAGGGAATAATATATTTATGTTGCTATCCTTCATATCATCATTAGGCCTATATGGATTTAGGTTTTGTTCTGCGCTACACATATCCTACCTATCATCACTAGACAAAATTGAGTACAAGAATAATAAATATTTTTGTGCTGGGAATATTTTGGACTCAAACGCTGGTTAAGGTTTGGTTTTTCATTTTTTTTTGGATTGGTTCAATTCAATTTGGTTTTTAGCTATCACTATATTGGTATGGCTCGAACAAATCGGTCAGAAACCGATTAAAGGCTGGACGCAAGCATACACTACCGGAAAAATGGTCGTTGCCGTGCCGCTATACTCTGCCGTGCGTCGTCGCACGGCAAATGATTCTTTACCGTGCGATAGGAACAGAGTGCACGGCAATGAAACCGAGCACGGCAAAGGCGCCATATGACGCACGACAACGAGAAGCGCACGGCAAAGAGGTGGCACAGCGCACGGCAAAGAACGAACCCAGCGCACGGCAAAGAACAAAGCACGGCAAAGATTGGCGACAGCGCACGGCAAAGAACAGAGACACGGCAAAGGTGCCTTTGCCGTGTGGCACCCCTTTGCCGTGCGCAAACAAGCTTTTTCATTTTTTTTTTCATTTTTTTTATTCTTTTTACTACTTATGTTTATTTCTCAGTTAGTTTTATATTTTGTTGACTATCTACTAGTGTTACTTAATACAATGTGTATATACTCTGCCTTTTGTAATACAACATACTCTACATCGTCATCCCCCCCACATATATCAGGGTTTCGGAGCAAACCACGCTTCGGGGAATTTTTTAAAGTGTCATCGTATATGTGTGTCACATGATATCAGGCAAAACCCTAGCCCGTCGCGGTCTACCCCCCTCGATTTGGAGGGGGTTGCTACCCCCGAAGCGCGATGTACGACGAAACACTAGCTCGCTGCACCTGCGCGGTCTACCCCCCTAGATTATTCTGGACGACATCGCGTCGGTGGGCTAGTATGTTCCTTTGGCTTTGGTGATACGTCTCAAACGTATCTATAATTTTTGATGCTCCATGCTTGTTTTTACACCATTTGCCTATTGTTTCGTTACACTTAGTGGCACTTTTATGCATTTTCTGGAACTAACCTATTAACAAGTTGCCACAGTGCCAGTTTCCTGTTTTCTGTTGTTTTTGTGTTTCAGATGTGATACACAGGAAATATTCTCGGAATTGGACGAAACAAGTTCCTGAAGTCTTATTTTACCCGGAAGCTTCCAGAGATCCGAAGAGGAGTAGGAGGGGGGCCACCAGGGCCCCACACGCATGGGTGGCGCGGCCAGCCCCCTGGCCGCGCCGGGCCCGCGTGAGGGCACCTGGCCCCTCCTCTGACATCGCCCCTTCGCCTATAAAGACCCCCCGACGGAAAAAACCTAAGTACCCGATCAGATTTCTAGAACACATCGCGATCCGCCGCCGCCGTCGACCCGAAGATCGGGAGGGTCCAGAAGCTCTTCCCGGCACCCTGCCGGAGAGGGGAATCGCCACCGGAGGTCTCCTTCATCGCCATGCTTGCCTCCGGAGCGATGAGTGAGTAGTCTACCTTGGACTATGGGTCCATAGCAGTAGCTAGATGGTTGTCTCCTCCACTATGTGCTTCATGTTTAGATCTCATGAGCTGCCCTACATGATTGAGATCACCGTTATGTAATTCTACATGTTTGGTTTGTTGGGATCCGATGAATATTGGTGTTTATGATTAAGTTGCTGTACTGAATTATATCTTTTGTTATCTCTATGTTGTTTATGATCTTGCATGCTCTCCGTTGTTAGTAGCTATCTTGGCCGAGTAGTTGCTAGTGACTCCAAGAGGGGGTATTTATGCTCGATAGTGGGTTCATGCCTCTATTTCACCTGGGGGAGTGACAGAAACCTCTAAGGTGGTAGATGTGATGTTGCTACTAGGGAGAAAACAACATTCATATGCTCAAGGGCATTGATGGGACAACTCTTTGTAAAATAGATCATAACTATAGTGGGAGAAACGTGCACCCGCAAAGCCACATATGCCGAAGCATGTCAAGTGTGGGACAAGTCTCGTGAACGCGGTCACGTAAGGTTAGTCTCGGGCAGCTTCAATCCCACTATGCCACTATGATCCAAAATACCAAAAAATTGCAATAACATGATCATCAACGCCCACATCCACATGTGTTCTAACCGTGCATACCAACTACGCATAGAGATGGCTCTGATACCACTGATGGGTTCGTAGTATAGAAAACAAAAAATTTCCTACGCATGAACGCATAAACTGGCCAAGATACTCTACGAGGTGGTAGCAACGAATACTCACCCTCGACGACCGTAAGCGGGGATTACGTTCCCGCACAAACGTTGACGATGGAGAGTTGGTGAAGACGCACATAGTCGACGTAGTTGTTCACTTGACGTAGTCGATGTCGTGGTTCACTTGACGATCACAAGATCGTGTACCCGGCGCCACAAGTGGCAGCGCCCCCGTACTCGTACACACGTGCAGCTCGACGTCGACTCCTCCACGCCCTCGGTCCAGCGGGGCAGCGGAAGAAGGGATCCGCCGGACACTTCTCCACACACTTCTCCAAGTGTGTGAACTACGAACTACAATTCCGGCAGAGCTTCGCTAAGCCAAGACGGAAAGTGGGCAGCAACTATGCAAGGGAGGGAGGATCAAGAAGTGTGTCACAAGGGAGAGAAGGGGGGGTTTATATAGAGGAGGAGGGCAGCCAAGGGGTGGCCGGCCAAGGGTCTCCCCCTCTCTTCATTGCCCCCTTCTTCATTCCCTTTTATGGTGATTACTCCCTCATCAACATGAGGTAACCCCCATTTTAATGCATGACATTCATGCCAATTAAAATTCACACTTATTGATTTAATAAAAAAAAATTATTTCTTTAATATTTGTTAATTCATTCAATTAACAAACATTAACAAATACACCCTTGAGTTATTTCGATATCCCGAAACAGTTTCGGTGCTTTTCTGAAACAACCCTTATGCTGTCATGTAATTCGATCGGAGTATCATATCCACTCAAAAACGACGACGAGCCTTAAGTGTGTCACCCTACGGTTCGTGAATAACGTGGACATGATCGAGACTCCTCTCCGATCAATAATCAACAGCGGGATCTGGAAATCCATGATGACTCCCACTTACTCAACGATGAACTAGTGATCGTGTGAACCGGTAACAAACATAGTTAATTCCTTTTGTCTCACGATATTATTACTTGTCCGAGATCCGATCATTTGGTATCAACCATACCTAGTTCGATCTCGTTCCCGACAAGTCTCTTTACTCGTTCCGTGATAATGCATTCATGTGACCTAGTCACATGCTTGCAAGCGATTCCAATGCAATATCACCGAGAAGGGCCCAGAGAATATCTTTCCGTCATCCGGATGGACAAATCCCACTCTTGATCCATGAGCCTCAACTAATACTTTCAGAGTACCCAAATCAACCTTTATAATCACCCTATTACGGTGTGACGTTTGATATCATCAAAGTACCCTTCCGGTATCAGTGATTAACATGATCTCATGGTCTAAGGATTAGAACTACTTCGCATGAGTTTAATATAGCAATGAACTTGATGACTTGATCGTATTGCTATTCGTACTATGGGTGTGAGTGTTCATCACATCATTCTTCTAATGATATGACCCCGTTATTAACAACATCCAATGTTCATGATCAGGAAACCTTGATCATCAGTTAATCAACGAGCTAGTATAAAAGAGAGGCTTTACTAGGAACCCTTTTAGTTTATTAATCACACAAGTATTAATGTTTCCGATTAATACAATTCTAGCATGAAAAATAAACATCTATTATGAACACGGAATAATATAATAACAACTTTATTATTGCCTCTCGGGCATATTCCTTTCAGTCTCCCACTTGCACTAGAGTCAATAATCTAGATTACATAGTGATGAATCTAACACCCATTGAGTTCTGGTGCTGATCATGTTTTGCCTTGGGGAGAGCTTTAGTCAACGGGTCTGCCACATTCAGATCCGTGTGCACTTTGCAAATCTTTACATCACCATCCGCGACTTGTTCACGGATGGAGTGAAATCGGCGCTTTACATGCTTGAATTTCTTGTGAGACCTTGGTTCCTGAGTATTGGCTATGGCACCATTGTTGTCACAATAGATAACCATTGGATCCAATGCACTCAGAACCACACCCAATTCGGATATGAACTCCTTCATCCAAACTGCTTCTTCTGCCGCTTCTGAAGCAGCAATGTATTCCGCCTCTGTTGTTGATCTCGCCACCACGCTTTGCTTGGAACTCCTCCAGCTTACTGCTCCTCCATTCATAACAAATACGTACCCGGATTGAGACTTAGAGTCATCCGGATCAGTGTTGAAGCTAGCATCGACGTAACAACTTGCGACGAGCTCTTCTTCACCGCCATATACGAGAAACATATCCTTAGTCCTTCGTAAGTACTTAAGGATATTCTTGACCGTCGTCCAGTGTTCCAAACCTGGATCAGATTGGTACCTACTAGTCAAACTAATAGCATGTGCCACATCTGGTCTTGTACATAACATGGCATACATGATAGAGCCTATGGCAGAGGCATAGGGAATCTTATTCATCTCTTCTCTATCTTCAGCTGTAGCCGGACCTTGAGTCTTACTCAAGATCTTTCCTTGCAACATAAGTAAGAACCCTTTCTTACTATCTTCCATTCTAAACCTCTTTAGAATCTTGTCAAGGTATGTACTTTGTGATAGCCCAATTAAGCGTCTTGATCTATCTCTATAGATTTTGATGCCTAAAATATACGCCGCTTCACCAAGGTCTTTCATTGAAAACTTACTGTTTAAGTAATCTTTTACGCTCTTCAAAAGTTCCGTATCATTTCCAATCAGCAATATGTCATCCACATATAATATTAGAAATGCTACAGAGCTCCCACTCACTTTCTTGTAAATACAAGTTTCTCCATAAGTTTTGACAAATCCAAACCCTTTGATAACTTCGTCAAAACGGAGATTCCAACTCCGGGATGCTTGCTTCAGTCCATAAATGGATCGCTGAAGTTTGCATACCTTGTTAGCATCCTTAGGATCAACAAAACCCTTGGGCTGTACCATGTACAACTCTTCCTCAATGTTACCATTAAGGAACGCGGTTTTCACATCCATCTGCCAAATTTCATAATCGAAAAATGCAGCAATTGCTAACATAATCCTAACAGACTTTAGCATCGCTACGGGTGAGAAAGTCTCATCGTAGTCAATTCCTTGAATTTGTCGGAAACCTTTTGCGACAAGTCGTGCTTTATAGACGGTCACATTACCATCAGCGTCTGTTTTCTTCTTGAAAATCCATTTATTCTCAACGGCCTTTCGGTCATTGGGAAGTTCTACCAAAGTCTATACTTGGTTTTCATACATGGATTCCATTTCAGATTTCATGGCTTCATGCCATTTGTTGGAATCTGGGCTCATCATTGCTTCATCATACGTCGCAGGGTCATCGTTCTCAACAATGGCATTTACGACAAGATCACCGTACCATTCAGGAGTGGTGCGTGTTCTTGTCGACCTGCGAGGTTCGGTAGTATCCTCTTTTGGAGTTTCATGATCTTCATCATTAGCTCCCACTTCATTTGGTGAAGTCACCACCGGAACGGTTTCCGGCGCTGCGCCACTCGCCAATTCATGAAGAGGAGGTTCAATAACCTCATCGAGTTCTACCTTCCTACTATTCACGCCTTTCGAGAGAAACTCCTTCTCTAAAAAGGATCCATTCTTAGCAACAAACACTTTGCCCTCGGATCTGTGATAGAAGGTGTACCCAATTGTTTCCTTAGGGTATCCTATGAAGACACATTTTTCCGCTTTGGGTTCGAGTTTATCAGGCTGAAGTTTCTTCACATAAACATCCCATCCCCAAACTTTTAGAAATGACAGCTTAGGTTTGTTTCCAAACCATAATTCATACGGTGTCGTTTCAACGGATTTAGATGGAGCCCTATTTAAAGTGAAAGCGGCTGTTTCTAGCGCATAACCCCAAAAAGATAGTGGCAGATCGGTAAGAGACATCATAGACCGAACCATATCCAATAAGGTACGGTTACGACGTTCGGATACACCATTTCGTTGTGGCGTTCCAGCGGGAGTGAGTTGTGAAACTATTCCACATTCTCTCATATGTGCGCCAAACTCGTAACTAAGATATTCTCCTCCACGATCAGATCGTAGAAATTTAATCTTTCTGTTACGATGATTTTCTACTTCACTCTGAAATTCTTTGAACTTTTCAAACGTTTCAGACTTGTGTTTCATTAAGTAAATATACCCATATCTACTTAAGTCATCAGTGAAAGTAACAAAATAACGATATCCACCACACGCCGGCACACTCATAGGTCCACATACATCAGTATGTATGATTTCCAATAAGTCCGTCGCCCGTTCCATTGAACCGGAAAACAGCGTTCTAGTCATCTTGCCCATAAGGCATGGTTCGCATGTTTCAAATGATTCATAATCAAGTGATTCCAGAAGTCCATCCGAATGAAGTTTCTTCATGCGTTTAACACCAATATGACCTAAACGGCAGTGCCACATGTATGCGGCTATATCATCATTTGACTTAATTCTTTTGGCATTCACATTATGAATATGTGTTTCATTACTATCAAGATTCAAAAGAAATAAACCTTTCTTCTCAGGTGCATGTCCATAAAAGATATTATTCATATAAATCGAACAACCATTGTTCTCAGACTGAAATGAATAATTGTCTCGCATTAAACAAGATCCGGATATAATGTTCATGCTCAACGCAGGCACCAAATAACATTTATTCAGGTTTAAAACTAATCCAGATGGTAAATGTAGAGGTAGCGTCCCGACGACGATCACATCAACTTTTGATCCATTGCCGACGCACATCGTGACCTCATCCTTCGCAAGTTGCCGCCTATTCTTTAGCCCCTGTTTCGAGTTACATATGTGAGCAACCGAACCGGTATCAAATACCCAGGTGCTATTGCGACTACTAGTAAGGTACACATCAATAACATGTATATCATATATACCTTTGTTAATCTTCCCGTTCTTCTTATCCGCCAGATACTTTGGGCAGTTGCGCTTCCAGTGCCCTGTTTCCTTGCATTAGAAACACTCAGTTTCAGGTTTAGGACCAGCCTTGGGTTTCCTCTCAGAACCGGCAACAGATTTGCCGTCCTTCTTGTTTCTACCCTTGGACTTATTATCCTTTCTACCTTTCTTGAAACTAGTGGTCTTATTGACCATCAACACTTGATGTTCCTTTTTGATCTCCACTTCTGCAGTCTTAAGCATTGAGAGAAGCTCGGGGAGAGACTTCCTCATGCCCTGCATGTTGTAGTTCATCACAAAGCCCTTGAAGCTAGGTGGGAGAGATTGGAGAACCCGATGTATTCCCAACTCATTGGGAATCGTTATTCCCAAAGAGATGAGCTTATCGGCGTACCCAGACATTTTGAGTATGTGCTCGCTAACGGAGCTGTTCTCTTCCATCATGCAGCTAAAGAACTTTTGTGAAGCATCATAACTCTCCACGGCAGTATGGGAGTCGAAGATCAATTTCAACTCTCCCATTGTATCATAAGCGTTGCTGTTCTCGAAACGTTTTCGCAGCTCCGGCTCAAGTCCATATAGTATGCCGCAATGAACTAAACTGTGGTCCTCCTTGCGAGTCAGAAAAACATTTTTCTCTTCATCGGGAGCATCTTCTGCAGGCGGGTTACCTAGCGGTGCCTCAAGCACATAGCCCTTTTGAGAGGCATTGAGGAGGATCCTCAAGTTAAGTGCCCAATTGGTGAAGTTGCTACCGTTGGTGGCTAGTTTTTCTTTCTCCATGAACACATTGAAATTCAGAGCAGGTGGTGCCATGATCTACAAATTATTTGCAAAGTTAACTTAGACTAAGTTCATAATAGAATGAGTTCAGGTTAAATCAAATTCTACGTGAACTCCCACTTAAAAACAACATCCCTCCTAGTTTTCTTAAGTGATTACACGAACCAAATCCACTATACCGCAACCGATCATCACGTGCAACGGTATAGTTTCAAAGGTGAACATCACCATGTTCATCATATCAACCATATGACTCATGCTTAACCTTTCGGTTCGTGTTCCGAGGCCATGTCTGTACATGCTAGGCTCGCCAAGTAGAACCATAACATTTGCGTGTGTAAAACTGTCTTACACCCGTCATATGTGAACGTAGAGTCTATCACACCCGATCATCACGAGGTGTCTCAAAACGACGAACTTTCGTGACGGTGCATGTTATGGGAGAACACATTTTATCTTGATATTCATGTGAGAGGGATCATCTTATAATGCTACCGCGCGATCAAATCTAAGCAGAATAAGATGCATAAAAGGATAAACATCGCATGCATATATAATGTGATATGATATGGTCCTTCACGCACTCGATCTCCATCTTGTGCGTCATGGCATGATCTCCATCATTCCACCGATGTAGCACCAAGGTCCATGGTGCGCCAACTTGGTTGTCTTCCTCCATTACAATATATCACTTGGATATATATATACGGCACGCAGGCCATTTAAATGTAAAGACAACCATATGGCTCCTGCCGGTTGTTTATAACTTACAAAAAGGATCATCGCATACAATTTGTAACATAAACAACTTGACCATATCACATCACATGCCCCTGCAAAAACAAGTTAGACGTTTCTAATTTGTCTTGCATATTTTACATGGTTTGGGGCTTTCTAGAAAGAACCGTTCTTACCTACAAACAAGAACCACAACGGTGATAAAAATATTATTAACAACTCTTTGTAAAATAGATCATAACTATAGTGGGAGAAACGTGCACCCGCAAAGCCACATATGCCGAAGCATGTCAAGTGTGGGACAAGTCTCGTGAACGCGGTCACGTAAGGTTAGTCTCGGGCAGCTTCAATCCCACTATGCCACTATGATCCAAAATACCAAAAAATTGCAATAACATGATCATCAACGCCCACATCCACATGTGTTCTAACCGTGCATACCAACTACGCATAGAGATGGCTCTGATACCACTGATGGGTTCGTAGCATAGAAAACAAAAATTTTCCTACGCATGAACGCATAAACTGGCCAAGATACTCTACGAGGTGGTAGCAACGAATACTCACCCTCGACGACCGTAAGCGGGGATTACGTTCCCGCACAAACGTTGACGATGGAGAGTTGGTGAAGACGCACGTAGTCGACGTAGTTGTTCACTTGACGTAGTCGATGTCGTGGTTCACTTGACGATCACAAGATCGTGTACCCGGCGCCACAAGTGGCAGCGCCCCCGTACTCGCACACACGTGCAGCTCGACGTCGACTCCTCCACGCCCTCGGTCCAGCGGGGCAGCGGAAGAAGGGATCCGCCGGACACTTCTCCACACACTTCTCCAAGTGTGTGAACTACGAACTACAATTCCGGCAGAGCTTCGCTAAGCCAAGACGGAAAGTGGGCAGCAACTATGCAAGGGAGGGAGGATCAAGAAGTGTGTCACAAGGGAGAGAAGGGGGGGTTTATATAGAGGAGGAGGGCAGCCAAGGGGTGGCCGGCCAAGGGTCTCCCCCTCTCTTCATTGCCCCCTTCTTCATTCCCTTTTATGGTGATTACTCCCTCATCAACATGAGGTAACCCCCATTTTAATGCATGCCATTCATGCCAATTAAAATTCACACTTATTGATTTAATAAAACATTTTTTATTTCTTTAATATTTGTTAATTCATTCAATTAACAAACATTAACAAATACACCCTTGAGTTATTTCGATATCCCGAAACAGTTTCGGTGCTTTTCTGAAACAACCCTTATGCTGTCATGTAATTCGATCGGAGTATCATATCCACTCAAAAACGACGACGAGCCTTAAGTGTGTCACCCTACGGTTCGTGAATAACGTGGACATGATCGAGACTCCTCTCCGATCAATAATCAACAGCGGGATCTGGAAATCCATGATGACTCCCACTTACTCAACGATGAACTAGTGATCGTGTGAACCGGTAACGAACATAGTTAATTCCTTTTGTCTCACGATATTATTACTTGTCCGAGATCCGATCATTTGGTATCAACCATACCTAGTTCGATCTCGTTCCCGACAAGTCTCTTTACTCGTTCCGTGATAATGCATTCATGTGACCTAGTCACATGCTTGCAAGCGATTCCAATGCAATATCACCGAGAAGGGCCCAGAGAATATCTTTCTGTCATCCGGATGGACAAATCCCACTCTTGATCCATGAGCCTCAACTAATACTTTTAGAGTACCCAAATCAACCTTTATAATCACCCTATTACGGTGTGACGTTTGATATCATCAAAGTACCCTTCCGGTATCAGTGATTAACATGATCTCATGGTCTAAGGATTAGAACTACTTCGCATGAGTTTGATATAGCAATGAACTTGATGACTTGATCGTATTGCTATTCGTACTATGGGTGTGAGTGTTCATCACATCATTCTTCTAATGATATGCCCACGTTATTAACAACATCCAATGTTCATGATCAGGAAACCTTGATCATCAGTTAATCAACGAGCTAGTATAAAAGAGAGGCTTTACTAGGAACCCTTTTAGTTTATTAATCACACAAGTATTAATGTTTCTGATTAATACAATTCTAGCATGAAAAATAAACATCTATTATGAACACGGAATAATATAATAACAACTTTATTATTGCCTCTCGGGCATATTCCTTTCAGGCATATGCTTTGTTTACATTACACACTTTGCTTAATGCAATTATCTGTTGTTCGCAACTTAATACTTCTAGGGTGTTCGGATTGATATCCCCGGGAGTGGATTATTAGTCATAGATGCAGTTGGATGGCGGTCTATGTATTTTGTTGTAATGCCCAGAGTAAATCTCATAGTGATCTTCTTGACATATCACGTTATCTTTATTCTATCAATTGCCCAACTGTAATTTGTTTACCCAGCATGTGTTATTTTATCTATGGAGAGACACCACTAGTGAACTGTGGACCCCGGTCCTATTTCCATCATATTGCTATCACCTGTTTACTTTACTCGTACTATTTATTTTACTCGCATACTTTTACTGTTTTCCACTCGATACACTCATAACCTTTGTTTCAAGCAAACCGGTGAGATTGACAACCTCATCGTAAGTTGGGAGCAAAGTATTTGTTTGTGTGTGTGAAGGTTCCACGTTGCAGTTAGCAAGCAAAGCTTGGACGAGGCGCCAGTTGTCCGCTGCTGTCGCAAACTAGCAAGCATCACCTTCAGTCGTCATTGTCTCTCCTCTCTTGACCGATATTAAACCTTGGTTTCTTAACTGAGGGAAAACCAGCTGCTATACTCATCACACCTTCCTCTTGGGGTTCCCAATGGGCTGGTCATTCACCACGCACAAGGATTGCTGCTGGAGGACGAAGAAGAATAATCTCCTTCATCAACTAGCCATCAGCTGTTTTTCTGGCGCCGTTGCCGGGGAGGAAGAGAAGACTTCTGCGAGGGGAGTTTTTCGCACACACATCCTTTACTTTGTTATTGTTTTGCTTTACTTTATTTATTTTACCTGCATCGTTTTATATCAAAAACACACAAAAAATTAGAATCCTTGGTAGTTGTTTTTACTTGTTTACTTTCGTTTTGCTGAAATGGCCAATCCTGAAAACACCAAGTTGTGTGACTTTACTAGCACAAACAATGGTGATTTTATCTGCACTCCTATTGCACCACTGTAACAACCCAAATTTTTGGAAAATAGAAATAAATGGATTTATTAAAATACCAAATTTTGGAGACAACAAAAACTTTTATTTTGAATACAAGATTAATTTCTTGTCTTTTAAAACTTGTGAATTTGAGCCTTTGCTCCCATGCTTCAAATAAAAAGAGTATGAGAAAGGTTTTTAAAACAAATCCCTTGAGCTCAAATTTTTTAAAAATAAAGATTTTTGTTAAATTGAAATAATTTTCTAACTATTAAATTTTGTGCATGGTTACATGCTAAACCCATTTGGGTCAATTGCCAAACCAACATTAAGTCAAGCAATCACAAACAAATAGAAAAGAATCAAATACAATAACATTTGAAACAAAAGTCAACTTGGAACCCTATTCAAATTTCTACCAAAGTTGGAATCCAAACAAGAGGTCATTTCCCAACTCCCTCTCATCTACAAGAAAACCAACACTTTTGGGCCAAGATAAAACTTTGTATCTATCATTGCATGCATACATAGTATTTTCAATACAAGTTGTTCTATGATTTCATGTGCCTTTTAATTTGTTGTGCAATGTTTAGTTAATTCAAACTTAACCAATAGGAGCATTAGAGAAGAACCACAAAGATCAAAAGAACCAGAAGCAAGAGAAATAAAGGAAAAGAGAAGAAAAGATGATCTAGAAAAAGTTAACCACTACCCTACTTTGGACCCTTAGAATAAGAAATCTGTAACTCAAGCAAAGGTGTGGTCAGTTAGTTGAGCTTGACCATATCACATACTAACTCAACCAAGAAGTTTCCAGCAAAAACTCAAACCCTAACCTCTTTCAAAATCTGTCCAAAGTTTGAATCTGAATCAGAAACCATACTTCAAATTGGAAATAAGATTTTTGCAAAACCTCATATTTCTTCATAACAAAAATATTTCTGGAATCCTTATCCAATATAATGACCAACCCAAGTGGAATTTTTCGAAAATTCAACTTTTGATTTCTTGCGGGCATTTGACCGAACACGTGGTGAGCGAAATCCAGGGAAAATCGGTTCTACTGTGCTGACGCTGTTCTCAATCGCCCCAGGTCCTGCAGCCATGCCGTGAACACTCCCCTGCCTCTCCTTTGTCGATCCCCTGTCTCCCCTGCCCAAGCACCGACCGTGAGACATGGAGGAAAACCACCCGGACCCCTCCTCACAGCCATCCCTTGCCCCCGCTGCACCAGACCACCCCGCAGCCCACAAGCGCGCCAGCAGCACGCCACAGCACGCCGCAGTCCCCCGCCGAAAGCCCCGACCGCCGAGTCCCTTCGTTAGCCGACACCAGCCGCGCTCTCTCCGCAGATCCACTCGCCTCGTGCTCCCTCTCCCGACTATAAAAAGGCCTCCTCTCTTCCCTGAAAAGATTCCCCTCACCTCCCTCTACCTCCTAGACATCATCTCTTGGCTTGTTGCTCGCCGGTTCGAGCTCCCCGGAGTGGCCGTGCTCCGCAGAGCGCCTCCCATTCCCGGCGTTCCAGAGCCTCCCGCGAGCTGCCGCCTGGACGAGGTGGAGGAGGAGAAGCTCCGCAGCCGCCCTGCACCCTCGCCGTCGCTCCCCGTCGCCGCCGGTGAGCTCCCCTAGCGCCGCCCTCTTCCCAGTAGCTAGCTCGTTCTGTTCATGTCGGGCTGGAGAAGAAGCCTCCAGGATACCGATTCGGTCCTGACCGGCGGGCCCCTCCGGTCAGGCCACTTCTTTTTTTTCCCTCCGCGCGCGCCCAGGACCCCCCCGGTTGGGCCAGCCCAGTTCGGTCTGGTCTGCTCCCGGCCCAGTTCATCTGTGTGTCCGGCCCGAGTTAAAAAAAAGGGTTAAATCTATTTTCCGATTCTTGAAAAACCCATTCAGATGCTTTAGTAAATTTAATTTTCCCGGAGATCTACCGATCCAAATCTAGCAAATGAAAATGTTCTGGAAACCTTAGAAAATAAGCTATCCATTAAAAGTGGTTTCAACCCAATTAGATTTACAGAATGGTTGCAGTAAAAATAACAAAACAGGAGCTTTTCCAACTTAGAAAATCCATATCAATTCAAATAAAATTGCTAAAAATATAAATCCAACTTTGGAAATTCACAATCAGTGATACCCATCTGTCTATGGCATTAGATCTCATTTTTGAACATTTTTAAGTAAATGCTATTTACCTATATGGTTAAATAGGCATTTGCCATATAGGATTTGATTAAACTCAAATCCATAATCGAAATTGTTATGGAACCTTTATTGTTAAACCCCAATTCCAAATACCTATCTGTAGGTGTTGATCTTAGTCCATGTGTACTTGTAGGAAGTATTTGAAAATTTAATCCTACATGGTAGTAATTAGAAACTCAAACTTGCACACCTATTTCAAAATAAATGGAAATGATATGGAACCAATTCGAATCAATCACATTTCTAAATATTGATCTATAACCTTTGATCCAATTCAACTAGGATTAATAGATTGTACTGGTAGATTCAAACTTGATTACTAAATAGTTGCAAACTAGAAATGGCTTCAATAAAAGAGAAATACTACAAACCCTATGAATCCTCTTTAGATGAACCATAATCTTGAACATATACTAGTAGTATATGAACTTTGGTCAATAAGGACTTGCAGGAGATATTTTCATAATCCAAAATAAATAAACCCTACTTAGATACAACCACTCAATCATCTCATCCATCGAAACTCAATGATCTTCAAAACCACTCTCCATAGACTTCCTAGATCGCTCCCCTTACCCCAAGTATCCTTATTTGCTTGAGTATGTATTGTTTGTGAATGGTGTGGTGATTGTATGCTTATTTGATTTTCGACGATTAGACGACAACGAGAGTAAGGAGAATGGATCCCGAAGTCAACCAAGGAATGGAGATGGAGATCAACCAATCCAAGATGAAGATGAAAACTATTTTGACTTTGCCAAACCAGGCAAGCCATCTTTTGATTCATCCTCCCAATGCCTAGTTTTAATATTGCATTCTACCTATTTTAAGTAAATTGCATGATTGAATTGCTAGAGTAGAATGATGGAAGTTTAGTGATATCTTGCTTATCAAGAGCATCAAGCTGAGTTTATCCAACCATAGCTTAGTAGTACCATCACTCCATCTAGTGGCTTAGTCGCTAATAAAAATTGAGGCCATCTATAAGGGGAACCCTACTTGAAAGGTGGTGACTTGAACTTGAAACTTGAAGGGGAGAACTGCTCCTACATGATGGTTATAAAAGAAATTAATCTTGACTAAGAACTATGAAATATATTTCTCAAATGACAATGAGTGATGTACTATGGGAGCCAATTATACCGTACGACCACATTACCCCTATATGGGAAGGGGCTTAATCCGTAGCTTCTTTATCTTAGTATGGGAGGCCTTGTATCAAATCTTCATGGAAGGACCCGTGCGCGGTTACTTCTGGACCAGGTGGATTCCACTAACCCGGCTTCCGGGATGGGCAGAACTAGAGGCGCCGGAGCGGGGGTTCCGTATCCCGGGCTCTAGGGAAGGATCCTATACTAGGGTGAGCAAGTGAAAGGTTTTGTTTGATTATCTGAACCCCGCATACTTTTGTATGACGAACCGTGGATTTCTCCCGGCAGATGTATCGAATCTTGTGGGTAAAGTGTACCCCTCTGCAGAGGTTTTTCAAACTATTCGAATAGCCGCGTCCGCGGTCATGGACGGTTGGCAAGCTGTACTTGACTTTTGTCAGGACTAAAAGTGACAATGGTGAACTTGGTGAAGGAAATGAATGACTTGACTTGACAACGAGGTTGACACACTTGAAGTTCCTCTTTAGATTGAACTTAGAGAACTAAACCTCTTTTCTACCAATGAACATTCTTGGGAAACAAAACTAGCATTTCTGCAAATAAACTTAGTGCTTAGTCCACCATACCAACCATGCATATCTATCTCATCACTTTGTTTATAAGATGGTTTGCGAGTGCATTCAATGTACTCATGGCTGTGTCCCTGGCTATTAACTTGGCCAGACTTGAAGGAACAAGATCAAGAAGGAAAGACTCATTGACGGCTTTGCGAATTAGGCTCGTTTCCTACTGTCCGATTTGCCTGTGCGGTTGAAGCTTGACAATATGGACCCAAAGTGTTATTCCGCTGCATATTGATGTATTGTAAGGTTTGGTCTGTGCGACCACCTATGTAATTCCCTTTATTTACTATTAATGGCTATGACTGTGATATCAACTACGTTATGTAAATCACAACAATGGTTCTGGGATTGTGATGGATTACATAACGGGCACTTCGAATTTGTTATCAAATTTGAGGTCGTCACAAGTTGGTATCAGATCCTAGGCTGACTCTAGGAAACCCTAGTTAGCATGGTCGTTAGAAAATGATATCTCTGATATCACAAGTTTGGTATCAGGACTATCATGACCTTAGGAGACCTTAGTTAGAATGGTCGTTAGCTAAGAAAGTAATATTTTGTCAAACATTTATTTCTACAAAAGAAACTTTCCTGCTGCAAACTTTTATGAGATTAAGCCTGCTTTGTTGAACCTTGTTATGAAAGAGCAATTTTCTAGTACTAGTACTGAAGATGCTGCAGCTCATCTCAACAATTTTGTTGAGCTACGTGAGATGCAGAAATATAAGGATGTTGATAGTGATATTATTAAGCTCAAGTTGTTTCCTTTTTCTTTGAGAGGAAAAGCTAAAGATTGGTTGCTGTCTTTGACTAAGAATAGTATTGATTCATGGGCTAAGTGTAAGGATGCTTTTATTGGTAGATACTATCCTCCTGCTAAGATTATAGCTTTGCGTAGCAATATTATGAAGTTTACTCAGTTTGATAATGAACATGTTGCTCAAGCTTGGGAAAGAATGAAATCTATGATAAAGAATTGCCCCACTCATGGACTGACTACTTGGATGATTATCCAAACTTTTTATGCAGGACTGAATTTTTCTTCAAGGAACCTACTTGATTCAGCTGCTGGAGGCACTTTTATGTCCCTTACCTTGGGCGCCGCATCAAAACTACTCGACAACATGATGGTAAATTATTCTGAATGGCACACCGAGAGAGCTCCACAAGGTAAGAAGGTAAATTCTGTTGAGGAAACCTCTTCCTTGAATGATAAGATTGATACAATTATGGCTATGCTTGCTAATGATAGGACTCATGTTGATCCTAATAATGTTCCTTTGGCCTCTCTGGTTGCTCAAGAAGAGCAAGTTGATGTGAATTTCATTAGAAACAATAATTTTAACAACAATGCTTATAGGAACAATTTTGCTAGTAACAATTATAGACCGTTTCCTTCTAATGGTGATAATAGCTATCTTGGTAGACCTAAAGTGCCTAGTGAAGAAAGAATTTTCGAACTTGAAAAGGCTACCAAGAATTTTATGCAAATGCAATATGAGCAGAACAGGGCTTTCACCAAGACTATGGAGGAGCAATCAGCTCTGTTGAGGACTATAAGTCATCAACTTGAAAATTTAAACAAGGCTATTCCTGAATTGCAAGCTAAGGTTTCCAAAGCTGAAACCGATATTTCTTTATTGTCTAATGTGCAATATTCTTTGGTTAACAGAATGTCCGCTAAGCCTGATCCTTTTGCTACCGCTAATGCTATTCAAGTTGGAATTGATGAAAATATTAGATTGTTAGCGGAATTGCATGCCAGGTGGGAAAGAGAAGATGAGATGGCTAGAGAGATGAAGGTATGTACCATTACTACCTCTAATGATGTTGCTCCTAATGCTAGCAATCCTCTTACTTTGATTGGTGTAGAGAAAACTCCCACTCCTTGTGTTAAAAAGCCTAAAACTGCCAAAACTTTTTCTCAAAAGAGTGCTGAAATTTTTCGGAGTGTAGGAGATGATAGCTCTATTTCTTTTAATGATTTTGATGTTGATGGCTGCAATATATCTGAAGTTATTTTGTTCTTGCAAAATCTTGCTTTGACTCCCAATGCTAGTTCTTTAAATATTGCTTTTACTAAGCATATTACCAATGCTCTCATAAAGATTAGGGATGAAAAGTTGAAGCAAAAAGCCTCTGTTCCCAAGAAGTTAGAAGATGGTTGGGAACCCATCATTGATATGCATGTTAATGGTTATGATTGCCATGCTTTATGTGATCTAGGTGCTAGTATTTCTATCATGCCTAGAAAGATTTATGACATGCTTGATTTACCACCGCTTGAAAAGTGTTATTTTGATGTTCCTATTGCTGATGTTGCTAAGAAGAAACCTTTGGGAAGGATTAATGATGTTCTTATTGTGGTTAACAATAACCTTGTTCCCATTGATTTTCTTGTTATGGACGTTGAATGTCATGCTTCATGTCCTATTATTTTGGGAAGACCCTTTCTTCGAACTGTAGGTGCTATCATTGATATGAGGGAAGGCACTATCAAGTATCAATTCCCACTAAAGAAAGGTATGGAACACTTCCCTAGGAAAAGAAAGAAATTACTTTTTGACTCTATTCTTAGAGCAAATTATGATCTTGATGCTTTATCACTTGATATTACTTGATTCGCAATTTTCTGCGCCTAGCTCAAAGGCGTTAAAGAAAAGCACTCTTGGGAGATAACCCAATGTTTTCTTTTCAGTACTTTTTCTTTTATTTGAGTCTTGGAAGTCATTACTACTGTAATGACCGCTCCTTATCTTGTTTATTTCGTTTTTGTGCCAAGAGAAGCCTCTAATTTGAGTGAGGTAAAGATTTGGGGATGTTGCTGTCCTGAAACTGTTTTCGGTGCTGCACCGTAAAAATTCGTGAAAATTCTCTGTTTATCTTTTTGACCTGCGATTTCTTGTGCATATGCCCCAGGTTATATCCAAACTTTTCTTAGTTGAACACTTTTTGATTTGAGCAACATAAAATCCCTCAAAAATTCGACCTTTGTCAGCTGTTCAGTTTTGACAGATTTCTGCCAATATTTGTGTTTGCCACTTTATCGGTTTCTTTTGAGTTCTTTTGATCATGGAACTTTTTGGGAAGTTGCTACAGTAGTATTTGCTATATATGTGGTGGTTTTGAGTTGAAACCTGAAGCAAATAGAGATTGATTATATGTTATGCTTGCACTAATGTTGCTAATAGATTTGTGTTTAGTTTTGTATGAAGGAAGTTTTCAAGTGTAGGGATTGGAGAATGATGAGATGAGTTGAAGAATGGACAAAAGCTCAAGCTTGGGGATGCCCATGCATCACCCCAAGAAATATCCAAGAAGTACAAGCGTCAAAGCTTGGGGATGCCCCCGAGGCACCCCTTCTTCATCGGCAAAAATCAGGTCACCTTTCAAAACACTATATTTTTATTGCTTCATGCACTATGTGTTTTTCTTGGAGCGTAAGTTGTTTTAGTTTTCTTAGTTGGTTTAGTTTGTTTGTTTGCTGCAATAAATGGTTGGACCTTAACAAATTTCTTTTGGAAGAGATGTACTCGTTTTCATTTGCAAAGAACGCTCAGTTTTTCACTCTTATCGTTCATCGATGTGTTCTTCTTTTTCCGCTACTGCTTTTGGTTTTCGTTTTCGCCTTAATTTGCGTTCAGATCTTGTCATATCTTTTCATCAAGGTGTATTTTTGCCTCTGATCTTTATTGGTTTTCATCAAAAGAGGTGTTTATAAAAATTTCAAATGGTGTTGGAAAAGAGAAAAAGCTTTGTGCAAAATAGTGGTACAAGAAGGAGCTTGTGTAGACTGCGGCTTAGGCTTTTTCATGTCATGCTTGATGTCTTTTTGATAGTATGCTTAGTGGTTTTGCTGTAGCATGACTTGTCTCAAATAACTGAGATTGCTTAATGAGCGTTTGAAAAAATTATGCGTTGTTTTTATTGTATGGAAGCATTATTTTGGTTTTCTCCTTGATGCTTTATTTGGGTTGACTTGGCGCATGCTCACACATGTTAGACTCTTACAAAGTCTCCAATAGCCTTCATGATCATTTAGTTTTTGACTTTTGATGCCATCGTATGCTTCTTTTAATGTCGCTTTGTCGCTTTGCATGATTATGGCCATTATTGCTCTCTTAGTTGGTCGCTCCCAGTCTTTTGCTAGCCCTCACCTTGTACTGAGTATGAGCTCTACTCGTGCATCCAACTCCTAAAAGCCAAAGTTTTTCCAAAGTGTCCACCATACATACCTACTAGCAATTTCCTATTCCAAGTAAATTTGACTTGCTTTTATTTTCTCTTCAAATTAAACTCTTACCAGTGTTATGCGAAATTCGGTCAGTATAGCTCTCACGAACCGGAAGGCACACTTTACTTTTTCCTGTTCTTAAAAATTTGACATTGTGGTCTCTTATGTTGAGTTGTTATGCTTGCAAGTTGTAAGTTGGAATCTAGCCCATCCATGCTGTCATGGGGCAAGCTTTCAACATTGCACTTCTTATTTGAGTTGATATCGTGGTCTTTTGTTTATGGATGCCCGCGGTGTAAAATGAATTGGGAATCTTGTGAGGATCATGGAGTTTGTATATGTGTTAGGGAAACGCCGGGCCGCCAATCTAAGCCATGCATAATTCATGGTGGAAATTTGCAGCATACCCATGGTGAACATTCGACGACGCATCTCACAATAAAAAGCTAAACAAAAGGCAAATAAAAGGGATGTCGAGGTGTTCATTGTCTGCTTGTCCTGTCATTTTGGTGTGGGCTTGTTCCATGTCATCGGGCACGGAGGTACCCCATCTAACAGAACGTTTAGCAAGAAGCTCTTTAATATTACCTGCATCACGAGCAGCACGTGCTTCTGCAATAAAATCATCATTAAGCTCAATATAAGCATCATCATCATAATCATCACTAGCACATTCCCTAGACTCAGGTGAACTAACAGGTGTAACAGTGGTGTTTCCCAACTTAGCTCTAGCAATAGTAGCTTCTAAAAAGGAACCTAGTGAACCTCTCTCATCAAGCACAGTAGAAGCATCATCTAAATTATCAGTGGCACTTTCAATCTCAGCAGAAGTAGTAGCAGTAACGTGTGGGTGTGGTGGTGTAAGCAACTTACTCATAACGGAAGGTGAATCAAGAGCAACAGAGGTGTTGAGAGTCGTACCTCTTCTTGTAGTGGATGGCAATATAGGAACTTTTCCATCACGAGGTTTACCCATGATGAGAGGATTGCAGCGAACAATATGAATACCAAGTGAACTTACAAATAAAGCTATGTTCCCCGGCAACGGCGCCAGAAAATAGTCTTGATGACCCACAAGTATAGGGGATCGCAACAGTCTTCGAGGGAAGTATTACCCAAATTTATTGATTCAACACAAGGGGAGCCAAAGAATATATGTAAGCCTTAACAGATGAGTTGTCAATTCACCTGCACCTGGAAACGGTCTCACTCGCAGCGGTTTATCAGTAGCAACAGTTTTATAGCAGTGACAGTAGGAAAACAGTAACAGCAGTAGTAAAATAGCAGCAGTAGAAGTAACAGTTGTAAACAGTAGGAACAAATACTGTAGGCATAGGGATGGATAACGGGCGTTGCATGGATAAGATAATTCATGAAATCAATGAGATACGGGCATTGCAGATAAATAATGATAAAGCATCCTAGTACAAACAATCATAGGCATGTGTTCCGTATATAGTCGTGCGTGCTCACAAGGAGAAACTTGCACGACATCTTTTGTCCTACCAGCCTGTTGCAGCAGGGCCTCAAGGGAAACTACTGGTAATTAAGGTACTCCTTTTAATAAAGTACCGGAGCAAAGCATTAGCACTCGGTGAACACATGTAATCCTCACATCATAGCCATCCCCTCCGGTTATCCCAATTTCTGTCACTTTGGGGCCTCGGGTTCCGGACAACAATATGTGTATACAACTTGTAGGTAAGACCATAAACAACAAGTATCATCATAGAAATAATAACATGTTCAGATCTGAAATCATGGCACTCGGGCCCAAAGTGACAAGCATTAAGCACAACAAGTTGCAACAATGTCATAGGCACTAAATAAAGATACTAGGCACTATGCCCTATCAATCTCATATCAAATTACATGAACAATCTCATCCAATCCCTACCATCCCCTCACCTACAGCGGGGGAATTACTCACACATGGATGGGGGAGTCATGGATGGTCGATGGAAGAGCGTCGGTGGTGATGGTGATGAAGATCTCCTCCGAATCTCCGTCCCGGCAGGATGCCAGAACGGAGTTCCTGGTTCCGAATCGCGGTTTCTGATGGCGGCGGCGCAGTGGAAGTCTATCTGGGAAAAACGCCGTCCTCTGGATAATAACTCGTCAGGGGGTATATGTAGGCGAGAGAGGGGGTCGAGAGGCGGCCTGGAGCCACCTCACACAGGGGTGGCGCGGCCAGGGCTGGGCCGCGCCACCACCTTGTGACGGCTCCTCGAGCCACTTCTCCCTCCGGTCTTCTGGCTCCGTGGGTCTTCTGGTGAAATATGATTTTTGGTGATTTTTCCCGAATTTTTACTGGAAGTTGAATTTCTGCACAAAAACAAGACACCAGAGCAATTCTGCTGAAAACATCGTCAGTCCGTGTTAGTTGTATTCAAAACGCACAAATTAGAGGAGAAACAATAGCAAAAGTGTTCGGGAAAGTAGATACGTTTTGGACGTATCAACTCCCCCCAAGCTTAGCTATTTGCTTGTCCTCAAGCAATTCAGTTAACAACTGAGAGCGATAAAAGAAACTTTCACGAACACACTTGCTCATATGATGTATATATACTAACTATGTGATCAAGTACTCAGGCAATTCATAATAAGAAATATGCAACTAATGTCACCTCATAGTCAAGCAAGCTATGAAAGAGTGCCAATGCACTAATAACAAGTAACATGTGCATGAGAAGCTACAAGATAGTAATATGCATAGATGATATGAAAGAATGGTATCCCACTTGCCTTTATTTGTAGAGCAAAACATAAATGCTGAGGCACCTCTGAAGTCCAAGGGAAGACTAGAAGTAGAAATATCAAAGATACAAGCATCATAGCTATACCACAATTAACCGTGTTCTGGGACAAGCACATTACACTAAGAATAAAAGCTATGCTCTCAAGATGTGCTTAAAAGTTAGAAGATGGTGACACAACATAAAAGTAAACGAATGACCCTTCGCAGAGGGAAGCAGTGATTTAACATGTGCTAGAGCTTTTCATTTGTAAAACAGAGATAAAAGGTTCTTTTTGAGAGGTGGTTGTTCTATGTCAACGACTAGCAATGGGGACTTACTATCTTCCATAATAAACAAGTGAGAGCGGTTCCGAGTTCTTTGAAATTTGGCACATTGGTGCTATTTTTATAAAGCTTTGGCACTCCTCCCCACCTTTTTCCTTTCTCAAACCATGGCTAACCGATTCCATCGGGTGCCGACCAACTTTCACATTCCATTGGAGGAGTGCCTTTTTTCTTTCTTTTAGAATTAAAGTTATAATGGTCTGACCAGCTCCCTTGCAAAATTAATGACGAGCAGATGAAGCTGCCTAGTCGAGGGGTACTCAATTTAATATGGAAGATAGCAATTCCGACCACTACGTCCCCATGAGCTAAAAACAGTGGCACAAAATGAGAAGTAGTTGAAAGTTTTGAAAGTTAGCACATGAAAATTTACTTGGAATGGCTTACAAATACCATGCATAGGAATTTATAGTGGACTCTTTGGAGGACTTGGTTTTGGTAATTGGATGCACGAGTAGAGCTCATACTCAGTACAAGTGAAGGCTAGCAAAAGACTGGGAAGCGACAATCGAGAGAGCAATAACTATCATAATCATGCTTGCGACAAAACAAAATTAATATAGGCATAAAAATGATACAAGAACTCTGAGGCAAATTAGATCATCGAGGCTTAATTGACTTTTTGTTCAGTCATATGCATGCATGAGCATGTGCCAAGTCGATTCAAATGAAGCTTTCAGAGGTGGATACCACAATATCATACCATACTATGAATAAAACAACGCATGCAAGCGTCTACATGACATGCTACAGGCTAATAGTAGATTGAAACTAATCATATGAAAGCAAGAACTACAAAGCATCCATTAGATGACATATACCTTACATGAACTGACTAAGCATGTCCACATAGATGAGTATATGTACAAAAATGAAAACAAATAGAGTTCATACCAGCCTCTTACCACATCTCGGATTGTCATATGTCGTCATTATTGCTCTTCACTTGTGTGGCTTGAATAATATAAAGTGAATACCAAGCTCCAATGGAGCAACGGGAGACTGAACTCTGCAACAAACTTTACAAAACCAAGGAAGAACAACAAATATTTTTGGAGTTTTCGATTTTTGAAGGAAAAAGCGGAAGAAAGTAGCAAACAAAGCAAAATATTTTTGGATTTTTCAAGTAGCAAACTAAAAATAGCAAGTAAAGCAAACCAAAGGTAGAAAAACTAAAGAAACAAATAGAGAGAAACAACGGAAATATTTTTGGTCTTTTTGTGTTTTGGAAGCAATGAAAACAAGAATGAGAATAGTAAAGAAAGCGAAACATGAATATACAAGGATCCGACAGAATATGATATGTAAATGAGTGAATCGTCGGCGTACCTCCCCCCAAGCTTAGGCTTTTGGCCTAAGTGGAGATCAATGCCGGCTTTGGTAGCTGCTCCAAGCCGGTGGGTCATTATAGGAGTAATCATACTCCGGTTCTCGCGAAGATGAAGCTGATGGCGCATAATCATAATAAGGCTGTGCATATGGAAAATTCGTAGTGTTGGAGGGCTGCCCCGACTCTTCGGCGCCCTCCTCATCGTGCACAGGCGGCGGGTGCTCCTCTACGTATGCATCGAGCTCATTTTCAGTGAGTGACCATCCATTCCTGCGATCAAGGTTAAACAAAAGAGGTGCAGGCAAACGGATTGATCGTTCAATCTTTACTACCCTCCAGGTAGTCTTCTTGAAAAAGGTTAGCTCAAAAGTTAAATTAATCAAACTAGCAGGAGGAGAAATAAACTTATGTTGAACCATAGCATCAAGACCAAGCTTCTCAACGGGGAACTGTATATCTCGAAAATGGGGCAAAACGCCATGAAAAGCTAGCAGGCGAGAAGCTATAAGCCCCCCACAAATTCCCCCTTTCTCACGGTTAATATCAAGACGGAAAGCTATTAAGGCACCCAAATTGTAAGTTCTATCGCGCCTTAAAGCAGCAGCAACAAAAGCTAAATCATGGAGAGACAACTTACTTGCAGACTTCCTAGCAAGAACACATTTGGTAATGAAGAAGGCAAAATATCGGATGGATGGAAAATGAATGTTTCGAATTTTACCACCATCTCCAGTGAAGCTTCTTCCTTGACAAATCTCCTCGTATAATTCTAACAATTGCCTTGGTTGTCCCTTTATCTTCTCAAGCGATCCCCACTGTGGTACTCTGATAACTGTGCAGAAAACATTGAGGGGCAAGTTCACAAATTTGTTATAAATTTTATAATGAACCATGGGGTTAGAAGTGGACCAACTAAATCTGAAATCCTGCACCACAGACATTGTTAGTTTAACATATTGGGGAGGTTCACCCTCAACAAAATATTCTAATCCCGCATTGGAAAGCAAGGTTTGAAAATCATGAAGAATTCCAGCAGCACTCAAAAATGCCGAGCATGGATAGAGTGAAGGAAAAACCTTCTCTTCACGGTGAACTTTCATAACATCATGCACTTCTAGATCATGCTGAGAGAGTTGATACACATTCTCCTCCATTTCTGAAATTTTTCAACAAGCTCATAAAAAGTGATTTAAAGATAAGCAAATGTAGGAAACTACTATAGAGAGTCACTAGAGAGCTATCATGCATCAAAATAATCCTTCTAAACGATAGAACAAGCATGCATACTCATTTATACTGTCACCTACAATGCTAAAATACTCAAGAAATACTTTACCAAAAGAAAATCTACTTGGACAAGTGGAGGAGTCACATACCGGAGAGCAAATAATCCAAGTTTCAGCAAAAATGTTGGGCTGAACAAGGAGATCGAAAATCTGGGCGAAGAACAGCAAGAACTCGAGCTTGAGCAAATGGGGCGGTGTTTTTCGGGAGAGAGAAAGAGAAGGGGAAGAAGAGATGAGTGAGTGGCCTGGTGGGACCCCCTCACACATGGGTGGCGCGGCCAGGGCTGGGCCGCGCCACCTGCGTGTGACGTGGCGTGGCTGCCCCACCTGGTGCCCCCCAGGTGTCTCTCTGCCCCATTTTTGACATAAAAATTTATAAAGAATTTTCTGGAATTTTTCGAGAAACTTTATTTTCGAGGATTTTTCAGAAATTGCCGTATCGATAAAACTCCGGAAAAACGAGGATGAAAAGATTTCAAGCAAATCAAAACTAAACATGCAGCAGCTCTGAGATACTCTTAATCATGCAACTGAACTGAAAGAATAAAATTTGATGAAGGTAAATACAAGTGAGGTGGAGTGGATGCGGTGAAAACGAAGTTTCATTCATATAAAATCACTTTGTTAACAAGGTTGATCAAGTCTTGTTACCAAACTAACTTTATATGAGGCAAAACTTTGCATATCACTTAATGCTTATGTTACCTCAACTTTGATAGGTATAGTCCCAACCATAACAATTTGACATTCTTCCTTGGGCTTTCGCTCTGAACAAATAATTTGACCAACTTTGATGGTCTCAACATGCTTGATTGAATTTAGAGCATTCCTCCTATCAATCTTCTTGGGAAAATAAACAGTGTATTCTTTGTCATTAACATTAAAAGTGACTTTTCCTTGATTGCAATTGATAACAGCCCCTGCAGTGTTTAGAAAAGGTCTCCCAAGAATAATAGACATATTATCATCTTCAGGCATTTCTAACACAACAAAATCAGTTAATATTAAACAGCTGTTAGCAACTTGAACAGGAACATTCTCACATATACCAATAGGAATAGTAGTAGACTTATCAGCCATTTGCAAGGATATATCAGTTGAAACCAATTTTTCTAAATCAAGTCTCTTATAAAGAGAAAAAGGCATGACACTAACTCCAGCTCCCAAATCACATAAAGCAGTTCTAACATAGTTATTTTTAATGGAGCAAGGAATAGTTGGTATACCTGGATCTCCAAGCTTCTCTGGAACTTTACCATCAAAAGAATAGTTAGCAAGTAAAGTGGAAATTTCCTCACTAGGAATTTTCCTTTTGTTAGTGACAATATCTTTCATATACTTTGCATAAGGAGGCATTCTAATAGCATCAGTCAAAGGAATTTGCAAAAATAAAGGTATCATCCATTCACAAAACCTGTTGTAGTGTTCTTCTTCCTTGGACTTGTGTTTCTTACTAGGAAAAGGCATTGGCTTCTGTACCCAAGGTTCCCTCTCCTTACCATGCTTGTTGGCAATGAAGTCTTCTTTGGTGTACTTTACATTTTTATTTTTCTCTCCCGGTTCTTCCTCAGCTTCTTCTTTATCTTCTTCTTTATCATCTCCTGGTTCAGTTTCAGCATCAGAAATAGAAACACTGTTAGGATCGTTACCTGCATCAGAGGATTCTGCAATTATTTTATGCTTCTTCTTCTTCTTGGGAGGAATATCATCACTTGAAGTGCGTTGAGAGTCTTGCTCAACCCTCTTAGGATGTCCTTCTGGATATAATGGGTCTTGAGTGGCAGCGCCACTTCTTGTGCGTATTTCACATGCTTGCTTCTCTCTTGCAGCATTAGCTAGAAGGTCTTGCTGCACCTTGGTAAGCTGATCAATTTGTGTTTGAATCATTTGAAAATGTTTAGCAAGTATCTTCACATCATTGGCGGTTCTTTCCACAATATCCTGCATCTTGTTAATAACTCTAGAATTCTCCAACAGATGATTATGCACCATTCTATTAAAATTTTCTTGCTTAACAATAAAATTATCAAATTCATCTAAGCATTGTTCAGGAGGTTTAGTATAAGGAATATCTCTTTCATCAAAGCGTTGGAGAGAGTGTACCTCGATAGTAGATGGGCGAGGGATTGGCTTACATAATTCTTCAATAGGAGGTAAATTCTTCACATCTTCGGCCTTAATACCTTTCTCCTTAAGAGATTTCTTAGCCTCCTTCATAATTTCATCATTTAATTCAATCATCCCTCTCTTCTTCGGCGTAGGCTCTGTAGATGGCGCAGGTGTTGGTGCTGGTGTTGGCTCAACTAAAGCCCAATCATCATGATTTCGGCTTATTTTAGCCATTAACTCCTCTGCTTCAGCCGGAGTTCTTTCCCTGAAAACACAACCAGCACAACTATCCAAATATGACTTAGATTCATCCGTTAGTCCGTTATAAAATATATCAAGGAGTTCATTTTTAGGCAATGGTTCCTTAGGCAAAGCTCTAATTAAAGAACAAAACCTTGTCCAAGATTCAGGCAATTTCTCTCCTTTTCCCTGTTCAAAATCAAAGATTTTCTGCACAGCAGCATGTTGAGCACTAGCGGGAAAATATTTCTGAAAGAAAGCATTAACCAAAGCAATAGGACTAGTAAGAGATCCAGGAGACAAGCTATTAAACCAAATTTTAGCAGCATCTTTCAACGAGAAAGGAAAAATCTTAGCAACAAAATAAGTGCGGAGCTTAATATCATCAGAAAACAAATTACTCAAAGTAGAAAGCTCATTCATATGCTCCATAGCACTCTCATCTTTAGTACCACAAAAGGGAGTTTTCTCAACAATAGATATGTAAGATAAATCTAAAGAGAAATCATAATCTTTGTCTTTAATATTGATAGGAGAAGCAGCAAACTTAGGATCAGGAGACAAATTATATCTAACAGAACGTTTAGCAAGAAGCTCTTTAATATTACCTGCATCACGAGCAGCACGTGCTTCTGCAATAAAATCATCATTAAGCTCAATATAAGCATCATCATCATAATCATCACTAGCACATTCCCTAGACTCAGGTGAACTAACAGGTGTAACAGTGGTGTTTCCCAACTTAGCTCTAGCAATAGTAGCTTCTAAAAAGGAACCTAGTGAACCTCTCTCATCAAGCACAGTAGAAGCATCATCTAAATTATCAGTGGCACTTTCAATCTCAGCAGAAGTAGTAGCAGTAACGTGTGGGTGTGGTGGTGTAAGCAACTTACTCATAACGGAAGGTGAATCAAGAGCAACAGAGGTGTTGAGAGTCGTACCTCTTCTTGTAGTGGATGGCAATATAGGAACTTTTCCATCACGAGGTTTACCCATGATGAGAGGATTGCAGCGAACAATATGAATACCAAGTGAACTTACAAATAAAGCTATGTTCCCCGGCAATGGCGCCAGAAAATAGTCTTGATGACCCACAAGTATAGGGGATCGCAACAGTCTTCGAGGGAAGTATTACCCAAATTTATTGATTCGACACAAGGGGAGCCAAAGAATATATGTAAGCCTTAACAGATGAGTTGTCAATTCACCTGCACCTGGAAACGGTCTCACTCGCAGCGGTTTATCAGTAGCAACAGTTTTATAGCAGTGACAGTAGGAAAACAGTAACAGCAGTAGTAAAATAGCAGCAGTAGAAGTAACAGTTGTAAACAGTAGGAACAAATACTGTAGGCATAGGGATGGATAACGGGCGTTGCATGGATAAGATAATTCATGAAATCAATGAGATACGGGCATTGCAGATAAATAATGATAAAACATCCTAGTACAAACAATCATAGGCATGTGTTCCGTATATAGTCGTGCGTGCTCACAAGGAGAAACTTGCACGACATCTTTTGTCCTACCAGCCTGTTGCAGCAGGGCCTCAAGGGAAACTACTGGTAATTAAGGTACTCCTTTTAATAAAGTACCAGAGCAAAGCATTAGCACTCGGTGAACACATGTAATCCTCACATCATAGCCATCCCCTCCGGTTATCCCAATTTCTGTCACTTTGGGGCCTCGGGTTCCGGACAACAATATGTGTATACAACTTGTAGGTAAGACCATAAACAACAAGTATCATCATAGAAATAATAACATGTTCAGATCTGAAATCATGGCACTCGGGCCCAAAGTGACAAGCATTAAGCACAACAAGTTGCAACAATGTCATAGGCACTAAATAAAGATACTAGGCACTATGCCCTATCAATCTCATATCAAATTACATGAACAATCTCATCCAATCCCTACCATCCCCTCACCTACAGCGGGGGAATTACTCACACATGGATGGGGGAGTCATGGATGGTCGATGGAAGAGCGTCGGTGGTGATGGTGATGAAGATCTCCTCCGAATCCCCGTCCCGGCAGGATGCCAGAATGGAGTTCCTGGTTCCGAATCGCGGTTTCTGATGGCGGCGGCGCAGCGGAAGTCTATCTGGGAAAAACGCCGTCCTCTGGATAATAACTCGTCAGGGGGTATATGTAGGCGAGAGAGGGGGTCGAGAGGCGGCCTGGAGCCACCTCACACAGGGGTGGCGCGGCCAGGGCTGGGCCGCGCCACCACCTTGTGACGGCTCCTCGAGCCACTTCTCCCTCCGGTCTTCTGGCTCCGTGGGTCTTCTGGTGAAATATGATTTTTGGTGATTTTTCCCGAATTTTTACTGGAAGTTGAATTTCTGCACAAAAACGAGACACCAGAGCAATTCTGCTGAAAACAGCGTCAGTCCGTGTTAGTTGTATTCAAAACGCACAAATTAGAGGAGAAACAATAGCAAAAGTGTTCGGGAAAGTAGATACGTTTTGGACGTATCATTCTACATGTTTGGTTTGTTGGGATCCGATGAATATTGGTGTTTATGATTAAGTTGCTGTACTGAATTATATCTTTTGTTATCTCTATGTTGTTTATGATCTTGCATGCTCTCCGTTGTTAGTAGCTATCTTGGCCGAGTAGTTGCTAGTGACTCCAAGAGGGGGTATTTATGCTCGATAGTGGGTTCATGCCTCTATTTCACCTGGGGGAGTGACAGAAACCTCTAAGGTGGTAGATGTGCTGTTGCTACTAGGGAGAAAACAACATTCATATGCTCAAGGGCATATGCTTTGTTTACATTACACACTTTGCTTAATGCAATTATCTGTTGTTCGCAACTTAATACTTCTAGGGTGTTCGGATTGATATCCCCGGGAGTGGATTATTAGTCATAGATGCAGTTGGATGGCGGTCTATGTATTTTGTTGTAATGCCAGAGTAAATCTCATAGTGATCTTCTTGACATATCACGTTATCTTTATTCTATCAATTGCCCAACTGTAATTTGTTTACCCAGCATGTGTTATTTTATCTATGGAGAGACACCACTAGTGAACTGTGGACCCCGGTCCTATTTCCATCATATTGCTATCACCTGTTTACTTTACTCGTACTGTTTATTTTACTCGCATACTTTTACTGTTTTCCACTCGATACACTCACAACCTTTGTTTCAAGTAAACCGGTGAGATTGACAACCTCATCGTAAGTTGGGAGCAAAGTATTTCTTTGTGTGTGTGCAGGTTCCACGTTGCAGTTAGCAAGCAAAGCTTGGACGAGGCGCCAGTTGTCCGCTGCTGTCGCAAACTAGCAAGCATCACCTTCAGTCGTCATTGTCTCTCCTCTCCTGACCGATATTAAACCTTGGTTTCTTAACTGAGGGAAAACCAGCTGCTATACTCATCACACCTTCCTCTTGGGGTTCCCAACGGGCTGGTCATTCACCACGCACAAGGATTGCTGCTGGAGGACGAAGAAGAATAATCTCCTTCATCAACTAGCCATCATTTGGTTAGGTCATATGTATGTGTAAAGCAAAGGTTTTGACATGCATAGCCCCCGAAGCGCGATGTACAGAGAAACCCTAGCCTGTCGCGGTCTACCCCCTGATTTTTTAAAGTGTTATCGCATGTGTGCCAATGGGGTGGTCACACCTCTCAGATAGCTCTACCACACCTATCTCCATATATTATGCCCACATGATAGCTTTGGAGGGGGTTGCTACCTCTGAAGTGAGATGTACGGTGAAACCCTAGCCCGCTGCACCCGTGCGGTCTACCCCCCAAGATTATTCCGGACGACATCGCGTCGGTGGGCTAGTGTGTTCCTTTGGGTTTGGTTAGGTCATATGTATGTGTAAAGCAAAGGTTTTGACATGCATAGCCCTCGAAGCCCGGTCTACGGAGAAACCCTAGCCCATCGCGGTCTACCCCCTCTATTTTTCAAAGTGTTATCGCATGTGTGCCAACGGGGTGGTCACACCTCTGAGATAGCACTGCCACACCTATCTCCATATATTATGCCCACATGATAGCTTTGGAGGGGGTTGCTACCCCCGAAGCGTGATGTACAGCGAAACCCTAGCCCGCTGCACCCGCGCGGTCTACCCCCCTAGATTATTCTGGACGACATCGCGTCGGTGGGCTAGTGTGTTCCTTTGGCTTTGGTTAGCTCATATGTATGTGTAAAGCAAAGGTTTTGACATGCATAGCCCCCGAAGCGTGATGTACAGAGAAACCCTAGCCCGTCGCAGTCTACCCCCTGATTTTTTAAAGTGTTATCGCATGTGTGCCAACGGGGTGGTCACACCTCTGAGATAGCTCTGCCACACCTATCTCCATATATTATGGCCACATGATAGCTTTGGAGGGGGTTGCTACCCCCCAAGCGCGATGTACGGCGAAACCCTAGTCCGCTGCACCCGCGCGGTCTACCCCCCTAGATTATTCCGAACGACATCGTGTCGGTGGGCTAGTGTGTTCCTTTGGCTTTGGTTAGGTCATATGTATGTGTAAAGAAAAGGTTTTGACATGCATAGCCCCCGAAGCGCGATGTACAGAGAAACCCTAGCCCATCGCGGTCTACCCCCTGATTTTTTAAAGTGTTATCGCATGTGTGCCAACGGGGTGGTCACGCCTCTCAGATAGCACTACCACACCTATCTCCATATATTATGCCCACATGATAGCTTTGGAGGGGGTTGCTACCTCTGAAGTGAGATGTACGGTGAAACCCTAGCCCGCTGCACCCGCGCGGTCTACCCCCCTAGATTATTCCGGACGACATTGCATCGGTGGGCTAGTGTGTTCCTTTGGCTTTGGTTAGGTCATATGTATGTGTAAAGCAAAGGTTTTGACATGCATAGCCCTCGAAGCCCGGTCTACGGAGAAACCCTAGCCCGTCGTGGTCTACCCCCTCGATTTTTCAAAGTGTTATCGCATGTGTGCCAACGGGGTGGTCACACCTCTGAGATAGCTCTGCCACACCTATCTCCATATATTATGGCCACATGATAGCTTTGGAGGGGGTTGCGACCCCCGAAGCGCGATGTACGGCGAAACCCTAGCCCGCTGCACCCGCGCGGTCTACCCCCCTAGATTATTCTGGACGACATCGTGTCGGTGGGCTAGTGTGTTCCTTTGGCTTTGGTTAGGTCATATGTATGTGTAAAGCAAAGGTTTTGACATGCATAGCCCTCGAAGCACGATGTACAGAGAAACCCTAGCCCGTCGCGGTCTACCCCCTGATTTTTTAAAGTGTTATCGCATGTGTGCCAACGGGGTGGTCACACCTCTGAGATAGCTCTGCCACACCTATCTCCATATATTATAGCCACATGATAGCTTTGGAGGGGGTTGCTACCCCCGAAGCGCGATGTACGGTGAAACCCTAGCCCACTGCACCCGCGCAGTCTACCCCCCTAGATTATTCTGGACGACATCGCGTCGGTGGGCTAGTGTGTTCCTTTGGCTTTGGTTAGGTCATATGTATGTGTAAAGCAAAGGTTTTGACATGCATAGCCCCCGAAGCGCGATGTACAGAGAAACCCTAGCCCGTCGCGGTCTACCCCCTGATTTTTTAAAGTGTTATCGCATGTTTCCAACGGGGTGGTCACGCCTCTCAGATAGCTCTACCACACCTATCTCCATATATTATGCCCACATGATAGCTTTGGAGGGGGTTGCTACCTCTGAAGTGAGATGTACGGTGAAACCCTAGCCCGCTGCACCCGCGCGGTCTACCCCCCTAGATTATTCCGGATGACATCGCGTCTGTGGGCTAGTGTGTTCCTTTGGCTTTGGTTAGGTCATATGTATGTGTAAAGCAAAGGTTTTGACATGCATAGCCCTCGAAGCCCGGTCTACGGAGAAACCCTAGCCCGTCGTGGTCTACCCCCTTGATTTTTCAAAGTGTTATCGCATGTGTGCCAACGGGGTGGTCACACCTCTGAGATAGCTCTGCCACACCTATCTCCATATATTATGGCCACATGATAGCTTTGGAGGGGGTTGCGACCCCCGAAGCGCGATGTACGGCGAAACCCTAGCCCGCTGCACCCGCGCGGTCTACCCCCCTAGATTATTCTGGACGACATCGTGTCGGTGGGCTAGTGTGTTCCTTTGGCTTTGGTTAGGTCATATGTATGTGTAAAGCAAAGGTTTTGACATGCATAGCCCTCGAAGCACGATGTACAGAGAAACCCTAGCCCGTCGCGGTCTACCCCCTGATTTTTTAAAGTGTATCGCATGTGTGCCAACGGGGTGGTCACACCTCTGAGATAGCTCTGCCACACCTATCTCCATATATTATGGCCACATGATAGCTTTGGAGGGGGTTGCTACCCCCGAAGCGCGATGTACGGTGAAACCCTAGCCCACTGCACCCGCGCAGTCTACCCCCCTAGATTATTCCGGACGACATCGCGTCGGTGGGCTAGTGTGTTCCTTTGGCTTTGGTTAGGTCATATGTATGTGTAAAGCAAAGGTTTTGACATGCATAGCCCCCGAAGCGCGATGTACAGAGAAACCCTAGCCCGTCGCGGTCTACCCCCTGATTTTTTAAAGTGTTATCGCATGTTTCCAACGGGGTGGTCACGCCTCTCAGATAGCTCTACCACACCTATCTCCATATATTATGCCCACATGATAGCTTTGGAGGGGGTTGCTACCTCTGAAGTGAGATGTACGGTGAAACCCTAGCCCGCTGCACCCGCGCGGTCTACCCCCCTAGATTATTCCGGACGACATCGCGTCGGTGGGCTAGTGTGTTCCTTTGGCTTTGGTTAGGTCATATGTATGTGTAAAGCAAAGGTTTTGACATGCATAGCCCTCGAAGCCCGGTCTACGGAGAAACCCTAGCCCGTCGCGGTCTACCCCCTCGATTTTTCAAAGTGTTATCGCATGTGTGCCAATGGGGTGGTCACACCTCTGAGATAGCTCTGCCACATCTATCTCCATATATTATGGCCACATGATAGCTTTGGAGGGGGTTGCTACCCCCGAAGCGCGATGTACAGCAAAACCCTAGCCCGCTGCACCCGCGCGGTCTACCCTCCTAGATTATTCTGGACGACATCGTGTCGGTGGGCTAGTGTGTTCCTTTGGCTTTGGTTAGGTCATATGTATGTGTAAAGCAAAGGTTTTGACATGCATAGTGAAAGAGCATCTTATAGCAAAATGTATTTTTGGGTGTTTGTTGTCAATACTCAGGTATCTAACCCTGTGTCTCAGTTTAATCTTGATTATAGGTGAAAATCAGAAGATCACTTGTTGCTGGCGTTTCTGCCCCGGAGACTCCGGGTGACCAACCCCGGAGACTCCGGTGTTCACACGCCGGAGTCTTTGGTCAGGGTCCGGAGACTCCGGCCTAAGCCTCCGGGGTCGTTTTTCGCTGAGTGTCGCTCGTCCCAGATATGGGGGCGGAGACTTTGGGCGGAAACTTTGACAGAAGATTGTCTCCGGGCCGGAGACTCCGGCCTAGGCGACTTATCCCGGAGACTCCGGGCTCTGGACCCCGGAGACTCCGGCCTAAAAAGTCTGCAACGGCTAGTCCTTGTCTTGGACTATAAATAGTCTTCTTCCACCTCAAGACACGGCTGCGGCTCACACTCTCTCACCTCCATTAGTTCAAAGCTTCAAAGCTCAAGATCTCTCTCCCTAGCCAATAGAACTCAAATCCCTTTTGGGATTTGAGGGAGAAGACCTAGATCTACACTTCCACCAAGCCGATTTGATTTCCCCCTCTCTTTGTTGAGGGGCTTGTAACTTGAGTGTTCATCGGATTCCTCGCCGGAAGAAGCCGTCCTCCAAGCTTAACTTTGTGTGTAAGAGCTTGGTGGGCCTATTGGGAGCCTCCAATTGAGTTGTGGAGCTTGCCCCAATACTTTGTGTAAAGGTGTCGTGCCGCCTTCAAGGGCATTGCTTAGTGGAGCGTGGACTCGCCTTTGTGGCTTGTTCACCGGAGAATAGGGTGAACCTTTGTGGCGTTGGTGGCCTTTGTGGCACCACACCTCTCCAACGTAGACGTACTTCCCGTAACAAGGAAGGAACTACGGGAATACATCCTCGTGTCTTCGTGTCTCCATTGCGGTGACCTCTATCCTTTACTCGTACCTTTACTTATATTGTTATTGCTAGCTTGCTTGTCACTCTAGGTAAATTCACTTAGTATCACATCTAGAGAATTTACCTTCTTGTCTAGCCTTAACTTGAAAAGAATTAAAAAATTGGGTAGCTCCTATTCACCCCCCCTCTAGTCGCTCATACGATCCTTTCAATTGGTATCAGAGCGTGGTCTCTTATTCGGGCTTAACCGCCTAAGAGTTTGAGCGACCATGGATGGGGATAAGAGTAAAGAACCTCCTCCCGAAGATACTCCTCCATCTATCTCTTCCTCTTCAATCTCACGTGAGGAGCATTTGGCGTCCTTGGGCACAATGCAAACCACTATGAGATTGGAAATGAAGGCTATGTTTGAGGAATATTTTGGAAGAAAACCTTCCGGGCCCACCGACCCAAACACCACTCCTAGTGTGGAACTCTCCTTGGCTAAGGTGAAGCCACCTAACAATGGCTCCACCTCTGCCGAGAATAAAGGTGACCTTCCTAAGGAAAATGATGGTCCGGCAATGGGTGCTAACATTCCACCCCCTAACACTTACTCACCTTTGCCGGTTCATTATCCTATGCCACACATTAATAATATGGGATCTCCTCCCAAGCTTGATTCTCGCAATTTTATTAAATGGCAAGGACTAATGAAATCTCATATTTCTAGCTCTTCTACTCATTTGTGGAGGGTCATACAAAATGGTTTTGCTCCTCATGATCCTCTCAACTTGACCGGAAGGGAAGAAGTTGATGAGCAACTCAATGCCACCGCCAAGCATCTCCTTCAACAAGCCGTACCGGATACTCATGCGGTACACATCAACAACTTGAACACCGCCAAGGAAGTATGGGACTATCTCACTATGCTCTTCATTGGGAATGAAAGTATTCGGTCCTCCAAGTTTGATGAGCTCAAAAGTGAAGAAAGGGATTTCATTATGCGTGATAATGAGACTCCCGATGAGATGTACCAAAGGATCTTGGCTCTTGCAACGGCCTTGACCGGGTTTGGGTGCAAAGACAATGGTGATGACTATATCAAGCGTATGTTCATCACCTCCATCAACCCAAGAGAACCCATGCGATCCGAGATAATCCGTTCAAGACCGGATTTTGGGAGTATGACCTCAAATGAAGTTCTTTGCGAGTTCACCGCCTTGTCTATCTTGAAGAAGAACGCGGAAGAAACAAGAACCCGTGTTCTTGCCGGACAAGGAGTTCACAATCTTGCACTCAAGGCCAAGGTGGTGTCCAAGCAAGGAGAAGGAGAAGAAGAAATATATGAAGAAGAGTGTTGGTCTCCGGAAGATCTCAAGTTTGCACTCCATGAACACTTGGCTCTCAATGCAAATGCCTTTTGGGATGCCAACAAGCACAAGACGAAGGGATCCAAGTTCAAATCCTTTCCAAGAAAAGGTGGTGACTCTAAAGTGAGGCATTGCTACAATTGTGGAGGAATCAAGCACTTCATCGCCGAATGTCCTTATGAGAACAAGGAGGACAATGAGGGCCGGCTCGTCCCCAAGCGCCGGTCATCAAAGTTCTACCCATCCAAGAAACATGGGAACAAGGACAACAAGAAGAAATGAGAAAGGGTATTGGTGGTTCATGAGGAGTATGACTCCGAGTCCGATGATGATGACTCCGTTGATGAAGAGAATGGAGAAGTGGCCACCATTGCCATTGTCTCCACACCACCTACATCCCTCTTCAACTCACTAAATGAGAACGCCATCATCACCACTCACAAGTGTCTTATGGCTAAGGCCTCGGAGGTAACCTCATCACCTACTCCTTCATCATCACATTCCAATACTACCTCTTTGGATGATGTGAGTAGTCTTAAGATTAAGAAAGAACTAGTTTCTTGTGATGATTTTCTTGCTAACATGAAGGGGCCAACCAAGATATATGTTGAGACACTAATGTGTGAACTTGGTGATGCCCATGACACCATCAAGGAGAAGGAGGAGTTGGAAAGATTAGCCGCCGATGATATTGGCTCTCTATCAATTGAGCTCGAAGAAGAGCAAAATTTGAGAGTCTCTTTAGAGGAGAAATTGTTGGGACTAGAAGAGTCTCATAATCTAATCTTGTCAAAACTCACTAAAGAACGTGACCATGCTCTCGCTATGGTCAAGTTGCTTAAAAAGGAGAAAGTTGAATTTGACGTTGGTCATAATAATCTTCGTGAGAAGTTTGAGAAGCTTGAAGAAGCTCACAAGGCTTTGGAGGGAAAATTCTCTCATCTCACCAAGATTCGTGAACAACTTCAAATTCAACTAACTATTGAACAATCTAAAGTCCCCCCAATGCAAGTTATTGAAGTTCCTTGTTCTTCTAACTCTATTTGTGATCATAGTGATATCATTGAGGAGAACAATAGGTTGAAGGCCGATCTTGCTAAGGGCCTTGCCACTTGCATTCAAGGAGAGAAGAATCTCAATGATCTCTTGAACAATCAAAGATTGTACAAGGGAAAGGAGGGCCTCGGTTTTGTTGCCGAGTCCTCAAAGAAAGGGGATCTCTGTTTGGTGGCCGAGTCCTCAAAGAAGAAGAAGAACAAGAAGAACAAGAAGAAGACAAAGCCTGCTGCTGCTCCTACTCCTCATGTCCCCTTTGACATTTGTTACACCGAGGAGGAGTGGGAGGAGTTGAATGGAAAGAAGAAAATCGAGGAGACCGGAGTCTCCGGGTCAAGGTCTCCGGAGTCTCCGGTTAGTTCATCTACCCCGGAGTCTCCGCCCCCAAAGACCGGAGTCTCCGGCCCTTCTCACAATAATTTTGCAGGAAAATATAACCCTCATTATGTTCTTCTTAGGGACTATTATGGTGATGTCTATGCTAAATATGTTGGTCCCTATAATGGTTTCATTGAATATGCTATTTGGGTACCTAAGATTCTTGTGACTAACAAAAGAGGACCCATTCAAAGATGGGGACCTAAAACCAAGAATTAATCTCTTGTAGGACATTGCTTCCGGAGGAGTAAAATGGATTATTGATAGTGGTGCCACAAGCCACATGACTGGAAGCAAAAATATTGTGGAAGATCTAAAGCCCAATACTTCAAATGTCACGGTCTCATATGGTGATAATTCATCCTCTCAGGTACTTGGTTTCGGTAAGGTGGTGATCACTCCGGACGTGTCCTTAGTGAATGTCATGCTTGTCGAAACCATTGGTTATAATCTACTTTCCATTCATCAACTTGCTACTATGGGCTATGCCACATATTTTGATGTTGATATTGTGGTCGTCATGTGGAGTAAGTCTCTCAAGGTTGCCTTTGTTGGGTATGTCGAAAATGGCTTGTATGTGGTGGACTTTTCGGAGAAACCCACTACGGCCGCGATATGCCTAATTGCTAAGGCCGACGTGGGATGGCTTTGGCATCGCCGGTTAGCCCACGTCAATATGAGAGCTTTGCAAAATCTCTACACCAACGGCCACATACTCGGACTAAAGGATGTTTCTTTTGCCAAAGATCGTGTTTGTAGGGCATGTATTGAAGGAAAGATGCATGAAACAAGTCATCCGAGCAAGACTATTATCTCTTCCAAGAGGTGCTTGGAGCTCCTTCTCTTTGGACCTCCCACTTATGCAAGTCTTGGTGGCAAGAAATATTGCTTGGTAATTGTCGATGACTATTCAAGATACACTTGGGTTTATTTCTTTGAATTCAAGAGTGAGACCCAACAAACCGTCAAAGACTTTGCCACCGAAGTTGAGCGTCAATTCAATACCACCATATTGACTATAAGAAGTGACAATGGCACCGAGTTCAAGAACTACTCCCTAAATGAGTTTCTTAGTGATGCGGGTATCAAACATCAATATTCCGCTGCATATACCCCGCAACAAAATGGAGTTGCCGAGAGGAAGAACCGTACTCTCATGGATGCGGCAAGAACTATGTTGGCGGAGTTCAAGTCTCCATACAACTTTTGGGCCGAAGCTATTAATACCGCATGCCATGCCACCAACCGGCTTTATCTCCGCAAGAACTTGAACAAGACTCCATATGAAATTCTTACCGGGCAAAAGCCCAACATCATGTACTTCCGGGTATTTGGTTGTAAGTGTTTCTACCTCAAGAAAGGTGTCCGTTTGTCAAAATTTGATTCTAAAGCATTAGAGGGTATCTTTGTTGGTTACTCCACGGACTCACATTCCTATAGGATCTATAGCAAGTCCACCGGGCATGTTATAGAAACTTGTAATGTGAGGTTCGATGAGGATAATGGTTCCTTTGTAGGACAAAGTTGTGTTCGTGATGTAGGTGACGAAATTCCTCCCCAAGCCATAAGAAGAATGGGTGTCGGATTCTTCCGGCCCATTGAGGGACACCTTTTGGCCGAAGGAGAAGGACAATGCTCTACACATGTGGAGCCTTCACCTGCTGAACACACACAGGACATTGACCAAAGACAAGCTGCACACCCTCAACCTCAAGATCATCCCACCGAGCAATCTTGCCCGGAGTCTCCGGCCCCCGTGGTCCGGACTCTCCGGCCTATACCGGAGTCTCCGGGTATGGATACCGGAGTCTCCGGGGGTGATCAAGCCTTTGATGAAGATCCTTCGGAATTCCGTGGCTATGGGCCACTTGATGATCAAGGCAATCCACTTGATGGTCATGGCGAGGACCAGAACAGTGATCATGAAGATGATCAAGTAGTCTCTCAAGAATCTCCTCTTGAGGCTCGCACTCGCCGTGAGAAGAAGCTTGAGTCCATTCTACGACGAAGAAGCATATCCTTGGAAAATGTGGTTGGGAGTGTTCGTAAAGGTGTCTCCACTAGGAGGCAACTTTCTAACTTTTGCTCTCATCATGCTTTTGTCTCTTGTGTAGAACCCAAGAAAGTTTATGAGGCGCTTGAGGATCCGGATTGGCTTGATGCCATGCATGAGGAACTCAACAACTTCAAGCGCAATAATGTTTGGACTCTAGTAGAAAGGCCTAAAGATTGCCGTAATGTCATTGGGACCAAGTGGATCTTCAAGAACAAGCAAGATGCAAATGGCATTGTCATTCGTAACAAGGCAAGATTGGTGGCTCAAGGTTTCTCCCAAGTTGAGGGTATTGACTTTGGTGAAACTTTCGCTCCCGTTGCCCGTCTTGAATCCATTCGCATCTTACTTGCATATGCATCTCATCATAACTTTAAACTTCAACAAATGGATGTTAAAAGTGCATTTCTTAATGGTCCCTTAAATGAATTGGTCTTTGTAAAGCAACCCCCGGGATTCGAAAACCCCAAGTTTCCTAACCACGTTTACAAACTTGATAAGGCACTCTATGGCCTCAAACAAGCCCCACGTGCGTGGTACGAGCACCTTAAAGAATTATTGGTTGATCGTGGTTTTGAAATTGGGGTGATTGATCCCACTCTTTTCACTAAGAAGGTCAATGGGGAGCTTTTCATTTGCCAATTATATGTTGATGATATTATATTTGGTTCTACTAACAAAGCTTTCAATAATGAGTTTGCCAAGCTCATGACCGACAAGTTTGAGATGTCTATGATGGGGGAGCTAGAGTTCTTCCTTGGATTTGAAGTCAAACAATTGAAGGGAGGGACTTTTGTGAACCAAGCAAAATATACTCAAGACATGCTCAAGAGGTTCGAGATGATAGGAGTCAAAGGTGCAAAGACTCCCATGCCAACAAAGGTTAATCTTGATCTCGATCCTAATGGTAAAGAAGTGGATCAAAAACTCTATAGATCTATGATTGGTTCCTTGCTTTACCTATGTGCATCTAGACCGGACATTATGTTAAGTGTGGGAGTATGTGCACGTTTTCAAGCCGCACCAAAGGAAAGCCACTTAGTGGCGGTCAAGAGAGTCTTTCGATATTTAGTGAATACCCCTAACTTTGGTCTTTGGTACCCAAAGGGAGCAAGTTTTGATCTTGTAGGTTACTCGGATTCGGATTGGGCGGGAGACAAAGTGGAACGGAAATCAACCTCCGGGGCTTGCCAATTTCTTGGTAGGTCTTTGGTGTGTTGGTCATCTAAGAAACAAAATTGTGTATCTCTCTCTACCACCGAAGCCGAATATGTAGCCGCGGCTAGTTGTTGTGCACAACTCTTATGGATGAGGCAAACTTTGAAGGATTACGGTGTCATTTTTGACAAAGTGCCTCTCTTATGTGATAATGAAAGTGCAATCAAGATCGCTCACAACCCGGTGCAACACAACAAGACGAAGCATATTGAGATTCGTCATCATTTCATTCGGGATCATGTCAACCGTGGAGATATTGATCTATCTTATGTTGGCACTAATGAGCAACTTGCCGATATATTCACGAAGCCTCTTGATGAAGCAAGATTCCGGGAATTGAGGCATGAACTAAATATCATTGACTCAAGCAATGTGGCTTGAGCTAGGTGCATTTACTCCCATACTCTAACTTGTGTGTTGCTCTAGATGTGGGCATGGAAATAGGGGGAGTGCGGTCCTAATTGATTGGACTATCCCTCCCCCCATTATGCCAATAGTAAGCAAATTGTTCTATCTTGTCATTTGTGACAATTTTGAGCTTAATTGATGAGTTTTGGTTTTGGGCCCAAGATATATCTTCGCGGTGCCATACCTTTATACTCAAACATGGTGGCCTCGGCCACCGACCCCCTATGTGGAGGTTTGTTCCCATTTGCACCTCATTTGCATGTTTTTGCTTTTTAATGGGAATGTGTTCATTTTTGGCCTTATTTGAGTTTTATTTGCATTTTTGCAAACTTGAACACTAAGTACCACTCAGCTACCTCTTTCTGACCCAAGCCTATCCCTTTCAACTGAAAACACTTCTTCCTTCGAAGAAACATGCTCAAATTCATAGCTGTGTGATCTGGTCGAGGCAGGCCGGAGACTCCGGGTTTTGCACCCCGGAGACTCCGGTGTCTGGCGGCCGGAGACTCCGGGTTACCAGCCCCGGAGACTCCGGCCCTAGCGGTTTCACCCTGGGTAAAAGGGGTCGGGGTGAGGGCAACCAGCCGGTTACCCTCATTCACCCCCCACTCCTCCTCTCCCCAGGACGCCGCCGCCTCCACCAAGTCGCCGCCGGGCGCCTCCCCGGCCCCGGATCCGCCGTTGCCGCCGGCCTCCCTCCTCTCCAAGCATCTGGAAGCTTCTTCCTCCGGCTTGTTTGCTTCTCCATGGAGCCATCCGGTATTTTCCTCCTCCTCCCATCTAGATTCCTCTAGATTCAAAGGATTGGATGAAATGCTTGATGTTTGTCCATTGGAATCACTCACTTTCGGCAATGTGTGTATCTAGCATCTTGTTGAATCATTTTTGTGCAATTTCCCGAGCAAACCCTAGCCTCCCTTGTCTGACCTCGTGTTATCCGGAGTCTCTGGGGTCCAAACCCCGGAGACTTTTAAGTCTCCGCCCTCTATAGGCCGGAGACTCCGGGGTCAGACACCGGAGACTCCGGTGTAGATCGATGTTTCACAAAATTAACTCCACAAGATGCTATTCTCCAGTCATCTGAGCATGTTTTTGACTTTTCCCTTGCTACTTCGTGCCATTTCCTTCACAGGTAGCAACACAGGTGGTCGTCGCAAGCGTATCCCGAGGAAGCACACTTTTGACTATGACCCAGCAAAGGATTGCTATGTGGAAAGGCAGAGTGCTGCAGAAGTGGCTAGAGATGCTCTGAGAGAGAAAGCTCGTCTAGCTCAGCTGGCTAAGGAAGAAAGGGCCAAAAAGGCTAAGTTTGACAACTTGCCAACTCTCAGGGGCATGTCACTTCCCGAGTTTGCTGATATGAGGAAGAGGGAAATGTATGTGTTGCCAAGAAACACCAATGACCACTATTTTCATCGAAGGGAGCAAGAACTCATTTGCACCGAGCTCTATGCCAACCTAACCCACAAGGTTTGCCCTCAAAAGGTAATTGATTTTGAGCATCTTCACAAGAGTGATTACTTCAATGAAGCTCTTTGGATCACTGAGAAGCTTGGTCTTCACCCGCTCATGCAACTTAAGCAAGATTACAACATTCTCCTTGTACACCAATTCTTTGCAACACTTGTGTTTGGAGATGGAGAAGAGCTTCCCATGACATGGATGACAGGTGATCAAGTTATCAAATCCAACTTCATTGAGTTTGCAGAAGAGCTTGGTTACCCATTCAGTGGGAACCATGTGCCTAGTGGTGCAAGGATGCACCTCTCCGGAGTTGCCTACAATAAGAAGGCACTTGCTCCCCTCTATGGTAAGCTCACAAAAGCTGCTGCCGAAGAAGGCAAGAAGATTGTTGTTGGGGAGGCCTATGGTTTGAGGACTAGATACAATATTCTCCTCCGTTTGTTCCGTGAAAACATTGCTCCAAGTGCGGGTAATTTGGATGCTCTTCGTGGTGGCTTGGTCAACCTACTTGCCTACTCTCATGAGGTCTTTTGCAAAGGAGAAGAAGCTCAAGTCCAACCCATTGACGTCATGGACTTCATCCACCGGGAAATGTATGAGTGTATTCTTTCCAAGAAAGCCCCGGTCTATGCTCCGTATGTTATGAAGCTTATCAAGAGGAAGTCTCCCAACTACACTCTTTGTGTTGACGTCTCCAAGTTGGTTGAGCATAAAACTGTGAAGCCTCAAAAGAAACCGGCACCGGGAGTGACCAATGAACCCTTTGCCTCCGCTAGTGAAGATGAAGAAGATGAAGACATGGAAGGTGCTGAGGATGATGTGGATGAGGAAGGAGAAGAGGGTGAGGAAGAGATTGAAGTGACTCGGACTGCTCCTCCTTCCCCTCCAAAGAGGAGGAGCAAGAATGCTAGCAACCAGCCTTTTCCCTCTCGCAACAAAGAAGAAGTCAACAAGGAGATCAAGAAGCTGTCTTGGTTCAAGAGGACCATGCTTTGCATGGGAGTGGATATTCGCAAAGAGCAGCACAACATCTACATTCAGAACAAGCATATCACTCACAACCAAGGTTTGATGGTTGAACACCTTCGTGCTATCCGCAAGCTTCCTCCTCCAGAGCATCCCCCTTCAGACTCAGAGGATACTCTCAGCTATGGTGCTTGGAACAAAGAGATGGGCAGCTCACTCCAATGGGGAGATTTTGAGGAAGTGTCCAAGCCCAACTATCCGTCTTCCTCCAGTCGTGGCAAGGGTCCTATGGGTGATGATGAAGATCCTTCCTATGAAGGCAACGACGAGGACGACGACGAGTGACTTGTTGGGACGTGTAGCATCGCTCGTTTCCCTTTTTGGTGTCTCGATGCCAAAGGGGGAGAAGAGTTCTATTAGCATGATTATCGGGGATTTGCAAGGGTCGGGCACAAGCATTTCTTTTGTTGAGCTTTCGTTTGCCTATGCTTGTGCTCTCTTCTAGTACTTAGTTCTTTAAAGTTTGAACTTCGTTGTGGTACCTATCTTAATATTGTGTGAGACTTGTGGTGTGCCTTAATGTAATAGCCATGCTCTATTACTTCATATTGTTATCTATGTAGCATGCACATGTTTGTGGTTCATTATTGCAGGGGGAGCTTGGTGTCTAGTATGGGTGCATCTGAATCAAGCCTCTGCTGTAGGTTGCACACATCTAGGGGGAGCTCACTCTATATTATATTGATCTTTTTTCTTGAACCTTTGTATTGTCATCAAACACCAAAAAGGGGGAGATTGAAAGAGCATCTTCTAGCAAAATGTATTTTTGGGTGTTTGTTGTCAATACTCAGGTATCTAACCCTGTGTCTCAGTTTAATCTTGATTATAGGTGAAAATCAGAAGATCACTTGTTGCTGGCGTTTCTGCCCCGGAGACTCCGGGTGACCAACCCCGGAGACTCCGGTGTTCACACGCCGGAGTCTTTGGTCAGGGTCCGGAGACTCCGGCCTAAGCCTCCGGGGTCGTTTTTCGCCGAGTGTCGCTCGTCCCAGATATGGGGGCGGAGACTTTGGGCGGAAACTTTGACAGAAGATTGTCTCCGGGCCGGAGACTCCGGCCTAGGCGACTTATCCCGGAGACTCCGGGCTCTGTACCCCGGAGACTCCGGCCTAAAAAGTCTGCAACGGCTAGTCCTTGTCTTGGACTATAAATAGTCTTCTTCCACCTCAAGACACGGCTGCGGCTCACACTCTCTCACCTCCATTAGTTCAAAGCTTCAAAGCTCAAGATCTCTCTCCCTAGCCAATAGAACTCAAATCCCTTTTGGGATTTGAGGGAGAAGACCTAGATCTACACTTCCACCAAGCCGATTTGATTTCCCCCCTCTCTTTGTTGAGGGGCTTGTAACTTGAGTGTTCATCGGATTCCTCGCCGGAAGAAGCCATCCTCCAAGCTTAACTTTGTGTGTAAGAGCTTGGTGGGCCTATTGGGAGCCTCCAATTGAGTTGTGGAGCTTGCCCCAATACTTTGTGTAAAGGTGTCGTGCCGCCTTCAAGGGCATTGCTTAGTGGAGCGTGGACTCGCCTTTGTGGCTTGTTCACCGGAGAATAGGGTGAGCCTTTGTGGCGTTGGTGGCCTTTGTGGCACCACACCTCTCCAACGTAGACGTACTTCCCATAACAAGGAAGGAACTACGGGAATACATCCTCGTGTCTTCGTGTCTCCATTGCGGTGACCTCTATCCTTTACTCGTACCTTTACTTATATTGTTATTGCTAGCTTGCTTGTCACTCTAGGTAAATTCACTTAGTATCACATCTAGAGAATTTACCTTCTTGTCTAGCCTTAACTTGAAAAGAATTAAAAAATTGGGTAGCTCCTATTCACCCCCCCCCCTCTAGTCGCTCATACGATCCTTTCACATAGCCCCCGAAGCGCGATGTACAGAGAAACCCTAGCCCATCGCGGTCTACCCCCTGATTTTTTTAAAGTGTTATCGCATGTGTGCCAACGGGGTGGTCACACCTCTGAGATAGCTCTGCCACACCTATCTCCATATATTATGGCCACATGATAGCTTTGGAGGGGGTTGCTACCCCCGAAGCGCGATGTACGGCGAAACCCTAGCCCGCTGCACCCGCGCGGTCTACCCCCCTAGATTATTCCAGATGACATCGCGTCGGTGGGCTAGTGTATTCCTTTGGCTTTGGTTAGGTCATATGTATGTGTAAAGCGAAGGTTTTGACATGCATAGCCCCCGAAGCGCGATGTACAGAGAAACCCTAGCCCGTCGCGGTCTACCCCCTGATTTTTTAAAGTGTTATCGCATGTGTGCCAATGGGGTGGTCACGCCTCTCAGATAGCTCTACCACACCTATCTCCATATATTATGCCCACATGATAGCTTTGGAGGGGGTTGCTACCTCTGAAGTGAGATGTACGGTGAAACCCTAGCCCGATTTGGGACCCGCATGAAATGACGGCGCACAAAAACTCCCGCTCGCGGACAAGCGGTGCGGAGTCCCACTTTTTTCCCTGATGTTTAGTGAAGAAATGATATGTTGCGGATTCAAACATGATTTTTACAAAAAATCAGGAGGTTTACTTTTTTGCGCTAAAGTGCAAAACCACCCCGGTTCCAGCGAATCGGCAGGAACTTGTGCAAAATTCAAAAAACACCTCCGAATGCTGCGCAACAAAACAAGAGTTGATATATGTATCCCCATGCTGTCTACTATTTATGTGGGGTGTTCTTCACAGCTTTCGATATCGCGTTTCGGTAGCTGCTTCACAAAAAAAACCCTATTTTGGGACTCTGAAAATGGAAAAAGCACTTTTTGTGGGACGAAAAGAAAATCGGCCTCTGTGGCGTCCATTACATCCCAAGGGACATGCATGTGTCCGATATGGCCTCGTTTCGACAAACTATGCCATGCTCATGGCGGAATCTAGCTCATTTAACCTAGAAGTCATGCAACCTCGAACGTGATAGGTCATTTCTATAAAGGGACTTTCTGGTAAACAATTTTTCTCTAGGTTTGAATTTTTTTCCCGCTTGTAGGTCACATAAAATGACATCACGCGAAGGTTTTGCATTTTTTTCAATTTTTTTTGAATTAGTTGCGCCCGATTTGGGACCCGCATGAAATGACGGCGCACGAAAACTCCCGCTCGCGGACAAGCGGTGCAAAGTCCCACTTTTTTCCCTGATGTTTAGTGAAGAAATGATATGTTGCGGATTCAAAAATGATTTTTACGAAAAATCAGGAGGTTTACTTTTTTGCGCTAAAGTGCAAAACCACCCCGGTTCCAGCGAAATCGGCAGGAACTTGCGCAAAATTCAAAAGACACCTCCGAATGCTGCGCAACAAAATGAGAGTTGATATGTGTATCCCCATGGTGTCTACTATTTATTTGGGGTGTTTTTCACAGCTTTCGATATCGCGTTTCGGTAGCTGCTTCACAAAAAAATCCTATTTTGGCACTCTGAAAATGGAAAAAGCACTTTTTGTGGGACGAAAAGAAAATCAGCCTCTGTGGCGTTCCTTTACATGCCAAGGGACACGCATGTGTCCGATATGGCCTCGTTTCGACAAACTATGCCATGCTCATGGCCGAATCTAGCTTATTTAACCTAGAAGTCATGCAACCTCGAACGTGATAGGTCATTTCTATAAAGGGACTTTCTGGTAAACAATTTTTCTCTAGGTTTGAATTTTTTTCCCGCTTGTAGGTCACATAAAATGACGTCACGCAAAGGTTTTGCATTTTTTCGATTTTTTTTGAATTAGTTACGCCCAATTCAGGACCCGCATGAAATGACGGCGCACGAAAACTCCTGCTCGCGGCCTACCCCCTAGATTTTTTAAAGTGTTATCGCAAGTGTGTGAAAAGGGTGATCATACCTCTGATAGCGATCTACCACACCTATCTACATATATTATGGCCAAATGATAGCTTTGGAGAGGGATTGCTACCCCCGAAGCCCGATCTATAGCGAAACCCTAGCCTGGTGCACCCACGCGGTCTGCCCCCCTAGATTTTTCCGGACGGCATCGCAGCGGTGGGCTAGTGTGTTACTTTGGCTTTGGTTAGGTCATATGTATGTGTAAAGCAAAGGTATTGACATGCATAGCCCCCCGAAGCCCGGTCTACGGCTAAACCCTAGCCTGTCGTGGTCTACGGCTAAACCCTAGCCTGTCGTGGTCACACCTCTGAGATAGCTCTACCATGCCTATCTCCATATATTATGGCCACATGATAGCTTTGGAGGGGGTTGCTACCCCCGAAGCGTGATGTACGGTGAAACCCTAGCCCACTGCACCCGCCGCGGTCTACCCTCTATATTTTCCAAAGTGTTATCGCGATTTACACACCTCTTAGATAGCTCTACCATCTATCTACCCACCCAATCTATGGTGAAAACCTAGCGCGACCACCCCCGCGAGCCTGACCCACACGCGTACACCTTATAATGGTGATTAAGGGGTCGGCTGGTGGGGGGACCCTTTTCTTTCTTAGTCGTAGTATCTGTGTTGTCTAGCTTCTATCTTGTGTCCAGGCAGCGGTGCCATGGTGGTACGTCATTGCTTAGAAATATTTTCCGGCTCCTTTCCTGCCACTGAGGCGTCTTCGACGTCAACGTGGAGCTAGCGGTGCCATGGCGGTGGGGTGGCCAAGCTTAGGGCGCGGCTGCAGGCTCTTTGCCGTGCGTCAGCACATGGCAATGATTCTTTGCCGTGTGTCAGCGCATGGCAAAGGACAAAGCGCACGGCAAAGGTTCTTTGCCGTGTTTCAGCGCACGGCAAAGCTCCTAATTGCACGGCAAAGAACTTTGACGCACGGCAAAGATTGGTGCGCACGGCAAAGGGGCTGCATTATTGCCCATGCACGCTCTAGCCGGTGCTTCACCCTTATCCTCTTCCTCCCACTCTCTCACCACACACCCGCGCGCCTCCTCTCTCCTGCTGCCTTCCCGCCGCCGCCGGCCAGCCCTCCGCCGCCGCCGCGCCTCCCCTCGCCGCCCGCCACGTCCCCTCGCCACCCCCCGCGCCCAGCTCGCCGCCCGCCACCTCCCCGCACCCACCCGGCCACCCTCGCGCCCGAGCTCGCCCCCGCCCGCCACCCTCGCGCCCGCCTCGCCACCTCCCCGTGCCCACCCGGCCACCCTCGCCCCTGCCCGGCTAGCCCCTGCCCGGCTCGCCCCCGCCCGCCACCCTCCCGCGCCCGAGCTCGCCGCTCGAGCTCGGCCTCTCCCGCGCGTGCGCGTAGCGCGTCCAGCTCCCTGCAGGTTAGAATTAGCTAGGTTAATTAGTGGCTAGGTTAGTTAGTAGCTAGGTTAGTTAGTAGCTAGGTTAGTTAGGGTTTAGTGGCTAGGGTTTAGTTACTATCTAGGTTAGTTAGTATAATTAGTTAGTTAGTGTAGGTTAGTTAGTCAGTTAGTATAGGTTAGTTAGTAGCTAGGTTAGTTAGTAGCTAGGTTAATTAGTATAATTAGTTAGTTAGTGTAGGTTAGTTAGTTAGTGTAGGTTAGTGTAGGTTAGTTAGTTAGTGTAGGTTAGTTAGTTAGTTAGTTAGTTAGTTAGTGTAGGTTAGTTTGTTAGTGTAGGTTAATTTTTTTTTTGCACTTTAGTTCTTTATGGTGAATAATATTGTTATACCACTATTGTTAAAAATTTGTGTTTACTTGCATGACTAATTGATTTTGTCGCTATGTAGGAGATGCTTCGAGGTGGACATGGGGGGCGTCGTCGCGGGGGGCGGAGCTTCTTCGACGACTCTCTCACGCGTCTAGGGTATAAATATTTCTCTCACATGTACCTAGGTTTTATTTTTGTGTCTAGATCACCGAGTATGTCGCGTTACCTAGGCGTCTCTTCCCGACCGTAAGAGTTACGCGGATAAATATGCATTAGTGGTCTCGCATATTATGAACCGTAACTCTTACGGCATTTATCGGGACAGCCGGCGGATGCGTAGTTGAGTACGTTTTCCTTGTTCTACTCCGTTCCGAGACAGGATTTCGGCAGCACCTCCTCGTTGTTCTTCGGATGCACATCCCTCTCGGCTATTTGCTGAGACGTGTATCGGGAGAACAGCGGGGAGGTGCTGCCGAAATTCTGTCTTGGATCGGGGTAGAGCAGGGAGAACGTACTCAATCTACGGATCCGGCGGCTGCTAGGAGCCCACCTAGTAGAGATTCAGGTTGATGCATGCGTAAAAAATAAAAATATGATGCATTTAATTCCGATTAGATATAAATGCTATGTTTCGTCTGTTTTGGTGCTGATTAGAGGATGGATAATCGTGACTGGATGTACGATGGCAGAATCAGTCAGTGGGATTATACTGAGGAATGGGGACAAAAGACCGAGCAGTTTGTCGACAGGGTGTTTGACATCCCTAGCAGACCTAGAACAGTTTGGTGCCCTTGTAGTAAGTGCGCTAACGGAAAGTCACAGGACAAGGAAACTATGAGTACTCACCTACTCAAGTTTGGGTGCACATCGTCCTACAAGACTTGGACTTTCCATGGAGAAAAGGCAAAGAAACGTGCTAGGAAGGAGGTGCGACAGATTCAACCCAGGGAAGAATATGATACTGGGTTTGATCGGTGCTTAGAAAACTTGGCTAATGGTAATGTGCCTGAAAGCCCTCATGTAGAGGCGGAGACACCTCAGGATGCGTAGACAGCTGAGGAGCCGGAGGAAAACACAAAGCAGTATTATGAGGCTCTGTTTGCTTCGCAGAAACCCCTGCATGAAAATACAAAGGTTACCCAACTAGATGCCATCGCTCGCCTTATGGCCTTTAAGTGCCACAGGAACTTGTGCAGAGATGGGTTCGATGAACTTCTGGTCATCATTGGCAGCATTCTGCCGAAAGGGCACCTCTTGCCGAAAAACTTCTACTATTCGACCAAATTGCTCAGTGACCTTAAGATGTCATGTCAGCAGATACACGCTTGTCCAAAGGGATGCATGCTATTCAGAGGGGAGCATGCAGACACAAATTGTTGCATCAAATGCAAATCCTCTAGGTACTTTGAGGTTGACCCCAATGGTGATGGTCAGAAGAGGTAGACCAGGATTGCCAAGAATATCCTCCGCTATCTTCCAGTTCTACCGAGGATCCAGCGGCTCTTCATGACCGAGGATATAGCCCAGCAGATGAGGTGGGCCGTAGAAGGAAACAGATACACCGACAAGATGATACATCCGTCGGATGGTAGTGCATGGAAGAACTTTGTCACGAAATATCCGCTAAAAGCCGGTGACCCGAGGAGCATAGCAGTTGCGATATCAACCGATGGGTTCAATCCATATGGCATGTCGGCTGCAGTATACAGTTGTTGGCCAGTGTTTGTTATTCCCCTGAACCTCCCCCTGGTGTCTGCATGAGATCAGAGAACATGTTTGTGTCGATGATAATCCCAGGGCCGAAATACCTGGGTAAGAACATGAATGTGTACCTGGAACCGCTGGTGGATGACTTGCTTCGTGGCTGGGAAGGTCGCGGGATCCGAACATATGATGCATCAAAGAAGGAGTACTTCGATATGTATGTCTGGTACCACACGTCCATGCATGACCTGCCAGCACGTGCTTTGTTCTGCGGGTGGTGTACACATGGGAAGTGGCCTTGCCCAGAGTGCAGGCAGGCTGTGACTTTCTTCTGGCTCGACAAGGGAGGCAAGTATTCCTGTTTTGATGAAGCTCGACAGTTCCTTGAGCAGAGTCATGAATACAGGAGTGATGTAAAGAGTTTCAAGAAAGACCATGTTGTGCATGACCCGAAGCCAATTATGAAGTCCGGAACGGAAATCAAGGCCGAGTTAGATGCTCTTCAGCCTAGGCCTGATGGGAATGGTTTCTTGGGATATGGGGAGACACACCAATGGACTCACAAGCCGTGCTTATGGAAGCTCCCTTACTTTGAGGATTGCTAGCGTATGGTTGACGTGGGAGCAGACAGTCCTTGTGCGTGGTGAATAACCAGCCCGTTGGGAACCCCAAGAGGAAGGTATGATGAGTATAGCAGCTAGTTTTCCCTCAGTTAAGAAACCAAGGTTTAATGTCGGTCAGGAGAGGAGAGACAATGACGACTGAAGGTGATGCGGAACCTGCACACACACAAACAAATACTTTGTTCCCAACTTGCGATGAGGTTGTCAATCTCACCGGTTTGCTTGAAACAAAGGTTATGAGTGTATCGAGTGGAAAACAATATAGTATGCGAGTAAAGTAAACAGTGTGAGTAAAGTAAACAGGTGATAGCAATATGATGGAAATAGGACCGGGATCCACAGTTCACTAGTGGTATCTCTCCATAGATAAAATAACACATGCTGGGTAAACAAATTACAGTTGGACAATTGATAGAATAAAGATAACATGATATGTCAAGAAGATCACTATGAGATTTACTCTGGGCATTACAACAAAATACATAGACCGCCATCCAACTGCATCTATGACTAATAATCCACTCCCGGGGATATCAATCTGAACACCCTAGAAGTATTAAGTTGCGAACAACAGATAATTGCATTAAGCAAAGTGTGTAATGTAAACAAAGCATATGCCCTTGAGCATATGAATGTTGTTTTATCCCTAGTAGCAACAGCACATCTACCACCTTAGAGGTTTCTGTCACTCCCCCAGGTGAAATAGAGGCATGAACCCACTATCGAGCATAAATACCCCCTCTTGGAGTCACTAGCAACTACTCGGCCAAGATAGCTACTAACAACGGAGAGCATGCAGGATCATAAACAACATAGAGATAACAAAAGATATAATTCAGTACAGCAACTTAATCATAAACACCAATATTCATCGGATCCCAACAAACCAAACATGTAGAATTACATAACGGTGATCTCAATCATGTAAGGCAGCTCATGAAATCTAAACATGAAGCACATGGTGGAGAAGACAACCATCTAGCTACTGCTATGGACCCATAGTCCAAGGTAGACTACTCACTCATCGCTCCGGAGGCAAGCATGGCGATGAAGAAGACCTCCGGTGGTGATTCCCCTCTCCGGCAGGATGCCGGGAAGAGCTTCTGGACCCTCCCGATCTTCGTGTCGACAGTGGCGCCGGATCGCGATGTGTTCTGGAAATCTGATCGGGTACTTAGGTTTTTTCCGTCGGGGGGTCTTTATAGGCGAAGGGGCGATGTCAGAGGAGGAGCCAGGTGTAACATCCCAAGATTTTATTAAATTTTGGGGGAAATTTTTGTTTTTATTTTGCTTGTGTTGATTGAAAATTCACAAAAAATTAAAAAAATTTGAGTCTATTTGAAAGATTTATTAGAAAAGTATTTTAATCTTCCTATTATTTTCTTGAAGAACTTCTTTGAGAAAGATCAAGTATCAAAATACTATTTTCCTTCCTTTTTTTAAACCTATGCAAGCTACTTGCAAATGATACCTCCTAAAATGATTTTATTGTCTCAAAGGTTTGCATTGCAAAATGTGGTTTGAAAACAATTTGTAAATAATATTTTATAAAGTGTTATCCTCTTATTTTAAAAGGATTATTTTCAAACCCTAATCCAACATATTGCTTTATGCAAGATAAAGCATGTTGGCCTTTTTAAAAGGATCTTCTTGAAAATGATTTTTGCTCATGGAAACTGTCCCATTACTGTTTTGTATTGTTTATTTGAATTTTACAAAAATTTAGAAATTGGTTTGACCTTGTTTGGATTCAATATGCAAAATCTATGAAAGAAGTAAGAAAGCAGAAAAAGAAAAGGAGAAAAGAAAAGAAAATAAGAAAAGGGCCCCGGGGAAGCCTTTCGACCCAGTAACAAAACCAGCCCGTGGCCCACCTATTCATAACCGAATCGGTATCCCTCTCTCTCACTCCCTCTCGCCGACATGTGGGACCCGGCTGTCATCACCCT